>OX388043.1:10705000-11905000 GCA_947578705.1 Lacanobia wlatinum | reverse complement strand
AGAATAGAATACAATAAACAAACACAACAATATACTAATCTACACTAATATTATAAAAAGGAAAGATTTGTTTGTTTGTATGTTTGTTTGCAACGAAAAGGTTTCGAAACTACTGGACCTATTTGAAAAATTCTTTCACCAAAGTGTCTTTCATCTTTCATTATCCCTGATGAACATACGCTATATTACATTTTCAAAAAAATTAGAGAACCTTATGACAATTGCAATAATGTAACCTAAAGTAGCAAAATTTTTCCTATAAAATTCATTATACATATTTGTTAAAATACAAATTTCCACAGGAAGTTTAGTATGTAATGTAAAGTTTGGTAAGGATCTTAAAATCTATTTTCTATATACAAAAGTCTTAAACTACCAACCAACATCAATTTTCAGCTGCAAAGTGCAACCCAAGCATTCAAACAATCTCCTCTTACACACGACAACTTATTCCCCTCATTAAAAAACTTAATAGAACAAACTATCGGTAGTTAGTGGGACTAGTCAAATTATGTTGTCGTGTTACGATATGACAGGGAATTAGCTGCGACTGGCGAGTCGAGTTGCGAAGAAGCGCATGTCAAACTGTCGCGTTCATTTTGTCTAGTAGGAGCGATGTGGATTGGTGCGTTACATCCACATTATATTATGTACTAGTGGACGTGACGCGGTTTCACCCGCGTAGTTCCCGTTCCCGTGGGAATACGGGGATAATATATAGCCTATGTTACTCCCTGATAATGTAGCTATCCAATGCTGAAAGAATTTTTCAAATCGGTCCAGTACTTTCGGAGCCTATTCAATTCAAACAAACATACAAACAAACAAACAAATCTTTCCTCTTTATAATATTAGTGTAGATAAATTGTTCCGAGGCTCTAGGCAACTGAAATTCTGTTAGCAATAACGTGGCGAAGGTGATTTTCTTTTCTGTGTCATTAATTGTAAGTTACTTCGCATACTACTATATAAAAACAAGTTTTTAAAACTTAACAGACATATGTGATGCAGGAGAGTTTGTTGCGCCACTTCTTCTTTCCAGCTGAAACACTAGGAAGTGGTGACGGGTGGGCATTTTGAGGGAATCATAATTATAATCATATCATTTATTTGTCAGAATATGGTACATATGATCTTAAGATTACGGGACTACTGTCTTATGTAGAACTTTGACGTTCAAAAAGGTTCGGCACTCAGCCTAATTTGAATAAGTGACTTTTGATTTTGATTGTTGTTTGTCACTTTGTTCCACTAAGAGGCAAAAGCGTCCCTTTCTCTTTTTCTTGTCTCTGCAAAGGTTTGTCAAGGACCAATCTTTGTTATACGAGTCAAGTTCATCTCGAAATTTCTATCTGAGCCTGCTGCGATCACGATTACTTATGCCTGGTTTTTGAGGTTTTTATCGGTCGTTTATCTGTCCGTTAACCACACTAATGGTGTTATGAATATAATAAATAGCGTTAACGGAGAGATAAGCGACCGATAAAAACCTCAGAACCCAGGTATTAGCTGCTTTTTAGGGTTCCAAAAAAAACGGAACCCTTATAGGATCACTCGGGTGTCTGTCTGTCTGACCGTCTGTCACAGCCAGTTTTCTCCGGATCCACTAAACCGATTCGGTTGAAATTTGGTACACATATCGACTTCTATGACCCAAACACGGACGCGTTTCGTAAATCATTAAATTGTTAGTATGGGTCACTTTTGGGGGTCAAACTAGAAAATTAAAAAAAAAGTTTTTTGAACAATATCGTGTGAGATATCAAATGAAGAGCTTACTATGAGGTTTTTTTAATTCTAAAACAAATGGTTTAGAAGTTATTCAAGAAATTAGACGAAAAATGACCATTCCCCCCCCCCCCTTATCTCCGAAACTACTGAGCCTAAAATTTTGAAAAAAAAATGGAGATAGATCTTTACCTAAAGATTACAGGAAAATTACTATTAGAAGTCTGTAGTGTTAAAATAACATGTTGAAAAAATTAAGTTCGTTCGGAACCCTTTGCACGCGAGTCCGACTCGCACTTGACCAGTTTTTATTTTCTTTAATTCATCATTTAAAAATAAACAAAAGAACATAAAATACACGCCAATCCTCGCCGCCGTCACTACATTCTCTAGCAGCTCAGTTTGCACGCTACACCTATTACGAATGGTCCCCGCTTCGATTCCCATCCGACGTGCCCTTGCGACTTTTGTAAACTAATTTGAGACAAACGTCACGCGATACAGAAAAAAGTTTTAAAGCTTTTTTTGAGGGCCATTATTTTAATACTGGCTGGTTTGGGTACCAGCAATTTGGATTTGGAGACAAAATTTGGAAGTTGATTTCTTTTAGAGATTTTGTGTTATTAATACAATGATGCCTGCAGGATATAGTGGTCTTATTTACATGGACCTTCGTTGCTAGCAGTATAAAAGACAATGAATTGCAGTTGGTTCAGTAGTCTAGAGTCAGAATAGCGCACTTGTGAAACCAATGTCCAGGACTTAGTGGGGGATCTATTAAGTATTCAATAGATTTAACAACGACATTGCTATCAACGAATATGTAGCACAACGTTTGAGCCAATAAGTTATTATAAGTAACTAGCTGACTCGGCAAACGTTGGATTGCTATAAAAAAAATAGCCCACGACCTATTCTAAAGACCTAAAGTTGGTTAAGCCGTTCCGGAGGAGTTCGATAACAAACACTTTGACACGAGATTTTTATATATTAGAAGATGAATAAACGTCCTCCTACTACGAGCACAGTCTAGCTATTCTTTTCCTTACTAATCAACACAAAACCGTTAATATTATTTAGAAATTCAATAGTACCTAAAACGTTGGTAATCGTGTAAGTTTTAATGAAAATAATGATACATCATATCGGCTATAAGGTGACTTATAAACGACGCCGTCAAATCATTTGTATCGCTAAACATCAATTATGTGGAGACATCCTTTAAAATATCATTTGGACTAACCTTGATATACACCCAGTACTTTGTAACTCAACCATTTGAACCACTATTCCGAATTGTGTGAAAACCATTGCTGGTTATGTTTGGAGAAAAGAAATATTGGTTAAGACTAAAGTGTCAATGGATTCAAAACAATGTAATATGTTGGTAGAGCGGAGAGTTTCGTAGCACAAGAATATTAGGGTTAACAAAAACAATCAGTTGAGTTTTTTACGCTTCATAAAACAAAACGCTGTAATAATAGCACAGGAGTCACGTTCCATATAATGTTTCGTTATTATATCAAACCTTCTTGGTATTAAAATTGTATTAAAAAATTTCAAAATGGTGGTCTAATTGTCGTTAAATCGTTCGTTTGAGGACGGAAATGTGGGCATTTTTTGTATAAAATCGATTTCGTTTAGTAGTTTTGTGGACAATTGTTTTCCGTTTGCAGTGTATAATTTGTGGAGCGCCGCTTTTTTGTAGTAACTTCAAATATGACGGATCTACCTACTGTATTTTGTTTGATTGGGCGGTTTCTTTTGAGTCTGACCATGATTCTGTGATTACAGGCCTCATTTATTTTTGTAAGTCTTAGATGTATGACGAAAACTATAGATACTTTAGTTTCAATCAATCATTCAAAGAGGCTTTGGATTTGTTGCCTAAATTATTGGGATGTTAATATAAAAAAGAAAGAAGAAAGAAAAAGCGTTTATTTGCTCCAAGCATGACGCATACTAAAAAAATAAATAAAATAACAATTTTATGAAAGTAGGAAAGATATGCGTTACATTCGCGCAAAACGGCCATCGCTCAGCATAATGCTGGGACTCGATGCTGCTCTCAGTTCAGTGTGCATTTTGGCATAGGCTTCCTCTAACGTCTTTCATTGTTTTCTATCTCTAGCAACCCTACACTAATTGGAACAGATTAATTTTAATACAAATCTTCCCATCTACCCTTGCCTTCCTCTTTTCCGTTTACCATTTTTACTTTAATTTTCTCGGATACTTCGCAATATGGTTCGTCTGCCCTCACCATATTCATGATTATAAGATATCTGCCCTCCATCATGATTCTAACGGGTGATTTTTTAAGAGGTATAGGATATGATTTTCAAAAAAAACACAAAAAATTTGAAAAATTTGATGGAATCTTTATTGGTATCGATAGAACGATCAATATAATTTAATCTTTGAAGATGATTTCATGCAAATGCTGGCCGCGGCTCCGGTTTAGATGGCCCATTCGCAAGGCCCAATTTCGGCACACTCTCTCCAACATATCAGCCGGTATATCACGAATAAATGCTTCAATATTGGCTCCCAGTGCGTCAATCGTTGCTGGTTTATCCCTGTAGACATGAGCCTTAACATGGCCCCACAAGAAATAGTCCAAAGGCGTTAGATCACACGATCTAGGCGGCCAATTGACGGGCCCAAAACGTGAGATAAACTGTTCACCGAAGGCGGCTCTCAATTGGGCCATTGTTTCGCGTGCCGTGTGGCATGTGGCACCGTCTTGTTGAAACCACATGTCAGGCATGTCCAATTCTTCCATTTTGGGCAAAAAAAAATCACCAATCATCACACGGTAGCGCTCGCCATTCACAGTAACGTTTCGGGCATTGTCGTCTTTGAAAAAGTACGGCCCGATGATGCCACCGGCCCATAATCCACACCAAACAGTACATTTTTCGGGATGCAGTGGTAGCTCTTGCAATGCTTCTGGTTGGTCTTCACTCCAGATGCGGCAATTATGCTTATTGACATATCCATTCAACCAGAAATGAGCTTCGTCGCTGAACACAATTTTTCGATAAAAAAGTGGATCTTCCTCCAACTTTTCCAATGCCCATTCACCAAATGTTAGACGTTGTGGGAGGTCGTGTGGCTTCAATTCTTGCACCAGCTGTATCTTGTAAGGTTTTACACCCAAATCCTTTCGCAAAATTTTCCACGTAGTGGAGTAACAGAGGCCCAATTGCTGCGAACGGCGGCGAATCGACATTTCACGGTCATCACTAACACTGGCGGATACAGCCGCAATATTTTCTTCGGTCCTCACTCTACGTATGCGTGTTCGTGGTTTAATGTCCAATAATGTAAACTGGGTTCGAAATTTAGTCACAAGCTTCCGAATAGCTGCATCAGTAGGCCGACCAAACTGCCCATAAATTGGAAGAAGTGCGCGATGCACTCTCTTAACCGAGCATGCATTTTGATAGTAAAATTCAATAATTTGCAAGCGTTGTTCGTTCGTAAGTCGATTCATGGTTAAATTATAGACCAAACTGAACAAGTTTGACAATGACACAAGACACGATTCACGCGTGATCTGTCAAAAATATTGTTGCCAAAAAGATACCAGCAAAAAAATCACCCAGAAGGCATAGCGCTATCTCTCTCTCTCTCGCCGCGGAAATGATTGGGCACGCACGTCATAGTAGGAGAGACGTAGTGCTATTTTGTAAGTATCTCGACAGCGGAATCCGAGGTGAGGTAGCAAATTCGTATTTGTATAAGACTGTTGTGTGTTATAAAGCTCACTTTGTGAGTTTTGTCACTCAGGTGAAGCTATCGAGCTAGTCTACTAGCTGGTTTATCAATGCACTTCTTGCCCATATCAAGTCATCGAAAACAAAATAACTCGGCCGAGTAGAACGTATTTTTTCCATCCCTCTCTTTTCATTCCATGTTACCAATGGTAATATAAGGACTAATAAGGAGCTCGTAAGGCAGTTTATGGTACAAAACTGGCTAAGTTCGAGTTAGACTCGCATCTAACTCGCACTTGGTCATAATTTACTTATGGGGTTTTTGAATGATTAAGTAGCTATAGGTGACTTGGCTTAGAGGCGACTAAGGGACTCACCAGAGAATGGGCAGCAGCGTTCTCTGTAAAACGCAACACCATACACTGCGATCGCCAACCCGCCTGCCAAGCGTGGCAAATCCCCCCTTTTGGGGGAGGCCTATGTCCAGCAGTGGACGTCTTTCGGCTGTTATGATAATGATGAGATGACTTGTGTTCATGCGCGGGTTGTGGGCACACGAACGAATTATTCTTCGACCCATATGTTGAGTGCTTGGCACTAAAAGTGTTAAGGCGATGACGACGAAATTCGCCAGCGGCCTTGAGGGAACAAAACGCGCATTCGTTTAATACCCGCGCGACCCAAAATTCAGTAGTTTTTTGTGCTTAACATATTATTCTAAGACTTTAAAAAAATAGCCGTATATCAAAATGTAGATAGTTTAATTGTCTTTGAGATAGTGTAAATTCAATTAAAATACGCCTGGCGGTTTTGGTCCAATTGTCGTCTTTATGTCCGTGTTAGATATAACTTTACAAATTAGTTACACACTGTTGAATTAATAAAACTCAAAATTTTCATATACCAAATTATTAAAAAAATAGTTTTTCAAATTTTTTTTTCTAAAAAATTACGACTAGCCGTTTAAAAAAAATCAGCTACTCTCAGGTATGTCCGCCTTAAACTATAAGTATTTTTAACCGACTTCCAAAAAGGAGGAGGTTCTCAATTCGGTGGGTATATTTTTATGTACGTACACCGTTTACTCCGAGGTTTCTGATCCGATTTTTGTGATTCTTTTTTTGTTCGATGCGGTATACTTGCCATTTGGTTCCGTAAAAAATTGATACAGTTCGGTTCAGTAGTTTTTATTTTATGAGAATTTTTGCTTATTTCAATTTCTGCGTAAATGAAGATGTCGTCCATATAAAAGTGAACAATAAAAACCTTTTACAAAAAAAAATATAACCGACTTCCAAACAAAACACTACAAAGTATAAAATAACCTTAATTTCGGAAGAAGAAACACCGACTTCCGAAATTAAGGTTATTTTATACTTTGTAGTGTTTTTTTGGAAGTTGGTTATATTTTTTTTTTGTAAAAGGTTTTGTTTGTGTACTGACTGTTCCCCAGCTAACTTGGAAATACAAGATTGGCGGACATAACTGGACGTAAAAGGGGCCCAAAATAAATAAATATCTTCGAAATTGCAGTTTATGCAGTGAATATCAAGTTGCATGTTAGAAAATTAGCAGCAATTTTGAGTATGGATTTGTAGTAGTTATACTTTCCACTCTGGTCACTTCAGACTCTGCTTATCGTTTCTACTATAGCTAAGGTATTAGAGATTCTGTCTTTGTAGAACACTATCAGCCACATAACCTTTTTATCCCGCCAGCAGATGTTCTCTGAATGGCCAGGTAGAGGTGTACCAATAGCCATTTGCTTTGAATAAGTTCCAAGTAATAGAGGGTGAGCCCATTGCCATCAATTGAACACGAAAGCAGATTAAAGGCTGCTACTGATAGATTTCAGAGGGAAATACCCAATAACCCTAAGTCCGACCTCGGAACCCAGGACGTCACGCTTAGCCGTATCGTTTGGGTACACTACAGAACGGAAATAGCTGATTGCTTATCTGAGCTACGCCGCCGCCATAGTAAAGTACTGCGAGAAATACAGTTATTAACAAGTATACCGTCCTTGATTTATGATTTATTGGCCAGCCATCTAAATAAGTAGGGGTGCATCTGCCCTTTTAAGCAAAATTTAGTTATTAGCATATTTTCGCAAAATCTTCATAACTTTTTTTCCGTTTTGCTTTTCGATTAGATGCACCCTTCTTGCTTATAGTGACGGAATGAGTGGGAGAATATGAAAGCAAACAAAAACCATATGGATATCTCAATATTTTATTAAAACGTCCACCTCGTGTATGTAGCCAACGCAATGAAAATTCGACAATTATACAATAATTTACATTTCTAATACATAAACGCAATGTAAGACAAGTTTCACAGTGAATTGAGCTACTTTACAAACTATTATAATATTATATATATTAATATTACATTTAATATTTACAAGTGTTTACTTGGAATGCATATTCTTAACTTACATTTAAAAGCCGTTAATTTTCTTATATTTAAAAATCGTATTAAAAGTGGTTGTAAAAAAATGTAAGATACAGATAAGGAAAGAAATAAAACGTGATTATTTAATGAGTTTTTTTTTTTATAGATTACATGCTTTCTTATTTTTATTGAAAAGGTAAGTTATTGAGATCCGTGTGAAAAATTACTTTTTAAATACGGAGAGTATTTCTATAAACTTACTTAAATATTTACAGTATTTTTACAACGTATCATTACAATATAGTTGACTAAAACTGTGTTATTTTTCACAATAGAAGTCTGAATGAAATTTATGACTGAAAAAAAAATGTGGGTAAAAAATGCAGTTTCTTAAATGATATAAGACCTTGACATTTTTATTTTTAAATCTGTTTGCAAAATATTATAATATTGGTTTAAGTACAATCGTGCAAACAAATTATATGAATGTGCTTATAAAATAGCAAGTTAAGAAAAAAACTTAATTTTTAAACTACTTTTCTTCAAATTGTGATGATATCTGTCGGTATGTTAACTCTTTAAATGAATGATAAGATTGCGTTGTTTTAAAGTCTATTATTTTAAATTTACAAATTCTTTGCTACGTATCAAATAAGCAGACTTAAAGAATATATTCTATTACACATTTTATTATTTAATTAATTAGAAACTATAATTATAATACTGATAAAGTTTATTTACAAAGAAATATATTGATTTATTGCTACTTATTTTAACATAATAATACAAAAGAGCTTTGAATATCGGTTGTTCTGTATCTTTATTGTATGTTTAATGGACTAGAGGGCAATTTCAATAATAAATTGAGTAGATGCGAGTATAGGTGTCTATAAGAATTTATTGGTATGATAATTTTATTACATTTGATTCTTATCGTCATGCAAAACTAGTTCCAAGACAGACGCCTGCAGCAAAGCTCATTAAATCATAATAATTGATTTATTGCATGCAATATAGTTATGAAGTTCCAAAGTTGATGATAATTTCAGTTGGGTCGTAGACTAGCAAACTGTTCGGACTTGTATTTTTAATTTATCGATAGCACTTTTGTCAATGCCTATACCTACTTTATTTTCAACGTTTTTTCTTCCAACTTTTTCACAAAACGGAGAATTAAACGGATAAATTGTTGGAAAAAAAAACCAGAGTTCCTAGATCAGAAAGCCAGCATAAACTTTCAGAAGCTTTCATAATTTTTACTGCACTATCTCTAGTACAAAAAGCACTTTACACTGCTTCCTAAATTCCATCACAAAAAATCTAATCTAATCCCGATCAACATATAGGCGAGGCGACTGGTGGGGGGTGAGGAGGCGGGGCAGTCGCCGCTTGCGCATTCATAAAGTTACTTTGATTCCCTGCCCACGGCTGGAGGTTTTGTAAAGCGCTTAAAGCGGTGTTCGACGGCTGTGCTTGCGCTGCATTGCTTGAGTTCTGGTAATGTAAAGCGGAGAGTTGCGCTGAACCGGGCGGTGGTTCGGGCATGTAGCCCTTGCTGAGGGCTTCGGCTTGAAGGGACAGCATCAAGCGGTTTGCTGCTTGCCGTTCAGCCTCACGTTCTTCTGCTGTTTGGCGTCTGTAACAAGAGGTTATCGGTTAGAGGGTTTGTTGGAAGACTAACGTTCCATAGATGGGAGAATAACGTTGCAGGTCACATATGTAAAATATTAGCTCAAAAAAGATTGGACTGGGAATACAAATATCTTAAAAAATAGGTTTGATATGTCATGACAAAATAGCAGTGTCATTATCACCACGTATATGTAGAAGGGCATATCGCTGTCATTCCATAAGTAGCTACCTAAGTATTATCAGGCTACATAAAGTCTTCTGTAGTGATTTAGAACAAAATAGCATCAGAGTGATTATACGGAATTTTACAATTATAATATCCTAATTTATAAAATTCTTCCGTTACTGACTGACTGAGTGACTGACAGACAACGCACAGCCGAAACTACTGGCCGTAGAAAGCTGAAATTTGGCATGTAGCTTTCCCACACTCCGTAGGGGAGCACTAAGAGAGGATTTCCCGAAATTCCTACGGCAACGGGAATAACGGGATATGCGCGTACGAATTCAAACTCAAACTCAAAATTCTTTATTGCGAACTAAGTGTAGGGTAGGTACAGCACCCTGCCGGGGTTGCGGAATCTGTTTGAAAGAGTCACCGCGGCTCTGGAACGCAAAGGGCATTAGGAGGAACACGGATGGGTTTTAGTCAGTAAGAGTCTGACACTCCCTTCTGCTTCACCCAGAGCGGGAGGAGTCATTTGATGATTTCCCATCCTTAAAAAAAAAGGGTAGGTACAGGACAGATGTTAACAAAAACATGTAGGTTCTTATAAGTTAGTTGCTTGTTTAGGCATTTCAATTGAAATGGAAATACATATTTTTTATTGAATATTATAGACAACTTACGTAATAGTATATTAATTAACATTTTTCATTAAATTTACATCATTATTTTTTTTATAATTACATAATATATCCTATTATACTTAGTATTACATCTCTTTTATCTTAGGTATAATTATTTTTATTCGAGGAATTCTTTTACATAATAATATGTCGTACTAATCAGGAAGTCTTTTAGCTTTCTTTTAAAAATACCAATTGACTGTAGGTTCTTAATATCTCTGGGTAACTTATTACGTATTTTTATGCCCATACAAAACATACTATTGCTATAAACTAGTCGCGGGCCAAAGCTAGTTTTCACTATAAAACTTAGAACTGACTTGGCCATTGTAACCTGTACCACAGATATTGATTCCTGAAAAGTGCCTTACACTCAAAACAACTCTGCAAAAATAATCGCCATAATCTGCAAAAATACTGAATTCAAACCATAGATAATTTCCCTAGCTTTTACCCAACCATAAAACTCTCTAGTGGCAACACAATTAACTATTTTAATCCACACATCAATAAATCAGTTTAATGACTGCAGAATCACATGTAAACAGACCAGCTCGACCAATGGACACACGCTAATGGGCAAGCAGAATAATTCACGAACTGACTCAGCCCAACTCGCTAGTAAATATTAAATATGGCGACGATAATAAGATCCGTGTATATACTTGAATTTGTGATTCGAGATCATTTTAATCCGACGCCACCAATTCAAGTATCGACTTTAACGTTGTGTATTTTGAGTAGATTTTTATGTGTTCTTTTGTATTTAAAATCCTCCATCGTCCTTACGTCGTATTCTTCATTACTGAGGGTCGCGACTCCCTGCCGAGTGGTCTTTTTGACCATATTCCTCATCTTGTTTCGGTATTTGGCTTCGTGGAGGACAGCGAGAACGAGCAGCCTGAGTACCTAGTAGGGTCGCGCACTTTTGGCCGCTTACCCGATAAAAGAAAAACGATATATCTATTTTTTTATAAATCCAAATATATACAATTCAAGGCATGTAGGTTCCTTGTATGGGAACGGGAAAAAACGGGATATGCGCGTAAGAAGTCGCGCACCAAAAGCTAGTTTATTTTATAAAAAGAATGGGTTGCAATGGATTTCAAGCTTAGTGTTCTATGAAATAGAGTTTACTGTTCTAAAACTAGATTATAATCTCGAAATTCGAATTCAAATATAGTCAATATTAAATATGGCGGCGATAGTAAGATCCGTGTAGATATGACGGGGTAATAAGACTGTTTTGTTCTGTTTGATGGGGAATTGCGTGTCGGAGTTATTGTTATTGTTTTCAATGATTTATTGCTGGATTTGAATATCGGCCAACACGACATTATGTCGTGTTGGCCGAAGGTTTAGGAGACCCTTTGGCCGTCGGAAGGTAAGACCTACGCGATTTGCAATGACAATGGCTTACATTTTTCTACTTATTGAATTTCCATAAGGTGAAATAAGTGATTGATGAATCGACGAAGCTTGTCTTAACTTTAGGCAAACTTTATAAACAAGTGGATTATTTATTTATTTATTAAACATACATACAAATATCTTTACAGGCTAGACCCAATGCGATATTGTAGCACACTTAAAACTTAAATAGTTCCACTGTTTTGACTATAGCAAATTCTACAGGTAGCTGTTCTTGTAAATTCACTCAAAGTGCAACAGAATATGTCCAAGTCCTCAGCAATGAGGTTGAGAGTGCGGAGCGCGCTCGTGTGCGGCTATGATTGAGTTCGAACTCATACATCCACCATCCAAAATAAACTAAGATTACTACAATATTTCGTCTAGCGATGAAAATGATTCCTGTGCTCGCCCGATGATTTGCAAGCTTCAATTAGGACACACTATAGAAATATGTGTGTTTAATCTCGCCGTGCGATGAAATCGCATCGTTAATTCGTACGATAATTAGCAATTTGGACGACGCCTTACAAGAAAGATAACGTATCATAGAATTGTAGTAGGTATGAATTGCTATGATTGAGTTCTTATATATCCACCATCCAAAATAAACTAAGATTATCTGCACTGACTAAGGCGTCGTCCTAATTGAATAACGATATTTCGTCGCGCGATGAAAATGATTCCTGTGCTCGCGCGATGATTTGCAAGCTTCAATTAGGACACACTATAGAAATATGGGTGTTTAATCTCGTCGTGCGATGAAATCGCATCGTTAACTCGTACGATCGTTAGCCAATTAGGACGACGCCTTACAAGAAAGAAAACGTATCAAAGAATTGTAGTAGGTATGAATTCCTTCTCGGTCGTATTGTTTTTCAAACAAGGCAAGACCTTGTTTGAAAAACAATACGACCTACATACACCCTACACGATATACACCTGATTAGTCTATTTAAATTATGGAAATTTTTTAGGTATTAGAGCGGACATTTGTGAAATTGTGGTGAGTTTGAATAATGTCCGTAGGCACTCCGCTCACGCTAGGCTCTATAATCTTTCTGCTGTAACAACAAAGCTAAGTTTTTTTTTTGCTGTTGTCCTCACTCTCGCTTGATAAAATGATGCTTGATTTTTATGACAAAAGCATAGCGAGAAGATCCCATTTCTGGTTCATTCATAAATTCATTTTAAACCCATCCTTACATAAGCCATCGATTCTCAGAACTAATTAAATATCCAGACACAAATATCGCTAAAACGAACTAATTACGATCCCCGCCCACTTTCATCGCGCACTAAATAATACATGAGCGTAGAACTGACGACGGAGCCCTGCCGTCATGACGTCAACACTGTCAATTAAACACGACTATCTAAATGACGACAGGCGAATTAGTTTTACGCGTAAGTTAGTGGGCGGCTTTACTTACAATAGGTACCTAGTTTATAGATGGAGGTTGAAAGGGTTTTAGTAGGCTATCTGTTTGTCTGAACAAATGACGTAAGTGGTGTTTGGGTCGTATTTCTGGTCCTGGGGCTCTAGACAAGTGACATTTTGTCAACGGTAACGTAGCGATGGCGATTGTCAAAATGTCAAAAATATATGGGATTGACAAACGCTGTCGCAATGTCACGTGATCAACCCCTTACATTTTGGCATTTCGACAATTGTATTCGCTGATAGAATGACACTTTGTCTAGAGCCTCTGTTTAACCAATATATTGCAGAAAGGACCGAAGGGCATGTAAAAGAAAATTTCAAAATGATGCTTCCTTGTAGGTCGTATTTTTGGCACAGAAGGACCACAATACAGCAAAAGATTGATTTGTTGTACCTTAGAGAAAAATAATTTTAGGTGACTTAGGGCCAGGACTTAAATTATTGTAATTATTGGTTCCTAAGGTGTGTCTTGAACTGAAAGATAAGGGTACAGTAATAGATCTTTGGATTGTCAGAAAAACCTTTTTCAAGTAAACCATTTACCATTTTGGGAAGATTATAGGTAGGCAAGAACATTTTTCAAACACTGGCACCAAATTTTGGGTCTTCGTTGTAATTGGTATCTTAGGTGTGACTCCGACGTCAACACTGTCAATTAAACACGACTATCTAAATGACGACCGGAGAATTAGTTTTACGCGTAAGTTAGTGGGCGGCTTTACTTACAGTACCTAGTTTATAGATACAGGTTGAAAGGGTTTTAGTAGGCTATCTGTTTGTCTGAACAAATGACATAAGTGGTGTTTGGGTCGTATTTCAGGCCCTGTTTTACCAATATTGCAGGAAGGACTGAGCGAAATGTAAAAGAGAAAATTCTCTTTGATCTGGTATGATTGACACATCTTGCTTTTCCGAATAATTTCGCACCAATTAAAAATGAAGCGACACGACCGTTATGCGCGGCTTGCCCGAAGGCAGGGTCGCCATGATAGGATAGGTGTAATTTAGCACACGAATTGATTTATAATACTTATCTTTATTAGCAAACCATTCAATATACACGGTGCCATTTTAGTCCTCTTACAAAGGCGGCCTACTTAATATACCCGACATAACGTAACCCGTAGGCACGATTTAAAAAAAATAATTAAGATAATAGGTACAACAAAAATAAATAATGTATTTTTACGTATCAAAACAATGTCGCCATACCATTCCGCGCCGTCCTTGGAACACAAGGTTTTGACTGCGCTCGCCCCTGGATGTTTGGTAATACGTCATGCGTCATGATCATGAATAGTAATTTCATTTTTTAAATAATTCAAATGTTTAATTAAATACTGGTATTCAGCTAAATCTGGCTTGACTGGAAGCCGACCCCAATGTAGTTGGGAAAAGGCTAGGCAGATGATGATGAAATAATTCAAATGTTTATTAATTACTTTTTTTAATGAACTTCCTTTTATTTTATTTTTTAAGAACTACTCAACATATAATTTATTTTATTTTATTTTTAATGAACTTCTTTGGATAGATTAAGGGGGCTGCCGTTGTAAGACGACTAAAATGGTAAAGTCTTAGGCTACTTACACCGTGTATAGTTTTAGCCTACTTACACCGTGTATAGTCTTAGGCTACTTACACATACCAACATAGACATATTTCTATGACACCACACTACATCTTTGAAAAGATTTAAGCGACATTTGGAGTTGATCCAACATAATTTTAATCATGAACATTACCCTACAAGCTCATGAGAACTTGAGTCAAAGCTAAGCCTTCATTTGGGTATCACACAACCGCTTGCAAAGCTTGGTGAACCGGGCTTTAAATATAACTTGTGACCCTGAATAATTTTGCTTCATTATAATATTGCCTAACATTGGTTTAAAGCAGTACTACTTTTTTTTTAAATTGTTTTTTCGGTCAGAAAATAAATCTCCGACTAGGGTCAGTTGAGATTAATAAATAATAGGCAAGGAAAGAACTATAAGTAACCAACAAAAAGTATGTATAAAATTCTTCCGTCAATGAGTGACTGACAGACAACGCACGGCCGTAACTACTGGTCGTAGAGAGCTTCATATGTTCAATTATGTTCGCAATACTACACATCGCCTTATCAATATTCATCTGAATCAACTAAACGGTTTCCAAAGATCAACGTCACATCTAATTAAAATCACACAAACCGTCCAGCAAGAAATCATATACTCTGAATCTGGTAGACCCGCCTACGCATACTGCTTCAAATAACTCAACTCATATCTTTAGCAAGTCGCATGCAATCTCATTAGCAGTTCCAACGGCCTTACCGAGCAGTCTGAGTGAGCAGTTGATCTTCAGAGTCAAGTACGTCGTCTGATAACTTTCGAGCCAACCCTCTTAACACGAAGGCTTGCATTTGCATAATTTATTCGGCGACTTTTCGCTAAATTTGTTGTGCGACTTGTCGTAGGATTTGTCGGGGAGTTTAGTCGCATGGTTAGTCGGGTCCTTTTGGTATTGATTGTGAATTGTTTTGTGAGGAGATTTTGAAGGTAGCGAGAGGTGTTTTGAGACGGTGTTTAAAGAATTTGAAGCTAAAATGGAAACTTAAACAAAATAACATGTTGTCATCTCAGCTTGCAGCACAAATCTATATTTACATACAGTATGCATAGTGAGAAATTAGGATAGACGAGTAATGGCTTCAATTGTGCATAAATCATAAGACAGTATTTTTTTATTCACAGGCTTTTTTTATATTTAAGAGCAATTTCCCCATATAGATTTGATTTACTGACGTTTATTGTCACAAGTTATTTGCAGCGAAGATTTGCCATTGCTGTGAAAGACGAACAACTTTTAGAAGGAGATATTTTTCAGTTACTAATAACATAAAAATCAGCTCAAGGAAAACTTTACAGAATCCAATTGAATGTTATTGAACTTGAATGGGACAAAGCATAGTTTATTGTACCCCAAGTACATTATTTGTAGTATCTTCAACGTTCATTTGTTTGACAAACAACCAGGCACAGTCACCATATTTTCTCCTTGAACCAGCCGGTAATGACGGACACACCGCATTCTGCAACCACAACTCAAACTCGGATGGGTTGCGCAACCGATCGCGTCGTCTTCGTCATTTTAGAGCATCCTTTAAAACAGATTTAGATTTGCTGGATACGACATGGCTCTTGTTATTCAGTCACGGTGATAAGCTAAAGTTTATAGTTTTTGTTTTTATTAAAGCATTTCTTAGTATCTGTGATTCCCCTGAGTACGTTTTAAACATTATTTAATATCAATTTGATTGGCTCTAGATAGTCGCAATAGAAATAGATTTTGACACTCTTATTTATCTCACTGCGCAGTGGCAGTAAAGTATTCAGTATTTTTTTTTATAGAACCTTTGGCCTCGTCAGCATCACTCTTATTAACGGCATACTAGTAGAGATAACAGCATACAAGACAGTAATTGGCAAAACGGATTTAGATTAGGCATCATTGCATATAAAGTTAAGAGACGTTAAAATATTAAGGATATGTAGCATAGTAACGATAGGGAAACGGCTAATGTTAACCTATGTTCAACTAAGAATTCTTGATCTACAAATGAAAAAATAGATGACGAATTTACCGAAAGTTTTCGCGAACTCGCACTCATCTCCTCAGTGACACCTCTGCCGTATCTATGAAACATAGATCGGCGGTAATAAGTAGACAAGTACTTAGATAATACAGCCACTGAGCCACAACTTAACTCTTAGCGGCCCTTACTTAAAAGGGGTGAACACACTTTAGCGTTAACGATACTCCGCTTTTTAAGTACGTATTTATAAAGTAGAGTAGGTATGAGACTTCTTGAACTTGAGAGTTTGGCGGTTTTAATCATGAGTATTTATGAAGAAGAAAACCAGATAGAGAATGAAGTATATTCAGTTTTAGACGACGTAATTCAAAGCGACCATCGCGCCAATTTTCACGATGACCTTTGACAAATTGTCAAACATGCGTTATGCAAACGGCGTATTTTTAACGCGCGGACGACGCACGCTCACGGTGCGGCGTTGTAGATGACCAACAAATGCAGTACTGTCTGCGTCTGAAGCGCGTTAGCGCGCGTCATCTGAGCGACGCGCGTCGTCGGCAAGATAAAAAACGCCGTGTGCAAATGCCCTTATCTAACTGGGATTGGCTGAATGAGTTTTCAACAATGCATCGCATCGCTTGACTTGCGTAATGAGAAGTGGTCAGTCACTTCAAGAAACTCTAAAAAAAAAAATATTCTGGCGATGCTTCCGAATCAATTTGAAAAGAGTGAATGCATGGTTTTTCGGGCCAGGGGTCGGAGCTGCCCGGATTCTGTTCCATCTGTTAGGTTGAACGGTGTTAAGTTAAGAAGAGTTCAACAGTTTAAATATCTCGGGCATATCGTGAGGGACGATGCAGACATCGACAGGGAGCGGAGGGCGTTGTCTGTGAGGGCCAATATGATCGCCCGCAGGTTTGTTCGTTGCTCGGGTGCCGTCAAAATAACTCTTTTCAGAGCCTTTTGTACGTCCCTGTACGCGGCCAGCCTGTGGGTGTCATATACCCAGAAGCAGTACAGCGCACTCCGTGTTCAGTATAATAATGCGTTCAGGGTGTTGTTGGGGCTGCCCCGGCATTGCAGCGCCTCGGGGATGTTCGCCGACGCCCGTGTCGACTGTTTCTACACGACGATGCGAAAGCGGTGCACATCTCTGGGGCGCAGGCTCCGGACCACTTCCAGCACCATTCTGAGCGTATTTGCGAACAGGTTTGATTGCCAGTACATTAATCATTGTTATATGATTAATGTACTGACAAACGAACAAATGACTCAAAGGCAGGTATACTATTAGGTTTCTTATGTTAGTTTCTGATTTTAATTGTGGTTATTTTATGATTTTAATTTTATGATTACTGATTTCATAATTTCAATTTTATTTATTATTTATTTTACTTGATTAATTATTATTATTGTAATCAAATTATAATTACTGTAATTCAAATTTTCTGTCTGACATTGTTTTTTGTATTATTATTATATTTTATGGCTATTGTGCAATGGGTCGAATTGCCTGAGTAAATAAATGAATTATTATTATTATAACGAATTCCTTCAAATTATAAGCAATGCTCAAAAACACTCTTAAACAGACTGGTTATTAAGATTCGCTGACGATAATGTCTCTTTCAAGCGTCTTTGCGAAATGACGATTCCGATTACCTACCTTAATCTTCATTTTACTTCAACGCATAACATTAAATACTCTTAAAAACGCTGGCTAACCATTCAACCATAACATAAGCCCTGGTGCACACTAATGAACACTTAAAACTTAATCGTTATTAAGTACGGAGACAAGAATATCGGGACGAAAAATTTTCAATTACGATAAAGCCCTAACATAATTGAGACTCTTAACTTAACAGCGTTCGCGATATCGTGTGGACTCCGCTTAAAAGCTTTATTCATCTATAAAACATACCCTTCTGGAATACTCAAACAAAAATATTCTTTATTTCCATCAAGCTAAAGTTTATGTTTGGTGGTTGTGTCGCTTGGTTCCTTTACATGCAAATTAATGTTGGGTGCATTGGAAAAGTTTAATGGTATCTTAATTAGTCGATACAAGGAGGTTGGTGCTTATTTAGTTGTGGCCAGTATCAAATTTATATCTTCTCTAATATCTATGGGGTAAAGTTGGGAAGATTTCTTGTATGTGTTACAAAGGAGGATGTTAATCTTACATTGTCTATGCTTCTATAGTTTAGTTTTCCATAAAGAACTGCACGTAGGTAGGTATATGGTAAACCATGTTACTTAGTAATCGGAAACAATTTATTCTCATGATTTATTTGTCAACAAGAAAATATTGATTAGTTAGTGCTGATTTACGAGTTTAACGCGGATGAAGTCGCGGGGAAATGCCAGTATATCAATTACAATGCCTGTAAGGGCTATTGTTTGAAGTTAATATACCACTCAATTCTTAATCTAAAAAGTTATGTTTCTGTCGGGTGTTGAATTAAATAAGAAGTTAAATGACCAAAAAATATAAAAGATCCTACATATCAAACACATACAAAACAAAATTAACTTATAAGCGAAGAAAGTTCCACAATAACTCGCGTTTCATTAAAACTGACGTTCAAATGAATATAAAGTTAATTCATTCGTTGAATTCAAACTTTAGACTGATATATGACCACCCTGAAGAAGTACCTCAAACAGCCAATCCTTCTAGATCTCCCCCACCGCCTTTGGTTATAGAGATTCTAATGAGAAAAGGGGAGATCTGGGTTGTTTAGAGGGTTCTTACTATCCTGGTCTGTGTGTACACGATAATGAATGATTGAACAAAGCGTTAAGTCTATTATAACGTTGCAAGAACTTTATTAGAACAGTTAATGTACGAGGTGAAGGGATGTGCCACGATGTCGATGTTTTTGTAAAGGCATTTAAGAATAATGCTGATAAAGGAACAACAGTTATCGACACAAACACCTCTTCTCATTATTTACACCAAACAATCCTTCCCTTACGTATTGATAATGTCTAAAAAGTAACAACGTAGGTAATTGCTTTGCAAAACCAGAACATAATTGGCACATTCTTTTCTATTTATCTTTCATTTTGAAAAAGAAACAACCAATTAATTTAATTAAAACAACTCTTTTCCATTCTATATTAATCTCAAAGATAAAATATAACAATTAAAAAGAAATTTAAACGACACAATAATGCAATTAATATTATCGAGTTAAAATTTATCGACACGGCACAGCACTAGCTACCGCGCTTCGAGTTGAGTCCGCGTCTTTATAATTAGATAAAGCGGGTAACAATTAAACTTCCCTTAAATAAGCCAAACGTGGAGGGTAGCAATTAGCATTTTCAGGCTGATTATTTTATAAGTATAACAAGGATGGTGGTTTTCCTGGATGTGGCAACGGTAATGGTATGGCTGCAAGTACGTTTAGCCGAGGGTAAATGGTAAAATTATTACCTATTAGAAAGTATACTTGAATTCTTGCTAGAGTAATAACTAGCCAATGACGAAAATACAGAAAGTTCATAACCTTACATCTGACCTCTATTCAGATTGTATTATTCACATTTTTAATCCATCAGCGTTAGGCAGTATTTACCTTTATCAAGAATTCAAGTATACGTTATTAAATGTTTTCATGTCAGTTAGTATGTGTATTTCTGGACGTGGTCGTTTTATAACTAGTAGAATTAGCGTTTAGGGTGAAGTCAAAGTCAATAGGTACATTTATTTCAATAAGTCCATTCAAATGCACTTTTTAAAGTTGTCATTTACAATTTATGTTGGACATTCGCAATGGTAGACTCTTATGAAGAAGAACGGACAAGAAACTCCATAGTTACCTACTCATTTTCTTTTCCATAGTTCCAGAAATGGTTTGTGTTTTCTCTCCAAATGCTCTTCCAGTTTCCCTTCTACATCCGTGTGATCTCATCCCGGCAGCGCGGTCGGTTCTAACAAATTTATGCTAGCTAATTAAGATCTGCTTTATTAATTACTTTGGCCAACTCTCTACAGTTTTTCCTTTTTTTATCTCCAAAAATCGTGTCTAATAATCTGTTTAGCGGCTATGAATTTTTGGGGTTAAATAAGCTGATTTGACGTTACTTTTTTACTGTTTTTTTTTTGTACGGTAGGTAATTAATTTTAGAGTAATTTTATGTCGGCGGGTTGGGTGTTGATTTCGACCGTACAGTTTTTGAGTCTCACGTTGATGATTGAACACATTTTACCCATTGAAGTAACTTTATGGTAAATTATAACTGCCTCCGTGGTCGAGTGGTTTAGGCGTTTGCCTTGTGACCCGGTGGTCGTGGGTTCGATTCCCACGGGTAGCATACTTTGTAAAGTTGTTTCCAATTTGGCTTGGACATTGCAGGCTTGAATCACCTGATTGTCTGATAAAAAGATGATTCCGTGATTCGGAAGGCACGTATAAGCCGGTGGTCTCGGCTGCCAAATGGCGGTCGTCAAATAAACCATATCAGAGGCGGTTTAGAAACTCTGACACAAGAGTGTGTGAAGTCCTTAGACCTTACTGCCTACACGATAAGAAGAAGAAGATAAATGTATCTGCTGATCCTTAATTTACTTAGGTGTTTTACTTAGATATTTACTGATTCTCAATGGTTGAGTTTAAACTAAAATATTCGCCGTTGAATGAAAACTAAAATATATTCACCCAAGTTTCTATAGAACAAACTTCATTCGCATTGAATTATACGTTTTCAATTACCAAATCGTCGGTTTAGGTAACAAAAGCATTCACTCCTTAAGAGGACATGCTGGCGGCGAGACTTTGTGTGTAAAAAGTTATAATTCGAGGTTTGGCTCTCGACTGTTTTCTCCTCCAATATTGGACCGATATAAGAGATATTTCACAGACTGAATAAGAAAGATATGCACTGTGTCTCTATGTTTTCCTTTTTCGATTAATAGTTGCCTTTGTACACTAAGGCTCCGTTGACAGCGATTTATCGGACAATTTTGAGCATTTTGTGAGAGTTCTAGTGCTTATACGTTTAATAAATGATCAAAAAGGAAAACATAGGGACACAGTAAATATCCTTTTATTCAGTTTGCGAAATATCTCTTAAATCGGTCCAATATTGGAGGAGAAAACAGTCGAGAGCCAAACCTCGAATTATGACTTTTTACATACAAAGTCTCGCCGCCAGCATTTCCTCTTAATGAGCTAACATTTTAATACAAAAACACCCACTTTCACAAACTCACTCACAAAAATTTTCATTACGTCAAAATATGCCTTCAAAAATTCCCTAAACTCAAAACATACGTACAATAAAAATGTTCTAACGATAAAACTTTACAACTCTGCCCTCAGCAGTTATCAAAACAGTCAAATAAATCCGTGGAGCGTTTTAAAACTTCAAGATGTTCTCGTAAAAAGTCTTTGCATAATGTATAGGCTTTTGAAATTGTTATTGTTTCGTTCCTTAAATTCTTGGAGCGTGATCATGGTTTCTTTCAGATATCCGTGGCCACTGTTAAAGTACTAACTTAGTTTTTTGTGAGGTAAGAAAGCTGTGTTTGGGCATTATAGATATATGCTTATTGTGTTATTAACTTAAATAAAAAATCGTTTAAGAAAAGATATGTAAATTGCAACAATAACAACGTAATTCATAGGTTACATACTTAGATGACTTCTTTTTTTGCTCATATATTGCATCTGGCCAGTATTGATACTTAAGTATTCATATTATCACAATCTCTTATTTATTATATTACTAATAAATTTCCTGTTGTTGGAATATTGTAAAAAAATACTAACTCATTTTAGTAACAGCCTGCATGTCTAGCAGTTGACAGTCATTTGCATCATTTGACAGCATCAATACATCTTCCTGCTCCCCTTATCGTATGAGAATATAAGAAAAGACGATGTGCAATAAAAATTAACGACTGACTCAGGAACACATCACTCCCCTTCTTAGAACCCTCGGATCAATCGGCAAACGGATTTGTTTCCTAATTCCTAAGGAGACAACCTACAAGCAACAATTATACAAGAGACAACCGACATTGCTCCGAAGAAACGTACACGAAATAAAAACAAGCCATTTAGAACCGTATGCCAAGAAAAATACACCTCATTATCCTTTGCAAATAATGCATTCGCGAAATTAAATCGCAGAAAATAATCTTACAGGAAAATATACTCTTAGTGGTTGAGATAAGACGTTCTTTTAAGAAACAGCTCTAAACACCCTAATTCGGGGAGTTTTAATATTCACTTATACAAGGGAAAAGAATTACAGGAAGAAAATGAAACAGGGTGAGTAAATAAATAAAGAAAACGAGACGCCTAGGGCGGCCATGTTGCTACGTGGGTAACATTACGTGTTAGATCGTGCAACGATTCCAATTCGATTTGTCGATGGTCGAACACGATTCCAGGGAAATGACCATCGACCTTTAGAATGTGTAAATAGTTTGAGGAAATTGCCTTACGATACTTAGCGTCTAATAGTAAGAAATGTACGAAATAAGGTTCCAATTGCTATCAACTTCTAAAGGCGGTGAACTAAAATTAACTTTAGTGCCGTACCCACATATTGTAGATAATTATACCGATATCGAGTTAATGGAAAAGGTACAGATAGATTAAGATGTAAAACAGCATGTTAAGTAGCTAGTAAAGTAGTACAAAACAGGGAAATAATTTACTTTAATATGTACTCAAAATTTAATTCTTCTTAACGACTCTATCAATATTCATGAACAATGTTGCAAACTATGTTGATATTCCATTACATCTCCAAACTACTTAACACGAACTGTAAACATGATAAAATTCGACGAAAAAATAATTAAAAAGGTGCGCCGCATCCATTAATTGTAAAATAACTAGTATGGCCGCTTATCCGAGACGAGTTGCGCATAAAAATAACGTTAAAACGCCGGTAAAAGTCACAAAAATAGGCTATAAACCAAACAAACGGGTACAATACATGTAAAAAGTCGAGCGTTCGTCTTTTCCACCGCAGTTAATAATTGATGGCTCAAACTGCCGAGTTCTGTAGCTCATACAAAATGTATGTCCCTAGCTACCCCATGTTACCGCCTGCTTGATGTTGTGTACATAGCATATGTATAGTTAGTACGTCCACTTAACTGCTTCTCTCTAACCTTTGTTATAGCAATTTGGATCGGTTTGGGGAACGAATTGATTGGGTGTACGCGGGGATATATTGTTACGCGCGTAATTTATTGTGTGAGGTGGATTTCGATGTGGTATAAGTGATTTTGATTATTATTTTCTGTGGAGCCGTTAGGTATTCATGGATTTTCACTTTAGCTATACCTATTATTTAATGACATTTATACATGGCTTCTAATGTAGACTGTAGTCTAATTTATACCGAAATTTGTATTTAGACTGAAAACGAAATATTTCTTAAAAATAATAAAGATTTCTTTTTCATTTCTCCTGTCGCAGGTTTGCTGGAAGAAATTTCATTAGAAATAAGCAGTTCCTTTGTACTCATATTTATAATGTTAATTTTTACTGTTTTTCTGTATGTACATTAATAATAAAATAAATAAAGACAAAATTGTTTGGGATATCATAATGAAATATTGAAATGTGATTTCAACACCACAAGCAACAGACACCTACATTAACTTTATTTTTAGAAGGACGTGATAAGTTTTCCCTGTTAAAATAAACAACACTTTCTACACTTCAAAAAGAATGACAAATTACAATTCCGAAATTCTATTAGTATCGATAATTCAAACTGATACATTATTCATACAAAAAAAAACTACATGACTATATAACAACAATTAATTTCAAATATAGAAATCGTTGCACAAGAATCTTCTGTCAATAAAATCGATAGTTAAAATATATGGGTTTGTCACATCCTTATCTGTGGACACAGATAATCAATGAAGGCACAGATCATAATGCATGGATCCATTGTTTATGGATGAGTTTAAACTATTACTTACGCGAGAGGTGTAATTCATTGTGTTCATTCATGTATTGTTTTCATTGTTGACAGATGAACGCTGATTGCATGAATATGAATGATTCCATGTTTTATTTAGCGCACGTTTAGTTTATGAATTGGTGAAATTAAAATGTTATTTTGTCATTGAGGTTTCGGAATGTTTCGGGGAAGTAGGGAAATGGCGGATATTTTCCAGCGGTCAATTGTCAAACATTTGTATTTGGAATTTTTGGCAGCCTTCAAACTTACAGAGTGAAACATTGAACACTTCTAACATTATACAAATCAACGCTAGAAGCAACATAAAACAGGTAGGTAATTTTTTACATGAATCAGGCGAAGCTGAACTTTTTTACCAAAGACAAGATATAAAACACAAGAGAAAAGAAAAGATTTTACTTTGATTGATATTTAATCACTGTCAAATAATAACTAATTATCACATGACAGTCTACGGTAGCCCAATATTTGTATTAACGATCAGCCTCCTCCGCCGGAGCCACAGATAATACAGACCCATTTGTCATAGATAAAATGCCACTTCATTTAATTTATGTCTCCTGTATCAGTTATAAGGATATTAGGTTGAAATCATTATGATTTAAAGAGTATCATTAGGTATGTCTCATAACTAGATTCACTCGTTATTTTTTAACTGTAAATGTTGATATTTAAGAGTGTCATTTAATGATATTATTGAAATAAATGATTTCACTTTGCCATACTATCCTTATTCATCCTAAATCAATATAGAAAATTCTTCCGTTACTGAATGAGTGACTGACAGACAACGCACAGCCGAAACTACTGGTCGTAACAAGCTGAAATTTTGCATGTAGCTGCCCTACACTCCGTAGGGGAGCACTAAGAGGATTTCCCGAAATTCCTACGGGGACGGGAAAAAACGGGATATGCGCGAACGATATCGCGGGGTTTAACTAGTAATATTACAGGCTTAAAAATGCGTAACCGATTTCGACAATGTTTGGTAAAGAAATAGATGGGACCCTTAGCAGGTAGGTGCCTAGAGGTTTTGAGTCCTGGAGATGGTTATAGACGACATTAACGCGAGTGAAGCTGCGTAAAAAAGCTAGTTCTCCATATAAACAGTAGAAAACTATTTTTCGTACCCAAAGGGTAACCAACGGAACCCTATTACTAAGCCTCCGCTGTCCGTCCGTCCGTCTGTCTGTCAGCATCGTAATGTATCTCAAGAACCGTAATAAGTAGAGAGTTGAAATTTTCACAGATTGTGTATTTCTATTGCCGCTATAACAAAAAATAATAAAAATTAAGGTTTATGGTACGGAACCCTTCGTGTGCGAGTTCAACTAGCACTTGGCTGATTTTTTTAAATAGGGTTGTTTTTTTCGAAGGACAACTCGACACTGTAAATACAACCTGTAACAGAATAAACGCAATACCTCTTAAGGGTTAATTGTACTCATAATTATGAACAACTTTCACTATGGGACCAACAATGAGATCGCGAAAAAAAATCGACCCCCCGTATATTTATGTGAGCATAACTCGACAAAATGTGCTGTTTTTTTTCGCAATTTGGGTGTTGGTCCCGTATTAAAAGTTGCTCATAATGATGAGTACAATGACCCCTTAAGAGGTATTGCGTTTATTATGTAACACGTTGTATATGTTTCTTGATACAAAACGTTGCAATGCAAGTTTTAACTTAGATTAATCTAACTACTAAACATTATAGGCACTGGAGAAGTACAACGAGTAAAACTATCTGTAAACCGACACATGTAATAATAATTTTCTTGAAGATAAAGAGTTTATACAGTACAAACTTACAAGTTAAATTGCATTCTTAGACCGACATAGGGAACCATTGAAGATATGCCTACTGCAATATCAGAGTTGTGATTCCCGTTTCTTTTTGAATAAACGCTCGTGTTCGCATCGGAGTCCCAATATATCAAAACCATCAAATACTAATATAAAATTCTTCCGCCTTGACTAACTCAGTCACAGACAACGCACAGCCGAAACTGCTGGACGCAGAAAGCAGAAATTTGGCATGTAACTTCCCGACACTACGTAGGGCACTAAGAGAGGATTTCCAGAAATTCCTACAGGAACGAGAAAAAATTGGAAGGGATGTACGCGAAAAGCTAGATCTCCTTTATTTTGACAAGTTTCTAACATTGGTTTTCGCTGAGAAAATATTGCGACTTAAATATTAGATATGGTTTTTTAAGTAAGATAATTGGCCTTCAGATATTATAGGGTTTGGTAAACCTAAAAATGGCGATATTACAAAAAAAATACAAAGAAACGAATAACATAGGTTCCTAATAAGTAGCTATAAAAAAGCAGAAACAATCCTTTACTGTAAAATTAATTCAAACTTATAATTTCAAGACAATCTGTAGAAACAGTACAGTTCAAAGTGACCCGTTTCATAAAACGGACATTTCAAAGGTAAAGGAAGACACACAAGATAGGTAGGTATCGAAATTCATTTCATAAATCCTTTTTAAAACAAATACAGGCACAATACAAGAAATTCCAAATTCAAAACTGCGAGACAATGCCCGAGTTGCGTTCCGAAGTTGTGTTGGTGGCATCACAACCGATTACGTTCTAATGGACAAGCGGTGTTTGTGTTCGATACTGATAACGCTTGCTCGATACGCGCGGCGCCATGCCACTGATTTTATTATAATAAAACTAAAAAGACTATTGGCCAGGCACTCACGGCGATGTTCGTGATCTACTGTCTGATACAGGATTTTATTTCGCCTTTGTAATCGTACTCTGATTGTGTTTCGGAACGAATGTTTGTTAAGTTGGTAGCGTATGTGTTCTTGGTTTTAATAAAGGGAATTTAGAATAGAGGTTATCTGGGTAGATAGAAATTAACATTGAATGTAGGAAACAAAGGTGTTTCGTAAGTACTTAGTTATTCGTTATAAAGATTCCTACAGCCTAGCTATCTATTATTGCATTAAATTATTACCTACTTACGTAGGTAGTAAGTAACATTTAATATTGACATTGTAAATGAAGAAATAACTCTATAGACTAAACATTTGTATGTTTAGTCTATAGAGTAAACATTCCTACATTCAAGTGCCCTATTAGAAATCCCAGTAAGTAAAACATGAAACTATCGCTTTTATAAATAGTCCGGCGCCATATTTTTTTTTCTGGCTAAAAATACGTTCCTATCAGCCCATAACTTAACCCTAACCCAGTTTTAAAATATATCGAGAGCTTCATAATAAATCGGACGTACTTTATTCTAATCTTTTAAATGAGTCTTTTATTTCAAATGTCCGTTCAAAAATACGGTAAAGAGCGGCTGAACCCAAAATTCCTTTGTCCAGTTTACATCGTATTGTTATGTTGGTATTTTAAAACGATATCGTTTGTCTGTGGTATTATTTCAAATGTTTCGAACACTAAATTTCTTTTTCGAATTCAGAGTGACATTAAATAAGATTTATTTGAATACATGTCATACCGATTGTAAAATGTTTTACATTATGTAAACACGTCTTAAAATTTATTACAAAAGACCAGAAAAAGACCACGTCTTTAACTAAAAAGCTTTTTTTCAAAATTTATTCAGTTGCAAAACAGAATCTTATAAATAATTCTATAAAACGGACGCCATAAATAAACTTAAAACGTAGCTCTTTAAACTTTATCATTATTTATGTTTTAAATCGCTTTTACAAAATCTGTCGGTTACTTACTCTGTCAAAAACATTAGGCTGTAAATAAATCAAGTAAACTGGAACCAAATCCTATCACCATTGGTCCTAGCCACGTCGCCCCTCGTTAGCAGATAACCCGACTTTTAATAATACACAACAGGACAAAAACAAGGAGCTAGAGATAAGAGACCATTAACTTAGCCGGTTAATACAAAGAGACGTCGGCTAAATCGACCGAATCCGAATACTAATGCCCTTTGTACGACAGACTTCAAAATAGGAACGGATTAATTCGTCCTTTTTGGCGCCATCTTTGGAAAGTGTTCGAATTTCAAAAGCTGGCAGGAATTGCTTTTAAAAAATGAAAACCCAAAAACACATTCTTTAAAAAAAAATTATAACAAGTTAATATAGTAAAAGTTTTAATATAACCTTGTTTGTTATTGGCATCCGATAGTTACGTCGTGTACATTTGATAAAAAAATTAGAATTTTTGACCATGCACATTGCAGATGCGGCTGAAAGCTTACCGAAGAATACTTCCGTATTTCATTTTAACATGTGCACACATAAAACTTTATTACACCGTAACGACTTATATGTACTTTTTGAAATCTCAATTTTAGATGAATTACACCAGAGTCGCTTCAGATTGTACAATATCCAGGTAAAATTTTATTTAAAAGGCGTACAGAATACTGTTATGTAAGCTTTCTTTCTATCGATTGCGGTATTAGGCATATTGTGGTCGAACATGAGCCTATTTTCTAGACTACATTCAAGCACCAAGAAAATTAAGTGTTCATATCTGTGGTAGGAATAATGTCATGTTTCGATGACTTTGGATTTTATTATCTTCATAACTATAACGACCTAACTTTTATTCTTTTTTTTTTTTAAGGATGGGATCTTATCAACTGACCCCTTTTGCTCTGGGCGGAGCGGCAGGGATTGTTAGACTCTTACTGAATAAAACCCATCCGTGATCCTCCCAATGCCCTTTGCGTTCCAGGGCCGCGGTGACTCTTTCAAACAAATTCCGCAACACCGGCAGGCACTGGCCCTGTCGGGCCCCGTCTTCTATTCTGACAGTTCTTCAGCATCCTAATGCGCTTTGTGTGCCAGGACCGCGGTGACTTTTTCGAAATGGGCTATCTAAACTTGTGCTGATGGACACAGGCCAATTAGACAATAGTAAAAAATTAAGCTAGCTTTGCAATAATTCTCAACTCTTTTCTTTGCCTTTAAGTGTAGGCAATAATGTTAAAAAGTATCCCGCAGAAAGTTCACCTCACGTTCAAAGTTAATTTTCCTGGCCAAAACCAAAATAATTCATTTTTCTGTTGTCATTGGTAGAATCAATTTTTAACGTGCATACACATCACCGGACTTGCGTTATAAGTATTTTTGACACATCAATAGTTTCTTTTGAGAAATCGGATGTCAGTATGATTCCTTAATAACTGTGGTGCGCTGGTGTAAAATTAAACGAAATAAAAACTTCTGACTATTTCCGATAGGTAAAAATTCTTGTAAAAAGGCGTGTCGGTCGCATAGTCGCATCGCAACTCGCAAGGGACTAGCTTAATACCGTAGATAAAAAAATCAACTTACAGATCAATAGTGTATCTACTTTCAAAATAGTATTTATGGTTTGTTTATTGGAACGAACAAAAACTTCGTGTATGTATAAAACATGGTCATGATTTTATTCGTTCAATTAATCTACCAAACAGTGACTGATATGTTCAGGTAAATCAAATTCAACTTGAGGTGCACGTTCTGCTAACCTCTATGGTAAACAGGCATTATGTTACCACTAATTTAGGTAACTGAAACTCGCCGTAACTTTCAGTAGTTTACTAGTTACCTAACCTAAAAAAGATCCATAATTAAATCAAGGTACAATCGATCAACGTCTTCAATATTCAAACGAGAAAATTATCTATGGTCAAAGATGACTACAATTTATGGTCAATCTAATGTTGCCATAAATAAAATGACGGTGTTGCCAACTAAAAGCACTTACAAAACACGTGTAGTATTGATTGAATGGTTCAAATTAATTTATGTTAATCGTCGATTTCAATATAAGATGGCATGGGAATTGATTAGAATTATCTCTATAGACTTGTTTCCTGCTTGTACCAGATTATTATAGATAGTAAAATGAAGGTTATAGGTTATCCTCATATATAAAATTCTTCAGTTACTGACTGATTGAGTGATTGACAGACAACGCACAGCCGAAACTGCTGGTCGTAGAAAGCTGAAATTTAGCATGTGGGTTCCTTGGGGAGTGTAGGGGAGCACTAAGAGAGGATTTTCTTTATTTGGAGGAGAAAACGGGATATACGCGTGCAAAGTCGCGGGCAAAAGCTAGTTGAAGAAATAAAACGGTGTTTATACTTCGTTCTTATGTAATACTAGCTTTATCTAGCGGTTTTGGTCGCGTGAAGGTCGAACAATATACCACGGTAACAAACGGTCCCAAATTATAAGCGGTATAAAAGGTAGATAGGTATCCTTTGTTTTAATCTATCTACCAGCCATTAAGGCTGTTAGGCTGCCTGTCCATTGACGCGGAGCGAGGTAACGAGGTAGGAGCAGAGAAACAGAGAAATTGGAAAACCAATGGGATTGTACAAAATCTCAGTGGCTCACGTGGTGCGGAGATTTTATGAAATTCCATTGGTTAAAATTTCTCCGTTTCTCCGCTCCTCTACCTCACCCCGCGCAATGGACAGACAGCCCAATGCGCGATTTTTTGACAAACATCTAAACAAACAGACTTTTAATTAACTATAGGATAGGATAGTAGGATTATGTCCATAACTTAGACTATTTGAAAAGCTCAATAATTTTTGTCTTTAAAAATTATTATGAAATAAAGCTTTAATCGGACAGTTGAAAAAAATATGATATGTTTTAGGTAGATCCTAAATAAACCAAAGTGATTGAATTTTATTGCAAACTAATTTGCCTTCATATAACACTTAATTTTATAACCAAACACGTCATACAAATGGGGATATATCGTACTTAACATTTTACATTAAACATACGAGTAAGGTGCAATTCAGTTTTACGATATATAATTAAAACTAATACTCAACTGACCATATCATACTCTACTTAACGTTTTACTATCCAACATAATTAGGATACAAGAAAACACCAGTCTTTAAGACCCTTAGAAGTTAGGGACATTTACGAAACGACAGGTCTGGTTTTTTGGATGTCCACACTATCAGTAGTCTAGAAAACACCCATGCTAAAGACCCTGAAAAGTTAAGTGTATGCAGGAAAAGAGAGGTCAAATTATTTGGACGGTTGAAACTTGTCTTTAGGATACAACACCAGTTATTTAAGACCTTCATATTTTAGAGGTGTTTTAGAAAAAAAGGTCAAGTAAATTTGGACGTTAGGAACTTCTTCAGTTATCTTAATAGGTACAAGCAAGTCAAGAATGTTGACGCCTCTTCTAAAATAATTATAAGTATTTTAAGTAAAGATAAATTTCGTGATCAACTGTACTACAAGTATTTTGTTATCAACAAAATCGTTTGAATAAATGTTGGGAACATGCACTTTTGGGAAAATGAAGTTATTTTCATGTAAATGTATTGGAAGTGTTGATAAATGCAATAAAACTTGTGTTACCACGGGTAACTTATTACGATTTAAAAGCATTTTAATCTCGAGTGTTATTTGAAAAAATCTGTGATTATTTCAAATACGCGCCAAAAAGTGTGGGCTGGCGCCATTTTATTTGGGGCGGATCGCTAGCACAGGATAAAGCCAAAGAGGTTTACGCGGGTTAACCGATACTCGTAAGTCTAACCCTTTTTACTGTGAGGAAATCCTCAAAGTATACTCTGGCTGACACGGCACAGCAGGAAATTCAGTAATGGTCTTGCCCACGGGCCGTATGCCTGAGGGTTTTCTCAACCAGACCTCGCTTCAATATAATCTACCCTTCATCTGATTAGAGGTGAGCTGTTTGGTGAGTTCTGATCGCCAAGCGAGCATCGTCGAGCGAGTGTCGGTGAGCGAGTACAATATTAGATAGCTCTTGTCGCTGCGATCAGCTAGAGGTAAGAGCCGCTCGCCGCCCGTGTGAACAGCCAGCTATCGACTATGAATGTATGTGTCTCTTTTACTCACACGAGATCTATAACTTTTGTCCCTTTCCTCAGCGAGCAAATAGCCGATAGCTACTCGCTTCCTCGCCGGCGGTGAGACAAGTGCGTTAAACACGGTAACGTCTTAGTTTAGTCATATGTATTGTGCATACATAAGTTACATATTTTACAGTGGATCTTCCCCTCCAATGTTATCTCTATTTAGCACGCGAAGGTTTGCTAGGAGAAAACTCATATTTGACGTAAGCTTGCCTTTGTAGATGAATTGTGCTATAACTGTGTACTATGACGGAGTTTGGAAGCTGGTTAGGTGGTCTGACAACACCGAGTCTCGGAAGCCATTGGTCTTATGCCTGATCTCTCTCCAGCCGACTATGAGAGTGACGGAACAGAAAGTGCATCTGTGTTTGCAGTCCAAACACAAATGCAATCGATGTTCCGTCGTTCCGGAAACTTGCACCCACACTGGTGCGCTATATGTCCTGCGCCGTTGGCTAGTCTCCGTTGGATTGGTCAGTTTGACCGAAAGCGGTCAGGAGTTCGATAAGGTAAGTAGGGTTTAAAGTTAGTTGTACACTAAAAAAAAAAAATAGAATAGAGTGCCACCACCCATCAAAAAACAAAACAGCATCTGCGCACTCACCTCCACTTCGTCCTTCTATTCTGGAACCACGTCTTCACTTGAGCATCAGTCATCTTCAACGTCTTCGCCAGGCTAGCTCTCTCGGCCGACGCCAAATACTTCTGTTTATGGAACCGTTTCTCCAGCTCAGCGATCTGCAGCCGAGTGAAGGAAGTTCGGGGCTTCTTCCGCTTCGGGGGAGTTCGGTTCTGGTAGGGGTGGCCGATTCGCCTCGTTATGGGGAATGATGCTGGAAAGAGAGGGAGATTGCCGTTAGTGAAATAGTGTTGTATTTTTTTTTTGGTGTTTTATATCTAATAAAATATTTTATCTCATTATCTGATGAGGGAGTTTTAAGGTGTGGTCTCGTTGGCAGTGATTGTTTGGAAAATGACACCTATCTTACCAAACGTTACCATGTTACTCAGTTACTGGGTTGTGTCTACGTCAGATAGACAGTCGCTCTAGAGACGACACTGGTACTCCGCTGCATCCGGTTATACTGGAGGCAGACCTCAACATGGTTAAGAGTAGGCGAGGCAGATTGATTGTTCTAATTAAAAAAAGGATACTTGTATATTCTCATTATACTCGTAAGTAAAAAAAAAGTTGAAGAATAAAAAATGTAGTATAATATCACATATAATTAAGTATATAAACGTAAGACATATGTAAATATGAGTCTGAAGCTTATTTCAAGAAATAAGCAATCAACAAAATAATAATGAGGAAACGAAAACATCAATCATTTTTATAATGAAACAATAAAACATATCAAATGAATGAAAACTAATTTAAGAAGCGTATTATTACTTCCATTCATTGTTCCTCTTATGACTCAATGTTTATTAAAAACAAAACCTCAAGAACTAGGTTAAGCTGCCTCCATAATACGTTTTATTCAAATTCTGCTACGTAACGTTTATATCAGACTGAAACCATCAAGCAATTACAACGATTACGACTCTTAACGTCCATTTACATCTTATCTTTGTAATTGAAATCACGATTTAATCCTTATGAACAATACAGATCGGGTATCATGAAAAAAAATGCTATAAATAAATAAAAATCTCATTATAATACGCATTCGTAGGTCTATGAAGTACGTTCCTATTAAGGTTTGATTACATCGCATAATCAAAGGAAAATTACATGCTCATGGAAACACACCTTAAAACACTGGCCATACACAAACCGCAAGTTATCTTACTTTTAAAAAAGGAAGCGGTAATAGTTACAAATCGTTTCAAAGTAGCTGTTGCACGTTCTCTTTTCAAAATTACATCCAAGATGGCGGACGTAATAACGTTTTAAAAATTCGAAACTCAATAAATTACTATTTAAATGGCGCGTTGCTATTGGTCGGACGGTCGGTAATCGTCGGTGTTTTCCGTAATAGATCGATTTGCATTAAATGATCCGTGAGATGAGATCATGTTGTTTATAACTATATTGTTTTCAATGTCATGTCCATATTATACAGGTACAATCAACGTAATAGCATATTTATGTCCATTTACTTCTATAATTTCATAGCAATCTATCCGTCTGGCTATTTACTAGACCGAAAATAAGCTGTGCATTTATCATAAAAAAAAAACAAGTTTAATTTCGAGCATTAGTTGAAATTGAGTTGATGTTAAACTATTCGTACAAAAAATACTTAAGTGCGATAAAGTATTGGAACATCATATAACGTATTACAGCCATTTATTACAGGTTATCGAAACTTTCTTTTCTAAGAATTATATACCCTTTACTGACCTTTAATTAATTGGTCATTAAATTCAGTGCTGTCAAGGTTTTGACACTTTTTTGTCGCACTTAAACACCTCGAAACATTCACATCGCGATCATGCACTAAGCAAGTCGGCCCTATGCTGAATTAAAAATACATTCATAAATTATTATCAAATATGGAATCGTATTAAACGACGCGCTCTCATTGGTCGGCCGACAGCGTAATGGCCGCCTCACGTGACCGCAAATTATGTAGCAATTGCTGGGGAGTAACTTGGTCGTAGTTTAAGATTGTTAGTGACTTTTGTTCCCCCAGCAATTTAAGTTTAAAGGTAAGGCTTTCGGTTTCTTCATTTTCCAGTGCACGAAATACTTGAGCTTACGTTTTGGGTTTAAGAACTTTGATACGTGGCGAGTTTTTGTAGTAGTTTTGAAAAAGCGAGCAGTTCTTTGTTATTTATCCGGTTTTAAGTGAGAATAAAAACTATGTTGTTGACGTTGTTTAGTGACCTGTATCTAGATAGTTAATGGTGATTTAGCATTTTTATACTAATTCAGTTAGTTTCTTGGCTTTCTAGACTTAAAAACATACATTTAAACGATCTCATTATCTGGTAACAAAATGCTACGAAACTTTACCAAAAGCATTTTAGTAAATATTCAACATGTAGCTGTAAATTACAACACAAAACGTCTTCAACACAGCCAATATCACTAAAACAGACCATCAATCTTGAAAACCGCCGTCAATATTCAGCAGAACCTAACAACATGACCCACAGCCGCCTCAGAACTATATAAAAACGATTAGCTACATAGTAAAACGAATTTCCCGTCCGTCGGTATCAGGGTGGAAAAGGGTGCGGTAACAAGATTCCGCGGGTCCTAATCCGGTTAAGGGCGGTATGATTCATGCGTGCGCCCGGACTGGCGTGGTTTGTGTTACGTGTGTTACAGAATAAGGACGTTTGCAGCGTTTTTATAAGAATGCGCATTCGCCTTTATTATTTTTGTTCAATGTTTTGTCAAACCTTTATGGCCAGTAAGTCATTTGTGATTCGTATTTTTCTTATTTATTTTATTTATAATTTAATAACCTTTATCTTTCTTAACGTTTTCAAGAACTTCTTTGAAGCATGAAGTCAATATTAAAATCATTGTGGAATTGATATAAGAATTTGCTAAAAGAATATTAGTTACATTATTCGCTCGGGTAGATAGTCTATGATATGACAAAATACCAAGTGAAAAATTGAAGAAAACATTGACTCCTGAAAGACAAATTCAACCAAGTTAGAGTTACTGAAACAGACTACTGATTTCAGTACCTTTTTATTCTTTGAATCGAAGAAAGCTAAAACATAAATAACTATTTAAGAGCTACAAGTTATCAGTATTAAGTGTTTATACATGGTTGACTAATCTTTTATTCATTAGGAGCTGATTCATAAATATAACCAATTTTGTTGCATTTTATTCAACATTAAAATAATTTCTTGGTTTTAGTATAATTTCATCACGTTCTATGGGCATTACTGTCGTTATGACAACTTATTTCAATAAACTCGAAATTATTACAACTGGCAACTCCTACGTATTACAAATTGCTAATGTATTGGTGTGTCAACTGTCGGTTTTATCAATAATGTTATACATTACTTAAAGGACACCATTTTGTTTGTATAATGTCAGTCTGTAGATATTTTATCTACGGCATGCGGCAGTTTCATGGGTCTTATTAAGCCCAGCCTTCAGTGAGAAAAGATATTGCTTGATCAATATCTTAAATAATAAGCTTTTATTTGGACAATTCATATGATAGAGCATCAAATGCGTGCAAACGTGTCAAAAAATATCAGCCAGCTGTTGGCTTATAAGTACGCACACAGAGACAGACGCACTGTGTATAAACACCGGCCGCACGCTGCCGCACGCACACTTGCTTGCAATTGTTGGCTCATTTTTTTTGTTTTGATTGTAAGGCGACGTTCCATCTAGACATTATATAATCAAACTAACCTATTCTTAACCGACTTCCAAAAAAGGGGGAGGTTCTTTAAGTTAAACTCAAACATTGGGGAAATCTGGACTTCATCATCATCATCATCATATCAGCCGAAAGACGTCCACTGCTGGACTTAAAATTATTGTAATACTGAAACGGTAACCTTTGCTTAAGACGAGCGTTTTCAATCTTATCTTAGCTTATCGTTTTCATCCATGCATATTTATCTTTTTTTCCATACAAGCTCATATTACAAGCTGTTTCTTTAAATCTATAGCATGATCCAGGTAAATATAGCTAAATATTTGTGATAGAATCATTTGCAGGGCAATGTAAAGGCCTAAGCGTACCGGTACGGAACAGCAGAGGATTTTGCCATCGGTCAGCGCACGCTAGCCGCTTAGATCCCGCAGTTGGATGGCGCGGCATCGCCGGAATATTAACTGCATTCCGGTGGCCTACCAAGACATCCCGCGACGTGCAGCGGCATCCTGCCGCGGGATGCCTTAGCGCTCTCCAATGCCATGACAATAAATCCCTTTCAATGCCACGGAATCAATTTATAACAATGGCATTTATGTCGTAGGCATTCCTACCATGTTGCGGAATCTGTTCGAAAGAGTCACCGCGGCCCTGGAACACAAAGAGCACTAGGAGGAACACGGATGGGTTTTAGTCAGTAAGAGTCTGACACTCCCTTCTGCTTCACCCAGAGCGGGAGGAGTCATTTGATGATTTCCCATCCTTAAAAAAAAAGTCATTCCTAACAAGTTTGAATGTCCTTTGGTACAAATTTAAATCCTTTGCCATTCCGTCCCATTGCCTTCTATAAAGGTATACAGAAGAGAGACTTACTGTATGATGGCTGCTTCAGTGTGCTACAAGATAAGTGAATTACAATGCCACCGTGTTGTACTCCACTCGATAAGATCCTAGTTTAGTTTTACCTTGTACAAGCTACCGTACACAGATGGCCCCTTTACTGTTCTGCCAGACATATCCGCATTGCAAGCATAAGTACGAGTTTGCGCACCTATCTACAAAGTTATATAATGCCAGTGATGTTATGTTATATAATGTGTGGCTTCAACCATTGAAGGAAAACATTTTTGATGTTATCTAAACTATTTTTTTTTTTAGATTAAATCGGTTCAGTACATTAGAAGCTGTCTTGTAAATTTTTCGTTTTCATGCAGACGTACGCCACCATAATAAAAAAGAGGTAAAATTGCTAATTTAAATGTTCCTAAACGGTAATCACTACACTGATCCGAATACCAAATTTTACTGATTGTAAACTACATTATCAGTGTCAAACTAATTTTTATCCAGAAAACAAACTTGTTCCTGTAAAATAAGTTCAGAAAAGTCATCGAAGCGAAACCTTGGGAAAGGGTTTCCGAATAAAAATATTTCTTTTAATTTTGAAAAACGTTTATAGGTCCTTCGACCTTCTCTCTCTAACAAAATTCTTAACAGCCACAAAGATTTCCACCATAATTTTCCTCATCAGCACAAAACAAATAAAAAATCATACCCCTTAATTATAAAACGAAAAACCTAATTATGCCAGTTATAAAGGCAGAGAAAAATTAACAAACAAATTAACATTGAAGGGTTTAACCGTCTGGGGCGAACCCTTTATGATATAACAGGGTAACCCAACCCCATCACATTTATTTATGCCGTTTTATTGAATCCTACAGTTTTGTAACAGATGTTAAGTGAAAAAGGAATTTCAAACTTTATAGAGGGTAATTTTCTATGACAAGATATTTTTTTCAGACGTCAGTACGTCTACCATGAGTTTTATCAATCTATACTCGCTAGCGACTGTAGTTAAAAAATGTATTAAAACTTAAAAAAAAAACAAGTTTCTAATTTATTTGTTTAAGTTGTTAACTTAAGTTTTACTTGGAACTTGCTTGCTTGTAAGTTCCAAGTAAAACTTAAGTTAACAACTAAACAAATAAATTAGAAACTTGTTTTTTTAAGAGTTTTTATACATTTTTAGGGTTCCGAAAAAAAAAAGGAACCCTTATAGGATCACTCGGGTGTCTGTCTGTCTGTCTGTCTGTCTGTCTGTCTGTCTGTCTGTCTGTCTGTCTGTCCGTCTGTCACAGCCTGTTTACTCCGGATCCACTGGACCGATCCTGTTGAAACGTGGTACACATATGGAATTCTATGACCCAAACACGGACGCGTTACGTAAATTATTAAAATTTTAGTATGGGGGTCACTTTTGGGGGTCAAACTAGAAAATTAAAAAAAAAAAGTTTTTTGAACAATATCGTGTGACATATCAAATGAAAGGGCTTACTGTGAGGGTTTTAATTATATTTTTTTCATAATTTTAAAATAAATGGTTTAGAAGTTATTCAAGAAATTAGACGAAAAATTACCATTCCCCCCCCTTATCTCCGAAACTAATGAGCCTAAAATTTTGAAAAAAATGGAGATAATAGATCTTTACCTAAAGATTACAGGAAAACCTATTAGAAGTCTGTAGTGTAAAAATAACATGTTAAAAAAATTAAATTCATTCGGAACCCTTTGCACGCGAGTCCGACTCGCACTTGGCCAGTTTTTTTAAATACAGTCGCTAGCGAGCATAGACTGATAAAACTCATGGTAGACGTACAGGTATTAATCAAAAGAAAATCTGACAACAGTCTAACTTGTCTGGTTGTATCGTTTTGCCCAGTTTTACTGGGTTGTCAGAAAAACAACTGTTGTTGTTTTGGTTGTTGTTGTCGTTGTTGGTCAGTCAGGCAGTCGCTCCATGTAAAGTACTAGTACTCAGCTGAATTTGGGGAGAATGGGTGTCGACCCCAATGTTGTTTGATGACTCAGCCGGCTGCACGAACGAAAAAGGATGACTCATTGTCCCGTTACCCTCATTGTAACGTTAAATCATTTCATCAATCAGTTCACTTTACAAACAACCAATTTTTTTTCAGGCGTCAGGTATTCAAATTTAATCAAAGAAAATCTGACAAGAGTCTAACTTGTATGGATGTTCCGTTTAGCCCAGTTTTACTGGGTTGTCAGAAAAACAACCGTTCTTGTTTTTGGTGTTGTCGTTGTTAGTCAGTCAGGCAGTCGCTCCATGTAAAGTACTAGTACTCAGCTGAATCTGGGTAGAATGGGTGTCGACCCCAATGTCGTTTGATAACTCATCACCTGCCAAGTCTTTTCGACTAGGCAGATGATGAGTTATCAATCAGAGACACGAAAAGCAAATAAAATCAATTGCTCAGCACGTTAGCTCGCACAAATCGGTCAAATGTAGGAAACAACTGCTTTTTTAATTTTTTTGGTACCTTCTGTATTTTTACTGTATATTATACCTTTGATTAATACCTGACTTGGCTGATCAAAGGTCATTGAAAAATAACCTTGTACTTTAGGTTTAAAAAAAATTAAAGCCTGGATACCTATTTGGGTATATCCAATCAGTTGGGTTAGGTCAAACCTAATCTAACAGGGTAGGAAAATAATCTAGTAACTATATACACTCATTAACACGAAATTATATATAAAAACAAAATAAATCATTGGGCATCAAAAAAATAATCCACATCGCTGTCAGTGGCAAAAGTGCCCAGAACACTGGCAGCATTGCCGCGTTGAATGGCAATGCTGATTCTTTGGCCGAAAAAAAGCCCAGCCCTAACATAATATCTAACATATAATAGGGGGACGGCTATTTTGATATCTTAATTTTGTTTTTATACGCGTTTGTACATAATTTCTTGATATTTAGTGTAGTAGTTTAAGTCTTCATTTATATATTAATAGCTAACTAATGCATGTTGTCTCTATAATAAAAGTACAATGATATCTTAATATTAATTGAAATTGTTGTGATGCCCATATACATGACCTTGTTTAGAAATCGGCCCCTGCCCTAAAAGTGTCTAAGAATAGAGTACATATTGTTTACTTCCATGAATATTTAAAAAACAAAAATGTATGTAAATACATACAGACACACACAGCACCTCAGAGCGTTGCTTTCACTTAAAGTGAGACAAATCCTCGCTCATATTTTCCTACAAATCCGCCCCCAAGTGAGGGAAGTGAAAAAGTAAGGACGGGAAGACGAATGCCTGACGCCTAATTGGACGCAGCCGTCACTAGGGATTCCATGGAGCCGCTCCATCACTCCTACACTCACATTTGTCCGCGCCGCCACCGCTTGTGAGTATCGCACCAAAAATTCAAGTAGACAACGAAAAATTTAACAGCATTCATTATTTAATGATTGAAATGTTCCCGCCATCTGCATACCAAATGTAACTACCGTACCAAAAAAATAAAAAAGGGCAAATTTTTCGGCAATTTTTTGCAAATCAATTTGCGCTGCGATCATAAATATGCAATTATCCGGTCCACTGCAGCACCGACAATGTGCAGCGAGAGTAAACATTTCTCAATTACAACGGACAGTGGTGCGGAGCGAAAAAATAAGCGGACAAAATCTCATACATATTGCACGCAACAAGCGAGTACCAATTCCCACTAGTTAGGTTGCCAAACGAACGGGAATCGGGGAAGTACGACCTCATAGAAAATTCATGGGTTGAAATGCAATCGGAAAACGGGTTTAGGTTGCATTTTCAAACGTTGCACTCGTTCGTGAAACAAAAGGCTACCTTTATGATGTTGTGCTTTTAGTGCTTTTGTTCGTGTGCCGTAATCCGTGTACGATACGTGTTCGTTGTGTTTAGAACATTGGTTTTGTGTAGGTTTTGTTGTTTCATGTGGTGTGCAGCCAGAATAGTTGCCATGTTTGGACGTTTTATATGTTGGGGTCTAGCTAGTGAGTCTAAAGTAATATTATGAAAAAGTGGAATTGCTTGTTTCTAGATTTATTTCTAGACGTACTGATCCGATTTTGAAAACTCTTTCAGAATAGGTGTCAAAAGCTTTTATCCCGGAAAGTAAATGGTTTCTATAGGATCGGCCACGGGAGTGAAACGACGGAAAAAAGCTAGTAGATAATAAAATGATTACTTTGACAGTTAAGTCAATGAAATCATTATTTACAAAGCAAATAATTGGCTAAAAACATTGCATAGATAAAATCGTCCAACTTATTGTAAGCAGTTATACATTATCGTAATTCACCAACAATGATAGGTATAATTTAACAAATTTATATATATATTTGCGGAAAATCCCTCTATGTTATTAGAATAAATTGGTTTTACGATTATATTATAGTGTTATTGCACAAAGTACATTACGATTTCAATGAAAATCATATCTTATTTAATCATAATATTATCATCTTACATGCATTAAGATATGCTAAGTTAACTTCGCACTATCTTTCGGTGTCTAGGTATGTTTGTGTTATAAATTGCGAGAAATACTGTTAGTTGACTTTTGTATGTTTTTTTTTTATTTGTGATGGGTTTGCTCTTAACTCTAGACTAGGTCAGAAATGACAGATACAAAGTCTACGATGAAGCAAGCTTACCCAGAAGGAGCCTGTTCACTCTAACTTTGAAGAGATTAGGGTTGTAAGCGTTTGGAAACACAGACGCAGGTAGAGAGTTCCACTCCTTTGCTGTGCGCATTATAAAAGACGTTTGGAAACGCTTAGTGCGAATTGGTGGAACAGCAACAAGGTAGGGATGGTAACATGCAGTGCATCTGGACGACCGATGGTAGAAGGGAGCCGGTGGGATGAGGTCGTGAAGTTCTTGGGCACACTCACCGAAGTACAATCTGTAGAAGACCGACAAGTAGGCATCCTTACAGCGATGAGTCAAGCTTTAGAGAGTGAGGATTTAGAGTTGTTTTTCACGGATTGGACGGAGATAGCAAAACATAAAGATGGTTAGAAAATTATGGGGAAGACCTTTGCCTAGATGTAGTACCATATTGGTAAATTTAAAAAAGTAAATTGATCGAAGATAGACTTTTTAGATAGTGGAATTCCCTCTAGTAATTATTTAATTTTTACATTGAGTCAATGAAAAAAAAATACACTGCTTTTTATCCTCTCGTTCATAAATAGATAAATAACAGAAGAAAAGTCAGATAAAAATTCCGTGTTACCAAAATTTGAAACTGCAAAGTGCAAATAACAATCGTTATTTTCTAAGAGAAAACTACAAGTTTGCGAGCAATATGAACGATAGGAACGCACTCTCCACCGCAGGTACTCGTCTTCACTACCTATTATTATCTAATCTCTTACAAAAACAGCTTTTGTTGTCACAACATTTTCATAGCGACCTTATTTTTTCCACGACCTGTCTACGGTAACTCAAGGAAATGCAACGCTCGCTCCCACGTTCGTGGGACAGTGGCATGGCGTCGCATGGCCCACTGTGCGATTACACGCACGCTAGCTCAATGAGCTCATTAAAATTTTGTCTACTTCTGTCGTCGGATGGACCACTGGGGTTACGTGTTTGCCTAATTGCGGACAATCTAGCATCCGTTGGTCGATGTATGAGAATTTTGGACGTTTTGAAATTGGTAATGTTTAAGGTCGTGAACTTTTTGATATGATTCGGTGAATTGTTTATGCTGGACCACATTAAGAGAATAACTGAAAGGTGAAATGGAAGAGTAAGAAATGAGGAAGGAAACAAAACGTTGAATAAACATTCTAGTAAGAAAGGGCGAATACTGAGAGAAAGGGTTGAAGGTTTAAAAGAAAAATCGAGAACAGAAAGATAATGTAGTACAATTTTACGGCTCCCACTGATAGGAGCGACAAGACTTTACATCGCGACGACGGCGCGTTTTCAGAGAAACACTTTTAAAATTGTTCTGTGGATTCCTATGAAAAGCGCGCTAGTCAGCAGAAGCCTTTACAGCGTCGAAAAATGTTCTGAATTCCTGACTAACCTTGAGTCCAATGGCATCATATTGTCACAATACAGAGGAAGCAATAAATGCTTGTTTTAATTAAACGTATTGCTGTCGTTTACGTTAATTTTACCAGAAGTTACAAAACATTATCTTCTGGTAAACTATAAAGTAATTTGTGATTCGGTGCCGTACACACATTAAAAGCCTGTGAACGTTTGCACGACATAATTTTCTAGGCTGTTGAAGAAGTTATTACGTGCGTTTCAAGTGGTTATTTAACTACAGTTACTTTAACTACACTTTATGTTGAGGAAGACATTGTTGGATCGGTAGAGCTTGACGCAAGAAAAGCAATCTGTTTGAACTGCGATTTTACAATTTAAGTAAGTTTAAATAGTAGCTTTGAGTCGAATTGAAAAGAACTAAAAATATATATAATGTAACAAATATTTTTTTTTATTAGTTAACATGTATATTGTAAACACTCTCATGTAAAATTGTTATTTATACGTTTTAGGGTTTCGTACTTCAAAAGGAAAAAACGGAACCCTTATAGGATCACTTTGATGTCCGTCCGTCTGTCTGTCAAGCCCGTTTATCTTGGGAACGCGTGGAGGTGTCGAGTTGAAATTAAAACCATATTCTCAGGTCTATGGCCCCTTGCAGCTGTGAAAAAAACAAATTTCTAAGTTAACGGAAAAAAAAGATACGGTCGTTTATGCTGCAACACACGTAAATTTCGACACTCTCAAGGGAATCAAAACGTTTAGGGTATTTCCCGTTGACCTAGAACTATGAAATTTGGCAAGTAATACAGTCTTACGGAACCCTTCGTGTGCAAGTCCGACTTGCACTTTTCCAGTTTTTCAGGTATATTCTATCGTAAACCGTAGCTCGTCATATTAGATTGTACCCATATAATTCGGTTTTCACTTAGTCACTCACGACAAATCGTGTTGGACACACCTTAACATATAATTAGCAAATGCACATTCAGATGACTTATCAGTAAAGAAGAGATTAATGATACATCAAATATCGATTTGAAAGCCACATGTTTACATTATCTAAGGTAGGTACACACATTAAAAAATACCAGACAAGTGCGAGTCGGACTCTCACACGAAGCGTTCCGTACCATAAACCTTAATTTTTATTATTTATTGTTAAAGTGGCGATAGAAATACACAATTTGTGAAAATTTTAACTGTCTACCTATTATGGTTCTTGAGATACAGCCCGCTGACAGACAGAAGGACGAACGAACGGACGGACAGCGGAGGCTTAATAATAGGGTTCCGTTGAATCTCTGAACATAAATTGTAAAAACAAATTTTAACTGTCTACCTATTACGGTTCTTGAGATATAGCCCGCTGACAGACAGACAGACGGACGGACGGGCGGTCAGCGGAGGCTTAGTATTAGGGTTCCGTTGGTGACCCTTTGGGTACGGAATCCTAAAAAGTGAGGCCTACTGTATCTATATCGTTTCTACAACCTTTACCAGGAGCGGCCAGAGGCTCTAGACAAAGTGTCATTCTATCAGCGAATGCGATTGTCGAAATGCCAAAATATAAGGGATTTATCACATGACATTGCGACAGCGTTTGTCAATCCCATACATTTTTGACGTTTTGACAATTGCTTTCGCCACGCTACCGCAAGCAAAATGTCACTTGTCTAAAGCCTCAGGACAATCAGAACAATAGCAACAAAGCGTGATCAGTGTTATGCCTACAATGTCCCCTTTTGTTTTATCTATGTCTATACTTAATACATAAAGCTGAAGAGTTTGCTTGTTTGTTTGTTTGTTTGCTTGAACGCGCTAATCTCAGGAACTACTGGTGCGACTTGAAAAAATATTTTAGTGTTTGATAGCCCATTTATCGAGAAAGGCTATAGGCTATATATCATCACGCTACGACCAATAGGAGCGGAGCAGTAATGAATATTGTGATGCACACGAAGTTGCGCAGGTCAGCTAGTACTTAATATGTAAATCTGAAGAGTTTGTTTGTTTGTTTGTTAGCTTGAACGCGCTAATCTCAGGAACTACTGGTGCGATTTGAAAAAATATTTTAGTGTTTGATAGCCCTTTTATCGAGGAAGGCTATAGGCTATATGTCATCACGCTACGACCAATAGGAGCGGAGCAGTAAAGAAAATTGTGACGCACACGAAGTTGCGCGGGTCAGCTAGTACTTAATATATAAAGCTGAAGAGTTTGTTTGTTTGCTTGAACGCGCTAATCTCAGGAACTATGATTGGGTTGTGATACAGGTGCGATTTGAAAAAAATATTTTAGTGTTTGATAGCCCATTTATCGAGGAAGGCTATAGGCTATATACCATCACGCTACGACCAATAGAAGCGGAACAGACGAAATTGCGCGGGTTCTCTAGATAAAAGACACTAGTTATCTAAATAAAAGACACTCTAAGCTGACTCGTCAAGACGATGATTGATTAGACTAACATAAAACATATGAAAAAATACATAAACATACATGCAATACCACTTAACATAAACGGGGATTCATCTAATCTTTCCGAAGCGAAAAATATAAATTGCAATATAATATTTTATGTGCTTGGGTCCACGTCTTGAGGGGAGGCGCGGGGTGTTCGCTCACATATATTTACACATTTGAAATATGGCCGGTTTTATAGCATCGCGCGTTATGGATTGGCGATAAAACGTATCAACTTGCGGCTTACTTAGGTATACTTAAGCTTATGGATCTTGCTGGGCCTTTTTTGACGTTTTTCTAACTTATATTTCTATGTTCTTGTATTGAAAAAAGAAAAAAAAAGGAGTGAAAAATTGTTTATTTTGCACGAACAAAATGCACATCTTCCTAATGTCAAAAGCCTATCAGGGGGGCTACTCTCTAAGCCCGAAGTCCGTTATTTTGGGCTTAGTTGCGGGCGTATTCTACTTCGTATCACCTACGGACTTACGATTAGTCCCGAACCCGAACTAAGAATGAATGACAATACGATTTTACAGTAAGTGTCAAATCGTGTTGTCATTAATTCTTAGTGGTTAGGTAATATGGAGCAGAATACGCTTACGCTTAGGTTGAGTCCGACTGATTTTCCAAAAAGATATCGATTAATTTTTCGCTTACAGTAGGCCGCATTTCAGTGATAAGTAAAAAAACCTGTATGTAATGCGAGGGCCGCATTCCGTTGAACTGAAATTAAGTTGCTTGATAAAGCACTAAAGAATAGCAAAATTGAAGAAAACCGAAGCCATCGACCACATTCAATTGCAGCTTTTCATCTAGTCTGATGAGCCAATGATAGTTTAATTATTACGGCAGATATAACTTTAGCTCAAATATAATATAATATTCAAAACGTTATGAAATCCTTACCAACCGCAATAATGTCAGCGCACCATAAACAATTACTGAACTAAAGCCAACCGATTAAGAAAGCCCCATCTCACCAACAAGGGGAGGCTGGGCAATTTCACACATGCAAAATAATATACGAAACATAACCCCTGAACGTATCATCGCATATTGGTTGACGTCAAATTTTCATAACGCCAACGATCCCGCGTCTCCCCTCGGGAAATGTGGGCGAAGAGGGGAGGTCGGGGATATTAGACATGTGTATTATAGTGTATCGATGATTTTGTGGCACGTTTGAAAGGCAAGAATTGTGCGATAAAATTCGGAATGACGACGAAATAAAATTGTGGTGACATGTCGTCAAATGTTATGTTTTTAGGTAAATTGTAAGTGCAGCTGTGAAGTGGTTTTATGTATGTTTGTGAGTACGTGTATTTAATTTTATTATTATACCAGCTGACCCGCGCGACTTCGTCTGCGCCACATTTTTCATTACTGCTCCGCTCCTATTGGTCTTAGCGTGATGATATATAGCCTATAGCCTTTCTCGATAAATGGGCTATCTAACACTGAAATAATTTTTCAAATCGGACCTGTAGTTCCTGACATTAGCGCGTTCAAGCAAACAAACAAATAAACAGACTCTTCAGCTTTATATATTAGTATAGATAAGTAATTAGCTTTTGCCCGCGACTTCATACACGCATATACCGTTTTTTCCCGTTCCCGTGGGAAGTTCGGGAAATTCCTTCTTAGTGTTCCCCTATACTCCTCAAGGAAACCACATGCCAAATTTCAGCTCTCTACGACCAGCAGTTTCGGCTGTGCGTTGTCAGTCAGTCACTCAATCAGTCAGTAATGGAATAATTTTATAAATGTATATTGTTTGCAAATTATTGACGGTATAATCTTGGAGTTTTCCATCTGGTATTTCTCAGTAGCAGCCCACAGTCTGGATCTCTGCTAATTTTATAGCAAAAGTTTAGCCTTCTATTACCTTTTTTTTAAGGATGGGAAACCATCAAATGACTCCTCCCGCTCTGGGTAAAGCAGAAGGGAGTGTCAGACTCTTACTGACTAAAACCCATCCGTGTTCCTCCTAGTGCCCTTTACGTTCCAGGGCCGCGGTGACTCTTTCGAACAAAGTCCGCAGCCCCAGCAGGCACTGGCCCTGGCGGGCCCCGTCTTTATTACCTACATACACTACATGGTATGGCAAACGCAAATGGCAAAAACTATATTTACTCCTTTGCCATTTAACCTTTTAGGAAATACGGGCGTAATGGTATGTAAGTACGTTGAAGTAATTTTTAAGAACTCACTAAATATGTATTAACGAAGTATCGTAGATGATAAAAAACCGGCCAAGTGCAAGTTAGACTCGCACACAAAGGGTTCCGTATAAAAACATTAATTTTAATTACTTGTTGATATAACGGCTATAGAAATACACAATCTGTGAAAATTTCAACCGTACCTATTACGGTTCTTGAGATACAGCCCGCTGACAGGCAGCCGGACGGACGGACGGACAGCGGAGGCTTAGTAATAGGGTTCCGTTGTTTACCCTTTTGGTACGGAACCCTAAAAATACCAACCGAATTGAGAACCTCCTTCTTTTTTGTAAGTCGGATAAAAACCGGTGTTTATTTAGGTTTTTTAACCAACGTCTCGATTCTAAACTCAAATTGAATAAGGAGTCAGTATTTAAATCAATCAGGTTAGATTTTTCTATGAATACGCCTGTAAAGACTGTGATGAACAAACTACAGCAATAAATGTTAGATTACTTTTGAAAATGCAAATAAAAGCAATCAAATCTGCATACGACTTGAATTAAAAAATTAGATGCTATTTAAAAATAGGCTACAGATATACCTATAAATAAACAACATATTACCAAATCCACGAATAAAATTAAGTAATAAACACAACTATAAAGCTAAAAACATTGACAAACACTCACAACATCCAATTATCTCTGGTTTTATAGGTTTATGCCTCGATAAGTACAGTCTTATCTTTACTTCTTTGATATCAAGATTAAAATGTGTTTAAAATGCCGTTATCTATACATTTACTCGTGAATGGTGGGTAGGATGTAAAATAAACTACTGTTAGTGAATTGTGACTTGAAGAAATAAAAATAAATTGCTAAGAATGATTCAGTCGGAAAATAATCGTAGTTGCATCACTAGTTTATCACGCAACACGAATTAGCGTCTTTATATTAAAAAAAAACCAATGCAGCATATTTTAAGGAAAGCATGACATAATACTACTAATATAATTATTATAATAAAAGAAATAAGCGAATCAATAATGAACACAAGAAAAATATTTAATAAGGAAAATACAATTCATATTTAAAACGGTTTTTCAGTAAATAAAATATGATCAGGTGTTCCATTTTTGCCGACGGGGAAAATATTTCCCAAAATAATAAAAATCGTTTGTCTTAAAATCTTTACGTTATTAATTGTTTACTTTAATCTATTGGGTATTAATAAACACCCCGAGGAAAGCAGTGTAACAAAACTTTTTACAAAAAAATATAACCGACTTCCAAACAAAACACTACAAAGAATAAAATAACCTTAATTTCGGAAGACGGTGTTTTTGCGTTATTTTTTATTCTTTGTAGTGATTTGTTTGGAAGTCGGTTATATTTTTTTTGTAAAAAGTTTTTTATTTTTCACTTTTAAGTGGTGATACTTGGACGACGTCTTCATCAACGCAGAAATTGAAAGAAGCAAAAATGCTCATAAAATAAAACTACTGAACCAAACCGAATCAATTTTATGGGACCAAATGGCAAGAATATTGCATCGAACTAAAAAAGAATCACGAAAATCGGATCAGAAACCTCGGAGTAATCGGTGTACATACATAAAAAAAATACCCGCCGAATTGAGAACCTCCTCCTTTTTTGGAAGTCGGTTAAAAATACTTTATTTTAATTAAAATTTTACTCAAATAAAAAAGAAATAAGCCTAAAAACCTCATTCTCACGACTCAATTAACTAGTTATTCGTACTTACATAATCTTATAAAATAATGACGAATCATCATTATAGCATCACCTCAGCAATCACTTCGGGTGCCTTGGCCCAATTTAAGGCACAGCGTTCATTAAACAAAATAATGGAATCAAGCGAATTCGTGCCGGCAGAACAACTGGGCAAAATTACTGTGAATTAATGTTTTAGACTTTTGGAAGGTTGCTCTGCGGTTTTGTGTCCGTCGGCAAAATCTAGTATGAACTGAGTCATCGTGAATCTATGTTTTTTTTTTAGTTTCCAAGGCCTTGCAGTTTAATTTCGGAGCTTTGTGTTGATAATCGCTTTTGTTTTGGACGTTTAATAAATATCTATTGATTTAGGAATCGTGTTTTAAATAGATTTTAAAACAAAGTTCGCGAAAAGTATTGCCATTACGAGTGTATTACGCAAGTTGTGTGGTGTCTATATAAGGCAACTGATTATATTATTATTTATTTGACAAGAAAGTGTTGGAAGAAAGTGTTGGAAAATTGATGGCTAGACTAAAGTCTAGCCGTCAATTTTCCATCACTTTCCATAATCTGAAGCCCAGTTTTCGTACTTTAATCATCAAACGACAATACAATACCAAAAAGTGGAAACTAAGTAACTTGTAAATTGTATCGAGTTCATGTAAAGCGTTCGGTGACGATGTCGCGAGATCCAAAATATATGTTCACCCAAAAAATGCTCAACGCGTCTAAAAAAAGTTTTCACATCAATATAAAAATACCAAAATATAGTCCTCCTGACCAATTTTGGCCATGGCGGCCAATGTCAACGGAGATCAGCCGGGCCTAGCCGGGACAGTCGGCGCGATATTTGCGCACACATTTGTTAGCAAAATTAAAGAGTTTACATAATATATTGAGATTACAAACCATCTTTTTTTAAATAAGGGTATTGACACTGAATTTAAATATTAACACTATCACCAAATAATATTATTCACTGAATTTATTATTTTTAAAACTTTGTTAAAAATCAAACAAATATTTAACAAAAGTGTGCGTTCTAGGCCTAAACAAAAATCACGGGACCGGTCGTTGATGTCTTTAGTATAGGAGTAGTTGGTTCCAATATTTTTTTTCATTGTAAAACGTTTTGAATACATTACTTAAGTATAAGGAAAATATTTTTTGTTTAAAGGTGTAACTAATTTAAATACCAGTGTTAGATTTTGATACATTAAGCAAATAAAATCAGATTACGTATTTGTTTTTGAAAATGATCTTTTTACTTGTTTTTTTTTTAAGTAATTTAATTGATCACCTCATTTTTATTTTATTTAATTATCTTATCACCGGACTTTGCTATGAGAACACAGGAACCGTACTTTTTCAGTGACAAACGCATGAACACTCAGCGATAATATACCTTTCTATCAGTGTACCTCCTACAAATACCAAACGATTTTGTCTCTAATCTCATAATTGTTAAGACGAAATTAATATGTTTGAAGGTATTATCTTTCTCGAGGCACGCTAAGGTCAGTGCCGGTTGCGGAATTCGTTCGAAAGAGTCACCGCGGCTCTGGAACGCAAAGGGCACTAGGAGGAACACGGGATGGGTTTTAGTCAGTAAGAGTCTGACACTCCCTTCTGTTACGTCCAGAGCGGTAGGAGTCAATATAATTTCCCATCCTTATAAAAGGTATTATCTTTCACACATTTACACGGTCCTAAATCAATGTTTAAAAAGAAATATTCTGTTTATATCGTCTCGATATGTAATGCTTATCTAAATCAATGTTATCAACCAATCATTTTGTTGTATCCATAATTCCAATTGCTATGATAAACATTTTCCGTTATAATCTTAATCGCTTCACCATCAACTTACAATCTTTTCCAATTTCTCTTGAACCGAAACTAACGGGTTCCGCAGCTTCTCATTACCTATGGGTTACAAGGTACAAGCTACGCTAGTTACATTGACTATCAGCAGATTGATATTTAAGAGTATGCTCACTCCAATATCTTACTTGAAGATAAGGCAAACCTGCTCTATCAACGATTAACTCGGTCTAGTATAGATTTAATTTAACTGTTTTATTAATTTTCTATGTGTGCTTCTTGGAGAGACTATTTTTGCAGTTGGTGTTCAAATCTTAAGATGATACAATAACTGTGGATAAGCGGAAATTTGAATAAAATCACTATATTGAAGCTTTTGTTCTTAAAAATTCGGAAATTTCCCTTTACTTCAAAGGGGAAGTTCCCGTATTTTTTTCCTGACTGCGTGACGTAAAGCAGGGTAGTGTTTTTAAGAACGTTCCTATTTTGCGAAAAATGCCTCTTGAAAAGTTATTGACATTGACATTTCCTGAAATAGCGTGCACTTGTTTAAAGCGTTTTTAAAAAATAAAAATATGGAATTTAGTACAGACTTTTATTGCAAAATGCGAAAAACTTTGTATCAAAAATAAGAAAGAAACTGGCTGGCCGAATGCTTAGGTACAAAATGGGTAGTACCCATTTTCCGATGGCAACAATTTTCGCCACAAACCCCAAAAAAGAAAAAAAAAAAAAACAAATAACGATTGCTAGGAACAGGCAAAACGGTTGGTAAATATAAAAAAGCTATAATAAAACAGCTCGATGGTCACTAATAGTCGCAAAAAAGGTGGATTAGGTAAAATTGTGCGGTGAAATAATGAGAACTGTAGCGGAAATGGGTAACCATCAGGTTGGTACTAGGGTACGAGAAAGACCGCGGTTGAACTGATTACTCTCTCTATTGATTTCGCAAAGCGACCACTGTTTTTGTTAAGGTAACTGGCTTGCCTTTCTAAACGGTTGACAATCAACTAAGGTTGTTGCTTCAGAAAAAAAAGTTGTTTTTGTACGTAATGATGCCGTTAAATAACCGTTGTTTTGGGCGGTACCACGGTGACGTTTGTTGCTAGTTATTTTTGTACGAAAAAGGTAGTTATATATATTTTAAAATGTATTCGGTCGGTGTACCTCATCATCATTATCATCATATGAGCCGTAAGATGTCCACTGCTGGACATAGACCTGCCTCTAAATGGGGGGGTTTGCCATCATCGCCACGCTTGGCAGGCGGCTTGGCAGGCGGGTTGGCGATCGCAGTGTATGGTGTTTAGTCTTACAGAGAACGCTGCTGGCCATTCTCTGGAATTCCCTTAGTCGCCTCTTACGACAACCACGGGAAGTGATGGGATGGTATTATTCTTTTACGGCACCATACGGCAACCAGGTAGGAAAGTGTACCTACTTCCTAGATATTGGTGTAAGTAAAACGCCTTCTTTCATATTATCTATACTTATTAATATTAATATATAAAGCTGAAGCGTTTGTTTGTTTGTTTGCTTGAACGCGCTTATCTCAGGAACTACTGGTCCGATTTGAAAACTATTTTCAGTGTTAGATAGCCCATTTATCGAGGATGGCTATATGCCATATAACATAACGCTACGACCAAAAAAGCGGAGCATTAAAGACGAAGCTGCGCGCGTCCGCTAGTTCGTAAATAAAGATACTCTAAAATTAACTCTAAGAAAAAGATAAAAACTATCCAGTAGTTGATGATAGGGTTGGGTACTTTTTCAGATGATTTGACTGCGAAAACTAGTTCAATTGTCCGTGACTTTGATAAGTCATAGGTCCTGCCAGCATCATCATAAATATATCGGTCGAAAGACGTCCACTGCTGGACATAGGCCTCCCTCAAGCGTCGCCACGACGACCGGTCCTGTGCGTCTCGCATCGCTGATGCTTGTATGACTCTTATAATTATATAAGTCTTTTTCCAATGCCATATTAGATTTGTTAGGACTTACTGCTCACACGAGAAGAAGAAGAAGAATGCCATATTCTGTTTTTAGGGTTCCGTGCCTAAAGGATAACCAACAGAACCCTTTTACTAAGCCCCCGCAGTCAGTCCGTCCATTCGTCCATCCGTCTGTCTTTCAGCGGGGTCAAGAACCCAAGAACCGTACCTAATAGGTAGACAGTTGAAATTACAGTGTGTGTATTTCTATTGCTGCTATAACAACAAATAATGAAAATTAAATTAAATTCAAAATTAAAGGGCTCTTCCATACAAGAAACGTGTTTTATGTTGTTTTATGGTTCGGAATCCTGTGTGTGAGAGGCTGATTCGCACTTGGCTGGTTTTTAGAGTTCCGTGCCCAAAGGGTAATCAACGGAACCCTATTACTAAGCCTCTGCTGTCCGTCCGTCCGTTCGTCTGTCTGTCAGAGGGCTGTATCTCAAGAACCGTAATAGGTAGACAGTTGAAATTTTCACAGATTGTGTATTTCTATTGCCGCTATAAAAACAAATAAAAATTAAGGTTTATGGTACGGAGCCCTTTGTGTGAGAGTCCGTCTCGCACTTGACTGGTTTTTATGATATAGGTAGCTGCTTGAGTAAAAAAATTAAGTTAGGTAGTTCCAATACGAAGCCAGTAACTGACTCAACCATCTGGAGAAGTAATGAGTTTTTTTTTTTTAATTTTTGCCAATTATTATTATAATCATAATTTATTTGTATCAGTATAAAGTCATGTAATAACTAACTTACACTCTTTCAAGAAAATAGATACATTATAGCAAAAAACGTACATCCCCGCTCCGCCGGCAAGCAAAGCGTAATAACCGCAAATCGACGGAAACTGTCCCAGACGACACGCTTCAAATAGCTCGGTTATACAACTGTTATACAGCTTAGTAGCTGTGCACATAATCATGGCATAATCGCACCATTTTTAGGGTTCCGTACCTCAAAAGAAAAAAACGGAACCCTTATAGGATCACTTTGTTGTCTGTCCGTCCGTCCGTCTGTCAAGACCCTTTATCTCGGGAACGCGTGAAGGTATCGGGTTGAAATTAAAACCATATACTCAGATAAATTTTTTCTCAGCTTCAATCCCTTGAAAATGTGAAAAAATCAAACTTCTAAATTAACATAAAAAAGATACAGCCGTTTATGTCGCAAAAAACATATATTTCGACACTCTCAAGGGAATCAAAATTTATAGGATACTAGCTTCTGCCAGCAGCTTCGCCCGCGTGGTCCCTAGAGAACATACTTCAGGGATAAAAAGTAGCCTATGTCCTTTCTCAGGCTTTAGACTATCTGTGTACCAAATTTAATTTAAATCGGTTCAGTAGTTTTGGCGTGAAAGCGCGACAGGCAGAAAGACAGAGTTACTTTCGCATTTATATAACATATTAAGTAAGGATAGTAAGGATTTTCCGTTGACCTAGAACTATGAAATTTGACAAGTAATACCGTCTTATACAAGAAGTATACAGAAAACAATACATTTGTAATTAAATCATAAAAAATATAGTCTAATCAATCATCGAGGTTTCGAACAACGTTCTAACGATTCGTTCGGAACCTTCTAGAGTCAGCCAGTTTATTTTTGGTTAAGATGGGTAACCATCAAATGACTTCTCCCGCTCTGGGCGGAGCGGAAGGGAGTGTCAGACTCCTAATGCCCTTTGCATTTCAGGGGGGCTACTCTCTAAGCCCAGAGTCCATAGTTTCGGGCTTAGTTGCGGGCGTATTCTACTCCGTATCACCTAACCACCAAGAATTAATGACAACACAGTTTGACATTGTCTTTCATTCTTAGTTCATTTTATTCGGGTCTAATCGTTAGTTTAGTCTGTAGATGATACGGAGTAGAATACGCCCGCAACTAAGCCCGAAACTACGGCCTTCGGGCTTAGAGAGTAGCCCCCCAGGGCCGCGGTAACTCTTTCGAACAAATTGCCGCAAATCGAAGGAAACTCCAGTTCCAGACGACACGCTTCAAATGGCTCGATGATACAATACAAGTGTTAGGGTCCTGTCCATTTGCGCGGAGCGAGGCAGCGGAGCTGAGAAACGGAGAAATATTAACCAATCATGTCAGTCAAAATGTCAGTGACTCACGTGGTGCGGAGATTTTATGCAATTCCATTGGTTAAAAATTCTACGTTTCTCCGCTCCGCTGCCTTGCTTTGCTGTACTGGACAGGCACCCTTATAGAGGCTAGTCGCTAAGCACATAACCATGTCGTAATCGCACCTACAGATACGAGTATTTATGGAGAAAATATTGACGATGATTATGGAAAACGTGCGGTATGTGAATGTAGCATTTCTATTGGAGAAAATGTTTTTTTTTTATTTTATTTTATTTAAATGTCATGATCATAAAGTCGTAATTCTACAAAATAAGATTTACACCTGACATAAGTACGCCAAATCTCATAAGAATGTTCTAAGGAAACTTTAATAAGACATAAGTATGGAATACAAAACTCTTTAGCTTCCGCTAAGTAGGTATCTTCAAAAGTGACAAAATCTTTGATCTTAGTATAAAGTTTTGAAACAGTCCAAATTATGGTTAGCTATCTTAAAGAAGATCTTCACAGTCGTGTCAATAATTTCGAAAACGTTTTGTTCTTCAATATTACAATTAAGGTTTATTTATTTGCCGCAGAAAATTCATGTGATTCTTAGAACAACTTACTGATGACTACAAAAACTTTGAAGTAGTAAAGATTTTTTTTTTATATTTTTAATTACGATTATCCTACTCCAGCCCACTGCAAATTGAACTCATTGCCAACCGTAAAAGACACAAAATCGTTCAACTTAAAAATGTCAAATGCAAATCTAGTTCTCTGATTAATCCACCGCAAACTATTTACCTATACAGTTAATCAAAGATTATGTTAATCTACGTTTAACGACCCTATAATACTCAAATGGCGTAACGACAAAAGTGTTTCAGTGTTTTAAAAAGCCATTAAAACTTTAATAGTGTAATAAAAAAAATGTGTCATTGGCGACGACGAATTTTTTTTTGTTTTTTTTTTCTGTCACCTTGTATTTCCGATGCATGTTCGGATCTGAGTCTTTTAAGTAGCTATTGTCTCAATTATAGTGTGTATCTCTGTAACCACTTCCTCTAACCCGGTGGTCGCAAAAACCCGAGGGTCTGCACGCGTCGGCCTGTGGGTCGGTTTTTTTTTTAATTTGTTTTGAGCGAATTGACCAAGGTGAGGTGAAAAAATAAAAGTACTTACACCACTTTTGTTTGCTTTGGTTTTATCAGTTATAGTAGATATTTTTGAAATGTTCTATCTTGCTGAATCTTAAGTAAGCCCGTTGAGATTTTCAGAAGTTTTTTTTTTACAGACTACTCAATCAGCAGTATAGACCTTGATGTTCTTAGTTAATTAGGTATGTAGTATGTCTTATTATTTTTTCGGTTATTGCGAATCACGAAGGTTTTGAATAAACAAAAACACGACAAACTTATTCATAATCCCAATCCCTATTTATACCGACCAAAGAAAAAAACTAAATCACCAAAGCATCCGGCTCAATAAGAAAAAGTTCACTCCAATTACAGCGACACCAAACGTGCAACTTAACAACCAATTTTCTGTCAGGATGAGTAACATAACAAAAAAAAACAGTGTCCCCAACCTGACCGGCGGCCGACGCGACAAATTACAGAACGGGGCGCCTTCAATCTCGCCTCGAAGGACCAAAAAAAAGGGAAAAAGAAATAGTTCTCTAGGTGTGTCATCGGTTCGCACGCGAGGGCAATTGGCCCAGAGGCCGTTGGCACCCGATTTGGACCCTTTTTTATAAAACAAAGAAGGAAAAAGCCGTGTCTCAAATATTACAATTTTCGATGCGTATTTGTTTCTTTTTTTTGGGAATTTTAGATTTTGTTTCATCGGAGAAAAGGTTGGTGAAGTCAGCTGTTTGCTTTTGATTTATTTACGTGAAAATGAATTTTAAACGTATCACTCCTTTTTGGGCAGTCGTGTTAAAGTAATAAGTATAAATTAAATCTTAACACTAGGCGACATAACTAAGAACACCTAAGCGGTGGAATTCCCTGCCGACGTCTGTATTTCCTGTTAGCTACAACCAGAGGTCTTTAAGTCAAGAGTGAATAGGTTATACCTAGGCAAGGGTTCTCCTTCCAACGAAGGAGAAACCTTGCCTAGAAAAAAAAAGAAAATTAAAAAAATAATGAAATGATGAGTTGTTCAACAACAACTCATCATTTTCTATCAGGTGAGTGAGAATGTGTTCAAATGCGAGCCAATCAACAGGACTTAAAAATACAAAAGAATTGATTAAGTATCAATGAGCAACCTATCAATTAAATAAAAGCTACGGGCACTTTGCCACCAACAAAAACCGAAACAATTATAAGTTAAATAGACACAGAATTGACTGCAATAATTAATCGATTCAGGTCAACATTATTGATAATAAACAGTACTATATTAATTAACTAAGATTCTAATATTTATTACAATTAGTACATTGCAGGGAATATATGCGACACTTCAATTTATTCCTTATCGGTCTCATTAACCCTTTTAACTGATCTGACATCTGACATTTTGTGTATCATAGATTATAATTAATTAACGCTAATGTTACGTCAGTCAGATATCTCGGGACGTTAAATAGACAACATATTGCTATCAATTTTCGCACAGTACCTGGCCTAATTTAAAATTAAAGAAATAAATAAAAAGTTTATGTTTGCGCCAAGTATCACGGTTACTTGAAGATATCTATAAGAATCTTTGGTGTAGTAATCAGAAATTTGTCAAATCAGTTATCAACATCGATTCTGCCAGTGCTGCATATAGGCTTCCCCCCAGCAGCGTCGCCACATCAAACTACCTGTGCTGCTGGTATTCAACAGACTCCCACGAACCTCACAGCGAAATTACCATTGATTTCCAATTTAAAACTGTTGCCACCATTGGTTTCCTTTTTTTAAAGAAATTATAGCAAAAATCTTACCATTCAATCTATCCTTAACAATTTGGTGCGCAAACGCTGCCGCTGCTGCTTGCCGCATGGGGTCCATGGTGACTCCCCAGGCACCCAACGCGCCCAGAGCCCGATGAGCTGGCACTCTGACAACCCCAGGGTTACTCGAGAATCCATACCCGCCACCGATACCCAGCCCAGGTCTCAGTAACAGTCCCGAATTTGGATATAAACCTGGCGTATGTGAAAAGTTCAAAGGCAAACCAGAATTGTCCTTCCCTTCATCTTTTGCACTCTCTGATTCAGTGTCCTGATCACTTCTGTCATCACTTTCCCCGGAATTTCGACGCTTGTCTATATCCTCGAATTGTTTTCCTAAAAGCCGAGATATGCTGAAAGGTAGGTTCACCCTCGGTTGGGTGTCAGTCATATGCTCGTTCGGTGAATCATGATATCTGTCATGGTAACTGTGTTCCGAGTCTCGGTCTTCTGATGCTATGCTTCTGTCGCAGTGGCCCGATAGCCTGCTGTCAGAGTCCACATTGATTTCCTCTTGGTCATCATCTGAGTGCACCGACGACATGTTGCTAATTTTTTTAACTGTTTTTCAAAACACTGACACTAGATTTTAGTCTTCACCGATACTTTTGACAGTTTAACATTTTTTTTAAACACCAATTTTAAATTAGACCAATTCTATTTGAAATCCGAAATGAGAATGGAACATACGAACTCGAGTTTCTTATTTGAAAAAAGCTCAGTTGGCGCGCTACGCTCGACCGCACGCGACCGAATCGTTACACAGTGTATCGCCCAAAACGAGCCAATCAGCAGTATCCCCACCGCTTTCGGCATTCAAACGCGATAGTTTGACCGCACAAACGCCTCAACTATGCCCGTTGAGTGGAACAGTTTCCAACAAAAGCTTAATACGATTTCCAAACATAAAAACTCGTTTGGACTCACTAACTTAAACAGAACGATTCGCTGCGTCCCTTTCGTGGATCGTCTCGCTTCAATTGAGTCCCCCCATGATACCATTAACAAGACAATTTCAACTTTCAATACAGCTGCTTAAGGTTTATAATTTTGCAGCAGGTATTGGTCTTTGGCACATTTTTACCGGTCTTGTAACAAGGTAAATACCACCAAGAATATTCGTGCGATAGAGACAGACAGAAATTTTAGCGAAGCCTTTCAGTGTGCTAGAGTGGGCAGGCTATATGTCTGTCAGAGGGCGTGGCCTTTTTCTTGTAACGCGTCGTTTAAATCCAGTTATGGCCTGACAAATGGTGTACATATTAAGGGGGGCAATGTTAGGAAACTATTTTTGAATCTTTTAAGACAGTTAAATTATTTACGTTCGGCGGTCGACCGACCTCCTCCATAGTAGACAATGCACTTTATAATAAAATAGATCCCAAGTTTCATGTTATGGCCACAGATAAGTAAGGATAATGTATTGCTGAAGATAGCTACTTTATAGTATTGTATCCGACAGGCGGAGTGGTAAAGGGTGTTAGATTATGGTTTTCTATGATACGGGAATGCTTATTCCTTTTGCTGTTATGGTTGATCACGGTAAAAGGGATGACGTAATAGAATGTGTATTGAATTTTGCATTTTCATAAATATTTGAGTTATGTCTGGTTGTGGGATGGACGGTTTTTAGAATTGTTTTGAATAAAATGCGATCGTGATTTGCCATAGGGATCACAAGTAGCCTATACAAGGGTTAGCAATAATAAAATTTAAAACATTTTTTTTAGATTTGAAGAGATTTTCGGGGCTCAAATCATAAAATAGAGTAGAAGTTCCAGATTTTATCCGAATATTCTAATTATCACTGAATTAAAACTTAGGTGCTCAAGATTCCAGCTAGTAAACAAATGAGTAAATTAGTTTCGTCTATAATTAAGACAACTCTGTTTTAACGCAAGTTAACAATTTAACTTTTTTAGTTCTGGTCCTATGATGAACCCTTGCGGAACGCCACCTTTAACTATACAAGATCTTTAGTTAAGAGTTCCCTCTAAAGCACTATTTCAAACTGCTACGAATCAATAGTAGAAATAAGCAACAATGAGCGGAGGACATTTCAAGCTTGAATATGTTATGAAGTGTCAACCTTGATCAAACAATTCTTTCTATTGTTTAAAAAGTATTCTAACTATGTGGTCTAATGACTTAATAATAACACCCGCACGTCTTAATTTTCAAGGTTAGGCAAAGCTTGCTGAGGTCAGTCTTTGGATTGATGACCGTCCATTTCATACGAAGACTCCTTCGTGTCTTAGAGAGCACGTATAGCCGTTGGTCCTGGCTGTGATTTGTAGATAAACAGTTGTTAAGGTGGTCAAAAAAAGCCAGAAAACCTAATACCACTCTTGCCAAGGGTTACCCAATTACTTGGTTGTAGAGGTTAGGTTGGCAGTAATGTCCCTGTCCATCCATGTAAAAAACTGGTAGGTACTTAGCTGTACCCGATTGGACTGAACGCCGATTCCAACTAAAATTCTTGATTTTGCTAAGGTATGCATATTTTAGGACAAGAAAAAAACAAAGTTGTATGGACAAAGAGAGTGAGACCTCTCCCTCCACTCCAGTATTTAGTAACATATACATTGTTAGAAGTTTTGCCCGTTGTTTTATTAGGATTTTAGAGACACAACGGGGATAGTAGGGATAAATGTATCGGTTGAGGTGTCTTTCAAGGGTAAGAACTGCATCATCACTGTTATCCACAACCCGGCTTCAGCTTTTTGCCACTTTTGACTCATGTCAATCCCCGCGCTCCTGTAGCAACAATATTTTCTACATATCTCACCGCTGCTGGACGACCAATATTTCGACTTCCAATACTAGCACGCAATTCGATTATCTCTGGAAATCGACGTTATTCCGTCCGGCACAGTATCAAGATCTTAAATCTCTTTGCACATGTTGATAACGAAAGCACCAACACATGTCCGTTTTGTGCCTATGCCTATATACTAGGTGTCAGTTTATGTTTAGCTGAGAATTTGAATGACCTGATTACTCTTTGTTAGTTCTTAGTTAATACTATCAAGGTACCTATCACACAGGTATAAAAAATCCAAACAAAGGTAGTATGAAATAAGAGTATCTTTGCTCGGATTTTGGATACTCAGTATACGTTGTTTTTTTGGAAAATTGTGATTCTTGAAACTCATTTCACCGATCGCCGTTTCACAAGTTCTATGAAAGCCATCCTCTCGTCATAGAGCACATTATTCTAAGCCCAACTTAAGGCGCCACCTGCACGAGTCACCACGACTTGACATTTTGCTAAGTCAATGTTAGTCGTCGAATCACCGTAATAATATCACTGTCTTCACACGTTCATACAAATTCTTTCAGTTATTTTAGAATGTAGTGGCAGGACGATAATATCGCCGCGGGACACTTGCTCGCACCTAAGGATCCGTGATGCGGAAAAATGAGGAACATGTCCTGAGGAAAGATTTTAGTGTGAATGTGTATGAATATAAGCGAAGAAAATGAACAAGAAACAATGGAACGACGAAAAATAATATGAGACTTTCGAGACAGTGTAAATAGAGTTTATGGAAGCAGAAAGCAGACCACAAATAAACTGACGCAATGCTGGTCCGCTCCACAGCGACTTAAGCGCCCAAACTTTGATAAAGCTTTGAAAACATTGTTGGACCTGCTGAAGATTATAAAATTATTTTTGCATTGTATAGACTCAATCTCTTTTGAATTCATAATTTCACGAATTAATCATTTCATAACGAATGTAACCATGATTTTGTAAACACTGATTTAAAAGAGTGTCCATGGAGTTTCTTACACGTTTCTTCTCCATAGGATCTACTCTTTGGAATGTGCAACTGCCGCTCTAGAAATGGGGTCGGTGAGTGTGTTTTGCTGCAGAACAACTTGCTGGTCTTGTCGCTAGCGCGGCAGAATTAGCTTCATCTTTTTGAGTGTCAGACTGTTGACTATTCAAAAGTGCTTGTCTATTTGAAATGAAGGATTTTGTATTTTTGTTTATTTATATTTGTATTTTGCATTGAGAACACTCACGACTTCACACAGTCTTTTGTCGTTCCATAAAATCTGCGCTTTTTACATCAGTTATTCTATCAGTATAGATTCTTGTAGGTACTATTTATCTTATTAATTTTACTTATTAAAACTTTAATATTAATAGCAGGAAAGCTTTTTGAAATTCTACTCCGATGACAGGCCTGATGATAATATTAAATTAATTATTTTTAATAGGCAGGTCGATATTTTACTCAAAGTAAAAAATAAACTTAAGTGAATTTAATCTAGCCATGTGAAAATCTCAACTTTTCCGATCAGATTCGCTGTATGATCCTCGATTGTTTAAAGTAGATTTTGACAAATACTTGAATTCGAAATTCGAGTATTTGTCAAACTCTACTTTAAACACATGAAAACATGTCAGACTTGACATTTAACTAGGATTTGACACGTTCCAAACAGTACCTACTCAATGAAATCGCATTTAAATTCACCGCTAGAGGCGCTAGTGTCGCGTGAGGTCGTCGTAATGTCAAATTTCACTGTTGGTTGGCTTTTGACTCGAGTTTATTCACTTATTTGTTTCGATTTTTGAATATTTTACTAAAACAGCCTGACTATAGCAGATTAAGTTAAGCTTATACCGAGCACAGCATTGAACTTTCTTTCTTTGCTGGAAATATGTATATTATCTCCTTCTTTTTTCCATTGTGATGAGTCTAAGTAACACTGCAACACTATTTATGGTGTATTAAATCGCACGTTTACGGCATCATACACATTATATCTTCTAATTTTGTTCACATGCGCGTAATAATAACTTTAATGCCATGATTAAGGACCATACTCGACAGTGGCGCCAACTGGTGAGTACAAAAACGGTAGCCCTCATTCTGAAATCAGCCTTGGCAGGAATGAGTAGAGTTTCTTGCAAACTGGAATCGCTATTCGGTCAAAATAGATGTGAGTTATTTAACATCCATTTGAACCGTTACATACACACATAATGTAGTATCCTTGAGAAAAATGATAGTGTGTACCTATTTAGATATTATAAATACATTACAATAGCTAATTATTATGATTCCCGGCAACATTGGCCACAGAATTTGATGATGATGATATGTGAATAATTATTAGACATTTTCAACGAAATCACCCTTGAAACGTCAGGTGATGACTTAAGAAATTGAACAGTACCATAATCGCTTGTAGGTTAGGGTCCGTTGGTCCAAAATCAATGATCTGATCTGTGGATCGCGTCCGGTAGCGACCGACATTCGGTAGTTACATTACATTTAGGGGAATTTGCGAATATTGGACTAGCTCTTTCATTGGAACACCAAGGTATTTCCAAAACTTTTCAAGCTAGCAACACCCAAACTTGTCTAAATGCATCCTTGGCAACTCAGTTGCACCCCCCTCTTGCCCAAGTGACATTACGGGACGTGGCGAGGAGACACGCGTATGGTTGAGTTTGCGGCGGTCAAACCTAATAATTTCACTCAGGACAATTTAGTACCAGCTAGTCTATTCTGTAAATAACTATTTCGCTATCGAGCTTCACCTAAGTGATAAACCTCACGAAGTGAGCTTTATTGCACACAACATAAAGGTCTTAATTTGATACTCACCTCGGATTCCACTGTCGAGATACGAAAATGTTGTTACAGAATAGCACTACTGTTCATGATAGAAAAATTATCGCAAAATAACTGTGACATACTGTCAAATGCACAACTGCTGCTTTTTTAGCTAAATGTATTTTCATCAGCTTGCGGTTAGCTGTTGATAAATCATTCAAGTCACTTGCGTTTAATTTGTGTGAAGTCAGTAGTTTCTGATAGGATCCTAATAGATAGGGTATTTGACTACCTACTATGAAAAATAAACATGAAGGAATAGATGTTGCTAAAACAGTACGATTGGTAAAAAAATAATTAAAATTGGTGGAAAAGCAGAGAAGTTATACGCTTTTGAAGTTATTCTTCTATCCTTGAAACACAAAATGTCGTTTGTACTGGATGGCTTCAATTCAATATGGCGGCACTTGTGAGTGACGTCACACGCCATTAGTGCTGTCTTTGTTTATAACAGACTAGCTGACCCACGCAACTTCGTCTACGTCACAATTGTCATTAGTGCTCCGCTTCTATTGGTCTTAGCGTGATGATATATAGCCTGTAGCCTTCCTGGATAAATGGGCTATCTAAGACTGAAAGAATTTTTCAAATCGGACCAGTAGTTCCTGAGATTAGCGCGTTCAAACAAACAAACTCTTCAGCTTTATATCTATACTAATATATAAAGCTGAAGAGTTTGTTTGTTTGCTTGAACGCGCTAATCTCAGGAACTCCTGGTCCGATGGTCATCACGCTAAGACCAATAGGAGCGGAGCTGTAATGAACATTGTGACGTAGACGAAGTTGCGTGGGTCAGCTAGTCTGTTATAAACAAAGACAGCACTAATGGCGTGTGACGTCACTCACAAGTGCATATTGAATTGAAGCCATCCAGTACAAAAGACATTTTGTGTTTCAAGGATAGAAGAGTAACTTCAAAAGCGTATAACTTCTCTGCTTTTCCACCAATTTTAATTATTTTTTACCAATTGTACTATTTTAACAACATCTATTCCTTCATGTTTATTTTTCATAGTAGTCAAATACCCTATCTATTAGGATGCTATCAGAAACTACTGACTTCACACAAATGAAACGCAAGTAACTTGAATGATTTATCAACAGCTAACCGCAGGCTGATGAGAATACATTTAGCTAAAAAAGCAGCAGTTGTGCATTTAAAAAGTAGCCTATAGGCTACTTTTTGTATGAAATTTGGTACATATATAGTCTAGAGCGTGAGAAAGGACCAAATTTCAATCTGTACCAAATTTCATTTAAATCGGCTCAGTATTTTTGGCGTGAAAGCGCGACAGACAGACAGATAGAGTTACTTTGGCATTTATAATATTAGTAAGGATAAGGATAGATTTTAAAACGCTGATAGCACCGCCATTTTTGAGATTTTTAAGCAATATATAAAAAGCCAGTCAAATAGCCTATTGCGCAGTATACAAATTCATACGATCGATTCTTTCAATTGGAGTGTAGATGTTAATTCAGTATCTAGATATATTCGAAACAGTAGTCAATCAATCAATCAATCAATCAATCAAATCGTATATTTCAAATAAACCATTTACAGGCACTTTTGAATTGTCAAAGTCGGTCAGTCAAAAACATGAAGCTATTTGCACGTTCCAAAGCGTAGATCTCTATGGAGAAGAACGTGCAAGAAACTCCACGGACACTCTTTTAAACCATGTGATGTGTTACAAAAATCTTGTTAACATTAACATTGATTGCTTCTATATGTGAGGACAATGCAAAGAACAAGAAAACATATAAACAATTCAAAATGCAGGTACAGATTAAAATAAGCCAGTGGCAGGTAAGAGATGACCAGTTTCAACTGACGGCGCCCGTTCACGAACATGACGCGTGCATCAGCACCATCTAACTCAACCATTTTGAAGGGAATCAAATGATCCAAAACACGCGCCACCATCAGCAAAACATTTGTGTGAGCATGACAAGCTCTCAACCGCCACGCTCGTTCATGTCAAACTAATTTAATAACGAAATCTATAATTACATATGTAAATGGCTCCATAGTGCTCACATTTACAAAAAATTGAAAATATGCTTCTACGTTATACAAAACTATGGTTTCAAGTAAATAAGAAAAGAAAAAAAAAGAAGGCTGCTTTATTGTGTATACTTTGCTAATACAATAATGCAAAGAAATGATAAATAAATGATTGTATAGGAGAACAAAAAAAGGGTAAGCATTTCTTCCAATTATCGAAAACCTAACAAGTGGACTCATGCTGCTGTGGCTGTGGAGCAGGACCGGCATTTAGCCAAGCATTTTTATCAAGGACATAATCTTCCAGTTTATAATATGCTTGTCTACATAATGTGCGTTTTATACATGTTTTAAATTTCCTCTCATTCAGTTCGAGAATATTAAGTGGTATTTTATTATAAAATTTAACACAGTACCCCATAAAAGAAGTGTGTACTTTAGCTAATCTGAATCGGGGTTGATCTAATTTGTTCCGATTTCTAGTATTAAAATTATGCCTATCACTAATTTTATTAAAAAGATGAAGATTTTTCCGAACATACATAATGTTTTCATATATGTATTGACAAGGTACCGTCATGATGTTAATATCCTTAAACAGTTCCCTTAGGGAATCGCGCCGGCGGAGATTGTAAATGGCTCTGATAGCTCTTTTCTGCAGAATAAATATAGACTCGATGTCTGCAGCACGTCCCCATAATAAGATACCGTAAGACATGATACTATGAAAGTAACTAAAATAGACCAGCCTCGCGGTATCTATATCAGTAAATTGACGGATTTTTCTGACAGCATATGCTGCTGAACTTAGCCGTCCCGCAAGAGATGTTAAATGAGGACCCCATTGTAGCCTTGAGTCAAGCGTGATCCCCAAGAAAACTGTGTCATCGACGAATTCAAGTTTCTCTTGGTTCAATACTATGTCACAATTAATACTTTTCACGTTCGGTAATGCAAATCTGATACACTTTGTTTTTTTCTCATTTAAAACTAAATTATTAGCAGTAAACCAATTTTGGACCTGCTGAAGGGCGTTATTTACATCGTCAAGACTTGTGGCACGCCTATCTATCTTAAAAATTAAGGACGTATCGTCTGCAAATAACACCATTTGAGTTTGATTTTTTAAAAGATGGGGAAGATCATTAATGTATACCAGAAAGAGGAACGGACCCAATATTGAGCCTTGTGGTACCCCCATTTTAACTTTCAGACCCCGTGAATTGACACCATTTATTTGAACTTGCTGCTGTCTGTCATTTAAATAAGACCTCACTAAACTGAGTGCAAGTTTACCCAGTCCGTAATGTTCTAGTTTTAGGAGCAAGGTTTCGTGATTTACACAATCAAATGCCTTGGAGAGGTCACAAAAGATTCCTATGGCATCTTGCGCCTCTTCCCACGCTGTATAAATGTGTTTTAACAACGTGACTCCAGCGTCAGTCGTACAACGACCTTTGGTAAAACCATACTGTTGTTCGTGTAAGATTTTATTGGTGTTAAAATGATTGAGCATTTGATTGAGCATTACTTTTTCAAACACTTTGCTGAAAACCGGCAATACAGATACAGGTCTATAATTATTAGTATCTTTATTATCTCCAGATTTAAAAAGTGGTATCACCCTACTATATTTCATTATATCCGGAAAGACCCCTTGGTCAACACATAAATTAAATATTAGTGCCAAGTATGGTGCTATGGTCTCAAATATGGACGTGCACACTTTGATAGACATTCCCCATATGTCTTCAGTCAATTTAATTTTGATTTGCCGGAAAGCTTTAATAACTGTCATAGGGTTGATATGTTTGAATTGGAATTCAACCGTACAACCTGGAATGTTTGCTCTTAATAAATCAAATGAGACCTCGGGTGAAGAATTTAAAGCTTCAGTTGTTTTTGATGGTATATCAGTGAAAAATTTTACAAATTCTTGAGCTACTTCTAAATTAGAGCTTATGGCACCATGCGCAGTCTCTAGTAAATAGTCAGTGTTTCGTACTTTATTTCTGTTAGTTTCATTATTGATAACTTTCCAAACTGTCTTTATTTTATTATCTGCCAATTTGATCTTGTTGCTTATGAACAGGGCTTTAGCTACTTTACAAGTATTTCTGAAAACCTTAGAATATTTTTTTACATACTTATTAAAGGATTCAGTGTTAATGAAAGACTTAAGGCCGTATAGATCATATAGTCTTTCCCTACTTATCCTAATGCCTTTAGTCGCCCAATCACTAAATATAAACTTAGGGAAAGTATCTTTGGACTTCTTTTCAAAAGTTGCATTGAATTCTTTTAGTACCACTGAAAAGAAACCATCATAAAATTTATTCGCATCCTCAATATTGTGGCCTAGAGCATTTAACTTATTTTGTAAGGTCCCATTAAATTTTGCTAGTTTGCCAGTTGTTATTGGCCTAAATTGTATTTGAACTTTTTGCAAGGCTGCTTTATACTTAAATGTTACCAGTTGACCACTGTGATCAGATTGAAGGTAATTAACTATAGCTTTATCTAAATAATCACAATCGCAGAATACATTATCAATACATGTTGCAGAAGTTGGAGTTATTCTAGTTGGTTCTGTAAAAACATTAGACAGATTGAACGATTTAAAAAGACTTAAAAATCTGCTGCTATTTGAGTTATTTTCTAAAATATTAATATTAAAATCTCCACAAATAATCACGGATTTGTTACCTGCTGCAAGTTTCGCAAGGACATCTTCCATTGTTGTTTCAAATAACGTAAAGTTTTGAGGGTTAGGGGGTCTATACACGCACACTATAACATGCTTATCTAGCTCAACACAGGACAGTTCGATGCAATGTTCCACTGACAAGCTAACAATGTCATTACGTTGCTTAAATTTTAAACATTTTTTAACTAAGATGAGGGAACCACCGCGCGACTTAGATTTGCGGTTAAAACAACTGCCCACACTATAATTTTCATAACTAATTAGCATCTGGTAATCCTTCAACCAGTGCTCACTAAAACATACAATGTCATTCATTGTTTTCTCTAAAAACATTTCAATTTCTAATATTTTGGAAGAGACACCTTGAATATTTTGATGAAATATTTTCAAGGCATGCTGCTTACCCCCTTTCTGACATCTACTTAACAGAGAGCATGAAGATACATTGTTTTTGGTAGGCATAACTATTCTGTCATTGGTATCCTCTGTTGTCTTAAGACTTAGTTTAAAAGATTATCCGGAGATTGCCCCAAGAACTCAGTATCATCACTTGGCAGTGAGTTGCAACTACTTGTGGCCCCCACGTTAAACAATGAGACTTCCATAGTGATACATGGAACCTCCTTCGTACAATTTGTAAAAGAATTTGTAGCAATAGTGCTACAGTTATTTAAGCCCTCCACCTGATTCTTAGTATAATTACTAAACATTGTGGATTTAATTACACAAGACTTCGACATACTACTTATGTCTGAGTTAATATAATAAGCTAATAGCCTTGCTATTGTGTGTCTAAAACTAATTGGCAAATACACAGTATCCCTAGTCGATTTTAAATGTTCCACAAAAATATTTGTGTCAAAAAACATAAACTTGTCACTATAATGACTAACTAAAAAATGCATGTGTTTATTTAACCTATGAATATAATTATTTTGTCTAATTGACATCTTATCAAAATATGGAAAAGCACACAATATTATTTTATTACAATTTAACTTTAACATCTCAGTTAGATTGTCTGTGATATCTGCTTTTCTTACATTTAAACTATTCCCTATAAACACCGTAATGTTGGTATCAGAATTATATTTATTATTTATTAATGATGCCATAATATGTTTGTATGATGAACCTGGCATACAATAATTTTGTGTAGAATAACTCAGGTTGTTACTAACTAATTTCCCTAAACCTCTTCCTATACTGTCTGAAAACATAACTGAATGATAACCACTATTCGCAGAAAAATAACCACCAATCTCAAGCTGATCAATTTGAGTTAAATCCTGTTCAGAATCAATTAAGTTTTGTTCAATGACACAGTCTTGAGACAAAATCTGTACCTGGGACGGGACCACTGTTACCTCAGGCTGGACAGCATCAAGGTTTGATGCTGTCTGGCAAGTACACTGACACATAACTAACTCATTTGCAGCAAGAATATGTTCTTTTATTTGATTCTGAGATTGAATATATTTACAGTTAAGTGAACTCAGTGAAGCCTCGAGTACCTGTATTTCAGACTGTAAGTGCTGTGTATCAATTTCATATATTTTTATGCTGTCCTCAAGTTTAATTTCCAAGTTTAGTTTAGTTCCTGAGATTAGCATGTTCAACTAAACAAACAAACAAACTCTTCAGCTTGATACTATTAGTATAGATATGCGTCGGTCAAGTTCCTCGAACGCAGTATGTGTGCGTGCTTCTGCCTACCTTTTACCCTTTAGCTAGATGCGTGATTAAACATTCACAATATTTAGAATTTGAGCGCCATCTAGCGGTAAGTAGGAAAACTAATAAATCGTGCAAACACGATTGTGCACAACCCCATCTAGTAACGAGTAGTTGAAACACTTCAAGTTGTACTTGAAATAATTTGAATTCTTATGTTCAGCTTTGATTCATCAACGTATCTAATTATAATTAACCTGTGAGCTCCCGGTCGCAATAGCCGTCGCGACGCAACAACAATTGAATAATTTATTGAAAAAAAAAAAAAAAAATCGGCGGCCGCTTTGTTTTTGTTCGATCGGGGGCCATAGGATATTAAACACTGTATTTTTTTTTAAAAAGAAGTTTACAGCTCGTGATTTGGTATGGCATGTTCATGACATTATGCGTCAATTTCAGTTGACGACCAATGGCACACACGTGTGCCAATGAAGAATCACAGGAAATTATATTATAATAACCCATGATGTAAAAGGGTGCTTACAAATTAGAACGCATTGTTATGACTGTATTATAAGAAGTCTGAAAGTAGCACAGTCAAATCGTTCACCTAACTTTTCATTTAAAAACTGCCCATAAACTCAATCAGGCATGTTATCGAATTGCATTTTAGTCCTGTCGCATACTAGGCGACTAATACCTAGTGGTGTGCGTTCAAGAGATTTTGCCATACCTATTTCTGGAATCAAAAGCAGCTCACAATTTAGGACCTATTAGGTACCTAGGTACCATTAGTATTAGTGTTAGGTAATATATCATCCGCGGTGCTTGGCAACTGGTTTTAAACCAATCGTATATGTCACTTGGTGACTATTCACTTTGCTCTGTTCTGTTTCCTGCTTGATAAGCAGGGAAGTGGAAATTTTTTTTCCTACTCCCCCGCTGTAGTTTTTGTTTATCTACCTAATTTCGTTGCGGGATCTAAGACAGTTGTATTGTTTCTCCGAGACTCGTAGAGCTTTTTTTACTCGGCGTTTTTCTGGTAGTCGCCACTGTTGATTTTGGCTTTCAGGAGATGTAGTGGTTAGGAATATAAGGGGGGTTTTCCAAAAAAAGAAAAATAGGCGACTAATGGTGACAACTAGCGGTTCACGGTGTTGACCATCGTGTAGGTAGTCTCACCGTAGGTATCCGATGATAGCGACCCACAATTATTTTCACCTAGGTAGGTAGTTCTTTTGATGCAAGCAAGGTAGTAAAGGTGAATAATGAGATGAGAACTAATACAGATATACCTACCTATGTTATAAGTCAAACCCAACTAAGATTACGATCAGCGCTTCTTTGAATTAGGGCAAGGGAGACAACCGTTGTACAAATTTTACTCTAGGTAGGTACTCGTCATCACATGTTGGAGTTGCAAGCCAGAGCAGTGTTCGAAGTCGCGTCATCGCGTGTAGTTGCCATTTTAACTCGCCGCTAGTCAAAATGCAGCACCGATGCTAAGACTAACAGTAGGGCTGTTAGTCTTAGCATCGGTGCTGCATTTTGACTAGCGTCATAAAAACTTTTAACTAGGTACAGTAAATTTTTAAGTTGGGTTGGGTTCACTGGCGGAAGCTTTGAAAATTATATAGAGTATGTGAATTTAGAATCTGCTAATCTGTATTTATGCCAAGTATACAGCATTAGTTATTTATTTTTTAGTAATCCTCTAAATTGATATGACAAACACAAAATAGTGGCGACAGTGGTCGTCACTTGTCGCCCTGTTTGCGACGGGCCTTATGTTGGTCTGCGTACACGTGCTTGTGCGTAAAAAACTGACGAAGTTAAAAAACATATATTATGTAATGCTGAAAAATAATTTGGTTATAAAATGTTGTTTTCAATTAATTTAATTATGTGCGTCATAACCGTAACTGTAGCTGGTAAGTTTAATAATTTGAAGTTGAAGGCCACCACTCGATGAGATCATACTATCCTTCCTGAACAAGTCTTGACTGAACCCCTTCTTCTTTGTGTCGCTGGCACGACGGTTTTTTTTTAGATTTGGGTGGCCCAATGAATAACCACTTCCACGGCATCGTTCACACAGCACATAGGTCTCTGGCTGCATGTTTTGGGGTAAAGAGGGCAAGATAGGAGGTGAAACATGGTTTGTAACTTGGCGCCACTCTGCGAGGGTGTAATTACACCTTCCTACTTGCGTTCTGAGGCGGTTTAGGGAATTCCGAGTAGACCACGGAAGGTTAGACCCTGCAGGAAGGTGTTCGCTTGGTGACAGCTGCTTTGGAACGTCCTTCTGTTTAGCCGCTGGTCTTGGCCGATGGTCATCCAAAGATTGTCTTTTAAGAAAACCAATCTTACGAGTCTTATTAGTTTACCTGCTTAACCTTATCATAAGTTTTACAATAAGGGGCTAAAAATGAATAAGACCAGAAATCAACAATCTCATACAAAGCAGAGTTGTGTGCAGGTGCACACACCCCCACAATATGTAGGTACCTACTATGACCTTATGAACGCTTTTAACGTGACCACCATCTGTGCCCAAATAACGGTAGGTATCTAAAGAGTTCCTACCTACCGGGCTACCTAACCATCGACTCGAAAAGACTGGATTTAGATCGCAGGATTCAACTGAAGCACAGGACATTTATGGCCACGCCAAAACATAGATAGGTCTCTTTAAACCTACCTATGTTTTTTTTTCTACTGTACTAAGGTAAAACACCCAGCATATCAGCCTTTTAGTGAGAATAAAAATTTCATTGACTGTATTAAAAAAAAATTAAACACAATAAATAAAAACAGTCAATATTGTCAGAAAGTTTGGTTATTCAATTTTCTATAGACATTAACAAAACTATATTTATATTCAAATTATAGAAAAAATCAACATTAGTCAAATTATGGCACTTTTCATCAGTAGTCAGCCACTTTTCTCCAAATCAGCCATGTCTGACCCTTTAGTCGGCCTCCTTCTTATTGTTAGGCATACAAAATCTATCTGTAAAGGCTAAGTACTGGTGCGGGGCTGACTACCAGGTGTTTTACCCTATTTCAATTACTGCAGCGCCCTATAAACTGAAAGAGACTAAACCTGAAATCAAGAAATCTTAGTGTGATCTAGGATTTCAATTTACCTGTGCCTATGTTTTGTAAACTTAAGGTCGCGGACACGAACTCAGCGGCGCGGCGGACGGCGGTGGCAGTTACATTATACATCTCTGCTTTTAAACGCGCCGCTGCAGCGCTGTTCGCGTCAAATGGAGAGATGTATAATGTAACTGCCCGCGCCGCCCACCGCGCCGCTGAGTTCGTGTCTGCGGCCTTACGCAATTAAAATATAGGTAGATACCTAAATAAAGATGTATGTACCTACGTTCAGCAGGGAATGTCTTTCGCCTGAACAGTGGCCTACCTAGCTAGTCACAAAGGGGCCTTGTATCAAACATTTTTGGGCCCCTGTTTTTAGGTGCCTGTTTTAGGGTTCCGTACCTCAAAAGGAAAAAAACGGAGCCCTTATAGGATCACTTTATTGTCCGTCCGTCTGTCTGTCAAGACCCTTTATCTCGGGAACGCGTGAACGTATCGAGTTGGAATTTTAACCATATACACAGGTCTACGGTCCCTTGAAGCTGTGAACAAATCCTAGTTATAAGTTAGCATAAAAAAGATACGGCCGTTTATGCCGCAAGAAACGAATATTTCGGTTTTTTTTAATAGGTCCCATTAGCTCAGAAGTGTCTTGACAGGCTATGAAGCTGATGGCGAGACTAAATGTATAGCTTTGCGTCTACACATCGTATCTGTGATACGGCACCCCTGCGCCTGAATGATATCAGCAGAAATATAACAGTTGTGCCGTTCTGTAACGCTTACTATAATATTTTATTTACGGAATGATTTTTTAGAAAAAATGCCTAGTTCTTTAAAAAATCAACACTCACTGAATAAAACATTATTTCTACCTCCATTTTTAGGTCCTATAAATAACACAGGTACGATTTCCAGCCATGTGAACGACACCTTGAAGCCAACAAGAAGGATATTAAAAGGACATCGAGTTGGTGACACGAGACCATATATGGTAGTAGTATGGTATTTTGTTAAGCGTCTGATTAAGCTGAAGTATTTAAGTACTATTATGTTAAGTTTGTTTCAAACCTCGACGTACCTGAGCCCACCGTCACTGGAACCATTTAGAGGGGCCGGATGAGGGTATTATCTACCCTCGGCCGACGCCCGGTGCGCCTGCTGCACTCGAAATTTCCATCTCCCTTTTTTTGGTGCAGGTATACCTAAGAGCAACTCAGACCCCGGGCAACAGGCTCGTGGCTAACGAGTGGGTGTGCGGAGGAGTGATAATCCACGAGAGATATGTCCTTACGTCAGCCGCCTGCATTGAAGAAGCTAAACATTTCTACGTCGTTGCTGGGACGAGCAGGTAAAGCAAACCTACTGCGCTACACCTGTTTTACGAAATGGGGTAGTTATTGGTGTTGTGGTACACTCTAATTTACTGCTACAGGACCCAATAGAACACACCAAGAGAAAAGAATCAGAAAACCAGCTGTAACAGACGGACAGACTGAGTCGCACCATAAAGGTTCCCTTTTAACATTTTAGTACGGAACCCTAAAAGGTTTCTTAATTTTAGAATATTTGAAAAGTGTCTTAATATTCATTTTAGAGTACCTATCCAAAAATGGTGCAGTTGTAAGCGTTTTAAAAACTATAATATATGCAAAAATCGCAATGGATGGGTCTGACGTAGAGGTGAGACGTATATACCTACTGGAATAGGTTTTTGGCTGGACGCGTAAAGACCTATTCCGTGCGCACCACGTAAACGCGTATCGAGTACTTAGGCGCATACGCCTAAGACGCTAATATAGTGTCAAACGCCATAGCGTTTGACACTATATTAGCGTCTATTACATACAAGTGTTGCGACTTGTGAGTTTGCGACCCACAAGCTCGGTCAGTGCCGGAGACGTTCGGTTCGGCAGTCAAAGTTTGCGAGTCGATTTATTCGTTTTGCGTTTCTAAACATAATATCCATATCAGTAGAATCATTTTTACTGTGGTAAGCAGCGTGCAAGCATTGCGATGACTTTCGTAAGTACCTAGCTATCAAAACAGTGTTCTGTAAAAAGGTTTAGCAATAGGTATAAAAAAATGCAAAAAAAAAGTTGTTTGTCTGTAAAGTCGGTTTACGGACGATAATTTTATATGTTAACGTCATAAGAAAACAATCGAATTCTTAACAAACGAGCCGAACGCTTAGGCTGATCGTGCCTCTCTATCGCTTGTTCCGCGCTCTCGCTTGCGCGCTCGGTTCAGGCGGAACGTGATACTTTTTCGTGCATGCAGCCGGCGTTCGTCGATTTATAAGACGTTATCACGTCAAAAAATGAAATGTTAGTCTTCTAAATACGCCAGGTTTTCTTTGATAAATGTACCAACAATTTGTTTTCTTTGTTTCTATTAATATAAGCTGACAGTCCTAAGACTGTCAAGTATGGAGGCTAATTTTCAATAAGATTTAATTTTAAGTATTATAAAATGTAGAAAAGATAGGAATATCAACGCGTGGTCTAATATACGTTAATAATCCATAAATTGAAAATATTCCGATTACTCGATCTCGAAGTTACGAAGACTCGCTAGCTATAGAAACGTCAATAAACTTGATACGCCTAAATACTCGTGGACTTAGTTTTTAGAATAAGTATTTAGGCGGACGCGTACTTCCAAGACTCAGTACACACCTTTTACCTAGTACGTCTCACCTCTAGCTGACGTCACACGCCAGACGACGAGTAATAAATAAATAGTCGACGAAGCTACAAAAAATGTACTTAGAGAAGACGACAATTGTGACGTGGAACTACGGAATCCTACACTGCGCGTGGCCCGACTATTTTTATTATTTAGTGAGAGTTTCATTTGTTCCTTGCAGGTGGATTCCGTATTCAGTAACAGATAATGAGTGCATTTACAACGGTGCCAAGAAGGCTATATGGAAATGTGTGCCAAAGTGTAAGCATATGCCTACGAGTACTTAAGACAATTTCTACGAATATGTTTAAGTATAAATATTTTATTTAAGTCAGCGTACCTAGTTAGGTGACTGGATATAATGTGTAACGAAAGATTATTATAGAACAACTAGCTGACCGGCCATCTATCCAACTAGCAGCGAACTGCTAGGTTAAAATCCTGCATCGCGCAAGCAGAGTTTACCGTGCGATTTGAACATTTACATCAGCCCGAATATCAACTATCAAGCAGTAGCTCGCCAGGAACATCAACTGTCTGGTAGAAGGATCCTCCCTTTACAAAGGAGGTATGCGGGACTTTACTCTCTGTACCGCTTACGTCTAAAGGCTAACGATGCAATTTCGTCACACGACGAGATTAAACACATATTTCTTTAGAGTGTCCTAAAATGAGCTGGGAATCATCGCGCGAGCAAGGGAATCATTTTCAACGCGCGACGAAATCGCATCGTCAGTCAATCATGTCAGTCAAAATGTCAGTGACTCACGTGGTGCGGAGATTTTATGCAATTCCATTGGTTAAAATTTCTCCGCTGCCTCGCTCCACTGTAATGGACAAGCACCGTAACACTTCCTAGTGTTACGGTGTTTGTCCATTACCCAATGCCACACAATGATGGTCTTAATTTAATTGTCTCAGTACGACCACGATGGTCCAAAGTTCGAGATCAATACGATCAGACAGCACCGAGACGCCTCGGTGGCCACTGATGGCATTGTCAAAATTTTCATTAGAAACCAAGCTTCCCTACCTTTACCTACTCATAGAAATTGACGACGTATGATAACTCTTTGTTTCTGACTATGGCTATGCCAGCCGAAACGTGCCCTACGAATTTAAATAGGTATAGCAATGGTATCCGTAGTTCAGTTCAGTATCTGTCAGTACCTAAAACTGAACTAACCTATGTTAACTAACCTTTACTTTAGGCCGCGTTTCCACCTGCAAACAACTTGCATTCATGTTTAAATACATTGCGGGCTGCCAAGGGATCATGTCAATTGAGAAACGAGCCAAGAGGATCATCGGCGATGATAGGCTCGTCGCGACGAAGCTCCAGTCTTGAGCCTCGACGACGAGTTGCTAGCCTGTCGGTTTTCTACCGGTTGCATTTTGGGGAATGTGCGACGGAATTGCATAATTTGATTCCGCCAAGCCCGTTCCATCATAGGACCACAAGACGAACGGCGATGCGCCACCGGTACATGGTGGACATCCCACCCACGCGCACAAAACGTTTTGGGAACACATTCATAGTGCGTGCAGCTAAGGAGTGGAATTCCCTGCCGGAGTCTGTGTTTCCTGATAGCTATAACCTGGGAGTATTTAAGTCAAGAGTGAATAGGTTACTTCTAGGCAAGCGTGCTCCATCTTCGACCACATCATCGCTTACCATGAGGTGAGATAGTGGTCAAACGCGAGCCTATAAATAGTAAAAAAAAATGTGATCAAGAACTCCACCGTGCCCCGCAGTGTAATTAAACTTGCATGCAAGTTGTTTGCAGATGGAACGCGGCTTTACACACGAAAGTGACCCTAATGCGGTCACTTTCGTGCCGGTTCTGTTTGATCAAATTTTCCCACAGACATTCATGTCAATTTGATAAAACTGTTTGAACTCGCCTGTTTGATCAAATTACTTGAACGTGTATGGCCCGCTTAAAGCAAACATAATAAAGACTTCTTTCAAACAAGCCTACGTCTTCGACGGCGAGGAATTCGATAACATTCGCTGGATGGTGGGAGACATAGCTGTCGTGAAAGTGGATGAAGCCTTCAACTTTGAGAAGCGCGTCCGCGGTTGTGACTTCGTACCCAAGAAAGTGGACTTTAACAACCGTTCCGCAGATCTGGAAAAGGCACGCAGTTTCGGATCGATCGCTGGTTGGGGAACCACCGATTCATTTGATGATGTAAGAAAGACACACTCACACACTTATTTTACAGGGAACGTGCAGGAACTGTAGGAGGTAGTCATAGATAAATAAAACACTAATGACCTGTGGTGGTAGCACAGAAGTGTTAATTTCAAGTATTATAGTAAAAGTTCCGAATTTGCTATGCTAGGTGGTAGTCTACGCCGTGCACGTTCCCTTTAATTCATAGTCGACCTCTATTGTTCTCGTAGCTGGGATACAGGCTTCTACTCTACGACAAACAGTTGCTCGAAACTAGATACATATCTAGTGATGAATACTTATTCACCAATGTTAATCATAAAAAAGGAGGCCACTAAATCTGTCTGCTCAGCCTCACCGTCCAACTATGTTGGGGTAGGGTTCTAGTCCAATGAGATGCAGATGAATAGGTATTAGTATCAGTAGCATAGCGAGGGCGTAAACGAAGTTGATTCTATTTGAATTAGATAATGTTGAAAAGAAAATCAAAATAATCCTAGGCGACATGCATTCTTGAGATTTTGTTTTTAAGTGTAGTGCAAAGAAATATATGCGTATTATATCTATGGTGTAGTGTAAGAACATTCCTGAAAAAAAAAACCGTCAGCACAAATGAAACACCTCCCCACCTCCCGAAAAATGGCTTGCAGCTACCGTTACCAGAATGAAAGTTAGCAACTTCATAATTATAATGGGGTTTATTTGTGGGATGATACTACATTATTCGCACCGGGTGTCACCCATGGGCAGTGCCGTAAATAGCCTTTCCTGCGCCCCGTGCGAGCTTCTATAACTGCGCCCTTGTTATTTTAGATATTATACGTAGCCGGCCGGCCGCTTGACTCTGATAAACACTACACACAAAATAATACGCTCGTACGAACAAAAAAATGAACGCGATGTTTTGTCTAATTTAACAGAGGTTTTTGATGATACTGGCATGTAGGTACGTAAGTGTTGGAATCGAGCACTAGGGGCGCAGCGGGAACTTATCAGGAGCAAACCGAAGAAATGCTAGTCCTGCCTGGTCTGGCCATTCTTGCACCCCCCCAAGTGTACGCCCTGTGCCGGAACTGCCCATAGGTGACACTACAGCTACTACTCCATGGGTGAAAATACTAGTCAGTGGCGTAGCTACCATGATAGCTACGCCACTGACTAGTATTTTATGTGAAGCGACTGCCTATCTGACTCCTTATGCGTAGTTAGTACTTGATTGAAGTAGGTAGGTATTCACTCTTAACTTTAGGCCCTAACTGCAATCTGAGGGCTGACTGACTCCGGCAGGGAATTCCACTCCTGGGCTGTACGGATAGTAAAAGTATTCCCAAAACGTCCTGTGTTGGTTTTGTCTTTTTGATGGAATTCCCACGGAGCTAAACAGTCAGATTAATAGGTAGTTTTACTTTGTTTAGTTATTAAATAACGTAATTCGTCTTATTTTAGATACTTAAAGATGAAGAAGAAAAACCCGTAAGTGTCTTATAAATGTACCTACTAAATATACTAACTTTATAGCTGCTACTTAGGTTGTGCATGGAGAAAAAGGTTTGTTGGCAAGCGAATGATCGTTTTCTACTTATTCACTTGTGTGCAAATATTAATATAAGTAGTGATATACCTAAGTACATTAGGGATCCAGATCCCTAATGTACTTAGATCCAGGGCTTGAAAACTTTACCAATTCACATTAAAAGTAACGTTAAGTAACGGTATTCCGTAGAGATACCTGGTGTATCGGTACAATTGGTAGTATTACTAAGTAGCGTAACATAATGATAACGTTACAAATTAAGGGTATTACTAATGGTGTTGCAAAAATAGCGGTAACAATTCACGGTATAGTTTGGTTATTTTATGCGACGTTGCCGTTTTCTCCAAGGCGCCGCGTCCGGTGCGTTGCAGGCTAGATTTTTTTTCTAACTTTGCTGTCATCACCTTTGTCCTCAGATGTAAACACAGACTCAAAATAGCAAAGAGAATATTAAACACGCAAATAGTCGTACGGCACAGTCTAAGCGTCGATGCAGTCTGACATTCTTTTGCAATTGAACGAGAGCGACGGTAACAAAACTAACTCATGACGATAAAATTTTCGATACCGTAGATTTTAACGTTAAGTATGTTTAACGATAAAATGTGCCAGGTATAACGTTAAATATGATCACGTTATTTATTAACTGTTTTAAAGGCTGTGGCCTTTTTTTATGTATCCTGCTCATCACAGCAATCTTTCATGGACATTTAGCTTCTCCTTTGTTTGAATTTCTTCTGTATTTGGTCTTTGTAGCAGTGAGGAATCGTCCATTGACTATTCTCACTCATTCTGCTGAGAATCTTTTAATTAAACTTGGAACACTGTTCCTTTTAAGTCTTATATAAACAAACAATACTTCCGGACCCCGACAAATCAGCAGCCAGTGAGTTGACGTGTTTGGTGAGCTTTTTCTGGTATTTTGTGCTACGGGCAGCCATCTCTTGCTTTACAGCTTTGAGCTTCAGATCTTGCAGGATGTATTTATTTTGTATCCATTTAGGGATGTTAAACATGAATCTCAAAGCTTTAGTCTGAAACCTTTCCAGGATGTCGATATTGCTGTTGTTTGCTGTTCCCCAGACCTAAACTCCATATGTCCAAACCGGCTTCAATATAGTTTTGTATATCAGCATTGTGCTTTCATTGGTTAGCTGAGACTTTTTACCAATCAGCCAGTACATGCTTCTCAGCTTTGTGTCTAGGGTTTTCCTTTTACTCCAGATATGTTTTTGCCAAGTCAACCTTCTGTCCAGGTGCATGCCAAGGTATTTTGCACTATCATCGTGTGGGATTTCTTCACTGTTTAGTGTAATTGGGGGACAGTTTCCTTTCCTTAGGGTATAGGTGACTTAAATAGATTTGTTTTCATTCGCCTTTATGCGCCATACCTTTAGCCATTCCTCTGTTTCACATATGTGTTTCTGAAGGTTCGCTGAAGCAACATCTGGGTTGGTGTGTACTGACAGTATTGCAGTATCGTCAGCATATGAGGGTGTTGTCATCTGTTGGTATGTCGGCTGTAAATATGAGATAAAGAACGGACGAACAAATTTATAATTATGTTTTGAACAATTCCACTGATTTTCAGCTTGTTGGGATTTTATGCACCTTCACTCTCATTTTTTGGTCTAGATCGACCGGACTAAGCCATAACTACTGCCGTGTAATAATACGATTAACGATCTGTTGTTTTGTTTAACATTTTTTCTTTTGAAAATAAGTTAATTTTGCATAAAGGAGTAAATCCGTGCATCATGCAGTCACAGCGGATGATTCCAAACAAATGCAAACTAAGTACTCGTGCGTACACTTCTGTAATGATATTCTGTAACAACTCACCTCGGTGACTTAAATGAAATGAGCTCAAAGTGAGCTTTCAATCCCTAGCATCATTCAAATTGACGGTGACTTTTTAACCAGAATCGAACAGCTGGACGCACTTTTGCACGTCGCGGTCGTTCAACTGAATTTTTATTCTCCTACTAATCGCTCCGCAGAAATCGTTTTTCCACCCAGCCTGACAAATTAGTAATTTCAGTTATAGTTACTTTATATCTGAGAAAAAAACAATAAAATTTACTATCTTTATTTTGCATCCCTTGGATCTTCACCTTCGTTACTAAGACATTTATGCCAGATGTAAAACAACTGCCTGATAACTGTCCAGTTTTTTCAGTCTATTCTAAGGTTGTCAGATCGTCATTGTGCCCATATTAAATTTGTGTTACAGAGTTGTGTAACTATTTTTGGTATACAATAAAGTATAATCTATATATATCTTTCTAACTGTAAAATCAAGCATACACGTCCACGCCTGCTGAATCGCTTTATGCTGCATTTCCTCTAATTGCAGAGTTTACGAACTACAAAGAACTCACCAGAACTCATGGAATCAGATGTTCAGCTGATCTCGGACAAGAATTGTAAGCAGCGCTGGGACTCTCGCTACCATTTCGTAATAGATGATCAAATGGTCTGCACTAAAGATGTCGCAGATGATGAGGCTATGAGTAGCCTTTGCGCGGTCAGTATTTATACCTATAAAAAACCGGTCAAGAGCGAGTCGGATTCGCGTGCAAAGGGTTCCGAGCGACATTTTTTTGTTAAATAATTAATACCCTCACAGTAAGCCCTTTCATTTGATATATCACACGATACTGTTCAAAAAACTTTTTTTTTTAATTTTCTAGTTTGTTCCCCATACTAAAAAATTAATAATTTACGTAACACGTCCGTGTTTGGGTCACAGAAGTCCATATGTGTACCAAATTTCAACAGAATCGGTCTAGTGGATCCAGAGAAAACTGGCTGTGACAGACGGACAGACAGACAGACAGACACCCGAGTGATCCTATAAGGGTTCCGTTTTTTGTTCGGAACCCTAAAAATTATAAATTAAAAAATATCTCTTAATTTCATACCAAAATTGTTGAGATTGGTGTCTTTGGGGTACCAAACGAGAATATCATGCAAAATTTTAACTCAATCGGTTGGGGACGACTGTTTTTAAATCCAGTGGCAAGATAATACTGCCTTGGCTACATTTAATAATATTTACGAATTACAGGCGCGTGAAGTCAACTGTAAGGAGTTGGAATACAGTGATAATGATAACGCGGACTACGATGACGATGAAGAAAAAACTATCGAAGAAGAACAACGGAAGAAGGATGATATAGTAGAAGAAGATTTTGAACATGAGGAACCTACCAGAAGAATGATGGTAGAACCTGGACAGCTGCAGGTTCACAGTGCTGGCCACTACCACGACACCAGAAGAAATAATGCTGTTCCAACTGGCGGGTTTTGTGAGGTGTTTCAAACATAACAGCCTTATTCCTTGTATATGAAGTCCACCTTTTCTGTGTCCTTTATATTTACATTGTACATGACGATTAAATTAATAAACAAATAAAAGGTCTCCCGAAGGATTAGGTTTAAGTATATTAACTATCTATTGTCATTCATTTCACCCGTTATCTTCAAGTCCTATGTGAGCCTAGTAAGCCAGTAAGATCTATTGTTTCATTTTAGAATGACCACGGAGGTCCTCTGATCGTCGGTCAAGGCAAGACCGCCGTAGTTATAGGAGTGATGTCTGCTTGCCTCACCAAAGACGTCACCAGGAAATGCTACGGACCCTTCCTCTTCACCAGCGTTTATCGCTACAGGAACTTGATCTCCTGCGCCATCGATAAGGAACTTGGGTGCGTTTAACATACAAACATACTTCAACTACTCTATCTTACTCTTTACTGAAAAGAAAAACGCGCAAAACCTTAGTGCGTGTGTGTTCTTGGGTGCATTATGTATATTTCCTTAATTGACAAGCCGTGTGTTAAGGTTAATAATCGGTAAAAATGGTGAACCCTACATATTTAAACTTCCCTTAACCCTTATTGAAACCCATACATATATTATCCCAGTGCAGGGCAAAATCCTTCCTCCCCATTTTCCGTCAGGGAAGGAAATTTCTCAAAACCCTTTCATTTATCATATTATTATTAATGTTCAAATACTTACTTTGTACATAAATAAATAACTGTTGTGCAAAATTTCATGCATCGGGACACAGCGGTTAAGGCCTTGTGTGATCAAATAGCTAAAACTGAACCGCTAGTGGCATAGGTTGCAGAGCAAACAAGTTGAAATAGCAGTCGATCGTCCTTAAACTAGCGTCTGACAACCTTAACCTGGATGAAGAAGATGGAAAAATGGATGTAGTGGCACTACGTTTAAGAGGCCTATGTACAACAGTGGATTGCAAAAGGCTTAGTCTTGACTTGTCATTGTCGCCTCTTTTACCCTAAGTACATATTTGTTTCTTTTTTGAGGAGTGATCAGACAATCAACTAACTTTTTGCAAAAGTAGTCACGTAACATCATAACAGCCGAAAACGTCCACTGCTGGACATAAGCCTCCCCCAAAGGGAAGGGGCGTTTTTGCCATAATCGCCACGCTTGGCAGGCGCGTTGGCGATCGCAGTGTATGGTGTTGCGGTTTACAGAGAACGCTGCTGCCCATTCTCTGGTGAGACCCTTAGTCGCCTCTTACGACACCCACGGGAAGTGATGGGATGGTATTATTACGGCAGGTACGTAACTTACTGTAACATAATAATTATGAGTCGTATTTTTATTAATCACAGGGCTACATGCAGGATGTTATTAAGGTCATCCAAGACTCCAGTGACCGAAACGTTTTTTGATTGGACGGGGCATCCCACTCTACGTTCGCGCGGGTACGTTACTTCCGAAATACTTACAAATAATCATCATCTGCCTAGCCTTTTCCCAACTATATTGGGGTCGGCTTCAGTCAAACTGGATTTAGCTGAATACCAGTGTTTTACGTAGAGCGGCTGACTACTAGACTACCGCCATCCATTAACTGGGTAACACGGTAGATACTTCTAGGCAAGACTAGAGTCAGATTTTTTGGCTTCTGACAATTCGTGACGATTGCTAAAACATCTACAAATGACAGCCGGGACCAACTGCTTAGCATGCTTTCCGAGGCACAGAGGAATCTCGGTATGTTAAGATGGTCAGCCATCCACAGACCGACCTCGGCAAGCGTTGCTTAACCTTGAAGATCGACCTGTGCGGCTGTTATACTTTAATTAATTAAGTAATTAAACGGTACTTTTGAACATCATCATTTAGATTTAATATATTATATACAAATAATAAAGTGACTCTACTGTCTATTAATAGGTTCCAATGTGTTGATTTCAATGGTTTGTAATTTTCCGGGTTACCAGTGCATTTAAGTATGCCTCAAGGCTCAATACTAGGTCCATTCTTATTTGTGGTGTACATAAACGATCTACCATTTTTAGGGTTCCGTACCTCAAAAGGAAAAAACGGAACCCTTATAGGATCACTTTGTTGTCCGTCCATCTGTCTGTCAGTCAAGAACCTTTATCTCGGGAACGTGTGAAGGTATCGAGTTGGAATTTAAACCATATACTCAGGTCTACGGTCCCTTGAAGCTGTGAAAAAATCATAGTTATAAGTTAACATAAAAAGATACGGCCAGAAAACCGAATATTTCGACACTCTCAAGGGAATCAAAATTCATAGTGTATTTCCCGTTGAAATATGGTTTGTAATACCTTCTTATACTACAGGTATAGGAAAAAGTCTAAAAACTATACATTTGTAATTAAATCATGAAAAATATAGTCTTTATTTAAAGTACGTAATCAATCACCGAACGTAATAAACCACTGATTGGATTCAAAACCTAGGTATTTAAAAAATTAGGTACGTGTTAACCCGAGTAACAATTAGCGTTTCCTTCATCAAAATCTACCCACAAAATCAAAAGATATTGAATTCTTAAGTTTAGGAAGAAACTTCCTAATGTATTCTGATCAGTCAGAGCGCCATCTATATAGAAGCAATAAAATGCAGGAAAGCATGCAGTCGACGCTTTCAAGTCAGCCATTTTGAACACCCCCACTTTAGAGTGGAATAAATTTTATAATAACTGGTTTGAGCGAATGGAAAAGTATATTAGCTACGTGGTGAATACTTTGAAAAACAATAAAAAAAGGTTATAGTTGTGTTTTTTTCTTCAAACGACAAAACTTAAAAGGCATGCCTCGTAGCTTGTGCTTGTTTCTGGAGTTAAAGTTGTGGATGTCGCTCGTTTTACTGTATAAATGGTTTGTCTAATATGCTTGCTAAAATAAATTGAGATGCTACTGTGAGAATTCCAATCTCTTTGAAAATTTCTCTTAATGAGACTCTTGACCCTAGCTGATATATTGCTCGCACAGCACGTTTTTGTAAGACAAGTATATTTTGTATATTAGCAGCTTTTCCCCACAATAGAATACCGTAGGACATAACGCTATGGAAATAAATAAAATAGACTAACCGAGCTGTGTCAACGTCATTAAATTGTCTTACTTTCCTGACGGCATATGCGGCAGAGTTGAGCCTCCCCGATAGGCTTGATATATGTGGGGCCCATTGTAGTTTGGAATCAATGGCCAAAAATACTGCCGAGTCCTCAGTATTAAGTACCACTTGAGATTACATTGGGTCCTAAATTTCTAACATTTATACATTTCGTTTCTAAAATTTCTAACATTTATACATTTCGTTCGGCAAGGCAAACTATATACATTTCGTTTTCTTGGCATTTAGAACTAAATTACTAGTCGTAAACATTGGTAAACAGCGCCCTTTCAATGGTTGCCGTAACCATTGAAAGAGCGCTGTTTACGCTAACGAAATCTTGTCTATTCCTATCTACTTTAAAGATAAGAGAGGTATCATCCGCAAACAATACTACGTCACAGATACCCTTTAAGAAAAAACCCGGTCAAGAGCGAGTCGGACTCACGCACCGAGGGTTACGTACAAATTTGTAGGTACCCACGTATTATAAATAGTTCAGGAATCAAGACTCACAGTTTTTTTCCGAGCTAAGAATCTATCGCGGAGGCTTAATATGGTAGGGTCCCATCAGCACCTTTGGTACGGAACCCTACAGGCTAGATCCGCAAGTCAAACCGTCCAGGGGCCCATAATAGGTACCCAGTACTTCGCAATTACCAAATTAGTTCAAGACAGTTCTACGATAAATGCTTAAAACACGATTAACGATCCAGAACAAATCAGAGATTTTACGTATTTGGACCAAAGCAGATACTTTTCAAGACCTTTTAGAAACCGAACCTATACCCCTAACGAACTACAACGCTGCGCTGTTTAAAATCGTGTGAGATTCGTTCTTCAATGAAAAATATTAACACCGCGATTAAGAAAAAAGCGCGTCGTCAGTGCAACGCCATCTTTCGACCATTTCGTAAACTGACAAAGTATTTGGCAGCGGAAGACGTAAAAGAACGTATGTTACTATTATTTTGGTACGTATTAAAAGTTTAGCAAATAACTCAACAATTTGTTATGGTGTTATTCCATAGCGTTATGTCCTACGGTATTCTATTGTGGGGAAAAGCTGCTAATAAATCAAATCAAATCAAATCGTATATTTCAAATAAACCATTTAAAGGCACTTTTGAATTGTCAAGGTCGGTCAGTCCAAAAAGATGAAGCTATTTGCACGTTCCAAAGCGTAGATCTCTATGGAGAAGAACGTGCAAGAAACTCCATGGACACTCTTTTAAAAAATAATAAATTGTTACAAATTTTTGTTTACATCAAGTTGAAATTATACAAACATGTGAGAACGATGTAAAAGACGAGCAGGATAAAAGCGTCCGGGAAAAAAAGGAACAATTCAAAGAAATATTTAAAATAAACCATGGCAACTGAGAAATGACCAGTCCCAACTGACAGCGCCCGGCTGTTCACGAACATGACGCATGCGCTAGCACCATTCGGCTCAACCATTTTGAAGGGAGCCAAATGATCCAACGCATACGCCACCATCAGCCAGACTTTTGTGTGAGCATGACACTCCCAACCGCCAGGGTACATTCAAGTCAAAAACCCAACTGATAGCTATAGCTTAAGTTTAAGGTACACAGTACTCACACATGTGCCGTTAAAATGGATGAAATTATACATTGCTAAATAACTTGAGTCTATACAATGCAAATTTTGTTTTTTTTTTTTTTACAATCTTCAGCCGGTCCAACAATGATTCCGAATGCTAACAGATTATTTTGTGCGCCCTAGTGGCTGTGGAGCCGGACCAGCATTCAGCCAAGCATTTTTATCTTCAATATAATCCCCCAACTTATAATATGCTTGCCTGCATAGTGTGCGTTTAATACAAGATTTAAATTTTGTCTCATTAAGTTCTAATATATGGGGAGGTATCTTATTATAACATTTTAAACAGTACCCCATAAAAAATGAGGCAACTTTAGCCAGTCTGAAACCTGGTTGAACTAATTGATCCCTATTTCTAGTACCATAATTATGTCTGTCGCCTCTTTTACTAAAAAGATGTAAATTCTTTCTGACATACATGATGTTTTCGTAAATGTATTGACAAGGTACCGTCATGATGTTAATATTCTTAAACAGTTCCCTTAGAGAATCGCGCCGGCGGAGATTGGATATCGCTTTGATGGCTCTTTTCTGCAGAATAAAAATAGACTCAATGTCTGCAGCCCGTCCCCATAGTAAAATACCGTAAGACATGATACTGTGAAAGTAACTAAAATAGACCAGTCTCGCGGTATCGACATCCGTTAATTGGCGGATTTTCCTAACAGCATAAGCTGCTGAACTTAGCCGTCCAGAAAGAGACGTTATATGAGGGCCCCATTGTAGCCTTGGGTCAAGCGTAATTCCCAGGAAAACCGTTTTATCGACAAATTCTAGTTTTTCCCTATTCAATACTATGTCACAATCACTGCTTTTGACATTGGGTAAAGCAAACCTTATACATTTCGTTTTCTTTTCATTCAAAACCAAATTATTCGCCGTGAACCAATTTTGGACTTGCATTAGGGCATTATTTATGATATCAACATTGTCTGTCTGTCTATTTATCTTAAAAATTAAGGAGGTATCGTCGGTAAACAGCACCATATCAAGTTTTTGTTGCAATAAATAGGGTTAATCATTGATATATACCAAAAACAAGAAAGGACCCAAAATCGAGCCCTGGGGAACGCCCATTATCACGTTTAATCCCGATGAATTGACACCGTTTATTTGAACCAATTGCCGTCTATCATTCAAATAAGTTATGTTAATAATTTGACCAAGTTTAACGCTGTTTTGACCAGTCCGTAATGCCCGAGCTTCAGGAGTAATGTATCGTGATCAACGCAATCAAACGCCTTCGAAAGATCACAAAAGACACCTATGGCATCCTGTGCGTCCTCCCACGCATTAAAGATGTGCTTTTGTAAGGTAACACCAGCGTCAGTTGTACAACGTCCCTTGGTGAAACCATGCTGTTTATCATGAAAGATGTTATTCGTGTTAAAATGATTAAGCATCTGATTTAGCATCACTTTTTCAAATACCTTACTAAACACTGGCAACACAGATACTGGTCTATAATTATTTGTGTCTTTACTATCCCCAGATTTAAAAAGTGGTATCACATTTCATTAGGTCCGGAAAGACTCCTTGATCCACACACAAATTAAATATTACAGCTAAGTACGGCGCTACAGTCTCGATGATTGAGGTACAAACTTTGATAGACAATCCCCATAGATCTTCGGTCAATTTAATTTTGATTTGTTTAAAAGCTTTTATTACTACTATGGGGTTTATATGTGTAAAATTAAATTCAGTCGGGCTGGCTGAAACGTTCGCCCGTAATAAATCAAAAGCAAGTGAAGGCGAGGAATTTAAGGCTTCAGTAGTTTTAATAGGGATACTCGTAAAGAAATTTACAAATTCTTGAGCAACTTGTTTGTTATCGCTAATAAGTCCATGAGAAGTCTCCAATCCGTAATCAGTGTTATGTCTTTTGTTCCTATTTGTTTCATTGTTTATAATTTTCCAAACCGTCTTTATTTTATTGTCTGCTGTTTTTGCCTTATTACTTATATATAAAGCCTTAGCTACCTTACAAGTGTTTTTATAAATTTTTGAGTAGGTAGCTACATACTTATTAAAAGTCTCAGTGTTAATAAAAGGCTTAAGGTCATACAACTCATAAAGTCTTTCCCTACTTTTTCTGAGTCCTTTAGTTGCCCAGTCACTAAATAAAAACTTAGGGCAGATAGTTTTAGTTTTCTTTTTTAAAGTATTATTGAATTCGGTTTGGACTAAAGAAAAAAAATCTGTATACAAAATATTAGCATTATTCATGTAAGGTTCCAATCACTTAACTTCCCGATTAAAGTGCGGTTAAATTTATTTAAATTACCGCATGGTATTGGTCTAGTTTGTATTTGCACTTGTTGAATTGGAATGTTGGACTCAAAAGATACCAGTAGCCCACTGTGATCAGAAGGAAGGTAATTTACAATGGCTTTCTCTAAGTAGTTGCCACAACAAAAAACATTATCAATACATGTAGCAGTAGTTGTAGTTGTACGGGTTGGTTCTATGAACACATTAGACAAATTGAATGATTTAAAGAGATTTAATAATCTACAGCTATCTAAATTGTTTTCTAAGATATTAATATTAAAATCTCCACAGATGATTACTAGTTTATTACCAGTTGCAAGTTTTGCCAATACATCTTCCATCACTGACTCAAATATAGCGTAGTTCAGATAATTAGGGGGTCTGTAAACGCACACTATGACATGCTTATCTAGCTCAACACAGGACAGCTCAATGCTATGTTCAACAGACAAGTTAACTATGTCTTTACGGGTTTTAAATTTAATATTTTTTTACTAATATTAGTGAACCCCCACGTAGCAGTCTTTCGGTTAAAAGAACTTCCCACACTATAATTCTCGTAATTAATCAACATTTCAAAATCCTTTAACCAATGCTCAGTGAAACAAATAATGTCAAACATTGTTTTTTCTAAAAATAACTCTATTTCCAGCTGTTTTGAAGAAAAGCCTTGTATATTCTGATAGAATAATTTAAAGGATTTCTGCTTAGCCCCTTTATTAAAATTAGCTATGTGAGAGCAAGAAGATACCTGGTTCATGGTAGAATTGGTAGATGTAACTATACTGTTATTGGTATCCTCTGTTGTCGTACAAATCAGTTTAAAGGAACATCCGGAGCGAGCCCCACGACTCCCATGCCATCACTAGGCACCAAGATCCTGCTACTTGTGGACCCCACATTAAAAGCATTGTCCAAAGTGACACATGGATTCTCCTTCGTACAGTTATTGTAAATATTTATAGCATTAGTGCTACTGTTAATTAAGGTATCCACCTGTACATTAGTATTATTACTAATAATTGCAGTACTAATTATAGTACAAGACTTCGACATACTACTTATGTCTGAGTTTATATAATATGCTAATAGCCTGGCTATTTGATGTCTAAACCTAATAGGCAGATACACTGTATCCCTAGTCGACTTTAATTTATCAACATATAAGTTGATGTCTAGAAAAACAAGTTTGTCACTGTGATGACTAACTAAGAAATGTATAATGCTTATTAAGCATGTGAATATAATTATTTTTTGGTCTATTTGTCAATTTTTCAAAATATGGGAAATATACAAAATATCAAACAAAAACGTAAATATCTTACAAAAACGTGCTGTGCGAGCAATATATCAGCTAGGGTCAAGAGTCTCATTAAGAGAAATTTTCAAAGAGATTGGAATTCTCACAGTAGCATCTCAATTTATTTTAACAAGCATATTAGACAAACCATTTATACAGTAAAACGAGCGACATCCACAACTTTAACTCCAGAAACAAGCACAAGCTACGAGGCATGCCTTTTAAGTTTTGTCGTTTGAAGAAAAAAACACAACTAGAACCTTTTTTTGTTGTTTTTCAAAGTATTCACCACGTAGCTAATATACTTTTCCATTCGCTCAAACCAGTTATTATAAAATTCCACTCTAAAGTGGGGGTGTTCAAAATGGCTGACTTGAAAGCGTCGACTGCTTCTTCACCGGACTGGAACCTTTGACCACGAAGACTTTTCTGTATGGAGGATGGTCAAGAATTTCTACTTTTCCCTGCTTCAAATACTCAATCGTGGTGTACTCTTGCGTTGTCGTGGTGCAGGATGATGCGTCGCTTTAAGTTAGATTTTCGAAGTTCGGCAATGACTTGTGGTAAACGAACTGTGGTATACCACTCTGCGTTAACCGTTCTACGATTTTCAAGTGCAATAGCCGCAACATGGACGGTTTTTCCAACGAACGTGGCCACCATCTTCTTTGAAGTGCTTCGAGAACGAACAACTTTAGTTGGCTTTGGCTCGTCTTGAAAGACCCAGATTGTAGATTGTTTGGAATCAGGATCGAAGGCATAGATCCAAGATTCGTCACCACTGATGATGTCGTAGACGTGATTTGACTCTCCTCGGTTGAACCTTTGCAGAGTTTTCTTACACCATCTGACGCGGGCCGCCTTGTGATCATCGGAAAGCAGATGCGGTTTCCAACGGCAAACTAGCTTTCTCACATCAAGCGCTTCATGCAAGATCTTCTGAATGGTTGTCCCTGAGATGCCTAATAGAGCCTCTATCTCTTGATACGTCACGTGACGATCTTCGAGAATTAGTTGTCTCACAGCAATGATGTTATCTTCAGTAAAGGCGGATTTTGGGCGTCCTTCGCGAGATTTGTCACTAACACTAGTATGTCCACGTTGGAATTCTAAATACCAGCGTTCGACAGTCCGCAGACATGGGGTTTCATCACTGAACACAGATGTTAGCTCTTCAAAACACTGAAGCCGTGTCAGGCCTCTTCTAATGTGGTAGAAAATTATTGCACGAACTGAATGAATCTTTCTAAGGAAAATCCTTAGAAAGATTCATTTTCGTACGTAACCTGACAGATTCTAATCGACGCGGTGACTAAACAATAGCATTAATCCTAATATTTTCAACTGTTTTGAGATTCAAAATTTGAACACATTCGAATATAGAACAGTTCCAAATTCAAAATTGCCGGGAAATATGGAAACGACAGAACTTAAAAGGCGTGTCTATTATATGCTCCTTCCCACCGACTTCGTAAAGTCCACGGCTTCATCAATTTGTATTTGGCGGTATATAGATGTTGGCTACAAAAATAATTTGACCGAGAGAATACGTTATTTTACTGAAAAAATCGTATTAGTCCGTCAGATAGATTTCCAAAAAATATTGGAAAAGGGTTTTTTTACGTAAACAAAAAATGAAGACGATACAGTGCTTTGAAAATACGCGTGACTTCACTACGAAGGGTACAACTTTTTCCAGGGACGCACGTAACGTCACGCGTGTAATACTAATAGAGAATCATGATTATATTAGAGTTATTTTTTACTCAGAGATAGTAGTTAACACGAGCTTAATTAACAAATATTCTATACAGAATGACCCCGAGTAAAAAAAATACTCTGATTTGCGCAAGCAGGCATAAATATCTTTTGCGTGAACAAATAACTATCAATTTCTCCACTCATTTAAAAAGAAGCCCAAAACAGTTTTAATAAAAGTATGTACAATTATTTCGTTCCTTTCGTTTTAGATCCGAAAAAAGAAACCAGCACAGGAAAAGTGCACCTAAGTCTCGAGCAGAAGATGAACTGTCAGCATTAGCAGCCGAATCAAATAATGCATCGATTACTACGAAGAAGCGCCTGTAGTTTCAATAAACAATAATATAGACGAGTTTTCTGCGAAAGTCTTCATTTATATAGCTACGAAACATGATATGAAAACAAATTAAATAACGATTTGATTTTATGATATGGAACCTATCTAAATAAAATATGACTTTGATGTGGTTCTAGTTTTGCGTATTCTTTTAAGCAGTTGTTTATCTTCCAAACCATCATCTGCCTAGCCTTTTTCCAACTATATTGGGGAATGGGGTAGGCTTCCAGTCAAACCGGATTCAGCTGAATACCAGTATTTTACGTGGAACGGCTGCCTACCAACCTCCATAACCCATTAAATGGGTACTCCTTGGCAAGACTAGTGTCAGATTTTCTGGCTTCTGACTATCCGTAACGACTGCCAAAGTTTACAAATGACATCCGGGACCAACTGCTTTTTTTTTAAGGTTGGGAAATCATCAAATGACTCCTCCCGCTCTGGGTGAAGCAGAAGGGAGTGTCAGACTCTTACTGACTAAAACCCATCCGTGTTCCTCCTAATGCCCTTTGCGTTCCAGGGCCGCGGTGACTCTTTCAAACAGATTCCGCAACCCCGGCAGGCACTGGCCCTAGCGGGCCCCGTCTGGGACCAACTGCTTAACGTGTTTTCCGAGGCACGGAGGAATCTCGGTGTGTAAACATGGTCACCCATACACAGAATGACCTCGGCAAGCGTTGCTTAACCTTCGAGATCGACCCATGCGTCTGTTGTTATGTAGCCACGAGCTCCCCAAATTCCTTATCAAACCAAACCAATCATTTACATACAATGTGTAACGGAATGAACGAAAAACCTGAAAAATGGTCGTTGTATTTATTATTCTGTACATCTACCATGAGTTTTATCAATCTATACTCGCTAGCGACTGTAGTTAAAAAAATATATGAAAACCTTTAAAGCACAAGTTTATTATTTACTTTTTTAGTTGTTAAACGTTTTACCTGCAACTTGATTGTTTGTTAGTTAGCAACTTAAGCAAATAAATTAGAAAATTGTTTTTTAAAAGTTTTCATACATGTTTTTAACTACAGTCGCTTGCGAGTGTAGTTTGATAAAACTCATGGTAGACGCACTGGTCAACTTTTGCTACGGGCTCAAGTCCTAAATCGCGAGAAGGCTGCCACAACAACAGGCACATGACTCAACAAAGTACCTAGTTTATAATATCACTAGCTGTTGCCCGCTTCGTACGCGCATATCCCGTTCCCGTAGGAATTTTTGGAAATCCTATCTTAGTGCCTCCCTACACTCCCCGAGGCACCTACGCACCTACTTACATGCCAAATTTCAGCTTTCTACGACCAGTAGTTTCGGCTGTGCGTTGTCTGTCAGTCACTCACTCAATCAGTCAGTAACGGAAGTATTTTAATTAGGATCATTATATATCATATTTATTATCATTATTTTTCAAGTTTTGCGTTGTTTTTTTGTAACACTGTATAAAATCTGAACTACTTCTGTGTTGCCACTGGCCACGCTGTAGAAGTGCCACGCAAAGAATATGGACACGGGAGTATATCTAGTCGTCTTAGCATGAGCTATTCAACATATCCATAGCTTCTACATGTTTCTATGGCACATCAAGTTAAGAGGATATAGACTACAGAAGAGAGTCTACAAAGCAGAACTTATTCTCAAACTCTAATTAATATTAATGACCCATACGGTACAGATGCCAGTACATCAAGCTACAACAATCTGTCAAATTTCTTTAATCAATTTTCAACGTTATCGCTAAAGCTTTAGGTTTAAGGTTTTTTTTTTTTTTTAAGGATGGGAAATCATCAAATGACTCCTCCCGCTCTGGGTGGAGCAGAAGGGAGTGTCAGACTCTTACTGACTAAAACCCATCCGTGTTCCTCCCAATGCCCTTTGCGTTCCTGGGCCGCGGCGACTCTCTCGAACAAATCCCGCAACCCCGGCAGGCACTGGCCCTAGCGGGCCCCGTCAGGTTTAAGGTTTACTGGGAAAATTCGACAGTTTCGGGTTGCACTCAATTAGGGTTTGGGATAAGTCACTCAAATTCGCTTTCAAGTGAATAAAGTGACTCGACGATCATTGATAATATCGTGCTTGTTCAAGAGCGGTAAATGTGCATTTGGAACAAATAAATTAAAATCACAAAGCAATTATTAGAAAGTTTATTGATAGGTATAGACGAAACCAATTTATTTTCCCATTTAATTAACTTGGAAAAAATAATTACATTGTACGTAACTTACGATTTCCGGATAACGTATAATTAACTGGCTTTAACAAAGCGTAACTTTCGGGAAATTGAGCAAAAAATTAACATCCTCAATTTAATTTTGAGACTTAACAAATAATTTTTTCGATCCTTCTTGGATCGGGCAGTGACTGAAAATGACGAACCTTTACCTGCTCCTGACGACTACTTTTCTAATTTTAGGTAAGTATCTTTTCAATATACTTCATCCATTGTGCCATTTTGATAGTTATTCATATGATTCATAATCTTTATTTCATGATCTAGGTCCACTATTAGCACATTCATCAAAAAAAGACAAAGAGAAAGATGCAGATACTACTCCGAAGGCACACCACCATTCTAAACATCACCCCAAGAGCGACGACTCGGCTCTGAATGAAGTGGAAGAGATAGCAGACGATAGTTGGAACTATGAGAACAAAAGCGTCGTAGATACCAGGAGAATCCTGTTCAGCAAGAAAACCGAGAAGGGGAAAAGGGCATATATGGTGAGTATGTAGGAACGAGTACAACAAGCTGTTGTGGGACAATGAATGACATTTTTACTAGCCGTTGGTTCTCCGTCTCTCTTCGGTTGTGTCGGATTGCCGATCTACGTCACACTAAGGCCGAGCTTCCACCTGCATGTAATTCGCTAGCAATTTTAATCACATTTCGGGACACTGCCTAGCGTTTAATCATCATATTACCTATAAGTACCTCGGTAGCCCGGAATATAATGCAACTTGCATGCGAGCCGGTTGCAGATTGAACCGTTACCTAAGAGAGTAAGGGAAGAGATAGTGCACGTATATTTAGGTACGTAGGTATTCGCTTGTGCACTTTAATATAACTTAAAAGTAATTGGATATTAACTGACAGAAACAAATTTTGATCGATTTTTTTTTGTCTCAAATACCAGAACACTACCAAGTCAGACTGACGCTGTTTCCATTACGCAGGTATACCTCCAACTGACGAAAGAATCTGCCAAAGCCCACAAGTACCGTGGCTGGTTATGCGGTGGTGTCATCGTGGACCCCTATTACGTGCTCACTTCAGCAGCATGCGTCGAAGATGCTGACAGGTTCTACATTGTCTCTGGCACCACCAAATTCATTGACAGTTTTGACTATAAGAACGACGAGTGTGTCTGCAAACATCGCCGCAAAGTTGTATGGAAATGTATTCCGAAGAGTAAGTTTTTTCAGACTACTCATTTTACAAAAAAAAACAAAACAAATATCTTAATTTGTTTTTTTTATGTTTGAAAAGACAGAATAATTTTGTATTCGATTAATTGCTTTCTGATTTTACGTAAATATACCTAAAACCTATTTCTACAATTTTCTAGACTACAAGTTCGATTTCCAAGACAGCATCAAATGGTCATCGAACGACATCGCAATAGTCAAAGTAGATAAAGCTTTCAAACTCGGAGTGCAGGAGAAGGGATGCGAATTCGCGGCTCAATGCATTCAATATAACAACATTAGTAGGGATTTGGAGAAGCCAGGTACCAAAGGATGGATCGCGGGATGGGGAAGTGGCAATAACTTCAGAGAGGTAAGGTTTAGACATTAAAATTTTTATTTCTTAGTAGACTTTAGGAGCTCGTTGCTAAGTACCAACATCCGCTTGGGTCGATCATCGAGGTTAAACAACGCTTGCCGAGGTTGCTCAGTGGATTTGTGACCATTCACTACATACATACTTTGCCTCTTTAAACTGTTGTAGATCTTTAAAATTCGTTACAGAAAGTCAGAAGCCAGAAAATTCGACTCCAAGGAACACCTTGGAGTCGAATTTTCTGGCTACTTCACAAACCAGTTACTGAGTAACAACTCAGTAACTGGTTTGTGAAGATTAGATAGGCAGTCCCTCCATGTAAAATACTGGTACTCAGCATTCAGCTACACTGGAAGCCGACCTTAACATGGTTAAGAAAAGGCTCGACATTATTAATGTCTACGGTACAATATTTTTTCCTAGGGTGTATACCGCCGTCAAGGACCGCACATACCCAAAAACAGCAAATGCCTTCAAGAAGCCAAAGTGTGCATTATGGACAATGAGCAGTGCGCCAAGAAATGGGCTCAAAGGTTCAGGGAGATTATCACACAGTATATGATCTGCACCAAAGATGTCATGAAGAGGCTTAGTGAACTCTGCGAGGTAAATAACCGTGCGGTATAATATCAATAGTCATTTAAGTTTTCTGAATTATTAAAAATAAGTAGACATTCTTAAAAAACTGCTGTCAATGGAATTTCGTCCGATTTGTGCGATTCCGAACTCTACTTACTACAAAAGCTTGAAGTTCCTCGAGTTTTTTGTAAATGGAAAAGTTGCCATTTTTTTTAGTTAACTGTCATTTCACTGTGTAAAGTTACTTCCGCAAAATAGGTAGTTAGGAACGGCGCTAGAGCTCACATACGACTTACACACTATTGAAACATCGCATCACAAATTACTCAATTTATTTGTGATGTTTCCGGCAAGGTACCGATACCGCCACAAAAAAACTAACGTAACGAAATCTATACCGTAACAATAAGTAACGCAGCGACATCTATACCGCCAGCAACGATTTCGTCAATGGAATTCTGCATCGCGGTATCAGAGTTTTCTGTGCAATTTGAACATATACAGTCCGAATATCATCTATCGGGCAGTTGCCCACCGGACACAACACACGTCTGGTCGGGGGATCCTCCCTTTTCAATGGAGGTTTGCGGGACATCACACCCCGTTCCGCATACGACCGTAGATACTCGTACATATAAGATCGTACTCGTTAGATACGATTATTTAAATTTGCAGGTTGCAATCCACCACACGGGCCCTCTATTTCCCAGTTATTAGATATTGACTGGGGCATGTACACATCTCGGTGTAGGTATAATATTCCACTGAAATAAATGCGCCGTATATACTGAATCAATGTAACAATTGTTTATATAGAAAAAATACGCCAACTGCACGGATGTAGACTCCAGACGCCAGACAAATGTGGAAGTTCCAACCAACACACTCAACGTTGACTTGGGAAGACATTTGAAGGACCCAGATGATTACACCGCGAGAAGATCTTCGATGCAAGGAGGTTTCTGTGAGGTAAGAACCGAATAAATTTTTGAATCCCCTCCAGCCCTCCAGCCCTCCAGCTAGTCTATTCTGTAAATAACTTTTTCGATATCGAGTCAAGTGACAGCACACAAAGTGAGCTTTATTACACACAACATAACGGTCTTATGTTTATACGAATTTGATACTCACCTCGAATTCCGCTGTCGAGACACGAAAATGTTGTTACAGAATAGCACTACAGAATTTTGGGCAACCTGTATCGCAGAAAATTTTCGTAGATACTTATTCTGTTTCACGTTTGAATTAATTTGGTAGGCAAAAGCAAGTAGGACTTAGGTACTGTAACTCTCTGTCTGTCTGAACATACAGACAGACTCAAAGACAGGTTTATTCAATTCAAAAACAGATGGAGTATTGAACATGAGTATTGACTATGACATCCTTTTAAATACACCCGAGACTTACCACAATTTCTGAATTAAGAATTTAATTTGAGTAATTGTCTTCACTTTAGCCTAAAACCTGATAAATAAAGTAGGGTTTGACACTATCTCAACTACAAAGACTCAATTCAGAAACCAGCCCTTAGGTATTCACGTGCCATTGTTGTTGCTCATTTTCAGAATGACCACGGCGGACCTTTGATAGTGCGATACCAGGGCAAGGAGAAAGTCATTGGAGTTATTTCAGCCTGTAAAATCGACCCCAAAACTCACAGCTGTCATGGACCCTTCCTGTATACTTCAGTCTATAGGAATCGTCAGTTTATATCTTGTGCTATTCACAAGGATGTCGAGTAAGTATATTGAAGCGTTTATTTCCATAATCAGTTGCAAAAAAAATATTTTCAAATGGTGCGAGTCAGTTGTGTTAAAAAAAAAATTGTCGATGAAATGTTCTGCAATTTTTGTTTTCGTATTAAAAATACAGAGGCCCTAGTATGACTATTATAAAGTGCTAATGCCATCACGATTCCGTTATAAAATAAGATACCCATATGCCATGTGTCTTGTATACCTACCTCCGTCAGCTCTCTCCCACAACTCCCCCTCCTCCCATGTTTTGAGACGTAAGAGTAGGTAAGGGCCCACAATCTTGAAGTTTCTAAAGACATTTACCTATTTCGGTTTTGGTAGCTACATGAATTAATGTACTTACTTTTATTTTCTTTTAGGGAGAACTGCAGAAGAGTGTTCCGGTCAGGTATAACTCACGAGGAATGGTCCGTTTCTTGGGATAATGTGGAGTAAGTACTTTATATTACTTTGCCAGTTTTGTGTTTTTTTAAATGAAATTTAGTGCTCACCTATTTAACATATTGACACGATTTTACAGCGACAGCGGTGAAGCCAAAACGGAGGTGGCAAATAAGTAATTAAGCTTTGTATTTTGTTACCTGTGTTATATTAATATCCTACTGCTGGGCAAAGATCTCCCCAATTTCCTCGAGCTTGTCTTCTGTGCCTACATTTTATTAAAATTACGGAGTTTTTTGTCCGTTTTCTCCATGAATCTACTTACTATTTAATAGGTGCATATTCTTTTAACTGTAAATGCAAACGTTAAAAAATGCCGTTTAATGGCCTAATTTAAATAAACTTTTTGACTTTGACTTATAAAATGTTTCTAGACAAGACCTGCTAGTCTATTCTGTAAATAACTATTTCGATATCGAGCTTCACCTGAGTGACAAAACTCACTAAATGAGCTTCATTGCACACAACATAAAGGTCTTAATTTGATACTCACCTCGGATTCCGCTGTCGAGACTCGAAAATGTTGTTACAGAATAGCAGTACTGTTCACTTAATTCTTATTTTTTTATTTTGCCAGAGACGAGAAACCCGAAGCAGCACCGGCGGTAGAGAGGTTAAAACAATATTGTTGGGTTCATTTTATTTTTTTAACACTGACAACCGCTATCCGATATCAATAATATTTTTTTCTGGTTGCAGTGATGACAAGTCCTCAGACGAAAGGTAAGTTTTGGCATGTCAACATTTCAAAAAACTTTGTTCCTACTATGATTCCTACTATGATATTTTTTTTCATTTACAGTGCTACAAAGGAAGATAAAGCCGCTCTGAGACAACTTGAGTATACGTCACATATTTTTAAATTACCTTAATATACCAACATACTAATGAACCACCATGATATTTAACGAACCATTATTTTTCTTTCAGCGAAGACAAGGCCAAGACGCCAGAGCCAGAGAAGGAGGAGAAGCAAGAAAAAACAGCAGAAGAGTCAAGTTCAGCATCAGATGAGAAGACAACCACTGAAAAACCAAAGAAGGAGAAGACAGAAAAACACAAGAAGAAGTCTAAGTCTAAAAAACATAAAGCTAAAACAGAAGACAAAGTAGGGAGCACTAGTCAAAAGGCTACAGCAAAGAACGGGTCAGAAGACAGCAAAGTGAAAGGGAAGAAGGATCCTGCGTCTTACGAGTCCAGCAAAGATGAGAATGTAAATGAACCAGAAAACGAATAGATACTGGGTCAATATATCTTGTAAGATAAATCTAACAAATGAATTTCATTTTTGAATTAAAACACACCCAATATACATAAATCGACACATTTTCCCAAGGTAGAAACTACTACAGAAGTTCCTCTGGTTAATAATCTAACCACCGCCAGAAAAGTAACCGTCTGAATTTCTATAAAATATATAAAAATATTCAAAACTAATAAAATCTGATATATTAAAATCTCGTTGTTACCGTACTCCTCCGAAACGGCTTGACCGATTATTACAATTTTTTGTGTATATTTGGCAGATCTGAGAATATGTCGTAGGCTATTTTTTAGGGATCGGAAAAAAAAACGGAACCCTTATAGGATCACTCAGATGTCGGCCTGTCTGTTCGTCTGTCACAGCCAGTTTTCTCCGGATCCACTGGACCGATTCTGTTGGAATTTGGTACACATATGATCTTCTGTAACCTAAACACGGACGCTATACGTAAATCATTAAATTTTTAGTATGGGGTTCACTTTTGGGGGTCAAACTAGAAAATTTTATTGAACAATATCGTGTGACATATCAAATAAAAGGGTTTACTGTAAGGGTTTTAAATATACTTTTTTCATAATTTTAAAATAAATGGTTTTGAAGTTATTCAAGAAATTAGATGAAAATTGACCATTACCCCTTATCTCCGAAAGTACTGCGCCTAAAATTTTGAAAAAAACAAAAATGGAGATAATAGATCTTTACCTATAGATTACAGGAAGACGTATAAAAAGTCTAGTGTTAAAAAAACATGTTAAAAATAAAAAAATATTAAATTCGTTCGGAACCATTTGCACGCGAGTCCGTCTCGCACTTGGCCAGTTTTTTTTATTTATATGGTAAAAAACGTTTGCCGGAATCAGCTAGTACGTAAATCATAAAAAAAACTTACTATACACTACTTTTTTAGGATGCCAGCAAAACATTCGAATATTCTAACTAAACCTGAAAACAATCTATGTAAAATAAAAATTTCTACGCTGTCAAGTGATAGTGTGCCAACATAGGCGTATATAGGGGGTTCCGTACCCACCCCAGATTCGCTCCAGGATGTTTGGGGACCGATTCCAAATTCTTCGCTGGATACTTATATAGATACCACTAACTCTCTAACTAAAACCGGGTCACGTGCCCTGGGCGGCAAGTTCAAGGGGCGCCAAATTGAAATGTTTAAATAAAAAACTTATTCGATGTGGCTGTGGTGCTAAAGTTTTCGGGCTCGGTTCGCTCGCTCTTGAATTTTACACTCTCTTGGATCTCTTGTTTTGCATTTAAGCATAACCATGGCAAGGTTATCTTCCATATCATATGTATGCATGGGAAACCATTGGTTCTGGTGGATTGGTTCGGCCATAGCCGAGAAAAAAAGAATTGATGCCAATGATTGGTACAATGGATCTTCGTCGCTATCGTTATAGGTAGTTTTTCATACGATTTACATATAATAAAATTAATCACAAAATACAAAACGTGGAAGAGAGAGGGGACGCCACTATCATGTTTCCGTCCCGGTTCGGAAAAATCGTAGATCCAGAGCTGCCTTCTAGGACTGGGTTAAAAAAATTCGAGCTCGCTTCGCTTGCTCTTGTATTCTTCAATATTACTTTTACGGCTGTACGAATAGTTAAAAGAATCTTACATGTCCATGGCACATCCTATCCGATAACATTTTAGATTTGTTTTTTACATTTTTAGTTCTCGAACTTTCTTTTATGTCAACAAAGTAACAACTACATCTAGTAGTTGGTTAAAAAGAACTAAGGGCCTAGAACGAATATTTTGACATATAGTAACGTTAGCGTAAGTGAATTTTGAATTTGAAAAACTACAACCCCATACTATTATGGTTTAATTTTATGGAACATACACAATTTATATAATTCAAAAATGTGAATATGGTATCTAATTCAAATAAATATTATGTGCGAAAATTTTTACTTTACGTTACTATACGTCAAAAATATTCGTGCCAGGCCCTCTAATCTAACCCAGATTCCCAGGTGGGCTGCTAAAAAAGCTAAAAAAATCTGTTTGTTTGAATCTAACTTATCCGAGACAAGTTTCTTAAAAGTCGAGCTCGCTTCGGTCGCTCATAAATTTCCAATTTTCTTCAGGCTAACACTCTTCAGCAAAAGTCACCCGCGCAGTTTTGCTCGCAAGAACTCAAAGGTATTGATGACCTGGGCGTCATTTTTGTGAAGGTTTCCGCTGTAGGAATGCAATGCTAAGTATCCATAACCACCCATCGATAGTGAGCTAGTCCGTAGTCCGATTTTCTCGATTAATTTTATAATTTGAACCCTACTATTAACTTTTAACATGACCCCCGGCTGCGACAGCGACGGGCGACGGGCCTTAAATTCCATTTTTGATCGTGATCACCGACTGTGGTGTGTGTGCCTGGGCGTCGCATCTCAGCTTAGGGGCCAGGCCCCCATGGAAAAAAGTCCTAGATACGCGACAATGTGTGCCAAAAAAGCAGGCGGTATTACCACGTTGAATGGTCACGCTTATCCTCTGAACAAGGCCAAAACCAGCCTTTGAATCAAGGGAAGCGGCAACCAACTGCTTAAATAGGTATCTCATTAAACAGAATGAGCGCTCGGACCAACGGGTCTGAGACTTTCAACTCCGAAACCCACGAAATAAGATTACCAACAAGGTAAATAGGTTTCGTTTAGATTTTTAGAAATAGTTGTCCGTGGTTAAAGACAAAGCGAAAAAAGGTGCACTGACTAGAGCCAGTTAGAACACCATATTCACCAGAGATATGCGAGCATGCCGTATGGTGTCGGCCGGTGCCGTGTGGTGCCGTAAAAGAATAATACCATTCCATCACTTCCCTTGGGTGTCGGTAAGAGGCGACTAAGGGACTCACCAGGGAATGGGCAGCAGCGTTCTCTGTAAAACGCAACACCATACACTGCGATCGCCAACCCGCCTGCCAAGCATGGCGATTATGGCAAACTCCCCCTTTTGGAGGAGGCCTATGTCCAGCAGTGGATGTCTTTCGGCTGTTATGATGATGATGATGATGATGCGAGGATGTGTTTGTTAACACATCCTTCGCTACGCATCCTCGCTCATCTCTGGTGGAAACGCATCCTTAGAGGGAAGGAGATTAACATATTTTCTAATAAGGACGTAAACTTTATTTTTGCCAAAACTCTTAACTTCCAAGCAACACAAGCCCGTTATTATTTATTTTTATACATTAACTTACTAATCCATTTCAATGAGTAACTTAAGTGTAAGACAACACATGAATTCCTTATTTTTCTTACAGTCTCTTTCCGGATTCTTGTAGAGGGTCAAAAAGGCTTGGTATCTGCCGACTGTGTTGCTGTTGACTGGGAGGTCGTCTGTGTCCACTATGAACTCTTTGACTGGGTAGTCACCCTGTGCAAAGGAGAAGAAATATTTAATTAATTAAGGGTAGTTTCGATGAATATACCTAAGCTAAAGTTAATAGTGTATTTGACTAGTATGAAAAATATAAATAAATGAATACCTATTTGATAAATACGATTGGTAAAAAAAAAACCGGCCAAGTGCGAGTCGGACTCGCTCACTAAGGGTTCCGTACCATAAACCTTAATTTTTATTATTTGTTGTTATAGCGGCAATAGAAATATACAATCTGTGAAAATTTCAGCTGTCTACCTATTACGGTGCTTGAGATACAGCCCGCTGACAGACAGACGGACGGACGGACAGCGGAGGCTTGGTAATAGGGTTCCGTTGGTTACCCTTTGGGTACGGAACCCTAACAATAGTAGTTTTTTTTTTTTTTACTATATATAGGCATACGTTTGACCACAATCTCACCTGATGGTAAGCGATGATGCGGTCGAAGATGGAGCACGTTTGCCTAGAAGCAACCTATTCACTCTTGTCTTAAAGACTCCCAGGTTGTAGCTATCTGGAAACACAGACTCTGGCAGGGAATTCCACTCCTTAGCTGTACGCACTATGAATGTGTTCCCAAAACGTTTAGTGCGTGTGGGTGGGATGTCCACCATGTACCGGTGGCGCATCGCCGTTCGTCTTGTGGTCCGATGATGGAACGGGCTTGGCGGAATTAAGTCATGCAATTCCGTCGCACACTCCCCAAAATGCAAGCGATAGAAAACCGACAGGCCAGCAACTCGGCGTCGATGCTCAAGGCTTTGGAGCTTCGACTCGACGAGCCTGTCATTACCGATGATCCTCTTGGCTCGTTTCTCAATTGACTCAAGGGCATCAAGCTGGTATTTGGCAGATCCGTCCCAAAGATGAGAGCAGTACTCCATACACGATCGAACTTGCGCTTGATAGAGCTTGAGCAGCTGTTCCGGCGTGAAGTACCGTCTCACCTTTGCTAGGACCCCCAACTTTCTGGCAGCCACTTGAGCCTTTGCCTCTATAAAAGGGCCAAAATTGAGGGTAGATGTTAACGTAACACCAAGAAGCTCATGTCGGTCGGTTATCGGCACGGTTACACCACGAAAAGATGGAGCTGGGTGGAATTGGCTCCTTTTAGCGGAAAATAGACACGCTTGGGTCTTAGCAGCATTGAACTTGACCAGATTGGCATCGCCCCATTCTGAGACAGCCTGTAAGGACAAGTTCAAGCGCTCAACCATAGCCTCTCGGAGAGACCGGATCTGCGACCCACCAGCTCGTGCGTCGGACACGTATCTCTCAGCAACAGTGCTGTCGTCTGCATACCCAAAGGTACCGGGTTTTAGCAGATCATTAATATGCAGCAGGAACAATGTTGCCGAGAGCACCGACCCCTGAGGAACCCCGGCATTAATATCCAGTAGTCCAGACGAGCAGCCATCTATGACCACTCGGATAGACCGATCCCTCAGGAAATCTGCAATCCAATCACACAATCTGGCGGGCAGACCGAAGGAAGGAAGCTTACTAGTAAGGCTATCGTGCCAGACCCTGTCGAAGGCCTTTGAGATATCGAGAGAGACCGCAAGTGCCTCCCCGTGCTTCTCTATGGCCTCACTCCAGATGTGAATGGCATACGCTAGAAGATCCCCAGTAGACCGATTTCGGCGGAACCCGTATTGTCGGTCGCTAAGGACATCATTCGCTTCTAGGTATGCTAGGAGCTTTCGATTCAGTACGCGTTCCATACTCTTACAGAGTATGGACGTTACCGAGATGGGTCTATAATTCGACGGGTCAGAACGACTACCCTTCTTGGGCACGGGCTGCACGTAAGCTTGCTTCCAAGCATTCGGTACTTTTCCAGTCTCAAACGAAAGGCGAAATAGGCGTGTCAAGATTAGAGACAACTCAGGCGCACAAGTCCTCAAAACAATTGCCGGTATCCCGTCGGGGCCACTAGCCTTATTCACGTCTAGGTTACGCAATACCCGAAGAACGTCCTTCTGATGAATGCGGATGTTCGACATACTCGACTCGCATCCATCAGGAGGAGTAGGGGCCTTGCGCCACCAGGATCTAGACGCGACGAATCCGCAAACATAGAAGCAAACAAGTTTGCTTTCTCCTCAGCGGAGTGGGCCAGTGACCCATCGGGTCTCAGCAGTGGTGGTAGTGAGGGGCGGCAGAAGTTCGATTCGACCGACTTAGCCAGGGACCAAAAAGCTTTACTACCTGCTGGGTATGAGGCAAGTTTGTTCCCTATTCGGCTAATGTGGTCAAACCGAGCCCTCCGCAACACCTTCTTGCAGGACTTGGCAGCCCTGTTAAGGGCTCTCTTCTTCTGAATCACGTCATTTGCTTTGTGCGCACGGGCGTCGACCCATGCTAGGTACGCCGCATGTTTTATCGCATTAGCGCGATTGCACTCGGCACCAAACCATGGGCGAGCTTCGCCAGACATTGCCACGTCTGAGAACGGAATGTAGTACTCCATTCCCTTCCGCAACACATCTGTCACGGCGTCAGCGCACGACGAAGCATCAGTTGAAGGAAAGCAAGTAGGCTGCCAAGGGTAACATGCGAAAAATGATCGCATGCCATCCCAATCTGCTGACCTGTATCGCCATACCCGCCGGGTGCCTCTTGGGCTAGGATCGGGCGGGGAGTAGACGGACACAGACTTCACCAGACAGTGGTCGGAACTACCCAGTGGAGAAGAAATCGACACCGAGTACCGGTCTGGATCTGTTGTCAGCAGAAGGTCCAAGCAATTGGCTGTGTGCGAATCAACATCCGGCACCCTCGTTGCCCCCTGGACCAGCTGGGTGAGATTTAACGCAAGCGCTAGCTTTCGCGCCTCTCGTCCAGCATGGTCTGTTTGCTGGTATGGGAAAAGCCACTCCTGATGGTGGGCGTTGAAGTCCCCCAGCAACACCAATTGTGCAGAAGGGTACCGCTGCTGAGCCGCATCCGCCGCCTCACTGAGGTGCTGCATTAGCCCAGTTGTCTCCAGATCACCGCCGTGCGAACGGTAGACACAGGCGTAGATAATTTTATCTAGGCCGGTGTCCACTAAAGCCCACATCGTTGAGAACCCGGAGTTCTCAAGATTACGGAGACGCCGATAGCAGATGTCGTCCCGGGCGTACATACATACGCCCGCGCGTGGTCTGAAGTGGTGCTCCAGGGTAAACCCTGGGTATGTAAGATACGACACGTCAGACGGACATCCGATCTGCGTCTCCGTCAGAAACAAGAGCGCTGGTTTCTCGGTCTCAAGGTGGTGATGGACTGCGGCGAGATTTGAGTGCAGACCTCGTATGTTGGAGAGGTGCACTTTATGCGAGAGGGAGTGCTGCCGCTGTACAGCTTTTCTCTTTTTGTTCCTGGCCATATTGCTTTGAGTTAGTAGGTTAGAGGAGAAGGAAGTGAAATGAGGTTCTATGCTGCCAACCCTCAGGCACGCTCTGACAGGACGACATCATTGGGGGACTAGTCTGGAGACTGCGGGGACGCCCGAGCCCCCCCGGAAATGTCCATCGGGCCCGCTCGTCTGGTCGCCAACCAGCACGATGGTGCATTCCGGGATTTTTCGACAGTTGGCGGGGCAGCCTTTCATGTATGGCTAGTACACTACTTGGGCCCCCAACTACCTGCGGTCGGCCAGCGGCGCACCGTGCCTCGGATCCCGCTACCCTCCACGACTAGTCTCCCGATACGCCCATATCAACGCGAGCCTGGTCGGTCTACCTGCATTGGAACAACTATTTCGACCCAACTCCTCTGAATTGGCTACACTGAGCATCATACCGGAACGCGGCTAGGCCACTTGGCGGTACGTCTTTGCCCAGTGGGTGGTCACAAGCCATCGGCCGAAGCCTACCACCAGTTATTGTCACCTGATTAGCACCACCCGGGGACCACGTGTAGGGACTAGCAATGGATATTCTCCTACGGACGCGGGTGACTCGGCCCCCAAAAACGTTGAGGCTTCAGTACCTTTAATGTTTGTTGTTGATCATGGTCTACCACTCGATCCTGAATTAAATATTCATTAACCAGACTTTTAACTATTTTGCTTTAGCGTTTTTCCGCAGCATCAAATCTTCGGCTTACCGCATTTTTAGGGTTTCGAAAAAAAAACGGAACCCAGGATCACTCGGGTGTCTGTCTGTCTGTCCGTCTGTCACAGCCAGTTTTCTCCGGATCCACTGAACCGATTCTGTTGAAATTTGGTATACATATGGACTTCTATGACCCAAATACGGACGCGTTACGTGAAGCATTATTTTTTTAGTATGGGGTCACTTTTGGGGGTCAAACTAGAAAATTAAAAAAATGTTTTTGAAAAATATCGTGTGACATATCAAATGAAAGGGTTTACTGTGAGGGTTTTAATTAGATTTTTTCATAATTTTAAAATAAATGGTTTTGAAGTTATTCAAGAAATTAGACGAAAAATGTCCATTCCCCCCTTATCTCCGAAACTACCGCGCCTAAAATTTTGAAAAAAAAAATGGAGATAATAGATCTTTACCTAAAGATTACAGGAAAACCTAGAAGAAGTCTGTAGTGTTAAAATAACATGTTAAAAAAAAAATTCGTTCGGAACCCTTTGCACGCTTGTCCGACTCGCACTTGGCCATTTTTTTCGGGTAAAAAGCCGTAGTAGCCTAATACTCGGCTGTACTGTAGCTTTTCTATCAGTAAAAGAATTTCCTTATCGGATTACTTCCAGAGATACCCCCTTTCCTATACAAACATAATTATGAAAAGGGTATTTGACTGGATTTTTTTAACTTTCTCAAAACCTAGATTGCAGACTGCAGACAAGAAGCAGTTAAAAAATATTGCTTAAAAATCATACAAAATGGCGGTGTTTTAGGCGTTTTAAAACAGCACTACTTGCGTGAGACGTCACTCACAAATCCCGCCATATTGAATTGAAGCCAAACACCAAACCAGAAAACTTAAAAAAAGATTGTCTAATTGTTCTGAGTGCCATATCAAATGAAATTGTATTCTGAAGGTTTCGAATACAATTTGCGGCGGCGGCGGCGGCGGCGGCGCGACCAGCGGTGCGTTCAAGTGCATAGATTTATAATAATATGGAACTGTTCACGAAGGCAGCGGCGCGCACGGCGGCGACGAATGAGCGGCGCGCGCCAGTCGAGCGGTGCCCGCGCGTCTGCAGTGACGTAGTCATTGTATAGGCAACTTCTCATAACACAACACTACGCGCACCGCTCTAGCGCCGCTCGATCTGCCCGCTGGCTTCGTGAACAGGTCTGCGTCGCCGCGCCGCTGAGTTCGTGTCCACGGCCTCACGGGTATAGACTGTAGCTTAGTGTTGCTGAAAACTGGCAGTAAAAAGGCACAAACATTTGCACGTTTAGGGATGATACATACCGCTTCAAAAGGGCACGCGTCAGGGATCCCGAAGTACTTCATATACGCATAGTAATCGCTATCCGGGCCCTTTCCCACTTCTGCACAGAGGTCGCAGATCTCATGCGAAAACATCAACTCGTACTTTCCAGAAGCTTCCTTTTGCAGAATTATTTCTACCTAAAAAATAATCAAAATATATTCTACTAATTAGATCCTAACCTCCTTTTTTAAGGATGGGAAATCTTCAAATGACTCCTTCGGCTCTGGGCGGAGCGGAAGGGAGTGTGAGACTCTTACTGACTAAAACCCACCCGTGTTCCTCCTAATGCCCTTTGCGTTCCAGGGCCTGGTGACTCTTTCAAATAAATTCCGCAACCCTGGCAGGCACTGGCCCTAGTGGGCCCCGCCTACTATGAGGACTTCTCTTTGAGGCACGCGTGGAACGCAACCCTCCCTCCTACTTCTTATAAATGTGAAGATTTGTTAATCAATCATGCCTAAAGGGATGAAAGGATTTGCACGAAGTTAAGGATACGGGTAGTCTATGACCTGATTTAGGATACTTTTTATCCTGGTACCTAGTACGTTCTCTGGGATATAATAATATGTGCCTAAGTAGTTTTGCGGGTAGCCGATGGATGCGAGACGCACAGGACCGGTCGTTGTGGCAACGCTTGGGGGAGGCCTATGTCCAGCAGTGGACGTCTTTCGGCTGATATGATGATGATGATGAAGTAGTTTAACTATCCTTCTCATGTAGATGATGTGGTGTGAACTACAAACGTTAATAAACGTGCAATTCCAGTCAAGTTGTAAGTATATGAGGGTAGGCCTCCCCTATGTTCGTATTACAGACTCTTTGATGATGTAGAATTTTACATTTGGAAATCATAGAACATGATAAAATATTTCTCCTTAGTAACTAACTCTTACACGTGTTTTCACTGATAAGAATGGAACCTTGGTATATCTAGGTACTAGCGGAAAGCAATTTTCCAAATCATTGCGTTTCCGCATCGCGGGCTTACTACATCAAACTGTTACGTAAATAGGTACTTTTATAAGAATTGTCTTAATTCAGGAATTAATATGAACCTTAACACATTGTTTGCCCTTTGTCAAGCCCATCTACACCGTGTTCCTTACGATATAAATAAACTTCGACCGGATGTTCAGAACATGGAAATAAGCATTTCTCATTATGGACACATTAATCAATTCTTTTTTGTTTTGTTAATTTTCATACAAACTAAACATCTTAATTTAAATTACCCGATATGCATGCCTCTTTATCCGAAAAAGCATTTGATAGATTCCACAAAGCCCACATTACATAGCTTAATCAAATGAAATTACAAATATCTTTGTAACGAAGCCTTTTAAGAACTATTTCCTGCGTTGGATTTGATTTATTAAAGATATGGAAGCATTTGCTAAAGTGTATGGATAACGTGAAGAACACGGTGTATAACACGCATATAAAAGATCACCATTCACCCGTGACCCGATAGCGAAGAGACCGTACCTTGTTAGGGCTTGGTTGTTTAAGTCATACCAAAAAATCGAACTCCAGCAATATCCGATTCCGGTCTTAGAACTTTCTGGGTTTAGACTTCTTAATTGTAGTCTAACTAGACTACAATTTAGAAGTCTAAAATTAAACTACCTACCTATTCAATCATAGGAGTACCTACCTAAACATTCCACCGAATTTCGTAACAGAAAAAAAAAATATTTCCATTTTCATTCCTTATTTTTCTGTTAGATATGATGATCAATTATTTATTATTGATGATCTATTTCTATTATACTTTGTGAATTATTCAAGCATGATACCTAGACATTTTTTCGGTCTTCTTCTTATCGTGTGGGCAGTAAGGTCTAGCGACCCCACACACCCTAGTGTCAGAGTTTTAAACCGCCTCAAGGGCCTCTGACATCGTGTATTTGACGACCGCCATTTGGCGGCCGGGACCACCGGCTTGTAGGACGTGTTTTTTCGGTAACGCCAATAATTTTAGGTTGAAGTTTTGAAGATCTCGTTTCTAAAGTCGTACCTACGTGTAGAGGATTTGGTTATCACACTAGTACCTATATATCCAATGCAGGGGCATTGGTTATATCACTTTTTATTGCTACTTTTTAAATATTTGCGATATTTGTATATAAACCTATTCATTTTAATATGAGCAACTTTATTTATTTAAATTTAAATTCGGTTTCCTGCATTAATGACAGTCAAAACTACTTGTAACTGCAGAATTAACCAAAAGTAAGTACTTTTAACTAGTAGAAGTACCAAGTCAAAAGTACTTTTGACTGTAAGCTCTCGACAATAGTACCTACTTTTGACTGAAATTAAAGTCAAAACTATTTCTTCCCAAATGAAGCTGGTTAAAAGTAGTTTTGACTACCTAACTAATTTCGTTAAAGGTAAGGAAGGACTTCGCCGTATGGTATCGGCCGGTGCCGTATGGTGCCGTAAAAGAATAATACTATCCCATCACATCCCGTGGGTGTCGTAAGAGGCGACTAAGGGACTTGCCAGAGAATGGGCAGCAGCGTTCTCTGTAAAACTCAACACCATACACTGCGATCGCCGACCCGCCTGCCAAGCGTGGCGATTATGGCAAACCCCCCCAAATGAAAAGCACAAAAAATGGCCCCTAGTGCCCGGCAGCCCGTCTACCCTTGACTCCGGTAGTGGTCAAGGTCACGGCGAGGCAAGGGGTGCGAAGACTCCCCGGAGTGGACCCGGCTACCAAAACAAACACCGACGACTGGACCTGGCAACACTGAACACGAGAACACTCCGGACCGACGAGAAGATCACCGAACTTGAGGAGGAATTGAGTAGGTTGCGATGGAGTATTGCAGGATTGTCTGAAGTCCGAAGAGAGGGGGAGGAAACGATAATTCTCAAATCCGGCAATCTGCTCTATTTCCGGGAGGGTGACCAGAAGTCCCAGGGTGGTGTCGGGTTCATCGTTCACAGGTCCCTTGTGTCCAATGTGGTGAGCATCGAGAGTGTGTCGACCAGGGTGGCGTACCTGATACTTAGAATATCGTCAAGATATTCGTTGAAGGTCGTACAGGTTTACGCCCCAACCTCGACACACCCCGACGACGAAATAGAGACCATGTATGAGGATATATCCAGAGCCATACATGGTCATAAAACTCATTTCACCGTGGTCATGGGGGACTTCAACGCGAAACTGGGCAAACGAGACGGTGACGAGCTGCGAGTGGGGCAATTTGGATTTGGACGTCAGAACCACCGGGGACACTTACTGGCTAGTTTTATGGAGAAGGAGGGCCTCTATATGATGAACTCCTTCTTCAGAAAGCGTGAGCACAGGGAGTGGACCTGACAGAGCCCAGACGGTGTAACTAAAAATGAGATTGACTTCATCATGTCGACGAAGAAGCAAATATTCAATGATGTATCTGTGATTAACGCGGTGAAAACCGGAAGTGATCACCGCATGGTAAGAGGCACATTGAATCTGAATATCAAGCTTGAAAGGTCTCGACTGATGAGGTCTACGCTCCGTCCAGCACAGATCCAGATCCAAAACTCCGAGAGCTTTCAGCTCGAACTTCAGAACCGTTTCGAGTGCCTAGGGAGCTCCGTGGACGAATGTAACGATGGGTTCGTGGAAACTGTCCATACGGTCGGGTCTAAGTTTTTCAAGACTCGCCGTACAGATAGGAACAAGAGGGTCTCTGATCCTACGTTGAAGCTCATGAAGGAGAGGCGGGATATGATTCTGCAGTCTTCAGAAGATGCTTGCAGATACCGGCAGCTCAATGGACGGATCTCCAAGTCCTTGAAAAGAGACCTCCGCCGCTTTAATACTGCAAAGATTAAAGACGCGATAGAGCGGAATAAGGGCTCCAAGGTCTTTGCTAGAGATCTGTCTATTGGGCAGAGCCAGCTCACAAAACTGAAGACCGCTGATGGCAGAACCATATCCGCCAAATCGGAGCTTCTGAGAGAGATCGAGACGTTCTACGGACAGTTATACACGTCAATGACTAAACCCGATACGAATCCAGCTAACGACCCAAGAGCTAGATTGACCCGGCACTATACCGAGGACATCCCGGACGTCAGCCTGTATGAGATTAGGATGGCTCTGAAGCAGCTAAAAAACAACAGGGCGTCGGGTGAGGACGGAATTACGGCCGAACTCCTGAAGGCGGGTGGAAGACCGGTCCTTAAGGCCCTTCAGGAACTGTTCAATTCCGTCATACTTGAAGGGAAAACGCCACAGGCATGGAGCAGAGGTGTGGTGGTACTCTTCTTTAAGAAGGGCGACAATGCCTTGCTTAAGAACTATAGGCCCATCTCACTTCTGAGCCATGTCTACAAGCTGTTTTCCAGAGTCATCACGAACCGTCTCGCACGCAGGTTTGACGACTTCCAGCCTCCCGAACAAGCCGGATTCCGAAAAGGCTTCAGCACCGTAGACCACATACATACGCTCCGGCAGGTTATACAGAAGACCGAAGAGTATAATCTGCCCCTCTGCTTAGCGTTTGTGGACTACGAGAAAGCCTTTGATTCGATCGAGACTTGGGCTGTGCTGCAGTCTCTCCAACGGTGCCAGATCGACTATCGGTATATCGAGGTGCTGAAATCGTTGTACAAAAACGCCACCATGTCAGTCCGACTTCAGGATCAGACCTCGAAACCTATCCTCCTGCAGCGGGGTGTGAGGCAGGGAGACGTCATTTCTCCGAAACTGTTTACAGCCGCAATGGAGGATGTCTTCAAGGTTTTGGACTGGAGAAGGCTAGGCATTAATGTCAATGGCGAGTACATCAGTCACCTTCGATTTGCCGACGACATAGTCGTCTTGGCTGGGACTACGGAGGACCTCAGTACAATGCTCGATGACCTCAGTAGAGCTTCCGAAAGGGTGGGTCTCAAAATGAACATGGACAAAACCAAGATCATGGTAAATACCCATGTGGCACCCACTCCCATCAAGATCGGAAACTCTACACTCGAAGTTGTAGACGAGTACGTCTACCTAGGACAAACGGTCCAGCTAGGCAGGGCCAACTTCGAGAAAGAGGTCAACCGTCGAATCCGACTCGGCTGGGCAGCGTTCGGGAAGTTGCGCGGTATCTTCTCGTCCCACATACCACAGTGTCTCAAGACGAAAGTCTATGATCAGTGCGTGTTGCCAGTGATGACATACGGAACTGAAACGTGGTCGCTTACAATGGGCCTCATCAGAAGGCTCAAAGTCACTCAAAGGGCAATGGAGAGGGCAATGCTTGGAGTTTCCTTGCGCGATCGAATCAGGAATGATGATATCCGCAAGAGAACCAAGGTTACCGACATAGCCCGAAGGATCGCCAAACTAAAGTGGCAGTGGGCAGGGCACATTGCTCGCAGAACAGATGGTCGATGGGGCCGAAAAGTTCTGGAGTGGCGACCGCGTACCGGAAGACGTAACGTTGGAAGGCCTCCCACAAGGTGGACCGATGACCTGGTGAAGGTCGCGGGTAGCCGATGGATGCGAGACGCACAGGACCGGTCGTTGTGGCGACGCTTGGGGGAGGCCATGTCCAGCAGTGGACGTCTTTCGGCTGATATGATGATGATGATGATGAAGGAAGGAGTTTTAACTGGTTGTATCAGTCCACTCTTTAAAAGTTAAGGTGGTCGACATAAGTGACGAAGAAACGCACATAAAAAGTTATTTAAACTTAGACCGATTAAGGCATCTGACTGTTTTTGTGTTGGACTCTTTTGATTTTATAGCGGCAATAGAAATACACACTCTTTGAAAATGTTAACTGTCTACCTATGTACCTAATTACTGTAGGCACAGTCAACAAAGTAGTTCGGTTAGCTTTTGACATACGAGTGTGTTATACATTGATATATTTAAAAAAACCGTTATACAATAATTGTCTACTCAGCACACTCACATTGTTTAAAAGAGTTGTAAGTTAGCTGCTTGCATATCTAATAGCTTTGTTGACTGTACATGAGATACAGCCTGCTGACACACCGACAGACGGACAGCGGAGGCTTAGTAATAGGGTTCAAGTTCTTAACTGCAATTTGTTACGATATACCTATACAATAATGAGTTTTCTATTAATGTTTCCCCCAGGGACCGAAAGGTTAATCCGTATGAAGGTTTTAACCGGGTTAATTTTTAGGATTAGGTTAAAAAACCCGCAATAAAGGTTAACCCGTATTATAGGGTTAATCAGCCTATAACAACCGGTTTCTACGTAAGGTGCATTTTAGTACATAAAACATCTACAAGAAAGTGACAGAGATAACTACCAGGCGGTCTTTGATCGTGTTCCGACACGACTCTAAGTACCTAGTCACCGCGCAGGATGCATTGAACTTTGAGCCTTATTAGTGTTCTGCTGTTGCAACTCACAGGTTCTGTCACTTTCATTCAGATTAATCAGCAATATTTTATAGATTAACTTTAATAGTATACAGGTTAACCCGTATAAAGGTTAATCAAACAAAGAGCTTAAACGTCTAACCGGTTAACCTTTTAATCCGATTAATGGGCCCTTGGTTTCCCCATTCTCTTGTCCTTACCCCAATTTATGTGGAGTCAGCGCTGCATGTTTTTCTTCCATCCATCCTTACTAATATTATAAATGCGAAAGTAACTGTCTGTCGCGCTTTCACGCCAAAACTACTGAACCGATTCAAATGAAATTTGGTACACAGATAGTCTAGAGCCTGAGAAATGACATAGGCTACTTTTTATTCCGGGAGTATGTTCCCTAGAGATAACGCGGGCGAAGCCGCTGGCAGAAGCTAGTTTTAAGTTTGTTTTACTAATACAATTGTAATTATATTTATACTTTGGTTAAGGTATTTATCTATGGGTCTTTGGTGACCGTCAGGACACCAACATGAGACTATGTGCACTATTTAATACCTATTTGCTACTATTTACTACCTATAATAAAATATTTGCTACCTTTGCGTTTAGAAAAATATCAAAGAAATAAAGTGGTCAGCCATTCTGACGTCAGGTTGGCTGACCACTTCCAAGTTCTCATAGTTTTAGCGTTGTATTAACCGCGTTGTTAATGTAAATATTTAGTACCTTTTTGCTACCTTAACATATATTTTTTTACACAATTTTAAGAAGCTCCTTTAAAAAGTTATGAATTAATGTTAATTTATAAAGTGCCTGCAAAACCATTATTAGAAATTATCTTACGAAAATAAGGCGTGGGGTAAATAATTTATGTGCAAGCGTTTTAATGCTATACATACTTATATTACTAAAATAAATGCAATATGTAAATGATTATAAAATTTTATAAATGGATAAAACTTTACAATGGATATCCAGAAAAAAGTTGTTTATAAGCTACTAAGCACCTGCAAAAACATTGTTAGCAATTATTCTGAGAAGAAAAGACTTAAATAATTGATGTACAAACGTTTTAATGGCTTTTATTAATAACTTTTTATGGGAGCTTCTTAAAATTGTGTAAAAAAATATATGTTAAGGTAGCAAAAAGGTACTAAATATTTACATTAACAACGCGGTTAATACAACGCTAAAACTATGAGAACTTGGAAGTGGTCAGCCAACCTGACGTCAGAATGGCTGACCACTTTATTTCTTTGATATTTTTCTAAACGCAAAGGTAGCAAATATTTTATTATAGGTAGTAAATAGTAGCAAATAGGTATTTAATAGTGCACATAGTCTCATGTACATATCTCGTTTGGTCCAGTCATCCTGACGGTCACGGTCTTTGTTACCTGAAAATAAATGGATTATTATTATATATAACATTGCGCTTACCATCGTATCGGGCCCTATGTTCTTCAGGAACTTGACATCCCCATGCATGTAGGCAATGGTTTCGTTGTACCGCCCCACTGTCACTCCCGAGGTATCCACGAATGCTTCGCTTTCTTCGTCACAGCACTCCATTTGGGAATCCATGTTTACCACATATTTCTTGGGAAAAAATATTTATATTTTAAAGGAATTTAGCTAACACAAAAAAGTACAAAACCGAATAAACGCAAAACCTCAGAAGGGGTCATTGACGAGTTTTAATATTGATAATTATGAATAACTTTTACTATGGGAAATCAAAGATAAATTAATACATATCTACTAAACAGCTAATTTTTTTCACGATTTCAGGGTTGGTCTGAAAAAGGAGCCTCATTGAATATGCAACAGGAGGCGGACTGCCTAATTGGTCTTTTCGTCCGAGCGTATGATTTCGAGTTCGATTCCTAGGTACGTTATTAGGTTTTTTCATTAGGTAGATATCTCTCAGTAAGAGCCAAAGATCTCGATCGAGTACGGCAGTACGGTAGGCTCGCTCCCTGTTGCATGGGATTGATGAAAATATGTGGTACATCAGGATTGGCACAATAGGGAGGCTTAGGCGTCGTCCTAGTTGGCTAATGATCGTAAGAGTTATGAGGAAATGCTGGCGGCGAGACTTTGTATGTAAAGTCATAATTCGAGGTTTAGCTCTCGGCTGTTTTCTCCTCCAAAATTGGACCGATATAAGATGGATATAAGAGATATTTCACAAACTGAATAAGAAGGATGTATACTGTGTCTCTATGTTTTCCTTTTTTGATTAATAGTTGCCAAATTTGTACACTAGGGCTCTGTTAACAGCGATTTATCGGACAATTTTGAGCATTTTGTGAGAGTTCTAGTGCTTATACGGTTAATAAATCATCAAAAAGGAAAACATAGGGACACAGTATATATTCTTCTTATTCAGTTTGTGAAATATCTCTTAAACCGGTCCGATATTGGAGGAGAAAACAGTCGAGAGCCAAACCTCGAATTATTAATTTTTACGTACAAAGTCTCGCTGCCAGCACTTCCTCTTAACGATGCGATTTTGTCGCATAACGAATGGAACACATTTCTAAAGTGTCCTAATTGAAGCTTGCAAATCATCGCGCGAGCACATGAATCCATCGTGCGACGGAATTATATCGTTAACTTTTACGATCGTTAGCCAATTAGGCCACCGCATTATGCTCAACAGTGAGCGAAGTCGGGCTGTGGATGGGTGATGTCACCGGAAAATTGCAGAATCCGTAAGATTGTAATCAATCTTTACTAGATTATGATTCTCGATAAACCTATTAGGAAAAAATCGTTTGTATTCCTACCCAAATTCGTAAGCGTCAGGACCCCTGGACCAAGAGAGATATTTGATGTTTAGAAAATACCAAAATTTACTACCTTTTTGGTACTATTTGGTACCTATCTTCAAATATTTAGTACCTCAACTGATAGCGAAAAAACACGTAAAGAAAGTGGTCAGCCATTCTGACATTAGAATGTCTGGACCATTTTTTTTCATAGTTCGAGACAACACACCTAATTTATCTCTTTGTAAATATTTACTACCTTTTTAGTACCTCAACATATATTTTTTTCAAAATTTTTTTGGCATTCCAGAAAAACGCTACGCAAGAAAGAAAGTTTGTGAGTTATGTATATTCTCCCTCACACACACACACAACAACACAGACACAAACAAATATTACAGAATAAGCAATAACATTATTATTAAAAAAAAATATATGTTAAATCCTAAACCCTACATTTATGTTTGTATAATTCGTCAAAATGTAGGGAGCAGCTGATTTTTTTTCGCGATTTCAGGGGAGAATATACATAACTAACAAACTTTCTTTCTTGCGCAGCATTTTTATGATGCCAAAAATATTTGATAAAAATATATGTTGAGGTACTAAAAAGGTAGTAAATATTTACAAAAAGATAAATTAGTTATGTTGTCTCGAACTATGAAAAAAAAAATGGTCCAGACGTCCTGATGTCGGAATGTCTGACCACTTTCGTTACGTGTTTTTTTGCTGTCAGTCGAGGTACTAAATATTTGAAGTTAGGTATCAAATAGTACCAAAAAGGTAGTAAATTTTGGTATTTTCTAAACATCAAATATCTCTATTGGTCCAATCTTTCATGAGTAGCATTTTTCTGGAATGCCAAAAAAAATATATGTTGAGGTACTAAAAAGGTAGTAAATATTTACAAAGAGATTAATTAGGTGTGTTGTCTCGAACTATGAAATAAAAAATGGTCCGGACATCCTGATGTCAGAATGGCTGACCACTTTCTTTACGTGTTTTTTCGCTATCAGTTGAGGTACTAAATATTTGAAGATAGGTACCAAATAGTACCAAAAAGGTAGTAAATTTTGGTATTTTCTAAACATCAAATATCTCTCTTGGTCCAGGGGTCCTGACACTTACCACTTTAATAGTTGCCAATATGTCCGTGGCTTATTAATAAAATGAATTTTAATTTTACAATTCTAAGAAGTTTGCAATTTTCCGGTGAGTGATAATGAAAATATGTGGGTATACCTTTGTCTACCACCTCGGAGAACACACGACGTTAGGTTTGTATATAAAAAAGTATGTTTCTTAGGGCCGAAACACATAACCACGTTGCGTCGCCGCAACGCTAAAATCGGCAGTGCCGACCGCCACTGGCGATGCAAAAGCGGCGGGCGTCACTGCCGATTTTAGCGTTGCGACGACGCAACGCGGTTATGTGTTTCGGCCCTTAGGGTGAGGACAAACGAACGTAATTTTGAGAGTTGCGTAAATTGAGTCGGCGAAATTCGGTTTCATAATAAAGTCTAACTCATACTGCGTCGCCGTGTGGCACAAACAGGACTTTAGTATAAAACCGAATGCAGCGTAAATTTTGCACTCATTTTACGCGACTCACAATTCGCAAAATTACGTTCGTTAGGCCTCCCCTTGACTGAGAATCGAACTCAGAATCACATGTTTGTACTTACACCACAAGATCAAGGATGCACAATTTTCATTTAAACAAATAGGTACATAGAAAATAAAACTTACCACATCAGGCGACTGACCATCACAAAACCTTAGCAAATAGATCAATAGAATAGGAATCATTATGGCAGTTCATCAATACTTTACAATGCAAAATGAGCTGTATTAGTCCCTCGGCATATTTAATATATTGTCAAAATCGCGTGCACCATCAGATATTGAGGGACATGTCACTTTATTTGTATGAAGCGATACGATCGCACGGCAAGTGTTTTTTAAACATGTTATATGTTGTTAATTAGGTATAATATGTAGTGGTAAAGTGTTATTAGGATGCAAGTAAGTGTAGTAGCTGACACAGTATTTGTAAGCTAACTTTACCTATTTAGTTGGGTAGAGAGATACGTCTCAAATAGCTAGGAATTACCACAATTTCGGTAGTACTTGTGTCATTCATTTTGAACTTTTCAACAGTTGCTTTCGCTGGTAGATGTGTGGATGGTGTTTTGACAGTAATTTTTTTCGCATATCAATGGGTTGATTAAAACAAACACAAGGAGTAATTAATAAAAGAGTTTATCGGCTAGAAAAATAGAATTTAATTTACCCTCAACCTCTAAGCGGCGAAATGTTTAAAGTACATACAATCACAACATTAAGTTTCGAATGTAAACGACTATTAATGAATTATATTCATATCATATTCAATTTAGCTACCTGGATCCACAAACTTTACAGTAATAACAAGATTAAACTCTTCAAGCGAAGCAAAATAAAAATAAAAAAGCCAAAAATAAAGTGTTTAATAAATTTATTAAAAAAAATACAAAACAAAAAAACGCTCGTCCATGCTTGCTACCCAACGTTATAAAATTACAAAATAAACTAGTAAATAGCGTTATGTGTTAACAAGTTATATACATAAATATATATCTTTATATAATAGTGCTTAAATTGCAAAGTGAGAAATAACAATAACGTAAGCACACCAACACTTGTGTGCGCAAGTGTACAGACGCTAACAGTTACGAGAAATGCCTGTAAATGTAATTGAGACGAAGCCTTTTAATATTATGCAACCCGATATAACTAAAAATTTCGAAAAATACATCAATAAAGTTTATCTTTCTATATAAAATACATTTATTTTACGCTAAAGGAGACCAATGCGGCGCGAACGTCTAGTTCGCCAACTCTAATAGAAATATAGTTTAAATATATCTTATTATGTCAATAATATATTACTTTTCAAGTCTTAAATTACAGATAACCTAATACTGAAAAAGTAACTTTGACATCCAGAGGGTTCAAAATATTTATACCAACTTCCGTTCACTCGATATGTTAAATGTAAATATTTTATTTCTGAGACAAACGTTAAAATGCTGCAATGCAGCCTACGGATCAAAATTACGGCAAATTTTATAACAAGATGGATTCAATTCAAACAAAGTTGGCACAAATATACAACTAGATAAAAAAACAGAGCCCCAAAATTCGTAATAAAATAAATACTCTTAACACTAATCAAATCCTTCCAAACTAATTTCTAAACAAAGTTCGGGACTCCGTTCTTACAAGCACCTTACAATATTAAATATAACTTTTTAGTTTTAGTTCAATCTATACTATATACTAAAAATATAGCTTCTTTTCTCGTAGTATAATTATGGAAGAATGCTTAAAATGTATCTGCATTGAAAAAACGTGGAACCATAAACTTTTATAGAAACAACGTTCAGTTACATGCTAACATTAGACTAGAGACAACTAAAACATTCATAGAGATATAATTTTCGTTAAGTGTATAAATATAGCTCACTGTAGAGGCCGGCCCATACAAACAAGAACAAAAACCATCGAGCGAACACATATCCGAACAATCGACATTAACTAAAATCGAACCTTCTCGCTTCTACTTCGGTTACAGCGACGCGCCGCCTACTACATCGATACAACTAACATAAGTGAATACTACAGAACAGTGATCCCACGACGAGGCAACATTAACAGTTTTGTAGCACACAACTCGAAAACAAAGTATACACTCCAAGAAGACACTGCGGCGATACATTCCATAGCGATGGATGCAACTATAAGAAAAATGCAGTAAGCAACGCGCGCGCTAGCGTTAACTAGGGCCGGCGCGAAGAAAAATGTACCTTAACGTTAAACAAATTAGTGTCGGAATGCGACAGGGAACCCGTCAGTCCGTGTGCAACCAAGCGATCAACGATATATGCGTGTTTTAGAAATAATTATAAGGTAGTCGTTAACAAAATATCGAGAGATATTGTTGGGTGTCCATCGTCTCTGGGAAGTCAATGAACCTGCAAAGAAAACGACCATTGTTACTTGTTATTATGGTTAATTCAATAATATTCATAGCGCTTATGCTACGTATTCTAGAAATAGTGAACAATAGTTTCAGCTGGAAAATTGTAGAACAGAACCTGACACTGCTCGAGCAGTCAGTTTGGGCGGAGCGGGAGAAAATGTCAGGACTACTGGCTACCCGTGTTCCTTCAAATATCTTTTGCGTTCCAAGGCCGCAGGTATTGCAGACTATGCTGGCATTTTTGAGGCGCGCGTGGAACACAACTTGCCATCTACCTATACTTGGTCCTTATCGGACGGCGAGCCACCCACCGCTCTATGTCCGCAGTCCCGTGCCTGCAGTGGCCGGGAATCTGCCTGCTCGTCCCGACGCCCGTGGCGTCTTCTGCTGCGACGGCTGAAGCGTGAGGTTTGCCTCCCCCACACGCGTCCCGCCTCCTCCTTAGTTTGCATTAATGCAACCCTGGCATCCGTATGGAACGTTGGAGTAGGAAGTAGGTAGAATACAAAGCACGTACCTCGGCCGCAGCGGGCTGCGTGCGTGGCGGCGCCGGCTCTACGCACAGCAGGCGCGGCTTATCATCGCGCGCCTCTTCACCCGGCGCTGCGCCGCCACTGCCGCCTAGAGACATCTCTGCTAGCGCGGTCAGCACGCTGTCCATGCTCACGGTGGGACCGCTGTCGCCTTCACCCTGAAAAATACGAAACACACGCGTTCTTATCATAGAAGCATTTAAGCCGGGCTTACGGCATACGTAAGAACACCTATCAACCTCAAAGCTAAAGAATAACATTTCAAACTACGCGCGCATTTCGCCGCTTAGTCTATAATTGATAACAAAAGAATACTCTTTTAGAGGGATGCGGTACAGAGAGTAAAGTCCCTCAAACCTCCATTGAAAAGAGAGGATCCTCCGACCAGACGGATGTTTCCGGTGTGGGTAACTGCCCGATAGTTCACATTCGGGCTGATGTATATGTTCAAATCGCACGGTAAACTCTAATTGCGAGATGCAGGATTTTTTAGTTTGCTGGTAGTTGGATAGATGGCGTCGCGATTCTTTTAGTTGCGATGTAGATTTGCTCCGTTCGTTTTTCTTGTGGTATTGATGCCGCTACACTCTTACACACACACTGACTTTTATATTTGGCTTCTAGGCCTCTCGAGTCAGTTTTTCAATTAAAGAACCTAGTTACTCATTACAATTTTTTTGGAGTATAAATTAACTGATGCCGTGAAAATATATGGATCAATTCGCATAATAATGTACGTTGTTTTTTTTGTTTTATCTGTATCCCATTTATAGCTTTGGTAAACTCCAAATCAAACAATCCTATCCGGTCTCTTGGAAAACCACATAACTCAATGACGATTCTAGAACAGGTAAGGTTATTAATTATATTTTGGAGTGAACTTATCAAAATGATAATATGAATATATTATAATTTTGATTAATTTTAAATATAATGTTAGTTTTGAATTTACAACAATTGTTAATTAAATAATATAACAATCAAATCGATCATTTTTTTCTTGAGACATGCGAGATATGAACTAATGTGAAGTAAATTAGTATTGCTATTTCAGTATACTAGATGGTGCTTATGTCACTCATACGAAACAGGACAAGATTTTTGACACTATTATTGTGAATAGTTTTTTAGTTTTTAGTTTTTTTTTTAGTTTTTTAGTTTTTTGTTTTTTGGTTTTTGCTAGTATTATTTTTTTCTTATAATTTTCTTAGTTATTTTTCAAATGACTTTAGGATCGACTTCTTTAAGCTGCGAATACATAGTGAACTACTGTTTTCTGTTTGCGTACATTTATGGACTGCTCCCAGCGGTCAAGCAGTTGCCAGCTATACACTGGCTTCTCGAGCTGTCGACTGCGAACTGCCTCCGCCCGCGCTCTTCATCCCACCTCCGCGTCGCATTCAATTGTGACTGATCTAGCAGTTGAAACCGACTGCCGCAGCAAATATCAATGGCCTAAGTGGCCGCTTTAAGCTGTTGACTAGGACTGCTCAAGCGATCCGAGTATTTTCAGCATGCTGTTATAGAGCAAGAGCCCACGACGGCCAGACCTTCGTTATTTTATAAAAGCTGAAAGTTTTTATTTTATATAACATGGTTATGATTAACGTAAAAAATTGTTTTTTATTGGATATCTTAAAAGATCGCAATCGACTAAGCACTTGCGCTCGCACCTACAGCGGACTTTCAATGTGTCTGGTAAGATGTAAAAACCATTAAAACTGTCCGGCTATTGAGGTAATATTTTTATATAGGTCCCCAAGTAACATTTTAAAAGACAATGTCCAAATTCGCCCTGTGCAACAAAAGTATCGGACATATACGATAATTCATGTTCTATTTTATTATATTAGTTGCCAATACTTTTGTAACACGGACTAGCTGCATGCCAAAATGATCATTAAAAAGTATTTTCGCGAATAATAACATGAATCGCCGCCATCTTCACAAAACGTCATTTCATGTCAAAAAAGATTAGGGATGCCCAATCGATTGTAATCAATCGATTAAATTTTAAAGAACTGTAGTGTATTTTTAAAATAATACATATTTTGAATTTATTTCGAATAAAGAGCAAACAGAAGATACATTAAAAACATTCAATTACCATTCCATATATTATTCCCTAAATGTTTACTTAATTCAAAAAATCCTACTGAGTACTTTGTGCATGAGGTCATACTCGATTTTAAATAGATAGTAAGAATAATGCTGAAGTGATCAAAACCTTCGTATTTCGCCATGATCATTATTCTGTGTTTTCTTATGATCGTTTAAGAAAGTGTGTGATTAACTTCTAACTAAACGATTAGGTATTTACGACGATTATCTATACTAATAAATAAAGCTGAAGAGTTTGTTTGTTTGTTTGCTTGAACGCGCTAATCTCAGGAACTACTAGCATAAAAATAACTCTCCTTTTGGGCTTCGCCGCAATCGGGTAAAAGTACTTACCGTTACTGAATACATTAAGTAGGTAGGTACTATAAATGTTTTTGTTATGTTATACAAATGTTATTAAGTATTAATATTATAAAAAATATCGAAGAGTAAAGTAGGGGGGGGGGGGGGTTATCGATAAGTTGTATCGTATTTTTACACACACTCCTATTTTTGACGTCACTAAATTGTCACTTGTCTGTCTGTCACCTGTGCTTTCACTGTTTATGTTTACAATACGTTAGCGTCGCTTGCTCTTTGTAATTGTGTCGGTGTGTTTTGGTGACTTTCGGGATTACTAATATTACGACTTGGCTATTATAATGGACTCCGATTGCTTTCAAAAACGACTTACCTGGCTGTGATTTTCGGAGTACCGCTCAAACGATAACTTGGCATTCATAAATGGACTAACGCATACGCTATGGAAAGTGTATTTTGTGTGAATTGCGGCTCTGCTGGTGGTTCCATGTTGTTGGAAGATGAACAGATTCGTCATTGAGTACAACAATGGACTGCACCTCTTTTGGTAAATACATTTTTACTTTGTTTGCACCTATATTATTTTTTGTTGTACCTATATTATTCTGTTTGCGATCTCTCAGACTTTTTTTTTACTAATAAGTTTCTATACTTGACCTTACACATTATGTTTGCAATCATCTTTTTCACAAAAAAAAAGAAACAATTTATAAAGTATTTTGGTAAATTACATTCTGTATATTCATTATAATAGAAACAATCTGATAGGTAAATACTCTATAAAAATACAATTGAACTAAGTATGTTTTTTTTTAGGTTCAAGCTCATGATCTCATATGCACCACTTGTTGGACAAGAAATGACTAACACTTCAGTAAGAAGTAATGTTGGTAGAAACTGTGCACTCTGCAATAGAATATTGGCACCTCGGGCACGCACACTCACATCACCTGATTCATTCATCTGAAGACGGCATATTCTCCATAATGATGCCATTTTTGTGCAAATACAGCAATTAGTGGCACCACAAATAGTAAGCTTTAACCTCCATTTGTAACTATTTATATTTATAATGGCTCTGTATAGAAGAGAAAATATAAAATAAAACATGTTTATTTTATACTTATAATATGTTTTTATATTACAGGTGACTGCAAATGATTACATATGTGATGCTTGTCATACATTATTTGTTAATAGAGTTACCACAACATCACAAGATTTGCAAGAAGTACCAATGGTTGGTCATCAACATGATCAAAGTGTGATATGTGGTTGTTCACTGGCACAAATCCAATGTCACTCCGTACAAGCAGAAAGTATCAGCCACATTTTAGATATTGTGCGAAATTGAGTTCAACTCTGAGAGGTGAGAGACGTTTTTTATTGGTTAACTGTTGCAAGAAATTAGGCTATGGTAAACATCAGATACCCATGCAATAACGGTCATTGACCCTCATACATTTATTGGCTAAATCTAAATCCAAATAACAAAAACAGAAATAATGACATAAAACTGTCCTGAATCAACTTCTATTGTGATCCTTTAGGTTTTCTAGTAATGAAAAACGGTTCATAATTTATTGTTTGAGTATCCACGAAGGGATATTAGGGAAAAATCTATGTACTTTATTGCATGTTTATCTGGTGCCGACCATAGTATGCTTAAACTTGCCTGATGTGCTATTTTGTTTAGCTAATAGATCTTTTCTGGTCAGTTATAGTCATGCAACATTTGTAGTGTAAATTGTTTTATTTATTGTACTATAAATGCAATGTGTAACCAACATTTTTTTTTTGTTGTAGATTCACCCATCGGATTTGAATGAACTACAATTAAATAATTCCGAAACCATATGGATATTACGAGGCAAAATTCACAGCCGCCATATCAGCAATAAAACATGTTTTGTTTACATAGTTATTGATTCAGCTCAAATTGGTCGACAAGCAATCGTACAATATTGCTGTAATTGCATCGTTGGGCGCAGACCTATCGGGTGCTGCGCCCATGTTGTGACCATTATTTTGTATTAAAGCTATGCGAGACATCAAAATAATATCGATCCCTGCACAGTTTTTAGACAATATTTTAATTGCCAATTTAGATGAACAATAAACATGAAATTAAAATCTGTGTTTTATTTCTTATTCAAACATAATCAGTAAGTTAAAGTAGGACTGTAGGTTTACAACTTATCGGCTACCTAATTAGTAAGGCTGGTTTCATAGTCACGCGTTTGAACAGCGCGCAATGTTTTATATAACACAAACAAACAATACACAAACATTTAATCTCACTCCAAATCCAATGCTAAGAATACAGGTATCCACTATCTACCTATGTCAATTAGATTCTATGCATTTAAACGTTGCACTTAGGTACCTATTTACTTACACTTAGGCTTTAGAAAAAAAAAGCTGCAAAGGTACCTAATTATTTAGGTAGGTATGGAAAATAGCTAAATGTATTATGATTTTGTTAATCAGTTTCTTAAAGATCACTCGGAGCTATGAAAAACTAAGGAAAAACTATATCGAATATTCGTTGTTATGGTTAGATTATAACCTCAAAATCTGATACTTTTTTGGACATATATCTTTTCTGCAGCTAGTCCGCTATAAAAATAAGATCTTATAGGTGTTTACTAATGATCAACAATACAACGCATAATTTTCCGATGCTCCTGGCTCCAGGGCGAACAATGTATGGGCGCAGAGCAATCTCCTTTAACTTTTATACTATAACGAAAGTATAATTATAATTTATTAAAGTTTAGGGGTGTCTGGCAGGGGGGTAGACTGTCATAAGTGTCCGGCAATGGATGCCGAGATTTCTGAAGTTACCCCGAAGAAAATATAAAAATTGAGCTTTATACTTTAACGAATTTAAGGGACTAATTTTATACACCTTTACTACATTTTACCTACCCAAGTAACCACAACCTGAACTGTATAGTCGCTGGTCGTGCTTACCTGTATACAGAAAAACTTTCAGCTTTTATAAAATAACGAAGGTCTGGCCGTCGTGGGCTCTTGGGCTATTAGAGCAGTCCACACAAATATATTTAATTAAAAGTAATTGCGGTTTTTTCAATGCATCACGGATCATTCAAGAATATTAGGATTTAAAAAAGAAAAAATAAATTGGTTGTCTGTAAAGTCGGTTTACGGACGATAATTTTACGTGATAACGTCATAAGAAAACATTGAATTCTTAACAAACAAACCGAACGCTTAGGCCGATCGTGCCTCTCTATCGCTTGTTTCGGGCTCTTGCTTGCACTCTCGACTCAGGCAGAACGTGGCACGTTTTCGTGTGTGCAGCCGACGTTCATGGATTTATAAGACGTTATCACGTCAAAAAACCGATATCTAGATGGGCCTAGTGGACCCAATAGTGACTACATTAGCAAATAATCTAGAACTCACCTTTTGCGGACTTGGCTTGAAGAAATGTAAATAACAGAAGCCACGGAATCCCTGAAAAATTTTAAGAAATTAAAACCGAGGTCTCAAACAATAATATTTTGAGTATTTTCCGGAAAAATCTGTTTTTACATCAGCTAGATTACCAAATACATGATATTAAAAAAAAAAATTAAGATAAGTGTGCTGAAATTTCGCGTGTCGTCAGGCCTCTGTTTACTTGACCAAGAATTGATGGCCCCATTTAATTTTTGTAAATTTGTATCGATTTGAAAGACATAAAATACATGTTCAATATTTTTTTTTTAAATTTGATGGAACCAAATTGAATTATTATTTTTCTATTCAGGAAAATACCCCATAGAGTTGAGTATGGGAAACGCTTACCTTCCAGACCATGATCTGTGGCTTGACTCCGCGTTCGGAAAGCGCCTGCTTCAGATCGCGCACTCTTGTATTAGGACTGATGTTTGATATCTGCAACAAAACACACAAGGTTAATTCATTTTTTAGGGACTTGATATACAAGGCGCTCTGGGCACGCGTCAGGGCGCTGTGACGAAAATCTATACTAACATATAAAGCTGAAGAGTTTGTTTGTTTGCTTGAACGCACTAATCTCAGGAACGTCTAGTCCGATTTGAAAAATTATTTGTGTTAGATAGCCCATTTATCGAGGAAGGCTATAGGCTATATATCACGCTAAACCAATAGAAGCGGAGCAGACGAAGTTGCGCGGGTCAACTAGTGTATGTATATTTCGTTCTTTTGACTCCATACATTTTAACTTGTCTGCTCCCTGGCCGCTTTGGATATCAAAGCGATATACAATCTCCGCCGGCGCGATTCTCTAAGGGAACTGTTTAAGAATATTAACATCATGACGGTACCTTGTCAATACATTTACGAAAACATCATGTATGTCAGAAAGAATTTACATCTTTTTAGTAAAAGAGGCGACAGACATAATTATGGTACTAGAAATAGGGATCAATTAGTTCAACCAGGTTTCAGACTGGCTAAAGTTGCCTCATCTTTTATGGGGTACTGTTTAAAATGTTATAATAAGATACCTTCCGATATATTAGAACTTAATGAGACAAAATTTAAATCTTGTATTAAACGCACACTATGCAGGCAAGCATATTATAAGTTGGGGGATTATATTGAAGATAAAAATGCTTGGCTGAATGCTGGTCCGGCTCCCAGCCACTAGGGCGCACAAAATAATCTGTTAGCATTTGGAAACATTGTTGGACCGGCTGAAGATTGTAAAAAAAAAAAACAATATTTGCATTGTATAGACTCAATTTTATTTAGCAATGTATAATTTCATCCATTTTAACGGCATATGTGTGAGTACTGTGTACCTTAAACTTAAGCTATAGCTATCAGTTTTAGGTTTGTTTTTGACTTGAATGTACCTTGGCGGTTGGGAGTGTCATGCTCACACAAAAGTCTGGCTGATGGTGGCGTATGCGTTGGATCATTTGGCTCCCTTCAAAATGGTTGAGCCGAATGGTGCTAGCGCATGCGTCATGTTCGTGAACGGGCGCTGTCAGTTGGGACTGGTCATTTCTCAGTTGCCATGGTTTATTTTAAATATTTCTTTGAATTGTTCCTTTTTTTTCCCGGACGCTTTTATCCTGCTCGTCTTTTACATCGTTCTCACACGTTTGTATAATTTCAACTTGATGTAAACAAAAATTTGTAACAATTTATTATTTTTAAAAGAGTGTCCGTGGAGTTTCTTGCACGTTCTTCTCCATAGAGATCTACGCTTTGGAACGTGCAAATAGCTTCATCTTGTTGGACTGACCGACCTTGACAATTCAAAAGTGCCTGTAAATGGTTTATTTGAAATATACGATTTGATTTGATTGATTTGAAACTTCCTTATAGTCACAATTCTCACGTGTTTTTATTTTTTCGTTGTTATTGGTGATAGTTGCGTTTGACCACAATCTCACCTGATGGAAAACGATGATGTGGTCGACGATGGAGCTAGCACGCTTGTTCTAGAAGTAACCTATTCACTCTTGACTTAAATACCCCAGGTTGTAGCTATTGGAAAACTCAGACTCAGGCAGGAAATAACATTCATGTCTGTATATGCAGCAGGACCCTACGTTTAATCCGATTGAACGCTAAAGTTTAACGTGCGTAGTATTTAATACTGTTACGCGCCAGAATTAATGTTGGGTACATGGCGGCATTTGCGTACTGCTAACGCCATCTAGTTTCAACCAATCAAACATTTACGTGCTGCCATCTAGTATCGAGTAGCAGATACTGGCATACTGCTGGCGCCATCTAGTATCCAGTAGCTGACATTTACGTGCTAGAACATTCAAGATGTTTTGACGGGACCTGTGTGTGCCCGAACTTTCCAGAGGTTTCCATACAGGAGGGTTCTGGAAATGACTGTCGGTATATAAAGGGCGGACATCCGGCGACGGCAGTCAGTATTGAATTGGCGATACAAACGATAACTTCGAGAGCGATCTTCGACTGCGAATTATAGTGAAGTGAAGTGTTCAGTAGTGCGATTGTGTTTTATAATTAGTGTGTTTTAAAGTGATAGTTAGTGTTGTGGATTAAAGTGTCAGTTTTGGTTGTTTAATCGGCTGTTTTTATTGTAACGAACCCCAAGCTCGTAACAATTGGTGTCAGAAGTGGGATAATCATGCCGATTCTGCCGAAGGACGACACGGATGGTATCCGTACCCGTAGTCAACGCCAGCAGGAGACGGACCAGAGGCGTTTTGGTGGTGCAACGCCGCAGACGTCGGAAGGTCAGCTACCGACCATGGAGGCCGGCCTGTCCACAGCAGCTCCGGCATCATCAGCACCAGACTTTGCTGCTCTGATGATGATGCTGCAGGAGCAGGCTCGCCGACAGGAGGAGCAGGCCCGACGCTTGGAAGAACAGCTGCAACGCGATAAGGAGGAGCAGGCCCGCCGACAGGAGGAGCAGGCCCGACGCTTGGAAGAACATCTGCAGCGCGACAAGGAGGAGCAGGCGCGCCGCCAGGAAGAACAGATGCTCCTCATAAAGGAACTTCACGCGTCCTTCGGGAAAGACATGAAGGAGGTGAAGGATAAGGTTGCTCAGCATGACAACCGCTTGTCAGACGCTGAAACCAGGATCAGCAAGTTTGATGACGTCATTGCGGATGTGAAGAAGGAGTTGGGCAACCTTAAACTTGGAGATGGGATTGCTACTTCAGCAGCCACTACACCTTCGCCACGTGGGTTCAAAGTGCCGCCGTTCGATGGGACGTCTTCTTGGTCGGCCTACAAGATTCAGTTTGAGGCTGTCATGAAGGCGAACGGGTGGAGTAAAAATCAGGCCATGACTGCCCTCACCCTAGGCCTGCGCGACCAGGCCTTAACTGTCCTGGAAGCTATCGGTAAGGAGGTGACTTACGAGCAGCTGCTTGAAGCGTTGGAAGCCAGGTATGGCGACGCTCATCTGGAGCACGTGTTTCGTGCGCAGTTAAGGGATCGCGTGCAACGCAGCGGTGAGAACCTGCAGCAGTGGGCTCTTGAAGTGGAGAAGCTGGTGCGAAAAGCGTACCGGTCTGCACCAGCGCTCATTGAAGGGAACCTGGTGCAGGCATTCATCGACGGCATCCGCGACCTTGAGGTCAGGGCTGCAGTGAGGCTTGGGCACCACGGGACGCTTAAGGACGCCTTGGCCCATGCACTAGAGGTGGAAGCTGTGCGGCAGGATTATCGTTCCCATAGCATTAGGGAGGTTGCAGCAGTTACGGTTCACGACCGGTTTAAAGGATATAGCCTTAGATGCTACGGCTGTGGTGAAAGGGGTCACCTTCGACCTAGTTGCCCTAAGCGAACTACAGAAAGGGAAGCTTTGCGGCAGGATTATCGTCCGCACCGTGGCAAGGAGGTTGCAGCAGCTGCAGTTCGTGACCGTTTTAAAGGATATAGCCCTAGATGCTATGGCTGTAGTGAGAGGGGCCACATACGATCCAGTTGCCCTAAGCGAACTACAGAAAGGGCAGATAGCCGATCTCCGGGCGACAAGGCGGCTAACAATAGCGCCCAGCGGCTGCAGGAAAACGACTTTGTGGTCGAACATCGTATTGGGAAATGTCATAGCAACACAGACGCATTGTCAAGAAGACCTTGCCCTGAAGACTGCAAGCATCGTACTAGGCAAGAGGGTAAAGAAGTCGTAACTGTGAAGATGCTCAAGACAGACCTCAGCAAGGAGTGGAAGGAGAGCATACAACGTGCGCAGCAGGAAGATTCGGACATCAAGCCGATTCTTGAGTGGATGAAGGCCAGTGCTCCTAAGCCCACGTGGAGTGATGTCTCAGCGATGAGTTCGATCACAAAAAGCTATTGGGCCCAATGGGACAGCTTAGTGATGCAGGATGGAGTACTGTGCCGTAAATGGGAAAATGTTAGGGGCGACAGCTGCCATTTGCAAATGGTTGTCCCTAAAGCTAAAGTACCGGATGTTTTACAGCTATACCATGATGGTTGTTCAGGAGGCCATATGGGAGTTAAACGCACTCTACTGAAAATACGGGAACGGTTTTACTGGGTCCAATGCCGTGACGATGTTGAGGACTGGTGTCGGAAATGTACAAGTTGTGCGGCTGTAAAAGGACCTCAGACTCGTAGCAGAGGTGCATTGAAATTGTACAATGTTGGTGCACCATGGGAGAGGATAGCCCTGGATGTTGCGGGACCATTTCCGGAAAGTGATAGTGGTAACAAGTATTTCATGGTTGTGATGGATTACTTCACTAAGTGGCCGGAAGTCTTCGCCATTCCAAATCAAGAAGCTTCAACAGTTGCAGATAAACTGGTTCATGAAGTCTTCTGTCGTTTTGGAGTACCCTTGGAGATTCACAGCGATCAAGGAAGGAATTTTGAGTCACAGATATTCCAGGAAACTTGCCGAGTTATGGGTACTCATAAAACAAGAACAACTTCTTACCACCCACAATCGGATGGAATGGTTGAACGATTCAATCAGACATTGGAGAGATACTTGGCAAAAGTTGTGGAAAATCGGCAACGCGATTGGGACAAGCACATACAACCGTTTTTGTTGTCATACCGAAGTGCTGTTCACGAAAGCACATCAGTGACACCAGCTTTCGCAAACTTTGGTAGAGAATTACGGCTGCCGGCAGACCTGATCACTGGAATGCCACCTGATGCCCCACGTAGTATAACCGATTATGCGAATGACTTGCGGAACAAAATGAATGACATTTATGAGCACGTCAGAGAATCGGGCCAGCAAATGTCTGACAAGATGAAAACCCGCTATGACCGCAAAATGAACAATAAAGGTTTCGATGAAGGTTCACTTGTGTGGTTACACAATCCAGTTCGCAGTAAAGGGAAATCTCCTAAGCTTCAAGCTAAATGGGACGGGCCGTACCGGATTGTGACAAAAATCAATGACGTGACCTACCGTATACAAAAAGGTACAAGAAGTGCTCCTAAAATCGTCCACGTGGATCGACTGGCGCGTTATTATGGGGCCGATAATGCTCGGGACGAGCATGTCTTAGGAGGGGGCAGTGTTACGCGCCAGAATTAATGTTGGGTACATGGCGGCATTTGCGTACTGCTAACGCCATCTAGTTTCAACCAATCAAACATTTACGTGCTGCCATCTAGTATCGAGTAGCAGATACTGGCATACTGCTGGCGCCATCTAGTATCCAGTAGCTGACATTTACGTGCTAGAACATTCAAGATGTTTTGACGGGACCTGTGTGTGCCCGAACTTTCCAGAGGTTTCCATACAGGAGGGTTCTGGAAATGACTGTCGGTATATAAAGGGCGGACATCCGGCGACGGCAGTCAGTATTGAATTGGCGATACAAACGATAACTTCGAGAGCGATCTTCGACTGCGAATTATAGTGAAGTGAAGTGTTCAGTAGTGCGATTGTGTTTTATAATTAGTGTGTTTTAAAGTGATAGTTAGTGTTGTGGATTAAAGTGTCAGTTTTGGTTGTTTAATCGGCTGTTTTTATTGTAACGAACCCCAAGCTCGTAACAATACCTTCAAAATCGTATAAGTAAAAGAATAGTACATTAGCCACATTTATTTAAGATCTTACATGCATGTATTCTTTTAATTTTGTATGTAAACACATGTTTGATCAAATAAAATTTCTTTCTTTCTTTAGTTGCTACAGTGAAATATTAAATTATTTTCCAACAGGACCCTCCACTGTTTGAAGACCTTCAAATACGCTTCGGAAGATACTAAATACTACGCACGTTACACTTTAGCTTTCAATCTGATTAAACGTAGGTTCCTGCTGCGTATCTATACTTAATATATAAAGCTGAAGAGTTTGTCTGTTTGTTTGCTTGCTTGCTTGCGTGCTTGAACGCGCTAATCTCAGGAACTACTGGTCCGATTTGAAAAATTCTTTCAGTGTTAGCCTATTTAGCGAGGAAGGTTATATATGATAAGAGACCAACAGGAGCGGAGCAGACGAAGTTGCGCGGGTCAACTAGTACAGATATATACCATTCTTAGCTGTACGCCCAATGAAAGTATTCCCAAAGGATTTCGTTGTTTGTTATATCCAGGAACTGACAACGGGAGTCAAACACCTCACCTCACTCGCCCCGCTGACCCGAGGTCGACCGCAGTTAAGCGGGCCGGCACCAGCCGGGGATTACGGAAGTCGCATAAGTTCCCGCAATCCCCGGCTTAGTTGAGAGAGGAACACCGGGGTGGTTTAAGACAGTAAAGGTGCGTTTAAACGGCGCGGGTAGCGCGATCCCACGCAAGCCGCGCCGTGTAGATGCGGCTCGGCTAAATCCGAACGCAAGCCTACTTACTATCGTATATACGGCGCGTATAAACACAATTCGAGCCGCGCGCGCCTTTGACCCGTGTCAAAAAACCGACCAGCAATGGCTCGAACGATTGCTGAGCCGTGCCGAGCATAGGCTGTTTAAACGACGCGTGGCGCGCTGAATCACGCGCCGAGGCTCGCTCGGCTCGTGTTTTTCGAGCCGTTTAACCGCACCTTAAGAGTCTGACAGACCCCTCCGCCCGCCCCAGGGCGGAGAACATCCATGAGGATTACCCCCGTAAAAAAAGGCACAGTATTACCTTGACAGAGAAGTCGATGTCAGGCCTCTGTCGCTTGGGGCGGCGCGGCTTGTCCTCCTTGTCCTTGCTAGCAGACTTGTGGCTGTTGCGCCGCCGAGCCGAGCGACGCGCCTTACCGCCGCCCTTTCCGTCCTCTCCCTCTGTCGTGTTGCCCTGGGAAATACAGGCGATTATTATGTCTCATGACAAAGAAAGCAAAGTGTATACAGTAGTCGTTACGATACACGGGCACGCGGTTACTAAGTAATTAACATAAGGTTTAACATGACCACGTGCTCATGAAATACAGTAACAATTTATGTTTTTTGTGTGGTATTGGTAATGGTATCCTGGCAAAAAATAGAAGAAATATCGATGGTTTTTTACCTTCTATCTCACGCTACAGAAAAAAATCTTTGCATCCAAACATCCTTGTGCCTTGTTTGAACTTTTGACATTGAAGCGATTCGCACACTGCAGCGCATCACGCAGCGTAGCGCGGGAGTGGGTGATCTTACGTTGTTTCAAAGTATCTCTGTTTGTATTGAAAACACGCACAGTGCAACACACTGAAAACGCATTCACGCGCAGTTTTTGACTTCGTCGCCACGCACCCTGCAGCGTGTAGCGCGCAAGGTGTGTGAATCGCTTGTGCCTGTCGATGTGACATCTGCTAACCCGCGCCGTGCTCGTGTGGATTATGTCCTGTAGGCCAGTGCCCCTGCAGACTGGTTACTAAGCTATAGTTACCACTCCCTCACTCTGACTCATGTCCTGAGGCGGCGCGGGCGCTGCGCCGCGCGCTCCTCCACGTCCGTGTCCACTTCCTTCAGCGTGCACGCGCGACCTGCACTGTGGAAGCTATAGTTACCTTTCCCTCGCTCTGACTCTTGTGTGAGCGCGTGCGCCTCCTGGGGCGGCGCGGGCGCTGCGCTGCGCGCTCCTCCACGTCCATGTCCACTTTCTTCAGACTGCACGCGCGACCCGTACTGTGGAATCAATCTATAGTTACCTCTCCCTCGCTCTGACTCTTGTGCGAGCGCGTGCGCCTCCTGAGGCGGCGCGGACGCTGCGCCGCGCGCTCCTCCACGTCCGTGTCAACTTCCTTCAGCGTGCACGAGCGACCAGCGCTGTGGAACATTAACAAGATTTAGATATTATGTAAAACAGGTATTTTTATAGTTATATCGCGGATAGATGGCGCCACGGTTCAACAAATAGCAACATCTGACAACTTGATTTGTAACTTAATCGGAAACTGTAAGCTATAATCAAAACTATAGAGCTACTTACAGCATCTCAATCTCGCGCAGCTGCCCCAGTATGGGCATGAGCTCCAGACGGCGGTTGGAGAGTAGATGCCACAGAATGCCCACCGGGCGCTGGCTCATACGTTGAGTTTGTATCACCTGGATGGAAAGACTTTCGTTAGTGTACTGCGCGCCTGGGACTTTTGACGTGACTTGTGAAGAAGATTGTATTAGAAAGACATTATTCATGTTTGAACACACAAATTACTTAAATAAAAAGTTTTCCTATAAATACATTCCTTGATTTTAAGATTCGTGAATTCTTACGAAGCCGATACTTTAATTCTAGATCAATAGGGTATCTATAAAACACTAAAAACCTTTTATGGAGTGTACTTTACACATAATTATAAACAAATTTACTATTGAGACCAACAACCCCGAAAACTTGAAAACAATATCAGTTGTTTAATAGAAAACAAAATATTTAGCTGATAAAAACGTGTGAAAAGGCTGTTTTTTCTCCCTAAAAGATTGTTATCCTTTGGTAAGACTCGAGCTCATCCCCCGCTATCTTCGCCCTAGTCTGCCGATGTCCCATGGGAATGGGAAATGGGTCCTCATTTAGTGGTTCTTTTTGTCCATTTCTCGCCCGACATGCCTCGGCCTAATACCACTTAAGCTTAGCGACTTTTTGGGTAAACTAGACTGGCCCGATGTAGCAAAGGACAGTTTTTTTTTGAGATGGGTTTGATCTTGACTCTAGTCTAGGTCAGAGATGACCGAGAAAAAGTCTATGATCGAGCGAGCTTACCCAGAAGGAGCCTGTTCACTCTAACTCTGAAGAGATTAGGGTTGTAAGCGTTCGGAAACATAGACGCAGGCAGAGTTCTACTCGTTTGCTGTGCGCATTATAAAAGACGTTTGGAAACGCTTAGAGCGAATTGGTGGAATAGCAACAAGGTAGGGATGGTAACTTGCAGTGGGTAGGGATGGTAACTTGCAGTGGGTAGGGATGGTAACTTGCAGTGCGTCTGGATGTCCGAGGGTAGAAGGGGGCCGGCGGGATGAGGTTGTGGAGTTCTTGGGCACACTCACCGAAGTACAATCTGTAGAAGACCGGCAAGCAGGCAAGCTTGCGGCTATGACCCAAGCTGTGTAAATTGGCATCCACCAGTTTTATGTCGCAGATGAGCCTCTTAGCAATGCGTTCCAATGAATCAAGCGCAGCAAGCTGGTATTTAGCTGAGCCATTCCAAAGGTGGCTGCGATACTCCATGCAGAATCGGACTCGTGCTTTGTATAGGGTTAAGAGAGCTGTCCAGGCCTAAAGTATCGCTTCACCCTATTTAGGATGCCCCGCTTTTTGGCCGTAGTTTGGGCTTTGTACTCAATGGTGGTGCCGAAGTTGCAGTTTATGTGTGGATGTCAACTCCACGCCTAGGAGCTCGAACCGATCAGTCCCAGGAACAGATTTACCCCGAACAGTAAGAGTTTGGTCGAAACGACTCCTTTTTGTGGTATAAAGACACGCCCAAGAGTTGTTTGGAAGAAAGAGAGGGACACAATAGGGAATATCCATGCGATTTTTTTATTTGCAAAATGAATTACTTATTGGCTCTAGTAAACAATCATGAAATTATTTTTTAAATATCATCATCAGCGATGAAGTTATAAAGCTTCAAAGATTACAATTAGAAAGTGAAGTCCGATTTGAACTTTGACGTAAGTCTATGACGCCTATACAGCTGCCATAGAAAACAGCGTTTTCGCGAGAGAGACAGGTATATTTGTTTAAAATAATTATATTTCGGTTGTTTTTCGAGCAATTTTGACTGTTTTCATTGTTAGTATTATATTTTTGTATTTTTTAGATAATCTGTAAAGATAATAACTATTTTTTTCATGATATTCCCTATTAAATAAAATAAAATAAAAATCGTTTATTATCAGGCGTCGACGGCCCATAGCGTGTTAGTAATCAGTACAAACTTAAAAAACTATGTTAGTAGTAAAACACGAGTACAAAAATTAATTAATACACACATACAACACAAAACAAACACGAAATAAAGCCAAGATTATAAGAAGATTTATCAAGTCCCATGTCTGACATGCAGCTTGATAAATCTATCCATTGTAGGCCCTTCTAGCCTTTCTGCAAACACCTTCAGAATGCTATTGGTGCTTCCCCTCAATCTGCGTACCACTGATGCCACTTTTTTGCGCATGATCGCGAAATAATCGTCAGTGTGCGCATCCGCGAACATTCCTGACGCACTACAGTAAGGTGGAAGCCTCAACAGCGCCCTGAAGGCGTTATTATATTGAATGCGCAGTGCGCTGTCTGCTTCTTGGGTATGATTAGCCCACAGACTGCTGGTGTAAAATATTTGACAAAACGCCTTAAAAAGTGTTATTTTAACCGGTGCTGAACAACCAGCAAACCTGCGTGCCAACATGTTTCCCCTCACAGACAGCGCCCTGCGCTCCCTTTCCATATCTAGGTCATCTTTTAAATCCTCTGTCACAATATGGCCCAGATATTTAAATTGTGACACCCTGTTCAAAGGTAACCCGTTCAGTTCTACGGGTGGGACATTTGAGGGACTTTTATTTTTTCCCTTAAAAACCAATTAACTCACTTTTCGTGGGGTTATACTTTAGCCCATGCTGTTCAGCGTATTTTTCACATATAGTGAGTAACTTTCTGATTCCCCCGATTGTGGGGCTCAGCAGCACCATATCGTCTGCGTAACTTAAATTATTTAAACTAACTCCGTCTACATGGCAACCGACATGAGTGCTGCTGAGCTCAATAAGCAAGTTGTTTATTGTCTATTGCCCAGCTGTTTGTTTTACAGATAACTCCTGTATAAGCCGTCTTACCTGTGTTGGTGTGATAATGATGTCGATGGGGACATCATGCGGCCCAAACAGATCGGCCGGCAGGGTGTCGAACACCTATAATAGAACAATACACATTACCATGACGTCAAAAGCTGTGTGGCAGACATTTACAATACTAAACACATTGACTATTCAGCCTCAAGTCTCCGCATAACAGTCGACGGATAACTGATACATCAATGAGCCTATTCTACTAATTAGGGTACAGTGCCCAAAGTGTAACCAACGGAACCCTATCAAAACATAGACAGTTAAAATTTTAACAACATAAATACAAAAAGTGCGAGTCGGACTCGCACACAAAGGATTCCGTACCATAAACCTTAATTTTTATTATTTGTGGTTATAGCGGCAATAGAAATACACCATCTGTGAAAATTTCAACTGTCTACCTATTACGGTTCTTGAGATACAGCCCGCTGACAGACAGACAGACGGACGGACAGCGGAGGCTTAGTAATAGGGTTCCGTTGGTTACCCTTCGGTTACGGAACCCTAAAAACGTGTTTTTATTCGGGTTTATGGTACGGAAATGCAACCCTTCGTATAAGAATCCGGCTCGCAATTGGCCGGTTTTTTAGCAAGGTTCGCATTCGCATCAATCTGTCAAAATCTAGGAAAAAAAAAAGGTGTATTTGACAGCTTGCGACTGACATGAGACTGCGAGCGTTGCTTTAAAAAAACACAACCGACTTCCAAAAAAAAACAATACAAAGTAAAAAATAACTTATTTCAGAAGACGGTATCAAAACACGAAGAAACAGACAGACACTATTTTTTACTTTGTAATGTTTTTATTTTTATTTGGAAGTCGGTTGGTATTTTATTGTAAAAAGTTTTTATTTTTCACTTTTTTGTGGTACACACACACACCTAACAATACAACTGGAATATTTACTATTTACTGTATTAAGAGCCATTTCACGTTTTTGCGCGTAGAAATAAAATTTTGGTTGTCTAATTTACCATATTAAGTAATACTCCAACATTTTTGAATACCTGTAAAAGAAAGACCAGTCTTTCGTGTTGTTATTTCACGTAACACATTTCAAAGAACTCTTTTAATAAGCTTGTAGTAATTAATCTCCCACAAGTAGTTTACTGAAAAATCAACGCAGAGTCGATTTGCGACTCCTATATCTACCATTAATATTCATAATTTTAACCAAAAAAAATACACAAATCATCAGACATACGTTTTTGTCGTCAAACTACTTACTAAAATTTATATTTTTAATAACATTAATTAGTAAAAAAATAAAGTAGGAGGTCAATTTTTACGTTTTATGTCGCTGTTTTATCGCAATTTTTGGTTCGAACAAAGCGTAATTACATTAAAAAAACTATGTAAATATAAACTATGTTTACAGACTAAACTAATTCCTAAATTTCATTAAAATCCCTTCATATAATTAAACATAATATCGTTTTTAAAATCACTCTAAAATAGAATAAATTACGAAGCATAAGCGGGCTGCGATCAGTACGGCTCCAGCGCCCGTCGACGTAGGACCTGTGTCAGTTTTTCCCGCGTCCCGATTATAGAGCGTACGTATAGTGAACGGAATATTATACTGCGACTACCACATTTTGATTCTCTTCATATTTTTTTTTTTCATAAGGTAAAAAAAAAGTTTCATAAAAAAAAGGTTCATAAAAAACATACCGTCGAATTGATAACCTTCTCCTTTTTGAAGTCGGTTAAAAAGGGAGGAAATCTATTTATATTGTTTTATAAATGTTGTTTCACAATGTTTAGAATAAATAAAACCTTCTAGATTTTACACTATCGAAAGATTGTGAACCCTAACAAACAGCTCACGATTTTAACGCATTATTTTCGGGAGATTGTAATATCTCGAAGCTAAACAGATACATTACAATCTATCGCGCGTTAAATTTTAAATTATCCGAAAGCTGTCCCTGATTGGTCGGTCTTACAGTAGCTCGTTCTGTGTCTATAGACTTAATATCATTATCAAATAAGATCTTTAAGGTCCACATTCATAAAAAATATGAAAACACGGAAAATGTATGTAATTTAGGTTATATTCGCTGACTAAAACTTATTTATTGTTCAAACTTCACTTCTTAGGTTAATCGCAGATTTAGTTTTACTTCCACAACATTAAAATATAAATAACTTTAACTCACAGGTTATTTTTAACACGAAATTAAATTAAAATCACCAGAACAGTTTGTTTACATTCGACATCAAACGAATTATCAAACAAATAAATATGGTGCGCCGGACACATGACGTTCAACCAATCAGCGCGCGAGATGCTTTCCGTTTTATACCATTTAACAGTATAATGGGCTGAATAAAAAAAAACTTTTTCAGAAATGTAACCAAAGTGAATTATGATTATATCGGCTCAAGATTGTTTAGTCCGTCTCAACACTAGCGCTACACTGGTTGCGGTGTCTATGTGTGAATAGCTACGCACACATAAACATTGCTCCCGTCTGTTACCTAAACTCGAGCGTTCGAATTTTGTGAAATGGCTCTTAATATTACTATGTATACAGGTTTATTTACTGATTTTTATATTTAACTCACACACTGATCATATAAATCAATAGTTGCAAAAATTTGTACATATGTGAGTATTATGTCCCCTTACTAGCAAACTTATTAATTTTACCTCTGCCGGCATTTTTTTATTGTACCTATTAGTAGTATATAAGTGTTTTTTTGGGAGCATCGTCCTCACATATAATCAACTGATTAATGTATGCAAATATTGTAAAGCTTATTTTTTAAAAGAGTAACTATGGAGTTTCTTGTCCGTTCTTCTCCATAAGAATCTACCTTTTGCGAACGGACGACTAGAGTCACTATAATATTTTATTTTATTTTAATTTGACGTTCAAAAGTGCCTTTATTGGTCTAGTTGAAATAAATCATTTGACTTTGGAAAATCGCAGGAAAACAAAATACGCAATTTCGTTTACTTGGATGTCAAAAAACCGTCATCCAAGTAAACGAATTCCAGCTATTTTGATTTAAAAGCCAAACTTCCTAACCAATTTTTATAAAACTTCCATGGGACCATTCGGGCAGTACATCCTTACAGACAAAACAAGAATTTTTCAATCAAAAAAATATTCCCGAATTGAGAACCTCCTTTTTTTGAAGACGGTCAAAAAGTATTTCTGAATTGGTTCTTTTTAGAGAACTAATTCAGAACTACTTTTTAACCGTACACGGATGGGAAATAATCAAATGGATCCCCCCCTACACTCTGGGCGGAGCGGAACGGAGTGTCACTCTTACTGACTAAAACCCATCCGTGTTCCTCCAAATGCCTTTTGCGTTCCAGGGCCGCGGTGACTCTTTCTAAGAAATTCCGCGACCCTGGCAGTGTTAAGACACTGCGAGGGTTGCGGAATGTGTCATCTACACTTTACTATATTATATTACACTTTATTACATTTTTATCATAATTTTAAAATAAATGGTTTTGAAGTTATTAAAGAAATTGACGAAAAATGACCATTCCCTCCCCCCCTTCCCTTATCTCCGAAACTACTGAGCCTAAAATTTTGAAAAAAAAAAAATGGAGATAATAGGTCTTAACTACAGATTACAGGAAAACCAATAAGAAGTCTGTAGTGTCAAAATAACATGTTAAAAAAAAATTCGTTCGGTACCCTTTGCACGCGAGTCTGACTCGCTCTTGACCGGTTTTTTAAAGAGAATTACATAACACTAGCTGACCTGTGCCCACTTCGTTGGTCGGTATTTTTCGAGTCAATATACAACTTGTAACAGAATAAACGCAATACCTCTTAAGGGGTCATCGAACTCATCATTATGCGCGCAAAAAAAATCGACTCTCCCATACATGAGCGCATAACTCGACAAAATGTACTGAAAAGGTGTTTTTTTCATGATTTCGGGATTGGTCACATAGTAAAAGTTGTTCATAATGATGAGTACAATGACCCCTTAAGAGGTATTGCGTTTAATCTGTTGCGTAACGTAGCGTAGCTTTCTATTAGTAAAAGAATTTTCAAAATCGGTTCAGGAGATCCAGAGATACAACCCCCTACAACCTCTCACAAACTTGTACCTCTTTATAAAATTATTAGTATAGGTTAGTTGTCTAGAGGCTGAATAGGCAATGACTACATAAATATGATATTTTGTTTAATGTATTAGGAGGAAGTGCTAATTGTAAAGGTTATTAATAAAATCTACATGTTAATAAGATAGCAGACATTTTTATATTGTGTTGTCTAAATACGACGCCTTTCGGTGCAAGTAACTACATGACACACAAAATATATCATGGAGAAGTTTACCATAAAGATCGTAGTGTATTTTTTACAATACAAAAATCTATTAATTTTACTTTGCTGGTTACTTTAATTTTCTATGTTTTCACTACTATTTTATAGGCTTGAGGTCAAATTGTTTTATACATGCAGGGCACTTGATTGTTAATCATATTGATGCCTTGTCAATCGGCCATGTTTAAGAACTGATAGTGTGACTGACAATTATTGACCTTATTACTATGGCAATAAGGTTCACCGCAAATGACTACGATGGTACGTAAAAGATATGTAAGTCAATATGCTTGTCAACCAACTTCCCAAACTCGGCAATGAGTGAATAAACTTCTCCAAAATATGATCTTTACCTGGCAATCGTGCACAGTAGTGGCGACCACTGTGTTTGGCTTGATGGCTTTCATGTGCATCATCAGACCGAACTCCAGGTCGCCATAGCCTATACAATACATATAAGATACAGTCTATAGGGAAATAATATCAAATTGTTTTTTTTAATGGTGGGAGATTTTTGTCTTCAAAATTACTTGAGTGAATCGTTCCCTTGTGCCTTTTATTTGAATCTAGGGCTGGGGCATCCATATTGCTCAACGAATCACATGACAATTTCTTGAGGAGCGAATCGCATTCTTCAGCTGGGGTATATCAAAATAATAATATAAATATACAACAATATTACCAAATATAAATAAAAAATATCCTTTCGAGAGATTTTAAATAAATATTTTTATAATTTTAATAAAATTGTATAAATTAGATAGATTATTTTTTTACGATTAAGCAATCTTACCTCTTCCTTTGCCGATGCGGTATCCTTCCTTGGACACGGCGACTGATCCCATGACGACCAAATCGAGCGAAACGGAATCTTCTATGCCTGGTGAAAAAAACACTATGTTTAACATCTGTTTTATAGAAGCAAACGTGCCGGCGGCCAACCTGATGGTAATAGGTTACCGCTGCACACATTTTTCAAAAAGACGATGAAGTTTTTATATGGGACTAAGTGAGAACATTGCGAAATTCAAACCTCCGTTTCATATAGAAAGTGTTACATAAATAACGCAACACCTGAAAGGAGTCGTCACTATACTCAAAATGTACGCGCCTATCTCGTTTTTCCCGTTCTCGTAGGAATTTCGGGAAATCCTCTTAGTGTAACAGAATAAACACAATACCTACCACCTACCTGAAAAGGAATCATTGTACTCATTATTATGAACAACTTTTACTATTGGACCAACACAGAAAAAGCGAAAAAAAAAAACGACTTTCCCATAGGAAAGGAACACTGAAATCGCGAAAAAAAAAAAATCGACTCCATACATTTATGTGCGCATAACTCGACAAAATGTACTGAACAGCTGATTTTTTTTGTCGCGATTTCGGGATTGGTCCCATAGTAAAAGTTGTTCATAATGATGAGTACAATGACCCCTTCAGAGGTATTGCGTTTATTCTGTCTTTACATTGTATATTTTTTCATTTCATTTGGTTAGTACAGTAGTACAATACACGACCTCAAATAAGTGACGTCGCGCTTTTCATGAGAAACTTACTTCGGAATTTTTGCTTTTTACAAATAGATAAGAGAAAAATGCGAAATGTGAGTCCGCTACGTTCAATACTCATAACTATTCTCAACTACCCAATACGCCAAAGTTGTCTAAATATTTCAGTTTCTGAGAATAAGAAAGCCAAAGTTGGTCATTATATGCAAAAAACAGTCAAATTGTAATAGGCCTCTTAACAGCGGATATTTTTTCGCGATTTCTGGTTTGGTCCCATAGTAAAAGTTGTTCATCACTGCCTCCGTGGTCGAGTGGTTTAGGTTTAGTTCGATTCCCACGGGAAGAACATTACTTTGTAAAGTTGTTTTCCAGTTTGGCTAGGACATTGCAGGCTTGAATCACCTGATTGTCTGATAAAAAGATGATTCCGTGCTTCGGAAGGCACGTATAAGCCGGTGGTCCCGGCCACCAAATGGCGGTCGTCAAATAAATCATGTCAGAGGCCCTTGATGCGGTTTAGAAACTCTGACACTAGGGTGTATGGGGTCGTTAGACCTTACTACCCACACGATAAGAAGAAGAAGTTGTTCATAATGATAACTGCAATGACCCCTTATTAGGTATTGCGTTATGTGTGTATTAATTTGCTTTTCCTTCTTTAATATCTAGATAGATAGATAAAACATTTTCAAAAGATATTTGCTATATTCACAGACAAGGTCGCCATTTCGCAATATCGCCAAAAGAACTAAGTATGCGTGAAAAAATAGTTCTGAAACCTTTCTTGGAAGGTAAACTCCCACATTATTTAAAGGAGAATGTGAGATCTTTTCAAATCCCACACACTATTATAATGTAAACTATAATATTGTAATCCTTGCCGATTTTGACAACGGCGACGTCATGTAGCGTGTGCCCTAACATGACTCACCAGACTGAATCTGTTTTTAAATACCTGGTGTCCACAGCTAAGTCAATACAGTTGGCCGGCGGAATCTATACTAATATATAAAGCTGAAGAGTTTGTTTGTTTGCTTGAACGCGCTAATCTCAGGAACTACTGGTCCGATTTGAAAAATTCTTTCAGTGTTAGATAGTCCATTTATCGAAGAAGGCTATAGGCTATATATCATCACGCTAAGACCAATAGGAGCGGAGCAGTAGTGAAAATTGTGACGGAGACGAAGTTGCGCGGGTCAGCTAGTGTATAAAGCTGAAGACTTTGTTTGTTTGTTTGCTTGAACGCGCTAATCTCAGGAACTACTGGTCCGATTTGAAAAATTCTTTCAGTGTTAGATAGTCCATTTACCGAGGAAGGCTATAGGCTATATATCCTCACGCTAAGACCAAAAGGAGCGGAGCAGTAATGAAAAATGTGACGCAGACGATAGAAGGCTTTAGGTCTCTCTTTACTTATAAGGCGTTTCTCGTTAAAGGTATATGTCGCTTTATTTCGAAAGTTTTAACACCGTTCTAGACCGTAGTGCGCCAATACGACCAATAATACTGTACGAGCTATAGTATTGTCTAGTGTTCAAACGTATCCTAGTTCATAGATAACAATAAATATCTGGTTCCTCAGCTGTCAATATTAATATAATTGATTAAGACATAAGGCATTGCATAATATTATACTCATGAGTCAATGCGTCTTCGACATTAAACGAGACAATTTTTTGTTGGTGCAAGGTCAAGTCTTTACAAAAGAGCTATAGATACTACGCACCTGTTTATTGATGATGTCATACTAGTACTACAATAAGTGTGAGTGTAGGGCAATCTTAATTTCAATTAGTTTTATCGAAATAGATTGGCCTAGATTTTTCTGGTAGTAAAAATCTAGCACCCTGCTGATAACATTTCTTAAACTCACAAAATGGAGTTGAGATACAGCTGTGTTCTTGATTTAGGTTACTAGTGATCGACAAATAGGTTAATTACTATGCCATTATTTGTATTATCCTTACTAATATTATAAATGCGAAAGTAACTCTGTCTGTCTGTCTGTCGCGTTTTCACGCCAAACCCACTGAACCAATTTAAATGAAGTTTGGTACACAGATAGTCTAGAGCCTGAGAAAGAACATAGGCTAGTTTTATCCCGGGAGTATGTCAGAAGCTAGTCATACCATAATTTATTACCCAATAACGTTACCACACTCCGCTTGTATCCCAGATGTGGGAACTCCTGGGGCATTGGCCAACCCGAACGAAAACTTGAAAGAAGGACGTTATGGTATTCCACCAATTGACAGTATGACATAACTATCAAATAGGTATGATCAATAGCAGTGTCTACATTTCCCAATGTTGTCACCAAACCTACCATAGCATAGGAATTGAGAACGAAACAAGCTGTGGATTTATTTGGCTGCTCCGAACTCTTTAGCCAATGCTTTAGTAGTTCTTTACGACCAACTAAGACATACAATGGAATGAGTTCATACTGGTGGAACTCAACATCACCAAACGGCTATCTGCAATATTTTGAGATCGTAGGTACCCTTAGCCTTTTCGGAAATATTTTGCATTCATCTAAGCATAGTCTGGAAAGCCTCATGATACTGAGCTGGGTCGAAATAAAACGCGGTCATGGTAGAACACCGGTAAGATGGACAGACGCAATTAAAAAGGCTGTTTTTGTTTTTATAAAACACGTTGCCTTCAAAATAGAAATTCCTCCTGTATCGTGGGTGCGTTTACAAACACAAACTCACATAGGTACACAAACAGCCAGACCCGGAACAACTATCTGTAGGCCATACATATTTTTGTTCCGTGGGGGAATCGAGCCCGGGACACGCAGTGCAGCAGTCAAGTTTGAACCGTGCCGTTGAAGGCCGCGTATACAGAGCGGCCGTTATCCTCAGCAGTGAGGAAAAAACGAAAAAGAAAAACACACTGATAGAACAACATAACACTACTTCTAACTTCTAAGCGATACTTACCAATAGGTTTTCCATAAGACTCCATTCCGTTACGCGAGACGGCCTTCCTGATGGCTGCCGGGCCAGTCTCTCCTTCGGGCAGCTCAAGCCGGTTGAGGAACCCCTTTTGCAGACGAGGCACCGGCACGTAGAGGGTCTTTTGTTGCTCCAGGCAGAGGACCCTGGGGATTACAGCTTCTTTATACAACGTGCAACAGAATTGAAGCGAACCTTGAAATCGCGACAAAAAAAGGAACGAAGCTGATTTTTTTATTCTGTTTTGTATATTTTGGTGAGCAATGGCAACTATGGTACTAATTGAGAACTCCAAAATTCTTGGCTATTTCAGCGATGATTCAAAATTCGTTTTCGGCAGCAATTAATGCATCCGTCTTTAACCTAACCAAAGCAAGATGTTCTTTTTTACTATATTAGTTGTACTAGACTAGTATTTGATCACTATGATAATAGTTAAATTCACGATGATGAATACTACGAAAGAATATCACGTCACGTGAACATAAATTGTAATTATTAAACAACTGTCGCCTAGAACAAGAACAGTAGTTGATCTTCGAGAGAAAGTCGACCGTGATTCATTTGTTTATCGGGTGAAATAACTAATAGAATTACTGTCTCGAGTGATAAGCATGTCTAGCTGCATAAGTGACCTTATGATCTTTGAACTTTGGTGAACCGCACATGACAACAATGTGTCCGGGCCCAAACGATTGTAAATGTAACGTTGCTTGAAAATGTGCGTTTGAACTTCTCTTCAGCATGAGATACAAAATATTTGGTTCAATAATGCTGTTATAAGAAGACTAGCTGACCCGCGCAACTTCGTCTGCGTCACAATTTTCATTACTGCTCCGCTCCTATTGGTCTTAGCGTGATGATATATAGTCTATAGCCTTCCTCATAAATGGGCTATCTAACACTGAAAGAATTTTTTAAATCGGACCAGTTGTTCCTGAGATTAGCGCGTTCAAGCAAACAAACAAACAAACTCTTCAGCTTTATATATAAGTATAGATTACAAAATACAAAATCTTTATTTCTTTAAATAAAGATTTTGTATAGATTAGTCAGTCAAGGTTGGTTGGTCGAAGAAAAGATAAATGGAGAGTCACAGAGTTAGATGACTACGCCCTGGAATGCTAATGTGGTGCTGTTTCACGGACAGCGGGGAGGGGGGCGGAGTACTTAATGTCATATTCGCACACTGTCGACCATAATACACGCCCTGTAGTCTGAATGTTATGCCAAGTACAGATTGATTGAATGGTGGCCATTCACTATGTTCGCGTATCTCTTACTGCTCCACATGGATACGTTGCGAACTTGGTTCGAAAACTTATCCACTATGCGGAGAAGTAGCAGGAGCGCGAAGCTCAAGAGGTTTGCGAACATAATGGATACCCAGTATTACATGTCGCATTGCATGAATTCGGACGGCTTTTTTGCAGTGGGAAATCATCAAATAATGACTCCTTCCGCCCTGGGCGGAGCAAAGGGCGTGTCAGACTCTTATTGACTAAAACCGTTTAAGATGTTTAAGACTGTTCGTTGAGAGTAGAGGTACAAAACTTTTTGAAAGAGACCTAAATTACTCATTTGCATATTATTATCTGAATACAAGTGTTACAAAATAATAGAAAAGTATGCCTTGCCCAGTCCGCAGCGTAGTATCACCGGTCTTATACAAAAAAACTATAAGGTCACTTTTTACAGTACATTCGTATTAGCCAACGTAAGCGTTACATATTCATGCCGTCTATCAATGATATAGCAATCTTCAGGATATAGTTAAATACCGATTGTGTAAGCGGTAAGTTATCGTTTAACAGTTACTGTTCGTTAAGTATATAGGAACTGTTAAATGTTGCTTCAACAACTCACGCAACTTAATAAAAATATTTTGTTTTAATGAATTTTTCAACGGTTTTAGAAAGCATAATCAGTAGTGGTAACAGTGTTAAATGCCAGGAAACACGTGGACTCTCACACGAAGGGTTCCGTAGTACCATAAACAAAAAAAAAACCACGTTTCATATATCGGAGCCCCCTCCCATTGATTTGACAGTTTCAGTTAACTCTCGGCTTGTCTGTCATCCTTACAAAACACAAACCAACAAGACAGTTAAATTAACAATCTAGCTACTGTTTTACGACACTAGTTTCATAATATAAAGCCGCTTTATATCACTAGATACAACTAGTTATTACGTGAAAGTGGATACGCCTTGTTGACTAAGATTAACTATCGTATTAACAAACATACCAAATTATTGTACCTTCCAATTGTTCATTAACAATTATGAATGATTTTACAGTTCATTAAATAAGAGGCATGAAAAAACCGGCCAAGTGCGAGTCGGGGCTAACTGAACTGCATTATAGGATTTTTGAGAAAATCCAATAATGCAGTTTTGTAGATTCTCGGGCCTGATGTTGATGAAAACTAAAATAGCATCAAGCAAAATCGGTTGTTTTTTTTTAAATTAAAGCTGTTTTTTTTTTTATTTGTGATGGGTTTGCTCTTGACTCCAGTCTAGGTCAAAGATGACCGAGACAAAGTCTACGATGGAGCGAGCTTACCCAGAAGGAGCCTGTTCACTCTAACTTTGAAGAGATTAGGGTTGTAAGCGTTTGGAAACACGGACGCAGGCAGAGAGTTCCACTCCTTTGCTGTGCGCATTATAAAAGACGTTTGGAAACGCTTAGTGCGAGTTGGTGGAATAGCAACAAGGTAGGGATGGTAAGATGCAGTGCGTCTGGATGTCCGATGGTAGAAGGGGGCCGGTGGGATGAGGTCGTGGAGTTCTTGGGCACACTCACCGAAGTACAATCTGTAGAAGACCGACAAGCAGGCAACCTTACGGCGATGAGCCAAGCTATGCAGCTTGGCATCCACCAGTTTTACGTCACCGATGAGCCTCTTAGCTCTGCGTTCCACCGAGTCAAGCGCGGCAAGCTGATACTTAGCTGAGCCATCCCAAAGGTGGCTACAATACTCCATGCAGGATCGGACTTGCGCTTTATACAGGGTTAAAAGCTGTACAGGCTTGAAGTATCGCTTCACCCTATTTAGGATGCCCAGCTTTTTGGCCGCCGTTTGGGCTTTGTACTCGATGGTGGCGCCGAAGTTGAGACTGGATGTCAACTCCATGCCTAGGAGCTCGAGCCGATCAGTCACAGGAACAGATGCACCCCGAAAAGTAGGAGTTTGGTCAAAACGACTCCTTTTTGCGGTAAAAAGACACGCCTGTGTTTTGGTGGCGTTAAAAGTGACCACATTGTCATCACCCCACTGGGAGACAAGGCTTAAGGTCAAATTTGTCCGCTCTACCATGGCCTCTCTCAAGGAACGAACTTCATCCCCGCCGGTTGTTGCGCTGGACAAGTATCTCTCTGAAACCGTACTGTCATCTGCGTACCCAACAAGACCAAGCTGAAGTAAGTCATTGATGTGCAGCAGGAAAAGAGTTGCAGAGAGAACAGATCCCTGAGGAACTCCAGCATCAATAGCCATGAGGTCAGAGGAGCAGCCGTCAACGACTACTCGGATCGACCGTTCACTCAGGAAGTCTGATATCCAGCTACAAAAACCAGCTGGGATGCCATAAGCAGGAAGCTTGCTCAGTAGACCTGCGTGCCAAACCCTGTCAAAGGCCTTCGAGATGTCGAGCGACACGGCAAGTGCTTCGCCGTGTCTCTCGATGGCCTCGCCCCAGCAGTGCGTGACATACACAAGAAGATCGCCAGTTGACCGTCCCCGGCGAAAGCCATATTGACGGTCACTGAGGAGATCATTGTCTTCAAGGTAGGTCAGCAGCTTACTGTTCAGAACCCTTTCCATAACCTTGCAAAGGATGGAGGTAATGGCGATCGGACGGTAATGGGCAGGGTCAGCACGGTCTCCCTTTTTGGGCACCGGTTGCACATTCGCAAGCTTCCATGATTTCGGCACCGTTCTTTTTTCAAGAGAGAGGCGGTACAGGCGTGCCAACACAGGAGAAAGTTCAGGTGCACATTGCCTCAGCACTCTCGCTGGAATGCCGTCAGGCCCGCTGGCCTTATTCACGTCTAGACTGCACAATACTCTTCGGACCTCTTTAATGTGAACTGTGATCTCCGGCATCGAAGAGTCACAACGAGGTAAAGTCGGTGGTTGCTTGGAGCCAGCGTCCAGACGCGAATTGCTTGCAAAGAGAGTTGCAAATAAATTTGCTTTCTCACTTGCATAGTGAGCCAGTGAGCCATCAGGTTTCAACATTGGAGGCAAAGTGGGTCGACAGAAATTCGTTTCAACCGCTTTCGACAGGGACCAAAACTGTTTACTACCTGGAGGGTGCAATGCTAGTTTGGCCCCGATACGTCCGACATGGTCAAAACGTGCCCTACGTACAACCCGCTTGCAGAACTTAGCGGCAGAATTAAAGGCTCTTTTCCTCGCGCGAACCCTACGTGCTTTAACCTTTCGGTCGCGGGCCTTGATCCACGCTTGGTATGCAGACTCTTTACGGGCCTCAGCGTGGGCGCATTCTGCATTATACCAAGGCCGGGATTTGTGACCGAGCGGGATGTCGGAGAATGGAATAAAATACTCCATCCCCTGCCGAATCACGTCCGCAATCAAGTCAGCACAGCACGAAGGGTCGCCCGAGGAGAAGCACACTTGCCGCCATGGATAAGATGCAAAAAAGTGCCGCATCTCATCCCAATCTGCTGACTCGTATCGCCATACTCGTCTCGTGCCTCTAGGACTCTTATCTGGAGGAGAGCAGGTCAATACGGATTTCACCAGGCAGTGGTCAGACGTTCCCAGCGGAGCTGAGACCGATACTGAATGACTGCCCGGATCAGTTGTCAGCAGAAGGTCCAAGCAATTGGGTGTATGGGCGTCAACATCCGGTACCCGCGTTGCCACATTCACCAGCTGGGTTAGATCTAGCGTTAAAGCAAACTTGCGCGCCTCTAACCCGGCATGGTCAGTTTTCTGGTACGGGAACAACCACTCTTTATGGTGGGCGTTGAAGTCCCCCAGAAAAATGAGCTTCGCTGTTGGGTACCGTTGCTGGGCTACGTCGGCCGACTCCACGAGGGAATTGAACAGCGCTGTTGTCTCCTGATCTCCGCTGTGCGATCGGTATACGCCGATGTAAATAAATTTCTCCACGCCTGTGTCCAGAAGTAGCCATATGGCAGAAAAACCCGATTTCTCAAAGCAACGGAGACGACGACAACAAATGTCATCGCGGACGTACACACAGACCCCAGCCTGCTTCTTGAACTTGTGTTCCAGAGAGTAGCCCGGGTAGTTGAGGTACGCCACGTCCGACGGGGTTGTTATCTTCGTCTCCGTTAGGAAAAACAGGTGCGGCTTCTCGGTCTCAAGGTGGTGATGGACCGGATCGAGATTGGAGTGCAACCCCCTAATATTAGTGAGTTGCACTTTTAGTGGGAGGAGGTGCAGCCGTTGTTTTACCATATTTTTCTTCTTTGCTTTGGTCATCATGAGAGTAGATGGGGAGAAAAGTTGAACTGTCGAGGCGCTGCTCAGTGAACCAAGTGGAACACTAGAGCTAAACTGACCTGTGGGGAACTCATTTGGAGACTGCGGGGACGCCCGAACCCCCCCGGATATGGCCACCGGGTCCTCCCATCCAGTCGCCGGCTGGCACGGTGGAACATACCGGGATTTTTCGCTAGTTGGCGGGGCAGCCTTTCACACGTGGCTGGCGTGCTACTTGGGCCCCCTACTAACTGCGGTCGGCCAACGGCTGGCACCGTGCTTCGGATCCCGCTACCCTCCAAAATGAGTTACCCGGAAAGCCCAGCCCAGTGACCAAGACCGGTTCTGAGCAGAGCAACTGACAGTCTCCTTCTCTCCCAGAGCTGTATTTTGATTAGTTTCGTATAGTTTGCCATGTGTTATTACTTCCCAGAATTTGATCCTTATTAGCTACACTTTCGGGTGGTGTAATAATACAGGCTGAGATTTTCTTTTTTCAAAATCAATCGGTTCGATTTCTGGGTAGAGACCACGATTTTTCGAAATTCCAATGATGCAGTTTTTTTTTCATCAAAATCGGGCTCGAGACTTCTTTTAGTGTTTTTCAATATTCCTCAGTTTCGGATTTGGCCCTGAAGGCACACTTTAAAAATTCAACCTGCAGTGCGATTCTGTAAACATATCGAAGTGAACACTTGGGTGAAGTGAACGACAGGTGAGCTGTCAAACCATACAACCAAGACGGCGTGACAACTCACTTGTCGTTCACTCCACTTATGTGGTCACGGTGAGATGTCGACAGAATCGACCGGCTGTATATCATCACGCTACGACCAATAGGAGCGGAGCAATAATGAAAAATGTGACGCAGATGAACTTGCGCGGGTCAGGTCAGCTAGTGTTTTAATATTACTGATCTCTTCTATCTTAATTTATACCTACCTCAAAAATAAGTCCATATCTATATATTTTATCGCCAGATTTAATTAATGTAGCTTACATAGTAAGGCGGCATACGCGTTATAAGTGATGATGGGGTCAAATTAAACAAGTGCATATCTTGAATATGTACTATAATGTAGAAGTAATCAGAAATCAGAATCATTAAAGATATTGTATTTACAGAATTCCCGGAACTTTATCAACCTGAAACCTATAATGATAAGTTCAATTAACTCATTGTTATACATATAATTATTAGTTTGCTTGGAAATTTGAACTATTTCCGTCAAAATAAAATCTATACTAATATATAAAGCTGAAGAGTTTGTTTGTTGGTTTGCTTTAACGCGCTAATCTCAGGAACTCCTGGTCCGATTTGAAAAATTCTTTCAGTGTTAGATAGCCCATTTATCGAGGAAAGCTATAGGCTATATATCATTACGCTAAGACCAAAAGGAGCGGAGCAGTAATGAAAATTGTGACGCAGGCGAAGTTGCGCGGGTCAGCTAGTATACTCTATTTGTCCTTCACAATAAAAAGGATCATGAGAATTAAATTTCATACAATATTTTTGGCAGTCTTATTTATTATTTTTTTTTCTTAAGATAGACATACCGCTCTCTTATACATTCGTACAATTAGTTTTGCTACATTTTTAACCGACTTCCAAAAAGGAGGAGGTTCTCAAGTCGTCGGATTATTTTTTTAAGGCTAGAAAACAATATTTATTTAAAACTTTATGTACATTGTACAATAGTGGTACATATGTATAATACATAATATTGAATTACAACTTATCTTTACGCACCATTTGCATTACATATTAACATTATTATAATTGCTGTGACCGGCGCATACGCAGAAAGTATCGCTGCAATTATTTCAGGATAATAAAAATGTATCACGCGCGGTTGAAAAGAAAACAATTAAAATACAATTATGCAGTTGAAAGCTAAAGTGTATTGAGTCAAAGACCTCTTTAACATGATATACATAATCAACGTATAATCGTCCATATGGTAGACGCCAGATAAACTTGCAATAAACTACATTGACATTTCCCTAATATCCCTTCGTAGATAACCGAACAATAAATTATGAACCGTAGTCGACTCAGAACAGCTTTGTCTTTATTTCTGTTTTTGATATTAAGAATGTCAATAAATGTATGAGGGTAAATAACCTTTATTGCACATTTATCTGGCGCCTACCATAGGACAGTCTTCTCCGTGAGAGGGAGTGGATCACATAACGGCCACAATGCGAGTTCGTGGATGTATTTTTTCTTTCCTGATGACGCCGCTTTAGATCTTTCTCGCCTGATGGTAAGTAAGCGATGGATGAGCGCGGTGAAGCAAGCCGAGATGACTTTTCACTCTTGCTTTCAAGGCTGACGGGCCAGTTGGTAGGGAACATAGATAGGCACGTCGCATCACGTCGAAATGTTTATCATAATGAAAGGACATGCCGGGTTTATCATAATGGTTCCCTACACCTTTTTTAAGAGCAGTGGTGAGTAAAGTGCCAAATTACCTGTTTTAGTAAAATATTTAACACACGAAAATAGTAAAAAATCATGCAGGTAGCAATTTAATTATTATTTTCCATTACCCAATAAAATAATATGTAACAAACTAATTATACTTGAAAAAAAAAAAATCGTAAGTCGCACCAATACCGTAACCTGCTCATTAAAAGAAAATTAAATTAAAGTTAGCAGAACGTATAAATTTTCAGCGGCTTGCAGCGATTTATGTAATAAAGCAGAAAGTTATAAAACATAATGTAGTATGGAATGCGTTACCCAAGATATCGGTCATGGGTTGCGTAAGTAATCAATTGCTGTACTCGGAGTACTCGGACACTAGGTTTTCTACTTTGTATTATAGCAAACAACATTATTTTGGTGCAATTAAAATGTATTTTCTATGCTGCTCTGCAGTTGTAATGTGTTACAGTACTAAACAGTAGCAAATAACAGGTGTCAACGCGACGAACCGCTAGTACTATTCTGTAAACACATCACCGTCGAATCTTGGGTGAAGTTAGTTGAATTGGACTGTCAAACCATAGTTTCAGAGTGAAATGACGGTTCACTTCACGCCCACTACTAGACCTAAGATATCACGGTGACATTTTTATAGACTGGCAGTTGTTCTACCAATTAGAAAAAAAACAGAACTATTTAATAAAGAATCTGTACATTTTACCATTGAAGCTGATACAGCGATACTACAAAATGACAAACGAATTAAATATCTTTTTCAAGTGAAATGACTGACGAATGAGTAATTGTTAGATCTGGATATTCTTCTCCTACCCAATTAAGGTAGATCATAACTATTTAGTTCGAAGAAGCGTTGTGCGGAGAAGTTACGAGCAAATCCTGCTCATTATATTAGTCCTTACTCATGACAGCAGGAGGAACATCGTGCGTGTACCTAGTCTGTAGGAGCCAGACATAATCTTCCAGACATAAAAAATAACCAAAATGCAAGAAAAAATTGCCAATGAAGCGTAGACATGGCTGTAACAGCGCAATAGACAACATATTTTCTGCTGTAAAAACACGTGAAGAAAACTGTATCTTGAAAATTCAGTCAATGTTGAGGAATTCGACTGTTCCATCGGACATATTAATTACAGCTAGTTCGCCATCTGTCACCATAATTTTGTAGCAGAGTTTCAATCTCGCGCTCCAATTGAGAAATTTATTGGCTATTAAAGAAATCCAATCAGAACTCTCCGCTTGGGATTTTAAACGTTAGTTGTGTGTAGTTGGTGTTTATTGCCGGTGAGACAAATGAATTACTGTGGAACAAAGAAACCACTATCGACAGTAAAAACTGAACTCTAAATTCCAGAAGCAGTTCACCAGATTAGTTCTGATGCTTCTGGTGTGCTATTGTCATTTTTAGATGTTGCTCCTTTAATTTCTAATGTGGTTTACCGAAATGTTGAGCGCTCCCGTTCCCTATTAACTCTCTACGTTACCAACGCAGAGGGCATTGACTTGGTTTGAAGAAACATACAGAATGTCATGTGAAATATTGCGTTTTTTCAAAGCAACAGTGAAAGTAAATAAACATGCTATTGTCAGTATTTTTTATAATTTCTTTTTTAATTTCAGCGAGCTCAAAACTAGCTGTAAAGTGAACGTAATTCTTTCAGTTACGACTGTTTTGGCGTTTCGGTGAGACACCTCTATGCTAGTCTAAAATTAGCCCTGTATTATACGAGTTCTGGAATGTGTCCCGTGCTCGCCGGCTAACTCGAATCAACTGTGCACGACGCAAGATAAAGGTATCGCTTTAAACTCGCGAGTCTGGTGCGATTCTAAGCTGCGAGCCGTCAATCAGCCAGCGGCGCGGAACGCAACCAACCGCACGAAAGGATGATATAAGAGGTACAAATGCAAGCGCTATGTACACTCTAATTCGCGTCGTGCCTGACTTTCTTCGCGTTTTTAAAGTTATATATTACTTTCCCAATGTCACAATTAGATTAAAAATAAATTAGATTTGCACTTGAAAGGTTGATTTGGGATCCCCCTTGGAAGATCGATAAAACATTAATTATTCAGTATCTATCGACCGATTTACTTACGATTATCTGATGCCCCTGAAACTACAATCGTCATTTTCTTGGAAATTGTCAATTAGGCAAACTGCATATATTTTATTCAGTCGATTTCCAAAGTCGATGCTAAATTGTTTAAAATGTTTGCATTTGATGTTGTAACAACAGCGTCGAAGTTTTGAATTTCTTAAGACTGTCAAGATGATAAGACATCAACATTGTCTTACTTTCTTTTTACAGCCGGTGGTTGTCGTGTGACGAAATGTACGTCTAGTTAGAGCTGATGATGGCAAGTAAAAGCTTTATAGTACCAGTAGATACTCGTTAGGGCATTCAGAAGCTGCCGAATGGTCAAAATGGGAGACATGTTACTGAGTATCATGTAATGAGAAGTCTTTGTAGCCGAAATCAAAGTATTTAACAGTTCAGAAGTTCTTGATCTGTTTGTCAAAGACAAGACGCAGTTCTACGGTCAAAATAGTGGTTGTGTCTTACCTCACAGCCTCCTGCGGCTTATCAGGGTTGACTTTCACGGTGCTAGCATTCTTGAAGACTTCCAGCTCAGCAAGTTTGGCAGCTGCCTCCGGAGCTCCCTTGAAGTTCGGGATGCGATTGTACACGGGGCGCGGGAACATGGCCAGCCCGTTGGTCTCCAGATGACGCCATACCTTCAGGCGGAACGAATGCTTCGTAATCTCCTCCAGCACCGCTTTCTTGGCTGAAAGTTTAGTGAGAGTATTTTTATTGAGGGTCATTGAACTTTTTTTACTTTGTTTTGTTAGACTCGAAGCGTAGGAAGATTGTTGGCAAGAGATTTCGATGACTAGATGTAATACTGGCGTAAAATTGACTGTTGTTGAGCTGTACTGTGGATGCAGAAGCTGTCTTCACAGACCATAAGTAGTGGCTATTTTTACATTAGGTCAAGGTTCTCTTCTTTTTAACAGACTTCTATTCTCGGGACAAAAATGTTTTTAATTGATTTTTCCATCAACGAATGAATCGCGATTTCAAAATTAGGTCAAAGCGATAAGTGAAAGAAAAACCGAAGTATATTTTTAAACTAAGGTAAATGACCGTTATATTCAACAGTTGGTATGTTATACGTCGAATAGTGAAACCGTAAATTGCTGCGTTTTATAGTAATATATAAGTTATTGTACCGGTGTATAAGCTTAGTTGCGACATAATGGTCAGTGAATTTACTATCGGTACCTACTTGAACTGAAAGAAAAACATTTGTTTGACTGTAATATTTTTTAACTGAAGTTTCGACTGCTCGATATGTTATGTTTATACTTAGAAGCATTACTTTTGATTAACTTTATCGATAGTTATTGTACACGGCAAGAAACATGTCGAAGAAAATAGTGAATATGGAGATAATGAGGGTAGCAGAAGAAATAAGAACGATTGAGGTGATGACCATTAAAATTATAGGAAATAGAGAAATTATATGTATGGAAGAACTAGAGAAAACATGATGAGCCGACCCCAAATAGAGACAAAAGCTGAAAGATGATGACTTATTGTAAAAGTGTGTTTGAATCAAACTAAAATATACTTTCTAAGACGTTTGGCATACGGGTTGTCCAACAGTTTTTAATAAGCACAATGACTATGTACTCTAGGGAATAATAGCGTTGTTCCATATACGGTTGACGCAGGAAGAGGCGGTGAATCAATAAGTATTATATGTCCGGTAAACTTCTTTGAAATATAAAGATGGCTCTGCTTGGCAAGAGCAAATTGTCAAAAACCTGTCAAATCCAGTACATTTAAAGTTCTGTATTTCGCCACGTTTAATATGATATGTGTCGCACTATAGCTCCTTGTTAGCCTTAACAATGCGTGTGAGTGACAAAGGTGACACCCAATAAAATATCGCAGACAGTGAATTTATTAGCTGATTTGAAGTTAGAAATCGAAATGGAAAAGTTGTGCATTATTCGCTTGTCATCAAAAAGCAAAGAAAAATTCTTGGCCGTGATATTTTATTTTTTGTCATACGTATTTATTTTTTATAGGAGCGTCATGGTCGCTTGAAATGTCTCTTCTGTGTAGTCATTTCCCAACTGCGAGTATCTATGGGTCAGCTTCCAGTCTAACTGGATGCAGCTAAATATAGTAGCCGGCACGAGTCTTGAGCACAGATGAATGCAGCAGGGTGATCTCGTCAATGTACGGTGGGCGAACGAAACTTGCAAGCCGAGCCAATAGTCGATGCGCATGGACTGACGAACCAATAACGTGAAGCGTCAGAGCTGTCGTCGTCAAACCGACCAATGGAGTGTGTTCACGACTCGTGCCGGTAATTATACCAAAATTAGTCATGGTACGGCTGCCTATCTGACGACCCTACACAACCTTAAAATGTGATTAGTAGAGATGGGCCAATGGTAAATGTGGCCGGATAATCAGCTTTTCAGACTAGTAGGTCCTTAAAGAGATGTCAGCATAAAAGACGGGGCCCGCTAGGGCCAGTGCCTGTCAGGGTTGCGGAATTTGTTCGAAAGAGTCATCGCGGCCCTGGAGGGCAAAGGGCACTTGGAGGACAATGGATGGGTTTTAGTCAGTAAGACGGAGAAGAAGAAGAAGAAGAAGGGTCAGACGACCCTTCTGCTCCGCCCAGAGCGGAAGGAGTCATATTGCATCGTAAAAAAAACTGGTTAGTCCATCTCTAGTCTTTAGGAGTGACAGCTGATATGGAAGTGTCAGTAAGGTCGTAGAATTCTAGATTTATTAGGCTGTAACCGGCCAGTACAAATAAGCTTACGCAGTCGACCTGTGAAATTGATTAATGCGTCAGCTTGCTTTTGTGAATCTGAGAATTAAATTATATGCATGGCTCTTGAGTGTGAGTACACTCACACTCAAGAGCCATACATAGGCACCCTATGAGGTCAGTAGTTGGTAGGTAGCCGATGATTGAGAAAAATATCTCTATTTTTCGCTAATCTTGGACGCTAAACCGGACAGACGCGTTCGCGGACGAATGGAAGTTGTTGGGAGATGATCATGAATCAAAGAAAGAACAAAAAAGAAAGAAAAAGCGTTGTTGAAAGTCTTGAGATGTGCAAGATAAGTGTTTGAATAATGTCTAAATTGTATTTAACTAAATAGGCTGATAGCAGTTTTTGTTTAGCAACATTAAATAAATGTAGGAATAACCAGAGACTGGAAAATCTGGCCAAATGCGAGTCAGAATCGCGTGCAAAGGGTTCCGAACCAATTTAATTTTTTTAACATGTTACTTTAACTTCAGACTTCTTATAGGTTTTCCTGTAATCTTTAGGTATAATACTATTTATCTGGATTTCATTTTTTCCAAATTAAAATTTGGAAAAAATGAAATCCTGGCTCGGTAGTTTCGGAGATAAGGGTGGGGAATGGTAATTTTTGGTCTAATTTCTTGAATATCTTCAAAATGTATCTTAAAATTATGAAAAAAATATAATTATAAACCTCACAGTAAGCCCTTTCATTTGATATGTCGCATGATACAGTTTGAAAAACTTTTTTTAATTTTCTAGTTTGACCTCCAAAAGTGACCCCCATACTAAAAATTAAATTATTTACGTAAAACATCCGTGTTTGAGTCGCAAGTCCATATGTATACCAAATTTTAACAGAATCGGTCCAGTAGATCCGGAGGAAACTGACTGTGACAGACAGACAGACAGACACCCGAGTGATCCTATAAGGGTTCCGTTTTTACAGATGTTCGGAACCCTAAAAATGAGTTTTGTAGTTGGTTGATGTTTGTAATTTGGTGTGGCAATCAGTAGTATCTTTTGAATCACAGTAGACCTTAACCAGGTGGCCTAGCATGGTATGGAGTTTCAATAAAATCTAGCCCAGCTTATATGTACCTACTGGTTTTGTTGTTATTAGACATGCAGCCTACCATATCTACGTATTTAGTCTATTTATTTTTTGTGTATTGTATCCAAAGTTTGTTTGTGTCCAAAGTCAGGGCTATTACCATTTCTAACACTGCTTAAGTAGGTACTTGTCAACAGACATAGACAATCCAAACAACATTTTTTATCAATACTTCTTTCTATGCAGATAATGGACAAAACAAATACAATATGACAAATGCTTATAAGAAATACCAACCTAATAATAATAAAAACAAAATTTTGATGCTGCTATAAAACTGTAGCCATATTATATTTACAAAGAAAGTTTATTGATCAAGATCATAGAATTTGACTTGTATGATGTATTATCTGTATTGCAACATTGTAAACAATGTCACAGTTCAAGACCAAGTGCAAAACAAGTAACCATGCTACCATGAAAGGACTTTTTAAAAGCCACTGATTGTCAAATGAAATACCATTTTCTACACAAAAATAAAATTGATGTACCTATCACCCAAGTATCTATTTTTTAAATTTCAAACTTACCCTCATCTACCCAAAAACGTTAATATTCCCTTTAAAAAAAAAACATCTATTTATCTACACTAATATTATAAAGAGGAAAGATTTGTTTGTTTGAATTGAATAGGCTCCAAAACTACTGCACCGATTTGAAAAATTCTTTCACCATTGGAATCCTACATTATCCCTGATGAACATAGGCTATAGAATATTTTCAAAAAAGTTAGGGATCCGTACGAAAACTTCGATAATGTAACCCAAGGTGTGAAAAAAATATCCTTATATCGCATACACTGCAGAATCTATTGACAATAGAGCAAAGTGATGTACTATAGTTTTATAGAAGACATAAATATCTTAAAAAAGTCCCCGAGAGTATGTTGGTATCTAACTATTATGGTTATCTATTGACAATAGAGCAAAGTGATGTACTATAGTTTTATAGAAGACATAAATATCTTAAAAAAAGTCCCCGAGAGTATGTTGGTATCTAACTATTATGGTTAAGTAACAATGACTGCGTTTTGTTCAAATGATTCAATCAAAACTTGGGTTAAATGGAATAGTGGTGATTTTAGTATCATGATATTTTCATGAGTTTCCTGCGAGCTTCACAGGCTTTGCAAAGTGACCTCATCATTCCGAGGATTTGTTGTCGTTGGGTCGCATTCCGGATGACGTGGGCGACTGATTTTTAGGCGTCAAAGCAGCCCCTGCAGGGTGGGCTTTCTGTGGCGCATATGTTAAAGAGATGTTTGTTTAGGGGGCAATGGCCCATGATTGTCACTATTATTATTCTGGTTATTTCTACTTAAGCTGAGTATTCGTTTTTAGTTAGTGTATTATTGCTGAGCTGACTGTTAACATGTTAAATCAACCTGTGTCGTTGTTATTATTTAGCCACAAGACCCTCTAAATTCATCAATGACCAAAATATTAAGTATGTATAGCTAAAATCTAAGCATTTAAACAAGTATATAGCCTGATGACTATATTGTATGCTCAGTAAACATAGAAAACTTAGTGTGATCCAAGGTGAATACATTGACATGGATGAAATACAACACCTGTGTCCACACATACACAGAACTTGTTTACTGTAATAGAATTTTGTTACCAAGATTGAAATACTTGTAGAAATGTGCAATGTGATAAGGATTAGGATTTGTTTTGCTTACTGCATTTTTTATTAAGCTAGGTAAGTGTGTTTTTTCTTCACACTGTTGTACTTACTGTGATACAAAAAAAGTATAGTGAAGTTCGATTTCCCCTACCTACATTTTTTTAACTAAACTTACCTATGGATTTTTGAAAGCTTTTAGATGGCCCTCTGACCTTAGTCCAGCAAAATGAAGAATGATGTCGAATTTTTATCAAATATGCAGTTTGATTTCCTAGTTGAAGACAGACAGCTAATATTCTTGTATGTTAATTCTTGCAAATATATTCCTTGAAATCATATTGACATTGTCTACAATTCCAATCAGACAACATTATACCAAACACATGTGATAAACCTATGCACAAACGTATTACCGTATGATAACATAAGTTTGTACACATTGAGATAATTGCTTAGCGATAAACATACTCAGAAATAACAAGTAAATAATCAGGAAAGCTGACAAACTGATAAATAATTCAACCATGACCTATAAAGCCCACACTTAAATAAATTGTCCCCGATAATCCATAACATGTAGGTAGATACAAGAAAAAATCCTAAAAAGATCAACTAAGTGAAGAATTCCATAATTGCACACTCATATCTATAAAGATAGATGAGGCAACAACCTGCATGAGCAGACCTTCAAACCGATGATTCAATGCAAATAGAAAATCTAAAATGACCTCACACATGAACACAGCGAAGGTACCTAGATTAATTAAATTTTATATTAATTACTGCACCGCTCCAACTTTCTTGCGTTTTTTCGTGTGACATACCGCTGCCAATTGCGAGTACATTGTACTCCACGCCATTATACCTAATAAATCAAATGCATTTTTACAAAAGAGGTGGGCAGACCAGAAGAATGTGAGTCATGCTTCACACTCCAATTAAGCTACCCACAGTATCAATAATTACAAGCCGAGGAAACAACCCAAATCGCGGTAATCAATGCATGAAACACTCAAACGCAAGTGAAATTACAGCTGCAATCCGATTCTAAAATATTTTTTAACAGCGTCGAAGAAACTTCGCAGTTTCCTCATCGATTGTATGTGGGTATTACGAAAAACATGTGCTTCTCTACAGCGAAAACATTTTTCATACATTTTTACACGCATTACAACTAGAATTTTCTCTAAATTGGTAAATAAAACAGTGGAATAATGATTGTTATTCCATTATTTTTAACAACAAAATGGAAAACTTACTGTTATCCGCGGCCGTTGGCGTACCGTCTCCGTTCTGCATTTTGATAATTTACCGCAATCAGGAGCTCTTCTGCAAGGATTTCAATGATCTAAACGAAAACCATCAAAAATATTTGCAAAATTTAATCCTTCTCCGCCGAACGGAACCGTCACACACAAAAATAGAACGCGAAGTCGCGAATAAAAAACAAATGCCACCAACCTGCCAACAAAAACGTTTTAGAGCTGTGTTATATTACTAATTAGTTAAACCGACTAAATTCAATATTTATAAATCACGTACGTGTTCCCTATAATCTAAGATCAAATAAAAGCTACCGGTTTTATGTACACCGTAAAATAGTAAATTGCTGTTTAAAGCTGTTTCTTTTTGTGGAAACTGACGAATATTGCTGTGTTGACGTTTACAAAATCTATTTGACAGGCGTCATCACTCATCTGTTCACATCTCTATTCAGAAGAGTACCAACATTCCGACGCACTAGTCTGTTCTCATTTACAAAATATTAGAACTTGAAAACAAAAAACTGTACAAAGGATCTAATGAAAACAACTTCAAACATTAATTTATTTACCCTCCTTGTCTTTCTAATCAATTTTATGATGCGTTGCTTTTGCTTTTCTCATGTCTACTTTCTATTATTTAGTATGCAACTACACAAATACTCGTGGGACTTGGAAAGGGAACGTTAAGCAAACGAATCGGGGTCTCTTAGTTTAAATCTATAAAACAGTGTATTGATCACGCTCATATGTTTTACAGGTATAACTTTAACAACGAGCTATCGTTAATAAAACCTACGTTTGTAGGTACAATATATTCCCTCAAAGTTAACTCACATTATTTACGACAAACTACAGCCAACAGCTGTTGCCCCATATTTCTCCCATTATCCAAATTAATGTCACCTATTTTTTTCGACTCATTTAGCTTTGGTTAAACTTAGGATTAAAATAAAACGTAGCGTCAACGTAAACATTTATTAAAAACGTAGAATAAATATAAATTATCGTATAGTTTGGGACATATGGAGCGGGGTAAGCATCAGCTCGAAGGCCGCGTCTTTTAGATTGGCACCACGGAGATTCGCTTCGTGAAGATCACTGCCCGATAAATCGCAACACTGAAAAAAAACATTGATATTGAGTTAATTCTAATTTTAAAACACATGAAGGGACTGTACAAGTGTACAACTGTAGGAAATTAATGTGAGTTGCGTTTATCAAACACTAGCGAATCGTACGGAATCAAAATCGTCGTTGCGTGGTTTTGAAGAAGCGGAGTAACAGACAGGTAGACAGTTTTGTTTTCTACCATTTAGGGAAGAGAAGAAATTAGATTTAGAGGAAGTATCAGAAATTTGAAATTTAAGCGGCTATTCATCATGACTATAGCAATAGACGTCTTTTGTAACTGTACCAGGTGTTATATTAGGACTCTAGTGCGGGAAAGATACGCAGATACGTGACTGATAGCACAATCCAATTTTGACAAGATTACTTCAGAAAACCGGCTCAGGGCGGGACACCAGGGGATACTTAACCAGACAGCAGCGGACTTAATATTATTAAAGCTTCTTGCCAGGACTTTAATAAGTCAGTACTAATAGATAGAATAGTACTTTAAAATATAGAACAGTAACCTCCAAATCAGCCCCAGCGAGGACGGCAGCCCTTAAATCACAGTTCTGTAGGTTGGCATTCTTCAGTGTTGCCACACGTAAATTAACGCCCGTCATGTTGCTTCCCTCTAGGTTTGCACCTGAAAAAAAAATGTAAAAAGTATATTACTAGGTTTTGCCAGCGGCTTTAGCTTGCCTAAAGAATTTCTACCAAACGGCTCACATCTCATCGTATCGGAACGGATTTTACAATCTTTAAAGTTATTAAATCGTGTTCACAGTATTTAAAGTTTATGTAACCAAGCCGCGCACAGCAGCTTGACCGCGGGGGTCTTCCGCGACACGCGATCGTAGCCGAAAGTATGCTGCGACGCGCGATCGGCACCGTTCGCCTGTCGTCTAATCCGATCGGAGCCTTTCGGCTCATCAATCCAAGTTTTTTTCTATAATTAGAAACTAGTTGACTAGGCACAGAAACGGAAACGTTAGCAAGCGACGGTACGGAGCCGGTCGTTGGCGTCGATATCCCACCGGACGCGATCTGCTATCACCGCATCCGTTCCAATCCGATGTGAGCCATTTGTGAAAATTATCCTTAAGTGCATTTATATTTTGAATTATTCCCCGAAGGGTTAGGCAGATAGTATTCTTGTCTTAAAATATTTGAGTTACTAATGTACCTTTTAAGTTGACACCTTCCATCAATGCTCTGGATCCAACAGGATCATCCATGTTACAGCCCTTTAAATTGGCACCTGTAATCATTAATTATTATTTTTTTATGCAAAAGTGAAAGGGGAAAACATACCTAAGTAACAAATCTCTTTTACATATATAATCTTCCTTCAAGAAGACTTGTATAAGTCTTCTTGAAGGAAGATTATAAAATCTAGCAATATCCTTCCTGGGGGGCATTTTTGTATTTATAATAAACAAACGTTTTCACGTAAGCTTCTCAGTGGCAATCTGTACGTCTACCATGAGTTTTAGCAATATATACTCGCTAGTGACTGTAGTTAAAAAAATGTATGAAAACTTAAAAAACAAGTTTCTTATCAATTTTTTTTTGTTGTTAGCTACAGTTCGCATCACCGTTGTTTACCCCTCCGAAGTTAGGTTTTAGTGACGACCGTGCAGGTGCAATCGCGTAAACAAGTGTTACGTTCCTAGAATATTTTTTTGTTTACATGTATTATATTATAAATAAGTAACAAAGACTACCAGTAACAATAACAATATCAAAAAGTAACACCACAAATACATACACCACAAAAACACACAAAAAAACAAATAAAATAGTAAGAAATAACCAAAATAATTAATTATAAAAAATAACAACGTGTAACACTTTTCGCATCAACAGTCGTATTGCATTGAGCAAGCGGGTCACACGTATGCGCGACCTGCTCGCGCATACGCTGTATTATGTTTTTTGTCAAATTGACATTCTGCGCATTCGATTGCGACGTACTTCGGGGAGGTAAAGTTGCGTGACGGGAACTGTAAAGTTTTACTTGCAACTTGCTTGCTTGTTAGTTAACAACTTAAACAAATAAATTAGAAACTTGTTTTTTTTTTTTAAGTTTTCATACATTTTTTTAACTACAGTCGCTAGCGAGTATAGATTGATAAGACTCATGGTAGACGTACTGTCTAAAAAACCATAGCTTGTCATAATAATATGTACTTATAGTATTGATGTGCTCCATTTTAAAATAATTTATACATTTTTAAATATTTCTTTAAAAAAACATATGACAAAAAAAAGACAAAAAAATAGTAGACCGCCGGTGTCAGGAGCAGCGTCCAAGCTAGGTACCAGTGGTTAGGGCTCTAGAGGAAGAAAACTCCTCATAATACGAGCCATATCAAGGAGCCTGCTATATCAGGCCCTTTACCCAATCGTGCAACGTCGACAGATGGTCGTCGAAACTTTTGGCCATCACGCTATTGGCCGTAACGACAATCGACACAATGACTTGTTAATACTGAGACTTGAATTTGTTTTGCTACCTATGGACTTATACAATACCTTACATAGCCCGTTCGCCTTTACACACTCATTGCCGTTAGTTTTCTAGCGTCCGTTTGCTTGACCTGTACCCAGCAGAAATCGAACAAACAATGTTCATCGGCGAATCGCTAGCGTTCATTCCGTTAAGTTTGTCCTTAGCATTTTAGTGCATTAGTGTATGAGCAAACACGGTGCACTCAATGACCCTCTACTCCCGGACCGGAGAGGGATCAGGATCAATGACCATGGCTTTACGTGCTTTGGTACAGTCAACAAATTTATTTGGTATACAGGCAAATCATTTAAATTTTTCCACTGCACTGCCAATATTTATCTATACTAATCTTTACTTAATAAATATAGCTGAAGAGTTTGTTTGTTTTCTTAATAGCGCTAATTTCAGTAACTACTGGGCCGATTTGAAAAATTATTTCAGTGTTAGATGGCCCATTTATCGAGGAAGGCTATAAGTTATAATATCATTACGCTAAGACCAATAGGAGCGGCGCAGTAATGAAAATTGTGACGCAGACGAAGTTGCGCGGGTCAGCTAGTTTCTAATATGTGTATTATATAACTTTTTGAGCTTACAATAATCGGCGTACAACAATTGTCTACTCAGCACACACAACATTGTTTAAAAGTAGTTGCAAATTAGCTGCGTGCTAAATAGCTTTGTTGACTGTACATCGTAGGTACGCTCACCTTCCATATTGGCACATAAAGCCTTGACACTAAGCAGCTGGGCGCCCTCTAAGTTCGCGTACGATAGGTCTGCGCGCTCCAAGCAACAGTGCGATAAGTTGGCCCCATTCAAGTTGCAGCGGGACAAGCAAGCATACTGGAACATAGAAAAATAATGGAACTTGAAGAATTTTGCCTAGTAAATATCTTAAGAAGGGACTCTAGTCGGTAACTTTTGGGCCTTCTCCATACAAACGATTCCGCTGTTTTCTTCGTGGATAATGCTGCTAGAGCAAAGATTTTTTTCCAAAAAATCTAGATCGGATTAATACGTACCTCTATCATTTTCTTTTTTCCAAAAAATAATTACTTAAAGAATTATGACAAAACAAAAACCCGAAAAAGCAGCCCGTTTTTACCGCCATGTTCAGACGACTATCAGACAAATTCGATAAAATTTTAACAAAATAGAAAATAACAGATGCATAGATATAGTCTTACTCTAAATTTTGATATATTTGATTTTTATAGATCAGTCCAGTTTTGAAGAAGAAAACAGCGGAACACAAAACGGTTTTTGGTCAAGGTGTAAGTAAAATTAGCCTCTGCTGCAGTTGTCGGTCAGTTAAGTGCGAAAGCTCGCACTTTACTTGATAGGTGCAGCGCGACGGTATCGGCAATAGTTTCTTCAAACACCTATTTTTCATTCCTTGGGGCTAGAGTCCCTCTTAAGAGGTATTACAGCAGTTGTTGCATAGCGAGTCTTCCCCATTAGGCGAGATAGTAGTCTAAGCCAACCAATCAAAAGTAAAAAAAAATATTGAGCATAGATTGGGTAGTATAGATATAGCGTATTTTGATAGTTGGTATTTTCAACATTAATATTCTATTTAGAAGTAAAAAGCATCAAGTATTTGGAAATCTAATAAGAGCAAAATACCAAATTGACTGGTGTGCTTGAAGACAAATCAGAAGAAGTGTGATTGGTTTTCAATAAAATAAATAATCGACCCCAGTCCCCACGCGTGGACTAGAAATAATTTACATTCTGCTGTCACAGGTGATCTTCATTTCAGCCGAAAGACGTCCACTGCTGGATATAGGCCTCCCCCAGCGTGGCCACAACGACCGGTCCTGCGCGTCTCGCATCCATCGGCTACCCGCGACCCACCAGGTCATCGGTCCACCTTGTGGGAGACCTTCCAACGTAACGTCTTCCGGTACGTTGTCGCCACTCCAGAACTTTACGGCCCAATCGAACATCTGTTCTGCGAGCAATTGGCCCTGCCCACTGCCACTTTAGTTCAGCGATCCTTCGGGCTATGTCGGTAACCTTGGTTCTCTTGCGGATATCATCATTCCTGATTCGATCACGCAATCCTCTCCATGGCCATTTGAGTGACTTTAAGCCTTCTGATGAGGCCCATTGTGAGCGACCATGTTTCAGTTCCATATATCATCACTGGCAACACTGGTCATAGACTTTAGTCTTGAGACACTCTGGTATGAGGGACGAGTCACAGGTGATAAATAAAAATTACTTTACATGACGAATTTGTAGACCAGTGTTATTCAATAAAGTTCAAGTTGACTTGAGAGATAACTCACATACATTGAACATACCTTAAAATTAATATTCCTAAGGTCCAGCCTATTAAGATCAGCTCCAGACAGGTTTACTCCTTGGAACCGTAACTCCCAGGTATTAGGGGTCATTATTATGGAGCGCACCACATCCATACGTGTCAGAGCGTGATTGATACTGCAACTGCTCTGAGATTCCTCAATTAAAAGGTTTAGTTGAGGTATCATTGAGTCTATACCTGGAATCAGATTATATTAACTTATTTAACAGTGTTTACTTCTCACTGCTTTTTATAAAAAAACATAAGCCGACCCGCATAACTTCATCTGACATTTTTCATTAATGCTCTGCTATTAGCTGTAGCATGATGTTATATAGCCTATAGCCTTCCTCGATAAATGGACTGTCCAACACTAAAATATGTCTGTCTGCTCATTTCGCAAAAGTTCTTCACCAACTTTTCAATTCACTAAGCAACAAGTTGTTTTTCTTAATAATGTTAACGGGATTGTAATTTTTTTAATCTTCATTTTGTACAATCAAAAACATTGAATATTTACTTATAACTAGGTTAGTTCAGCTAGTGGCCAAAAAGCATGAAGAGCAGAAATAATAATGCCAATAAATTATCCCAAGGAAATAAAGAACCAGGATAAGTTTTTTTTTTTTAATTTTAGTAGGGTAATTAATTCACTAGCTGTGTTTTGTAATAAAATACCTATTGTTATTTATAAAACTATGTAATTCCTTTTATGGTTTGAATAAGCAAGTAGGTAGTGAATTGTTTTCCTTGATGAGGAAAATATGAATTAAATATTAATGCAAAAGACAATACTAATAGCAGGAGCAATAGTTTCCTGCTCTTGGGTTTTTGTGACATGGGTGCTAATGTAAAATAAACTATGCCACTTCGTACGCACATATCTTATTTTTTTCCCGTTCATGTAGGAATTTCGGCAAATCCTCTCTTAGTGCTCCCCTGCACTCCCCAAGGTAGTGTTGGCTGTCCATTGTCTGTCAGTCACTCAGTAACGGAAGAGTTTTATATATATTGGTGATGTGAAAGTCGGTGATGATGGGTGGATCTTTGTTACGCTTTCACACAAAAACTACTGAATATTAATGAAGCTTAAAGAGGGAAGTACTAATTGCACATAGGCACTATAACATAAAGATTATAATGACTGAATCAAATGTACGCACCATAAAACACAGCCTCTTCCATCACTCCTTTCGGGTTAACATGCTTATCTAATATCACATCGCCATGTCTCAAATAATTCAGAATAGGCTCAAAATACTCTGGACTACGGTCTATCAAGTATGCTCCAACAGAATCCGTAGCACTTGGGGTCATTAAGTACATGTTATTGTCATCAGCAAACATTCGCGCCAACATTGACAATGGCTCTTTAGCCAATAGTGTGGACCGAGACGTGGTGAAATGCTTGCCACCAACATTCAAAGTTATCCAGTCAGACACAGCCTTCCCTTCATTTTTGCCATCTCCCATGCTCAAATTTTGCATTGAATTTACTATATTATCACAATTTTTCGACTCCCCGTGGCCGTCAACATATAAATATATCTTGTCGTCGTCCCTAAGTACTTTCATATCTTCAATTTCACAGCCATTCGATGAATACAATTTCAAGTTTTCCGAACGCTCTTCGAATTTCTTCGATATTTCCGTTTTGAATGCTTCAATCGTGTCTTCCACGGCCAAAACTTTTCCATTTTGTTCAGACTTATTTCTGTAAACGTAAACTCGTTTCATAATAGGCGTCTCCTTTGTTCTCTGAATTTTAAATGCTTGGTAAAATCAATATTATTTCTGAAAAAGTTGCGAACTTTGCGAAAAACACCAAGTTCGAAATGTCAAACAAAAGACAACAGCTGTCAAAATATTTTTGTTACAGCAGATAATAAAGAAGAAAAGTATTTTAGAAAATCGACTAAAATGTATAAATTACTCGCAGTCAGTTGTAAATGGAAAGAATTGTGAAAAAGTCTACCAACAACACACGGTCACACTGTTATACTTGAATGCAATGGCGTTGTCCTACAACTCCACGCCCACAACTGCAGCGCTGGACGTAAACGTAAGTAATAAATTGTTGATTGATGATAGATTCACGCTTTAAACGATAGGTGGCGTTGTTATAATTGTTGTTTACTCAGTTCTTTTTTTATTTTTTTTTTCGACGCACAAAATAAAAAAGGGCATGGTAATTCTACGGGTATTCTTTTAGTTGGCCTTTAAAGATTTGGTAGCTCCTTTACCTGGTTGCTTTAGCTTCTCGGCTGGACTGCAGGGAAACATTTTCTCATAAAAAAACGTTTTCAGCAGAGACTTCAGACTAGTAGACTTTATTTTAGTATCCGTAAAATTAATGCTAGCTTTTATTATGTATTTATGTTAATAAAGTAAGTGCTCCGAAAAGTCAACGGTCTGCCACCATCAAACCGGAAAGACCTAAATGGCCTAAATGTGGGTAGCTAATGTTTCACCGTTTCCGGTTGCTGGTTGGAACTCTAAAAATGCTTTGAAATATGAATGTTGCGCCTTTTAGTTTTTCTATCCTTTATACCATTTTCCGCTTTTTCAGAAACAATAAAGTAGTAATGAGGTGAAGTGGTCAAAGATGTGAACAATATTGACATACGAGTAGTATACACAAAACGTATTGTACCTACCTACTTACTTATAACTTAAATATTAGTTTTTGAGTAAGAATAACCTATTATTTAAAGATGATATTCTAGAGACGTGTTGAATTCTTATTACGATGACGAAGAATAACTGACAAATATGGTAGAAGAAATGCTGTGCCGTCTCAAAAAATTGGGACAAGGGTGATAAGGGTAACAGAATGATGATGAATTACCAATTCATACGTCATCTGTTTCCAGTCCTTGACGGATTACTATACCTTAAACTTGATTGACCAGGAAAGCCCAGTTGCATCCCATCAATTTTTTTTTAGCTGGTGTAAATTTCCCACTGCTGGGCAAAGGCTTCCCTCCATTCTTTCCATTGTTCCCGATTTTGTGCCACATCCTGCCAATTCCTAAGGAAGACATCCAAGTCGTCCCGAAATCTCCTTCGCGGTGTACTTTGGCCCCGTCTCGCTATTTCAGGGCACCAATTTTGTGTTTTGTGGGCCCAAACGCTCGTTTGGCATGCGGCAGACATGTTCAGCCGAGTTCCATTTAGAAATACCTGCCAAAATAATCTAATACCTATTTACCAGCTAACAAGCACTACTCCACGGCAATAATTATTAATAGTGCCATAAACAGTCAGTTAACTATAGATTGATCGCTCACTAATTCCAGATGGCCGTCGTAAAATATACGTCATGTCTGTGATCTTGATCCATTGTATTGACTAACGATATGACAGCATTGTAACGTTATGAGCAATACGTAGGTTTTAGTCTTGAGATTCCTAGAACTAGATTCGAGGTAGTGAATTTCAACAATACCTCTCCTATTTTATTGAATAGGACCGCTGGGCGTTGCTACCTTGTTTTCCGATGTTCGGAAGCGAGTCTCTGTTAAACGTAGGGTTCTCGGGACGTTGAGGAATTTGTTCGAAAACCATCGCGGTCCTGGAACGCAAAGGACATACGAGGAACACTGGTGGGTTTTAGTCAGTAAGTCTGACTGACAATCCTTTCATCCATCCACGCAGTGCGGAAGGAGTAATGATGATTTCACATTCTTAAAAAAAGAGTTCTCGGGACGATTTTTCTTGATCCATCAGTGTTGTTAAGTCTTTCCCATATGGAAATTATCAATAACAGCCCAGACTCCCGGGAATTTATTCTAGGTTTGTACCAGGCCCCTTACTGTAGGTATCTATATACCTCTACATTATGGGACTAAACAAAAGGTAGGTAACTGGTGCAAACACCCATGTGGTGTTTGTAGGTAGGCCTACCTACCTACCCCAAATGTTGAGGACACACGCACTGGGTACCTTTGTGAGATGAGAGAGCATTTCTGAGTTCGAGCAATGAGAATACAGTGGTCTGATTATGTATAAGTTATAACCTACAGACGCGTCTAGTAGGTACCATTTATACGTATCTGCATAATTATCCACGCTAACGACACGTTCAGTTTATCACCTATTTATAGCTATTTTAATTCCGTAACAAACACTTATTTATAGAAAAGAAAAGATTACTCCAGTTGTAAATTGCAATTCAAGTAGTATGCACTGTGTTATGGAAATTATCGGTCTTACGGCGCGCGGCGCTCGGGGCCCGAACTGGCTTGGATATAACATCGCGTTCGTGTATTAATTTCTCAGTTTAGCGATAGTGCTAAATCAAGATATAGTCAAGTGTAAAAAATGCCCGAGTTAAACAACCTTGAAAGGTAGCTGGGTTGAGCTGAGATGGAATGGACGCGGAAAGCGGAACACCTAGTGTTGTGATCTAAAAAATATGGTCTAAATAGTGCAATGTGATAAGCTGTAGTTGCTGAAACAGCGATGCGCCACCGGTACATGTGACGTCCCCTTACAGAACAGTTTTATTATGCGTACACGTAGCTAACGAGAGGTATTTCTGGACTCAGTGTTTCCTTCTAAGCACGCGTGTTCCAACGTCGACCACATCATCGCTTTTCATCTGGTGAGATTGTGGTCAAACGCGAGCCTATCAATAGGTAATAAAAAGCCAATTAATTATTCCAGTAGATATTCAAAATATGTCATACTATTAGACTGTGTTTTCATCAGGGATGTGCGAAGGATGTGTTTGTTAAGAACCAATAGAGGCACATAAATAATAAGGCACACACACAGATACATACAAAAAACATATACAGATACCCATACCTAAACACAAAATAACACAGACAAATCCAATCATGTAACTTAATTAATATAACTGTACTATGATTTATTATTGTACCAATACAGTATTAAATCCATCTGCTTAACCATGTGACTTGTAAGTGGAACCTTGTGGGAATCAGTTGTTTCTAGGGTTGAGGAAGTCTATCCGCTCGTGATATAGTTTTATACTAGTACGAGGGGATAGGGCGAATCAGTCCTAAGACAACCAAACCACTTCTCCTACTGTTTACCTGCCTATAATTTTATTGTCAAAATAACTTTAAATGATTTTTTTTTACTATCCTGTGTTTATTATTAAGTTGCCTACTATTTAAGGTTGTCTCATAATTGTGCAATAAAGATTATTATTATTATAATAGAATTGCTTGCGCTGAGCGAGGCTAGGTAGGTAAATGAAGCGATTCTATTGGTTTTAATAAACACATCCCTCGCTACGCACCCTCCCACATCTCTGGTGGAAACGCACCCTAACAGTTAGGAGGTCTAACAACACGAAACGTGATCATTGCTTCCCCCTAAATTACACCTTAGTGGCATCGGATTAGAGGTTAGGAAAACTTTACAAAGAGGCGTTTATATCTTGGCGCAAATAAACTCTTCTTCTTTCAAAGAGCATTTAAACATTACAGACAGTAAGTAATTGCCGAATGTCAACAAAAGATGAATGAGTTCCGGTGCTCAGCATTTGAATACCAAAGAATGTCAATCATTTTGGATTGATGGAATCTGGGAACTCACCAGTGAGTTTCTAAATAGGTTAAAAATAGCACTTTTAGGGTACGTTTCCACCAGAGATGAGCGAGGATGCATAGCGAGGGATGTGTTTGTGAGAACCAATAGAATCGCTACATTTACCTAGCCTGTAGCGAGGTTACGCATACTCGCAAATCCCTGGTGGAAACGCACCCTTACACGTTGATCTTTTAAAATAATTAAAGAACATAAATGTTTATTTCAACTACATAAAGCATTAACATACGTGATTTGGAGATCACCTTTTAAGCAAGAAGATGCTTGTGTAGGTGACTCCGCTCTTTCACTTAACATTATACAGTGTATGCAATTGAAACATAAAAATAAAAGAAAATACAAAAAGGAATTTTACCGATTTTTCACGCTTAATTGACTGCTTCCTTGGTCGCAAGCTCAGCTACTGTGTTGAGTTTTTGGGTTTGGAAGGAATGTTCAGTAGCAGTCCGAAATCTGGACGTGTGGCGAGCTTGTCCCCTTTGGCGTAATGTGGGCGAACTAAGGCTTGTTAACACGTACCACAACCACACCACACCGTCGCGACAAAAGGTAGGCAAGCTGTGGTTACGTGTGAATAGTAGCGCCCGCCCAGGTGTTGTGGTTGTGGTACGTGTTAACAAGCCTTAAACCACCAGAATTCATCTCTGCCTGCTCCGTAGTTGAACACAGGTGTGTCTATCTCCGATTTATTGAAAACCTTCAAATTGAAAGACGTAAAAAAAGGAGAGGTGGATAGGTCATATGTTTTTACAACACACTTGCTCAAAAAATGCATTTACGACACATTTGCTCAAAAAATGCATTTACGAAGCCTGTATACATTGTTCGAAAGTTAAAAATTACGCACCATACAATGGAACGTGCGGTAAAATAGGTACTCTTACCTAAGTACCTACTTTACCGCATGCTCCGTTGGATGGAGCGGAAAGTAGGTACTTACGTGTCGTGTGTATCCTTTACGGTTCCTTTTTTTTAATTTCCTAAAAAAATACAAGGAATTCCATCAAGGAGTTTCACAATATGAGAATAAGAAAAATTCAGAAGCTAGGAGGTGACGTAACGAGCAGAATACTTTCCCAATGCTTCCTTATATTTTTCAATAATACTCAATTATTAACAAAATTATATTCAACTTTTTATGGCGGGAGACTAGCGAATACCACAGATTAAAATACCTACTTTACCGCACGCTCCATACAACGGAGCGTGCGGTAAAGTAGGTGCCTACGTGCCGTGCGTATCCTTTATGGTGCTTTTTTTAATTTCCTAAAAAAATATACAAGGAATTCCACCAAGGAGTTTCACAATGCGAGAATAATAAAAGTTCAGAAGGTAGGAGGTGAAATAAAGCGTAGTATACTTTCCAATGCTTCCTTATGTTTTTCAATAATACTCAATTAATGATTAACAAAATTATATCAAACTTTCCATGGCGGGAAATAGCGAATACCACAGATTAAAAATTACCGCCACATAAAACTAAAGCTCATTTATTTTAAGTACGTAAGTACTTTAAATTCAACTAAATTAAAAATGGAACTTCCGAAAGCTAATGCAAGTATCATTTCAAGTATTTTGAAGCTCAGTTTTAAAAATATAATATCATCAAAATAATAAAAGATAATAGTTAATAAGCTGAATGATCGAACCTCCTTGGAAATGCTCTTGCTCAATACATTTGTCTCAATATAATACTAAAGAGAAAATAAGACAAAGATGAGATGACGATGTAGTTCTAATTTTAAATTTGCAAGTTCGTGTCATTTTTAAACTGCAAAGCTTGTTGCGACTTTCCGACTGAAATCTAAAATCAGAAATTTTTTCTCATTACCTATTGTACTGTTTTCTCGCAGATGTGTTGTAAAACGTTGTACCTATGATACACGTGCGGATATTGGTATTTACAAACTCGTGACTATGGTAAGCCTTCGACTTCGTCTCGGGTTTACATTCGTCTACTCGTTTGTCTCTACCAACTTACCGTACTAGTATCATAAATAACTATTCTCATTCCTCCGCTGTTCCTGAACAGAAAATTGAACGTCTCGCGAAATTCCGAATCTGAATTCTTGATCGAAAAACCTAATCAGGAAATCGTACATATACGGCCGGCCTAAATCGTATCTCCGTGATTTGAGCTTCATTGACTCGTCATTTTTAACCGACTTCAAAAAAAGGAGGAGGTTATTAATTCGACTGTATTTTTTTTTTATGTTTGTTACCTCATATTAACCGACTGGATGAACCGATTTTCATGATTTTTTTTTTATTTGAAAGCTGGTGGTTCCCGTGTGGTCCCATCGTGGCAACCATGTCAGGATCTGATGATGGAAACCCTGAGAAATCGAGGGCAACTCTCGAAAATTGTAGGCACGCATCTGGTAGAAACTTGATATTCGTGTGTATATCGGGTGATACTACAAAACAGTGAAGGTTTGGATCACACCTGATGATGGAGACGACAGAGAGTCAAGGGAACTCCACATCGGTATGTAGGAACTACCAAGTGTTTGGGCTTATTTCATTCGTATTGACGAGACCTTTACACCGAAAGCACTTAGTAAGTTTTATTTTCATAACATAACATCACGCCGGTACACTCTGAATGGGTGGTACGCAGGTACCACTAAAAAGTCAAAAATAAAAAACTTTTTACAAAAAATATAACCGACTTCCAAACAAAACACTAAAAAGTATAAAATAAGTAACCTTAATTTCGGAAGTCGGTGTTAAAAAACAAAGAAACAAAACCAAAAACACCGACTTCCGAAATTAAGGTTACTTATTTTATACTTTTTAGTGTTTTGTTTGGAAGTCGGTTATATTTTTTTGTAAAAAGTTTTTATGGTAGTTGCCACTGTTGATTCTGGCTCTCAGAAGTTGCAGTAATTTGCTTGCTCCAATGCAAAAAAAATATACTTAGGTCCCTACGTAACTTCGTGACAATTACATAACATCGTACTTATTTATGCTAAAATATTCTTTTTAACAATGCGTAAAAGCAAAGAACAGTACCTAGCGTTACATTACAATCATAATAGGTTCGTTAAATTCTATTCTGCACTACGCTTGGCAAGACTTGTGAATTATGAGTTCATGTGGTATTCACAGGTAATCTTACGCAAGGAAGACATTATTGGATGAAATAATTTATTACACTTATTTTAAGATGTGTTAGAATGTTAATGGTGGCATAGGAATTCGTCTAGACTTGTTACGTGATTAGAAATGTTGTAAACAGTTTATTTTTAACCGACTTCCAAAAAAGGAGGAGGTTCTCAATTCGGTGGGTATTTTTTTTATGTATGTACACCGATTACTCCGAGGTTTCTGATCCGATTTCTGTGATTCTTTTTTAGTTCGATGTAGTATACTTGCCATTTGGTCCCATAAAAATTTGATATAATTTGGTTCTGTAGTTTTTATTTTATGCGCAATTTGGCTTATTTCAATTTCTGCGTTGACGAAGACGTCGTCCAAGTATCACCACTTAAAAGTGAAAAATAAAAAAAACTTTTTACAAAAAAATATAACCGACTTCCAAACAAAACACTACAAAGAATAAAATAACCTTAATTTCGGAAGTCGGTGTTAAAAAACAAAGAAATGAAACCAAAAACACCGACTTCCGAAATTAAGGTTATTTTATTCTTTGTAGTGTTTTGTTTGGAAGTCGGTTATATTTTTTGTAAAAAGTTTTTTATGCTTAGATTCAGAGCTATTCAAAACCTTTGACTGTCATAGGACACGTAGGTACCTAACATTCGGTAGACTAATGCCCTGTTTCTGAAGTTTTTATCGGTCGTTTATCTGCCCATTTACGCTATTTGTCATAACGCCATTGGTTGGTTATTGGTTAACGTACAGATAAACGACCGATAAAGTACCTCAAAAACCGGGCATCAGTCAACTTAGGTACCTACTTCATCCTGATGCTAAGGTAAAGGAAACGAAAGATCAATTAAGGGAACTTCTTGGTTAAGACACTTGTCTCACCGCCGGCGATCAGCGAGTAGTATAAAGCTTCAAACTCAAAACAGTTAGCGATCAGCGAGTAAAACGTTTCAATAGTTTTGACGCTCGGCTTTCAGCGAGTGCTTTTGTGCGACGGGCTTTTACTCGCAATATTTGCTCCGGCCCACCCTATAGGTAGAAATTACCACTGTTTGGTGAGTTCCGACCGCCAAGCGAGCATCGCCGAGCGAGTGTAGCTGAGCGAGTACAATCTTTGATAGCTCTTGTCGCTGCGATCAACTAGAGGTAAGAGCCGCTTTCCGGCAGTGTGAACAGCCAACTATCGACTTGAATGTAAGTCTCTCTTTAACTCACACGAGATCCCACACGAGATCTTTTGTCCCTATCCTCAGCGAGGAAATGGTCGATAGCTACTCGCTTCCTCGCCGGCGGTGAGACAAGTGCCGTAAACCAGCTCGTATCAGGATAGTCTGTCGTGAATTCGTAATATCGTCTGGATGCTTTACGGTTTTGAGACAGTTATTGGCTATCACAGCGGGGATGTGATGATATAGTAATACCTGATTACTTACTAAGCTCACTGATCAAACCTATACCCATGTATGACCACAGGAGTAGGTATTAGTAAACTAAACGGTATATATTTATTTTTTTCCTGTTCCTCCGCTGTTGTTTTTCTAATTATTTCGTTTTATTTCGTTGCGGGATCTAAGACAGTTGAATCGTTTCTCCAGCTAGTCTATTCTGTAAACAACTAATTCGATATCGAGCTTCACCTGACTGACAAAAACTCACAAAATGGTCTCTTGAAACTCACCTCGGATTCGACTGTCGAGATACGAAAATGTTGTTACAGAATAGCACTACAGGACTCGTCGAGCTTCATTGACTCGGCGTTTTTCTGGTGGTCGCCACTTTTGATTCTGGCTTTCAGGAGATGTAGTGGTTGGGAATGTGTGGTGGGTTTGTCGCAAAAACGAAACTAAACGGTTTGAAAGACGTTATACAGGATGATGGTGGAATAATACAGGGTACTTTTATGTTTTTATTTTCAAAATCAACCGGTTCGATTCCTGTCTAGGAATACCGAGTTTTCAAAAGTTCAATGATGCAGTTTTAATTTCCATCAAAATCGGGCTCGAGACAGACTCGTTTCAGTCTTTTTCAATATTCCTCATGGTTTCGGATTTGATCATCCACGCACACTTTAAAAAATCATTTATGCACTTACACTGATTTCATATGAAGAAAGAATAAAGTGGACATGCCTCAAATCCCGAGATTAATTATAAAGAGTAGAAAAATTTCGTGATATATTAAATAAAAAAGTAATTTACTTTTACACAATTTAAACCACTGCACGCGCGACGTTGCCAAATTTACATCAACGACATCGGATGTCCGAAGTTGCAAAATTCCAATGCGCACACGCGCGATGTTGCCACATTTGTAGTTCACACAAAATAGCTTGGGAGAACGAAAGAAAACAATAGCGGAAATGCAGAGCTCTCCCCGATTAGAAATCCCGGGAAGATCCATATTAATATCAACATTTCGATGCAAGTACATATATAACTCTACCTAATTCCGACCAATAATCACCAAAATGGACGATTTTTAGCATTTGCGCTATTTAGCATTTTCTGGTCACAACATTAGGTAATCCTCACACTGAACACTGCATTTACATTATTAGTCACGATTCGTAATGACTAATCTGATATTTTGCAATGCGAGCGATAATCACGTGAATTGCTGATTGAGCATCGGAACTGATTACGATTCTGACGCCACCACTTTCTTTAGGTCAGGGATGATGAACTTTGAGTGGGAAATTGGGATTTAAAGATTTAAGTCGTGAATTAGTATTCACAGCCAGCCAGCTAATTCACAAACGTATACAAATATCTTTGGTGCTTGCTTGGTCTTATGCTGAGCTTTAAATGTCGCACACTTTTGTTAAATAAAAGTGAAACTTGGGTTTCAATTTATACCTAAGCTCATTTCTCCTACAGCTTATAAAAATGATCATGGTGAAGATTTTGCCATAACACAATACATTCTGACGCCCAACTAATACAACTAATAATAAATAACTAATTAGTTTAGATGACGACTTATTCATAGACGCATTCCAAAAGCGCTTTTACATTCCAAAATATTTTCAGCTGGATCGATGTCAATAATTTTGGCTATGCGCCATCTTTGCCGAGGCAAGGGACAGTTTGCGAAGGCAAACACCCAACTAATAGGCGTTTTCACTGCACTGTTAGATAAGTTTTATTACTTGGTTTAATACATACCTATTGATTATTTAGAACTTTTCTTTTTCTGTCGACATAGTTACATAATTATCTAGATTTATTTCTAGCTTTTCCTGTCTGACTGGAACCGTGCTTTTTCTGGAATAAAACAGCTTAGCACATAACTTTTTTTCTGTGGCATGGCACTCTGCTGTAGTGTAGTTTTCTATTAGTGAAACTATTCGGAGTTACCTGCCTACTACCAGACAAACTATTTCATTATTTTCCTACTAGCGGACTCTTCTGCGTCATAATTTTCTCCATATTGCTACGCTCTTATTGGTCTTAGCGTGATGTTATATAGCCTATAGCCTTCATCGATAAATGGACTATCTATCACTGAAAGAATTTTTCAAATCGGACCAGTAGTTCCTGAGATTAGCGCGTTCAAGCAAACAAACAAACTAACAAACAAAAACACTCTTCAGCTTTATATATTAGTATAGATATTAATTTCGATTGAGACAACATCGACCGAAATCGGTCAGGAGGACTTTACATAAAACTAACTTTTGCTGGCGACTTCGTACGCGCATATCTCGTTAATTCCCATTTCCATAGAAATTTCGGGAACACTTCTCTTAGTGTTCCCCTACACTCCCCAAGGAAGGTTCCTTCAAAACTTCAGCTTTCTAAGACCAGTAGTTTTGGCTGTGCGTTGTCTGTCAGTCATTCAGTCAGTAACGGAAGAATTTTATACAGGTAGATATTAGGATTAGCTTTTGCCCGCGAATTCGTACGTGCATATCCCGTTTATTTCCGTTCCCGTAGGAAATTCGGGAAATCTTCACTTAGTGCTCCCCTACACTCCAAGGAACCTATGTGACAAATTTCAGCTTTCCACGACCAGAAGTTTCGGCTTTTTGTTAGTCCGTCAGTCACTCACTCAGTCACTCAATTAGTCTGTAACGGCAGAATTATATATACAACGTGTAACAGAATAAACGCAATACCTCTTAAGGGGTCATTGTACTCATCATTATGAACAACTTTTACTATGGGACCAAACCCGAAATCGCGAAAAAAAATCTGCTGTTCAGTACATTTTGTCGAGTTATGCGCACATAAATGTACGGGGGAGTCGATTTTTTTTCGCGATTTCAGTGTTGGTCTCATAGTGAAAGTTGTTCATAATGAAGAGTACAATGACCCCTTAAGAGGAATTGCGTTTATTCTGTTACAGGTTGTATTAGGATTAAAGTGATCCCTCGTAAATAATCAACTTGAGTACGTCTAAAATCACATCCGAAGCGTTTCGATCTGGATGAATCATTGATCCAATTATGTCTTTCGTTGCCAAGATGTTCACCGTACAATTATCATGAAAATTTGTTTGAAGTAACTTGAGTGAGTGGAAAAAAAATGTGTTGTAATCTCAATTTAATTTCTCATTCTTAGGCACTGGTTCCAGTGCCGACGATAAGCGGAAAGCGAGTCGAAAACAGTTTCGAGCAGCAAGTGTGCTAAACACAGAGTGAGACAAAGCAAACATTATAAATAGGATGTTTGGTTACTCTTACATGCGAAAACTTTGAACGTCTTTGAATCAAATGCAGCACACAATTTTTTTACCTGGGTTTACACAGGATGAAGTGCTCGTGGCTAAATAATAACAGCCGCACAGGTCGACCTTCAAAGTTAAACAACACTTGCCCAGGTCGGTCTGTGGATGCGTGACCATCGTCACATACCGAGAATCCTCTGTGCCTCGGAAAGCACGCTAAGCCGTTGGTCTCGGCTGTTATTTTTAAATCTTTGGCAGCCGTTACGGATTGTCAAAAGCCAGAAAATCTTACACCAGTCTTGTCAAGAAGTACCGTGTTATCCATTTTTTTTAAGGATGGGAAATCGTCAAATCTCTCCTCCGCTCTGGGCGGAGCAGAAGGGAGTGTCAGACTCCTACTGACTAAAACCCATCCGTGTTCCTCCTAATGCCCTTTGCGTTCCAGGGCCGCGCTGACTCTTTTGAACCAATTCCGCAACCCTGGCAGGCACTGACCCTAGCGGGCCCTGTCTACTACAGTAAATAAATGAATATGAATACCATGCTGACATCTCCTTGAGGCGCGCGTGGAACACAATGCGAGACGCGCGGACGGCGAGCCACCCGATGCTCGCCATCCGCAGGCCCGCGTCTACGGTGGCCGGGGAGTCGCCCTGCGACTCCCGACGCCCGGGGCGTCTTCTTCTGTTGCGGCGGCTTGGGCGTAAGGTTTCCCCTCTCTCACGCGTTCGGCCTCCTCCTTCTGTAGCATTACTGCTTCGCAGAAGGAAGTGACCGCTTCCCATGCCTCCTCGCTCTGGACCATGGATTGAATCGGGCCGGACGCGATAGGTTGCCGCCACCGATCGCTTCGACAAGGACACGGCGGTGCTCTGCCTAATCAGGGCAGACCTCCATTGTATGCTTCACCGAGTCCTTCGGGCGATCTTCACAGTTTTGACACCCGGGCGTGTCCTGCCGCCGAATCCGAAACAGGTATCTCCCGAAACATCTGTGTCCGGTGAGTACCTGGTGGGGTACCTACCTACTCAGGTGGAAGGTGAGGACGCCGTGGCGCCGCTGTAGCTACTCCTTACTCACTCAGGTGACCGGGATAGATGTCGGCTCTGTCCGTCAAGTAAGCCTCGACTAAGCGACGCAGGTAGGTTGGCATCAGGTGATCCCGAAGTGCCTCGCGGATGCAACTCCAGGGCAGGGTGTTGAAGGTATTGGCGATGTCTAGAGACCGGTTCTCCGCCAGATCTGGCTCCGCCCTCACTAGGTGCCTGACGAGGCGTTTTGCAATTACTTTTTCAAAGAGCTGGCCCACCTCGTCAAGCAGCACGATGGGCCGGTATGCGGACGGAGAGTCCGCAGGGTGCACCGGGTTCTTAATGAGGACCAGTTTCCCTGTCTTCCAACGAAGTGGGAACTGGCCCCTCTCCAAGCATGCGCTTAGGAACCCTCTTAGTCGAGGCCTGAGAGCCTCTGAGGCCAAGACCCAGGCTTACCCAGGTAAGCCGTCGGGTCCTGGGGCGGTATTTTTGGTCTTTAGCCTATTAACCGCCACTCTCAGGTCTACCTCAGTCACCTCAAGAGCATCGTCATCGTCGTCGTCGGTGTGGTCACCATATCCTGCACCAGCTGGGGCCGGAGACTCTGCGTCAACAGGGGGGCCCAGGTGCGGAGCTTAATCCGCACATGGGTTGTTTAGCTGAATTTCTTGTGTGGTTATTTAATTAAACTCACACACTGATCATATAAATCAATAGTTGCAAAAATTTTTACATATGTGAGAACTATGTCCCCTTACTAGCAAACTTATTAATTTTACCACTGCTGGCATTTCTTTATTGTACCTATTAGTAGTATATAAGTGTTTTTTTGGGACCATCTTCCACACATATAATTAATTGATTATTGTATGCAAATATTGTAATGTCTAATTTTGAAAACAGTAACTATGGAGTTTCTTGTCCGTTCTTCTCCATAAGAATCTACCTTTTGCGAACGGACGACTAGAGTCACTACAATATTTTATTTTCATTTGACGTTATAAAGTGCCTTTATTGGTCTAGTTGAAATAAATCATTTGACTTTGACTTTGAAATGGAAGCCGGCACCAATATAGTTGGGAAAAGGCTAGGCAGATAATGATGGGTTTACATAGGGTATATTTTATCCCAGTAGTAGGTTCCCTTGGGTTGGCTTGATTTCCGACTTTCACGCGGGTGGCAGCTCGCATATACATAGACAGAATTGTTTATTTTGTTAAACACGAACAGTTAAACACAATTCTATTCTACGAGCTTGTTTTTCTTTCGATAGCTTTTTTCATTGCAAGGAAGTGGAGAGAGATTCCTTTTCGGCAGTGTGAACACCCGGTCGATGCTGTAAACATGTCGAAATGAAGGCTTGGATGAAGTGATCACGAATTGAGCTCTCAATTCATGTAATCAAGATGGAATAACAGCAGTGCGATTCTGTAAACATATCGAAGTGAACACTTGGGCGAAGTGAACGACAGGTGAGCTGTCAAACCATACAAACAAGATGGCGTGACAGCTCACTTGTCGTTCACTCCACTTATGTGGTCACGGTGAGATGTCGACAGAATCGACCGGCAGTTCACTTCGTGATCACTTCACCCAAGCCTTCACTTCAACATGTTTACAGAATCGACCGGCAGTTATCGATACTGTTAACATATGGACCTATGTACTAGCACTTTGTCCGTGATTTTGTTCGCGTGAATTTCTAGGTATAGGTATTTTCTCCAAAAAACCACAGGTGATTAACTTTTTAATAAGAGCTCTAAAGTCAGGTGACTATATTTTCTAACTTCTTTTTCTTGACGCAAAAATTAGGTCATATCTACTCGCTTTCAGTGGGACAGTGCCTTACAACAATGTTGCCAAATCAATGAGCTTGAGTGAAGTGTTTTCTTTAGTTAATTGTAACATACTTAGAATTTGTTTTTTAACTATAATCATGATCTTTTCATTTTTCATCCATTCCATACAAATTAGGGATTATCTAGTAGATAGATATATCACCGGAAAATTGCAAACTCCTTACGATTGAACAAATAATTTTGAATTCAATAAATCAAGATCAAACCCATCTCAAATTAAAAAAAAACCTATTTTTTATTGTATGCCTATACCAATTTATTGGTCGATTAAACCTTTAATCACTCAGCATCAGTCAGCCCCCTATAGGGCAAAATCGTTTTTAAACGATATAATCCGTAAGTCCCTATTGGCCAAGTGAAAATAAACGCAAGCCGCCTACAAATAACGTCCAAATCGCGTGAGCGTCGGCTTGTCCCAAAAGGGACTTATGGATTCTGACGGTTGGGGCGATTTTGTCCCGAAAGGGAATAACGGATCCTGAGTGGTATTAAATTCTTTTCACGTATCTGGGTTACAATTCGTTTTACGTAAAAGAAACCACATGATTCATAAATTATTTAAAAGAAATAACAATTCCCGATGATTTTAATGGCGAAGAGAAAATCGTCACACAATATAGGCGCCACGCCAAAAGTTTATATCTACAGAATTTGGTTTGTCATCGAAAATGTTGATGATACAACTCTCAGAATAGCCCATTTTCTTGGTAAATCTTAGTTTAGAAAATTATTTTACTTAGTTATGAGAAAGTTTTAATAGCCGGAACCTTGTTGATGAAGAAAAACTTCTGCAAATTAGCTGTTAGGACAGATTCCTTTAAATTTCGTTAAGAAATAAAGATTTCTTTATACTTCAACTTGAAGTTTTCCACGGAACTTCAATATACTAGGTTTCGCCCTCGGTTTCGCCTGCATAAAAAATATTATCTTAAGGGATTGTAAATAGGAAGGTATCCTATGTCCTAGTCCAGGTCCTGGTCTATTCGTGCACCAAGTTTCATCCAAATCTGTTCCTACTATAATAAAAAAATGTAGATATGTTTGGCCATTTGGGTGTTTGATATCAATAACGCCTCAACTAGGCGTTATTGATATCAAACACCCAAATGGCCAAACATATCTACATTTTTTTATTATAGTAGGATGAAAAGGATACCAGCCTAAAGTATAACGAGTATTATAAAGTAGCCAAGATTTCCACGAAAATATCACATCAGAAATCGGGCGTAAAATAAAGAATAAAAGCAAATCTCGGTAGTCGGTGACTCATCCAATTTACATCACAGGCCGTTGACAACATCTTACTGTAGGTACAGGGCGTGAGAAATTGGCACTCACGAAATGAAAATCTTTGCCTATGTAGTCAAGATACGAGTAGATAGCCGTAGATAAGTCTGAGCAAAGACCAGCTAGATCTAAAATAACTAGTTGGCACTAAAGAAATGAAAGTTTTTGCTTACCTAGTAAAGATATCGGTCGAAGGGCTAGGTCTTAGATCTATCAATAAAGGATAGGCCACAAAGAGGGTGTCGGAATCTATACTAATACTAATATATAAAGCTGAAGAATTTGTTTGTTTGCTTGAACGCGCTAATCTCAGGAACTACCGGTTCGATTTGAAAAATTATTTCAGTGTTAGATAGCCCATTTATCGAGGAAGGCTATATGTAATATATCATCACGCTAACACCAATAGGAGCGGAGCAGTAATGAAAATTGTGACGTAGACGAAGTTGCGCGGGTCAGCTAGTACTTAATCTATACTTCTATACTAATATATAAAGCTGAAGAGTTTGTTTGTTTGTTTGTTTGCTTGAACGCGCTAATCTCAGGAACTACCGGTTCGATTTGAAAAATTCTTTCAGTGTTGGATAGCCCATTTATTGAGGAAGGCTATAGGTAATATATCATCACGCTAAGGCCAATAGGAGCGGAGCAGTAATGACAATTGTGACGTGAACGAAGTTGCGCGGGTCAGCTAGTACTAATATATGAAGCTGAAGAGTTTGTTTGTTTGCTTGAACGCGCTAATCTAAGGAACTATTGGTCCGATTTGTTTTTAAAAATTATTTCAGTGTTACATAGCCCATTTATCGAGGAAGGCTAAAGGCTATATATCATCACGCTAAGACCAATAGGAGCGGACCAGATGAAGTTGCGCGGGTCAACTAGTAAAACATAATGGCTTCTGGCAATCTGTATAGATTTTATATTTCGTTGGATAGGTTTTACTGCCAAGGAAAGGTTTTGTTTTCTAGGTAACGTTGATAACTATCTTCCTTAGGTCTGCACTCTTAGATACCTGTCATTTAGAAATATTTTACTATGGTAGACGCCAGATAACGAGCAATAACATTCATTGACCCAGATACACTTATTGACTTTCTTAATATCGAAAACAGAAATACAAGACATAAAGATGTCCTGAATTGACTTCTAGCTTGATCCTTTACGTTCTCTGGTAATGCAAAATGGTTCATAATTTATTTTTCAGGTTTCTACGAAGGGATATTAGGGAAAAGTCAATGTACTTTATTGGAAGTTTATCGGGCGCTTAACATATATTCACAACTAGCGGACCACACGTGATTTCACCCGCGTAGTTCCCATTCCCGTGGGAGTACGGGGATAAAATATAGCCTATGTTACTCCCTGATAATGTAGCTATCCATTGCTGATAATTTTTTTTAATTGGTTCAGTAGTTTTTAAGTTTTTTCGTTACATACAAAAATACAAATTTCTTTCCTCTTTATAATCTTTTAATATATAAAAATCTTGTGTCTCGGTGTTTGTTACCGAACTCCTCCGAAACGGCTCGACCAAATTTCATGAAATTTTGTTTGTATATTCGGTAGGTATAAGAATAGGTGGTAGGGTATTTTTTTTGTATGGCAAAATAACGTTTGCCGAGTCAGCTAGTATTAGTATAGATAAGTCAGCTGTTACCGTCTGTCACCGGGCTGTATCTCATAACTATTAGCCGTAACCATCTTATGACCGAGTCAAGGCTCCTTTAACTGGATACTTTTCAGTATTGTTTTAACTAGATAATTTTACGTTAGTTTCTTTAATGTTCTATACTTATTAAATAGATTTTTAAATAACTTAAAATAAAATAAAAAATCTAGTAGCCCTACGTGACAGGGGTCCAAGCGGCTTACCATAGTTTTATTATAACGAAGATTTTAAATAGAAACTGTTAGAAAAGTGGAAAGATAAGATAAATTGGCTCCTTTTGTTCTTGCCTATTAGTCGATAAGCATAAAGTGATAGTTAAAATACTTTTATAGCCCTTATCACTTATCATAACGGAATGAGTAACTTGTAAGGTTATTTATATATTAAATGGAAATGAGATTAACTGAGAACATCATCTGCTTAGCCTACAATCAGCATTAATACATCAATTGGTCAAACGGTTCGATGTCCCGGAAAACTTGTGGAAAATTTAAATTTAATTGAAATGGAAGTGAGGAATATTAAACACGAAGTAAATAAATTGAAGCGAACGTTTTCACCAGAATCCGCCCGATCGCCTTCTCAGATACACCTCATTCGGGGAAAGCGGATTCAATGCGTTACGCATAAAAGTTCACAGAACCAAATCGTATTGGCAATGATTACGGCTCACAGATAACCGACAGACAAGCTCCGATGACACAACGGGAAGCACTCGCTAACTCCCGTTTTATTTATAAAATCAGTGTCCAGCCAGTTCGGGCCGAAGCACGACTACAGCCAAAACCCCACGCCGCGAAAAACGTTCAAAATATTCAGATAATGTCAATGGTACAAGCGATACAAGTCACAATTTAGACGCCGGCGCTAAGACAAACATTGCGCGAACGCAGATCGCGCGTGCGTTGCAGTTGATAAACAGTGTAGTGATATTAAAAGCTTTATAAACAGTGAAGATGGCTACTTTGGAAGTTCCGCCTAGTTACCCGCCGCCGCCTCCGCCGAAGCCACGGCCGAAGATCACGCTGCAGATACCGGATTCGACCCTGCTGATGACACCTAGAGGCCCTCCGACAGGAGCTTCAGTTTACTGGGGAACGCCTCGGTTCCATGGGAAGCCTCCAGGCACGGCAACTTCTCACATCTCTGACCCCCATGGGAACCCGTACTTCAACCCGTTCATGCACATGTATCACAACAAAGCTTCAGAGTTCATGTTCAAACAGTTCGAAGGTTTCAAAGACTTTACTATAAACACGACGAAGCACGGGTTAAGTGCTGGTGAAAAGACCGCGTTCTGGTTCTACAACAAGTTAAAGGTGCTCTCGAGGAGATGGTTCACGCATCTCTTCTTGAGTTTGTGTTTGGTGTTGTACAGTTTTATAGGTGCTGCTGTTTTTATGGCTTTTGAAGGTGAGTTTACTTACTTATCTATACATATTTACGAATTACATGCCTTATTTTAAGAATTTTGGGCGCATGGACGCGTGTGAGATTTGGAAAAGAAGTTGGGGAAAAAGTGAAGAAATATTTATTAATTCTTAATCAATTAGGATTAAGAATTGGAAAATTTTCATCAATCCCAATAATAAGAAAATTCACGCAATAATCTGTAAAAGAGGAATGTATTTAACTAGCCGTTAATTTGTGCTTGGTCAGTTTAAATTGTTCTGTTCACACAAATATGAACACAATAGTAATCCGTTTTGATTAGCACAATTCACAAATTAAATTGTGGTTAAAGCCGGATTAATGCAAAACAAAATATCAACATGGTTGCAGCATCATTTCATATTATGTTGAAACTTTTGAATTCCAGCTTTATTGAGAGATGTCAGAGATTTTTTTCAGAAATATTTATTGCGAATATATTATTTTGTGACTCTTCATTACTTATTTATTATTAGTAGTAGTAAGTTTCATGCAACAAAGAAGGTATTTAAGCATATTTAAAGCCCCACTTAATAAACCATCGAATTTGCGATAACCTACAATCTGATATTTTTAACACACCTGTTACAAACGCGGAAAAACCAGATAAGATAATTCTACTATTTTTTATGAAACCTTCGCATTCGCATCTCAGTTAAAAATGGACATGGGACATAATAGTAGATTATAAACCGAGGGGATAAAGTAGTGTCTTATGATACGGGCGTCAAATTGAATCCCGAACACAATGAAGGATTCGAAAGTGAACTCCCGAGCGCCGCGAGGGAGTTTAAAGTTTAACTCACGAGTGAAGCGAGGGAGTTAATACAAGAATCCTGAATGCAGTGAGGGATTTAAGCTAGCCCAAGGCAAAGATACCTTTATCCCTGAGGAGCATGCTCTACTTTTCACCTTCTGCGAGAAAATTGTGCTCCAGCCATGAAAACAGATGGCACGCGTCGGTCCCCGTCGCAAGGAGCAGGTCGCGCATCCTAAGCTGGCATCATCCCATCGTCGGGCAATAATATTTTACTGAATTTCATTATAACCCGCCGGGCAATAATGTGATTTCTACCTAGCAGCGGAGGCGGACGGGAGCCGCTCGCGGGTTAGAATGACGTACTTTAGGTTAGGTTTGCATGGCAAATAATTTGACGTTTTCGTGCAGGTGGTGTTTAAAAAGGCTTTTTGACAGATTTCGACAGACACGCGAATGCGAACGTTGTTTAAAAATTAGTCGAATAAGCACTCAGAAAGATAGCACAAATTTTAGAGACATTTATTTTATCAAAAAACTCGGCCTTAATATTGGAGGTAAACCACATTGCCAGTAAATTACATTAATCCTATACCAACGAATTATCATAATCGAGCCCACACCTTATCAGAAACATCTGAATCGTTAGGCCGAAACCTAAAGGTCAAAATTGATTGAACTGATAAATTAATACAACTTAATGCCAGGACATTTGGGAGGCTCACGATCTTAGTTCCGAAACTAATAGATACTGGAACTTGGTTAAACTAAGTTAAATGAACTTAGACCTGTCAATGAGGTTTGCAAATTGATTTGTACTGTTTCGTAAGATGTAGTACCTTGTAGTAATAGATTTAATTTGATTATTTCCTGCCTCCGTGGTCGAGAGGTTTAGACGTTTGACTTGTGACCCGGTGGTCGTGGGTTCGATTCCCACGGGAAGCATACTTTATAAAGTTGTTTCCAGTTTGGTTAGGACATTACAGGCTTGAATCACCTGATTGTCTGATAAAAATGATGATTCCGTGCTTCGGAAGGCACGTATATGCCGGTGGTCCCGGTCGACAAATGGCGGTCGTCACATAAACCATGTCAGAGGCCCTTGAGGCGGTTTAGAAACTCTGACACTAGGGTGTGTGGGGTCGTTAGACCTTACTGCCAACACGAGAAGAAGAAGATTTGATTATTTTATCTTTTCAGACAGGATTTATTGTAGAGACGCACCTGACACATAGACAGGATATGCTTCCGTCCAATATCGGCTTAATTGAAACGCAATTGCTGAGCATGGGGTTCTGGGTTCTATCTTCTAAAGGGTTGGCTGATTTAAAAGAGTATGGAGATTCTTGCACGATCTTCTCCTCTTTTTGGGACGAGCAACTGCCGTGCTGGAGATCGGATCGGAGAACAACTTGCAGCTCTTGTCGCTAGCGCGGCAGAACTAGCTTTATCTATTTGACTAACTTTGACAATTCGAAAGTATCTGTAACTGGCCTATTTGGATAAATGATTTTGTATTTGTATTTGGGTAAAATTTTCTTGGATTTGTTGATGGCAATAGTAGTTATAAGCAATGGGTTTCGCTTCTATGAAATGGAAATAACGCGTAGCTGGGCGAAATGTGGGTCTACAATAGTAACCTACTTCCCTCTCTAACTATCTCTTCGGATGATATCGGCGCGACTGTTAATTCGTCCATCAGTCACTGGTTTTCAAGTTCTTCTTCGTGTCACTGGCACGAAAGTTGTTTAAATTTCGGTGGCCCAAACCATTGTCAATTCCACGGCATCGTTGGTGACAGCACATAGGTCACTTCGGCTGCATATTGTGGGGCACAGAGGGCAAGCTAGGAGGTAGAACATGGTTTGTGACGGCTCCACATCCACACCTTGCTGTTGATGCGTGGTTTTCAACTAAAAGTCATCAAATTTAATTCTTTATTAACTACCGTACTGCATACGAGCTGTAATGTTTTCCGGAATCCGACGTCTTTACGACGCATTTTTTATTTAGACAATAAAACGTCTGGAATTTCTTAGTACAGAACGATTACAGTTTTAGATCACTTCAGAAAAACATCTCTGTTTTTTATCCGATTTAATAATGTTTTATTGATTACATAGCATGATTCTTGTCTTAATTCTAACATCTTGGTTCTAACTTATATATGTTCTATAAATAATTGTAGGCACATTTTGATGTTTGAAACTTTTCTCACTAAAGTTTCTCATTGCAAGCGAGGTGTGTTTGATGTTTTGATTACCGAGAGTGCAATTGCAATATTTGAAAAAAAATGTAAAAAATTGTTTGTAGAAAACACGAGCGAACAATCAATAAATAGCTTAATAAAAACAATAGTGTAGCAAATATTTTTAGACATTTGTCATCCCGTCATCAGCCCGTGCATTTTTTTTCGTGCTTTGTGGTCGAATTTTGCGAGACCTAGGCCTGCATTACCACCTTACCAGATTAAAGTTACAGAAAATATATAATAATCTCAAAAGGCAACGCGTGTACTTTTCCGCACGAGTATGGTTATAGACAACAAAACGCACTGCACGTGGGAAAAACTCCATTGTATAAAACGGTTAAACGAATTTTCGAATTTCAAATATCGATATTCGATGCGAAAATCGAATTGTAGGCAGAGGATTACAAGGTTAGCCTGACACGGGATAGCTCGGATTAAAAAAAGTAAAGTCTCACATCGCTGCCATGCAATTTGTTTGCCTGCTGCCGGAATCGGATTAAGTTGTCGTGATTTCAGCTTGAACTTGTTTGTATTTGAATATTGGAGAGCTGAATTCTGGAACGTTTGGTTAAAATTCAGGCTGGAGACAAACATGGAGGGTTTTGCGGAGTTTCGTTGCAGGTGTATAAAATTCTCATATACTAAAATCCTACGAAATCGAGATATTTTTTTTCAAACTTTAAGGCTAGCTGTTTTGTATTCCTAAATTGACTTTATTGAAGGTAGAAGAGACTATCCTTATTCTTATTTTTCTTATCAATCAATCAATCAATTCATTCATACAAATTTTGCAATAACATGTGTACATATAGCCACAGAAAGATAATATATTATAAAAATCTTATATAAAGGTAATTAGTGCCTAACCTAAAACTTAAAAAAAATGTTTAGTTAAAATTCAGTTACTTTTATGCTTCGACTAATACTTAATCAAGTTTTCGAAACATAGTACCTAATGAACACAATTTAAGTTGTGATTAAAAAAGAAGTCTTTTTGTTAACAAAATTATTTATCTTAAAAACGATTCCAACCAACATTACAACACAAAAATAATTCAAATTTATTCCTTCCCTTCCTTTCAAGAATTTTCGTAAACGAAAGTTCGCCACAAGTCGCATCAACCCATTGTATGCACTAGATTAAACTTCTCCAGTTCTTGAAGCACAAACTTTTGCAGAACACTTCAGTTTTAACGTTCCGAAAGCCATAGAACTCGAACTACTCACTAAATCTAAAGAGTCTGAAGGCACTTGAGACTTAAAGAGAATCTGGTTCAAAAGATATGGAATTTGTTTTGATGTTTTCCTTAATATCAAACTTTCAGTGCCGGATTAAGCCAGCAAATAGCAAATTAGCACAAGAACCCTAAACTTAATTAATACCTTCGTAAAATTAAAACGAAAATATCAAATTTAAACTAAGGGGGAGTTTGCACGGTTTTTGAACAACCATGTGAAGGTCGAACGGTATCAATATCTTGACCCAGCAAGTCGCATCAGTTCAGCTGAGCAGTTGCGATCATCACTAAAAATGCCCTTTTTGTAAATCTGAAAGTGGGCCCCTCACCACTGGGCTCGTATCTGAGAATTTTCATATTTTCGGTATTCTAGAGCTATCAGCCCTTCGTTCTCAATATGGTTGCCGAAAATCCGTGCCATCCTCTATCATTTCTCACGGGCCACGGGGACCTTTAGTAACGCCTGAGCCATAGGATTTGCTATTTATTAGGTTGTCTATATGAACCAGATCCGCGGCTGCTTAGATTTCATACGGTAAGATCGCTTGAAAGAAAAAGAGTTAATGTTCGCAAAATAAGGCCCATCCCATAAAAAAAAGAAAATTAGAGGCTTATACAGTTTGGGACAATATGCGTCGCATCCGCGCTTAAACGGCCGCTATCGCAGAGTATATATTAGGACTTAGGACGCGTGTGAGACAGAGCCATAGTGCTGGTTTTAGCTGAATGTTTTTGTAAGCGCGGGGCCCCCCAACGCGGGGCCCGTAGCATTTGCTACTCCTGCTATATGGGGTAATCAGAAACTGCAGACTTATGATCGCTGCTCGGTTTGAAGACATTCGTGTCCTTATACGAATATTTGCAATTTCCTACCGGAGTCTGCGTTTTCTGATAGCTATAAGCTGGTGTCTTTAAGTCAAGCGGTTGAGAATAGTACGTATGAAAAACTGGCCAAGTGCGAGTCGGACTCGCGTGCAAAGGGTTCCGAGCCAATTTTTTTATTTTTATTATCTGCATTTTTTTTCAAAATTTTTGGCTCAGTTGTTTCGGAGATAAGGTGGTGGGAATGGTAATTTTTGGTCTAATTTCTTGAATAACTTCTAAACTTTATATTTTTAAATTATGAAAAAAGTATAATTAAAACCCTCACAGTAAGCCTTTTCATTTGGTATGTCACACGATACACTTTGAACAACTTTTTTTTTAAAATTTTCTAGTTTGACACCCAAATGTGACCCCATACTACAAATATATTATTTACGTAACGCGTCCGTGTTTGGATCACAGAAGTCCATATGTACACCAAATTTCAACAGAATCGGTTCCCTAGATCCGGAGAAAACTGGCTGTGACAGACGGACAGACAGACAGACCGAGTTATCTTATAAGAGTTCCGTTTTTTACGGATGATCGGAACCCTAAAAAGTAAAAAAAAACTTGGGAGGTGTCAAGGTAGGCACACCCGGATGGAACGAAGTTCCTTTCCATTAATCAGTGAAGGAATTGTAATAATGCTTTTTTTTAAGTTATAATAATATTTTTTATTATTATTAACAAATATAATGTAAACAGAAATAGAAAGACGAAACGAAAATAACTGGCTTGCTTTCTATGAGAGAGAGAGAGAGACAGACAGAGAAACACGCGCACGCCACACGGCTTACAACTATAGCAAAAAGTGTCGTTACAACTTTTCGTATGAATTTTTCCGTCTAGCCCCCATTCACAACGCGCGATAAGGAACTTCGTTCCAAAAGTCAACCGTGAACAGCGGCACATCATCGCCTACCGCGAGATTGTGATTAAACGCGAGCCTATCAATACTAAAAACTTAGAATGCGTCATTAATTCATTATTCTAAGACATAAAAAGTATCTTTTACTTGATTGTATTAAGTAGGTAAATACTTTTTGTCACTAACCGCTCGTGAATTCAGAGTCCAAACCACCAGCTCGGTTCGAGGAAATAACCTAACATCATTATGATCTTATTTGGGGCAGGCCTATGTACAGCAGTGGACGTCTTTCGGCTGATATGATGATGATTATCATCTTAACAGCCGATCAACGTCTACTGCTGCACGGATCGATGTGATGGTACTTGGGGGAAGCATATTCTGTTCCAAGTGTCATCACATCCACCCATCCTTTGCGTCTCATCTCATCCAGCTGATTTTCACAGCGATCACAAGGTCACTGTCCACCTTGAGAATTTCCTAGCGAAAAAGCTCAATCTCAAGTCAAAGCAATCGCTTTGAGACAGTGGCAGTACCTATTACTATCAGTTTCAGTGAAGACATGATAGAATACTCTCACGTACAGTAGACCGAATGGGACTCTCACTGCAGATTCCGAAGTCCCTACTCTACTCTAGGTTAGATACTCTCTATTGTACATGCACACACATGTATTGTACACGTTACAAGTGTATAATACACGAGTACTTACTTACTCGCAGGAGCAAGCAAGTTTCAGGAGTCAAGTAACTTTGTACGAAAGTATCGATCATAAATATTGCAGACGCAAACCGTACCAGGACGTACCTATAAGTTTCCGAGTCCTCAGCCCACAAGCGTAGGCGCGTAGTCGTTAGATACCCTCCTACTAAAACTCTGTGGTTCCCACCCATAATTCAGTGTTGCCTGCATTTTATCCGGACTGATATTTAAAAAGTTTTTATTTTCGAACCACATGATGCGAGACGAGACTTAAACTTCGAAGCACCTAAACGTGTGGCCATAAGAAAAGCGACACGAAAATAATACCAAATACAAGTCTCAATTCCGAAGAAAATTTAAATGTGGAAATTATTCAGGCTTGCGGTGATCGCCGGAAACCACAACCTTTGATGAGGCGGACGTTATGGCCGCAACATGTGGAATAGTAATCGTAAAAGTTTGTGTTTGGAATTGTAATAAAAGAGAAGCCAACAAATACATTTATTGGTGTCCAATGTTTTTTTGTTCAGTGTTTTCAGTACAGTTCAGAGTTTTCGCTGAGGTTTTCGTAATCTGTCTTGACTAGACCGATAGAATTGAAAGGAGATAATTGCTAAAATAAAGTTTATATAAGACTTAACTACCTGCTTACTGTACTTATAGTACCTATTCTGTTCTCTTTCACTACATCAAACCATCACAATCTTAGTCTCTTCCTCTATTCGTGCTCTTTTTCCGTTGGTATGACGACTAGTCGAGTGAAGTAGGAAGGAGAAAGACTTATATTTTACTTTTCTTTTTCATTTCATGTCGATACAAAAGCATTTGTTTCATATCCAAGATTCTGTTATAAATTTTAACAAAGGCATTTTCCAGTGCGACACAGTTAACTGCCTCGCATGTAGCTCGTAGGTTCTTCGAAACAAGTTTCCCTGTACTGCCCCGTTTCATAATGTTGCACTAAGTTTGCAACTAACTCCTCCATAAGAGTAAGCGAGACAACTATAGTTTTAGTCACACTAACTACTGAAAACTGTTGTCATTTCAATTGCAGTTCCATAGAACTTTAGAGATCCTTGTAAGATATAGGTGCGTGTGTGTGTGCCACCAACATAGCATTGTACTCACTCAGCGAAATAGTCTGTATTATCAAAACTTTCTAACAAGAACGATCTAGAAACACGAGCGTTAAACTTGCGTCCAAAGTTTAATTCGTTCACGCCATTTTCTGTTAATATAATAAACTTTTAATATCGAAAGCCTCTTAGTACGTCGACTCATTGTGTTAACAGCTCCTAAACTTTACAAGCGCTTTATTAATACTATAGATTGCTCAAGACTGCTCTTTTTATGCTCTAAACTTTACGTGGGCACGGTTAATGGAATTCGTAAATTGAATGCTGAATTTTCAACGTTCAAGTTCATAACTCGATTTAACTTCGTGAGACATAAAGATCATCTGTCAAAAACGCTTATTCATACTTTATTCCACGAAATGAATGACGAATTTTTCCTCTCCAAAAACGCGGGGAGGTGAAATGTCATCATCATTGTCATTTTCATTTTCGCGCTAATTCTTATGTCAGTGTCAAACTTTATTTTTGAAGCGGCTTAATTTTGACAGCCGGTGGTTTTTTTAATGGATCTAGAGTGAAGTTACATGTATTCCACTAATTAATTTGTTGTTTCGAAATTGCGGCACGTCGGAAGATGTACTTTTCTTGTCGGAATCTTTTACATCTTACCTAAAACCATTCAGTTAAAATCTTATAAACAAAATATTTCTCGTATCTGTATTCAACTTTGTAGATATTTATAGTTTCTCGACATTCTTTTTAGATACCGAGTTCGAAAATAAACTGGAGACACTGACATTATTTTTGTGTTAATAAATTATTTTTTCCTTTGGCTAATACGTCGTTTTCGTAAGTATGTGTTACATCATTCTTACCTTGTTTTTAGTTGTTATTTTTAACTGTTTACTTTAGCCATGAAGTTGCACGAACTCGGATAGTGACATGTGACAGAACGAGCGGGGAAAATAAAAAGAAAACATGCCAATGTCGGTCCGAGTGTGGTCACTGACAGAATTCACCAAGCGGCGGCACTGCGAATTTTCATACTAGGACGGGTAAACTAACCGCCTGTGGTTTGGTTAATCTAGCTTTGCATACACCGACATGGGTCGAATACGCTAAAAACATAGGTGTAGCTGTTCCCTCCCGGTCTTTTTTTTGTAAAATCTCACTAATAGAACTGACTCGGGTGAGCTATCAAATCCAGAGGAATGACATAATTATTTCACTTAACTCTTGTGAACTTGTGAGATTTTACAGAAAATACCGGCTCTTCTCCAATCAACAGGGCCCCCATTTCTCAATTAAAAATAACAAGTTGAGTTTTGTCAAGCTTTTGAGAACCTGTCAAAATCTGGCATTAAAGAAGGGTTTGATTCATTTTTAGGGTTCCGTACCTGAAAAGGAAAAAAACGTTACAAGATCAGTTTTTTGTCCATCCAGTCTGTCTGTCAAAGCCCTTTATCTCGGGAACGCGTAGATGTATCGAGTTGAAATTAAAACCATATACTCAAGTCTACGGTCCCTTGAAGCTGTGAAAAAATCAAAGTTCTAAATTAACGTAAAAAAAGGCTCTCAAGGGAATCAAAATGTATAGGGTATTTCTCTTTGTAATTAAATCATAAAAAAATAGTCTTTATTTAAAATAATATGTACCTACAAATTTGTACGGAACCCTCGGTGGGCGAGTCCGACTCGCACTGGGCCGGTTTTTTTTTAGAATTCAAAATACTCCATTCAGAAACCGTTTCTAGGTTGACAAGTGTGTCAAAGTCCCCCAAGATCACAGTAAGCATTTATAGCCATATTTTCAAACGTTTGACAGAAATAGAATGATGCGTAAAAATGCGTTTGGTGGTCTATCTAAATATGTGGTGCAATTGGGCCAACAGTTATTGTTACGTTGGTGACCATATTTTCAGTTGTCAGTACCTACCTTTATTTGAATGATTCCCGTTACGTCAAGCCCTACTCGAAATGCAGGCGCTACGCTTTGTTAAAGTGTCACTTCTGTCATACTTTCCTACCCTCTTCATAAACAAATAAGACAATATCAAATAATATTTCTATCCATTTCAGATGGAAGTTCATAAACTGACAGTTTATCGTTTATGCATACTCCTTACTTATAACTGCGAATATAGCTCTGTCTGTATATTACTTTTCATTTCATGACGACTGTTCTATTATGTTTAGGAGATACCTGAGAGGAGCTGATTTTAAAATGAGAATCACGTCCAAACGGCTAGTCGTAATTTTTTGGAAAAAATATATGTTACATTAGACTATTTTTTCAATAATTTGATATTGGACAATTTTGGGTTTTATTCGTTCAACATAGTGTTATTAACTGTAAAGTTCTAATCTAACAAGGACATAAAACGACAATCAGACCAAAATCATTTCTCATCATTATTTTTTTTTGAAGTGAAAACTTCTTTAGCGGCGTTGAGCACTTTTTCTGTAATGGGTATAAAATCTTAAACTCGCGTCAGAACACGTGACCTGATCGAAAAAGCGTAAGACGGACTCGCGTCAGGGTCACGTGATTCTGATCGAAAAAGCGTAAGACGGACTCGCGTCAGGGTCACGTGATGCTGATCGAAAAAGCGTAAGATCGAGGGGAAGGGAGAGGAACTAGTATCTCCCACTCTTTCTACCGTGCCTGAGTGTGCTGCTCCGCTTAGGCGGCACAGAGCGCTTGCGCGAATGTCCGTCTGTGTTTATGTACAGCGTGCCACGCGTATCCAAGGATACGAAATTACGGAATTACGAAATTATGGATGAAAGTTGATTTTTCTAAGAGATAGAAAATTAATGTAATATATAAATAAATAACAATATAATATTATGAATAATAACATGTAAATTGTCATATTTGTGTACGATAGCGCAATAAATAAACATTGTATTCTACCTCATAAATGATAGTATTTTTGTACTTATAGGCGTATTATCAGGATTGGATATTTTAAAGTAAAAAGTAGGTAGTTTACTTATTAATCAATTTAATTCGATTAACTCACTTAATTTATAATAACTGTGAACTCAATTAATTATCATATCATAATTATTAACTGAAAGGTTTTAACACGATATTAGCAAATCTAGGCGCTATGACAACACGTGTATCGGACCGAGGTCTAGAATAGAATGCCCCGATCGCTCCGCGCGGTCTCCTTTTACGTCCGAGCACAAACAAGTCGAGTAGTGGGGGAGGTGGGGATGGCGACATCGCCTGATCGGTCCGGTGCACGTGCCGTGCACAACCGTACGATGACGTAGCGCCGTCACGGCCATTCTGACGTGCGTACGTCCTCGAACGCGCACTTTAGAAGCACTTAGGTATCTTTAATGAGAACCACAATTTTACTGATCGTTCATCCTGACATTAAAATCTTATCTCATGGTCTGGTCCGGTCCTACGACCCTTCAGAGTAATAATCTTCTGGTCCGGTCCTAAGACCCTTCAGAGTAACATCTTCTGGTCCGGTCCTAAGACCCTTCAGAGTAATATCTTCTGGTCCGGTCCTATGACCCTTCAGAATTATACTACTGGTCCAGTCTTATGACCCTTCCAATGATGTACCTACATGATCTATTAAGTTAATCAAATCAAATCGTATATTTCAAATAAACCATTTACAGGCACTTTTGAATTGTCAAAGTCGGTCAGTCAAAAACATGAAGCTATTTGCACGTTCCAAAGCGTAGATCTCTATGGAGAAGAACGTGCAAGAAACTCCACGGACACTCTTTTAAACCATGTGATGTGTTACAAAAATCTTGTTAACATTAACATTGATTGCTTCTATATGTGAGGACAATGCAAAGAACAAGAAAACATATAAACAATTCAAAATGCAGGTACAGATTAAAATAAGCCAGTGGCAGGTAAGAGATGACCAGTTTCAACTGACGGCGCCCGTTCACGAACATGACGCGTGCATCAGCACCATCTAACTCAACCATTTTGAAGGGAATCAAATGATCCAAAACACGCGCCACCATCAGCAAAACATTTGTGTGAGCATGACAAGCTCTCAACTGCCACGCTCGTTCGTGTCCAACTAATTTAATAACGAAATCTATAATTACATATGTAAGTGGCTCCATAGTGCTCACATTTACAAAAAATTGAAAATATGCTTCTACGTTATACAAAACTATGGTTTCAAGTAACTAAGAAAAGAAAAAAAGAAGGCTGCTTTATTGTGTATACTTTGCTAATACAATAATGCAAAGAAATGATAAATAAATGATTGTATAGGAGAACAATAAAAGGGTAAGCATTTCTTCCAATTATCGAAAACCTAACAAGTGGACCCATGCTGCTGTGGCTGTGGAGCAGGACCGGCATTTAGCCAAGCATTTTTATCAAGGACATAATCTTCCAGTTTATAATATGCTTGTCTACATAATGTGCGTTTAATACATGTTTTAAATTTTCTCTCATTCAGTTCGAGAATATTAAGTGGTATTTTATTATAAAATATAACACAGTACCCCATACGTTAACTACTGCTACTGGCTTTTTAAGTACGAGAGTCGGCAATTTTTTTTTTTAAAGTGTGAGCCCTAAAATAGTACCACTTAAAACTTTATTTTTATGGGAAGTTTCATGAACAAGTTCTTCATTATTATTCGCCGTCACGTCATCACTGATATTTTCTGCATCTAACGTTCATGTGAGCACTCACGAATTACTTTACGTTAATCTACAATCATCAAAATCATCGCTGCGCTGTGCGGTTCGAATCAATCAATGTTATTATAATCTCACCCGTATTAAATTGCACAAAATGGAAAATCTATTTAGAACTTGTAATAGCTCAGAATTCTCTGTACCTTTAAAGCTTTTATCAATGTCATTAAAATCAAATTGCTATTCATGATAGTTTTGATACTATCAAATTTACTAACTGATGTTACGTATGGCAAACTGCCTCCGTACGTTAATACGAAAGCCTAGATCCAAATTTTCACTAAAAAAAACGTCTAAGTTGAAACATGACCTTGTGGTACTTGCTATGCGATAACTAAACCTAAAGCTCACACTGAATAAAATTTTGACACTATTACCGCCAATGGGAAACTCTTTTAAGTACTCGCTTTGTGCTAACTATGTCAAAATTACCTAGCACTATCAATGCAACCACCGAATTGGTATCAACCCCTTTAAAGCTTCGTTTGCTATTCAAATAAAACTTGAGCGACTCACCAAGTATTCCAGTCGGCCTTGAACGCTCTTAACCCCACAGATGTTGACATGATACTTGGCTACTGCAGTTTGCCAACCTTCGGTCAGCCACGCTCAGAACCGTTCAGAAGTTGCAGCTGCTCAGCAGTTGTTGCAACTGCTCAGCAGTTATGGCAGCATGCCAACCGCTAGCCTCCTGCTGGCTTTATACACCATGATACGATGTCTGAAACCGAAAAATGCTACGACAGTACAAGTCCAATAAAAGCTGTGGTGGGCCAAAAGGTTTCAGGTAAGTGTAGTAGTCACAGTATCAAAGTAAATAAAAATCTAAATTTTATCGGACCATTGGCACAAGAAAGCGGCCTATGCCTATGAATGGTGATATAAAATCAAAATATTCAAAATAAAGTGTTAGGTAACTAAATCGCTCTTATGTCCAAAAAAATAAAAGCTCTCTGGTATTTCACTTCATGACTCGAATTCAGCGATAGCAGAATAATATCGCTTCATCAGCATTATTTGACCAATGACCAAGGCTTTGTGCCCATTTCAAGCGAACTCCTGTGCAACCGCCACTTCCAGGTATGTGCTTCCAATTCACCAAGAGTAGATAGCGACGGCAAAAGAATGGTCTCCCTTAGGGCAGTGTGTTGGCGCCGACGCTTTTTTTTTAACATCTACGCGAACGAACCGCCTTCCACCTAACACACGGAGCGGTTCTTGTACGCGGATTACCTGGCCCTAGCAAACCAAGCAGCGACTTTTATGGACGTGGAGCATAAACGTACAATGGCACTCAGTGCACTGCGAGATTAGTGTGAACACAACGCTCTACGGCCGAACCCATCTAAGAGACAGTCGTGCGCCTTCCATCTCTGCTATAGGCCCGCAAATCGAATGCTTAACATCACATGGCGTAGAGCCAAGGTCCAACACTGCTCGAATCCAAAATATCTCGGTGTGACGTTAGATATGGCCTAAGCGTAAAAGTCAAACTGTTATAATACTTAGCTCCGTCGAACCCGGAATAACTTGCTCCGTCACCTAATTTCCATCAATTGGGGAGCGGCACCCGATGTTCTCCGTACAACCGGCATGTCCCTATTTTTTCTGCTGGCGTGTTTGCTTGCACAGTGTGGCACCGACCTGCTCTTTCTCGGAAAGTAGACATTGCCCTAAACGAAACGTGTCAGATAATATCAGGCTGATTAAAATAGACTCCACAAAACAAACTCTATCCGCTTGCAGGCATCGCACCTCCTGCTGTTCGAAGGATCTGAAAACCGATTCCCGACATCCCTGTATGGCCACATGCCAACTTCGGGAAGACTAAAAAGTCGCAAGAGCTTCCTTCTTTCTACACAGGCGATCCTGGATATGCCATCTAAAGGGAGAAGCAGACTGTGGGAAGAGAAGTATCCACCACCTCACGACTTCATAAAACCCAAAGAGCAATTGCCTCTGGTCGTGAATCGCAATGGCCCCTGGAAAGCGTTAAATCGCGCGCCAGCGCAATTTGCGCACCCAGGTAGGCCGCTGCAAACACAACTTGGCGAAATGAGGATGTAATGATCTGTTGTATACCCAACGTGAGTGCAGTGCCCGTTTTCAGAGCACGAGCCATATGTTACAGTGCCCCAAGTGCCCATTCTCCTGTAATTTGGAGTATCTAATGAATGCCACTGTTGCTGCAATTAACGTAACTACCTACTGGTCCAAAACAGTAAAAAAGTTAACGATTGAATCGAAAAGAAGAAGTATTATTGAAAATGCTATCGCTTAATCAGCAACACTTATGCTATTAATAATAGCTTCACTTTAAGATAAAGCGACAGGCCAATTATCAAACATCGATAATTGCCATCCATAAAGGCGTTGCCTTTTGTAAGTCAGTCTCCACATCATAAAAATGAACAATCGTAAACAAAATAAAAAGCAGCTCTACAGCAATTAAAAAGTTTAAACGACTCACCAGATTGGCGTAGAAATCTTCATATAAATTCACACTCCTCTCCTTGACCTGACCAGCTGTTGTGAAGTTGCTTGCCTCCGGACGGAACTGGTTTAGTTCAGTTTGATGAGGGTAGCCGCATAAAACTCGTCGAAAAGGAATTCGGCGCAAAGCTCTTCAGCGCCATATGGTAAAACAATAAACTGCTCTGCACATCACTGCATCCTCGACAAAACATACCACCACGGTGACACACTATGATCGTGTGTCGAACTTCGGCCTTTCGGATTTAACTTCACGACACTTCACGGCACACATCAAGTTTTTAGCGTCTGGATAAACGCAAGCGTCTTAAAAACAAACCGCAATTTTCACTATCACTGTCATTACATTTCAAAACGTAACCGCCACATATTTCACTAGCATTGTCACGAATCTCCATGTGGGCCCTTTGAGTTACGTCCCAATTCTGATATAGGCGTATTATCAGGATTGGATATTTTAAAGTAAAAAGTAGGTAGTTTACTTATTAATCAATTTAATTCGATTAACTCACTTAATTTATAATAACTGTGAACTCAATTAATTATCATATCATAATTATTAACTGAAAGGTTTTAACACGATATTAGCAAATCTAGGCGCTATGACAACACGTGTATCGGACCGAGGTCTAGAATAGAATGCCCCGATCGCTCCGCGCGGTCTCCTTTTACGTCCGAGCACAAACAAGTCGAGTAGTGGGGGAGGTGGGGATGGCGACATCGCCTGATCGGTCCGGTGCACGTGCCGTGCACAACCGTACGATGACGTAGCGCCGTCATACTTATAATTAAACACAACGTTAATACTAAAGTTTTCACTTCTGCCGGCACTCCCGGAGTGCTACCGGTGTTTTTTTTTTTTTGGAACGGCTATTGTTTAAATGTCTTAGAATAATAAGGTAAGTACAAAAAACTACAAAATTTTGTGTCGCGCGGGCGGTAAACGAGTGCGCGTTTTGTTCCCTCAAGGTCCCTGGCGAATGTCGTCGCCTTAACATCTCATCGTGTAAATTTCGGTGTAGTGAGCATGGATTGACAACTTAATTAATGTTCACTTCTTCAAAGGTTTCACGGTTTACAGAATAACATTGCAGTTTCAAAAAAAAAAAAGAACTTGGCACACAGGCACACACCCATCCAGGTCATTGGGATAGTTTCTGTGTTGTGTGCCAGTGTTCTTCTCCTTTGTCTGGCCCTTTCCCATTTCTAATCGGGGTCGGCTCTCCTAATACCAGAGACATCTGTTCTGGATCGTCGTTGAGTCCATTTTCTCGTCACTGACGTCTTTTTTGATGACCGACATCCATGTAGGTTGGGGTCTGCCAAGGCCTCTTGAGCCCGACTCCAATTGCAGAACTTTCTTAGTCATGTGTCGTTAGGTCGACGCATGACATGACCGCGTAAAAAGTGTTGCTAGTGTTATAAATGCAAAAGTAACTCTATCTGACAGTTTTTTACATTTTCGTGCCTTAAGAGCCCTTTCACAGAATTGCGTTTTCACTCACAAGTTGCTGACTCATCGCATTATGTAGAAATTAGGCCGTTGCAATTATGTTTATTTTAGGGTTTATTATTAATTTATTTAATGAATACTTAAATTTTCATTTCTTATGAACTATGGTTTATTTTGGTATAAATTTTACGTAATAATATTGAGGCATTAAGGAGTTAACAGTTAATTCTGAGCGTTTTTAGTAGTTTTTATGGATTTTAATGTGTTTTTTTTTTGCGGATACTCCATTCTTATTTAAAACTGAGGCCGCTATGAACGAAACCACTATATAAGGAATATTTGATATATTTTTCATTTCATTTGGTTAGTACAGTAGTTCAATACACGAGCTCGAAAAAGTGCCGTCGCGCTTTTCATCAGAAAATTACTTCGGAATTTTGGCTTTTTACTAATAGATAGGAGAAAAATGCGAAAAGAGTGGCCGCTATGTTCAATAAGTCATAAGTCATTTATTAATTTGTTAATAAAGGTACAAATAAATGGTTGTTATCAAAATAAAATAAAAGTGCGCTATGTTATGCCAGAGAGAAGGAGTACAAAACTATTATATTAAAAAAATATATATATTATATTAAAATTATTATTATTTATTATTAATAATTAATACTATTCGCAACTACCCAATAAGCCAAAGTTGCTGTCTAAATATTTCAGTTTCTGAGAATAAGAAAGCCAAAGTTGTGTATTTTACGCAAAAAACAGTCAAATTGTAATAGGCCTCTTAACCGCTGACACAATTTTGTTGAATTTTAGTATAGATAGATTGGACCTTGGGGAAAGACATAAAACGCTTTTTAATTCGAGAATACGTTCCTTTGGGCTACCCGACTTTCACGCGAGCAGAACTTAATGTACTTTAATACATAAGTAGGTTATATTATCGTCATTAATTGTACCTAAAAGCTTTAGATATTGCCCTGGCATTCGTTTAGCGATAACACAGACAGAGTAATGACTATAGAGCTGTGATTATAGGTAGGTATCGTAATAGTAGTAAACTTTGACAGGCTTATCGGCGTGTTTCCAATATATTTGGAGGACAAAGAAAATTCTGGTAACAGAATTGTGAAATGAAACTTTTGTTACGAACAATGGCGCATGGTACTTGGTTTAGGCTAAGGCTGCACTACGGCTTACCCGCGAGCGGTTAATCGCTATACCGCGAAACCGCTCGAGAAGCACGGGAATCAGTCGTGGGAAAAAACAGCATGTAAGGCCGCTTGTATTTGTTTCCTTGACTCACATATCACACGATTAAAAACCGCGGCGGTCTAGCCGTAGTGCATCCTAGGCCTTAGATTGTAGGTGACTGATAAAGTAATCTATATAGGTAATTAGGATTGAGCGTATAGTATCGGAAAAGCTTTCTTATGTAAATACATAAATGTGATGTTATTATGACAAGTTTTACTCAATAATTAACCCTAGTTTCTAGGAAGAAATAATCGTTAAAACTTATTGAAAAAAATTTCAATAGCATGTACCTATTGTTAGGAAAGAAAACACGTTTTTTTGTAATGACAGTCCATCAGGTATGTACATAAACACAAAAAAAATTGTGTCAAAAAACAGTGCGTTCCTTATGACTGCACTAAAACCAAAAAGGTTCATTTCAGTACATTGGTTGACAGATACTGTCAGACGCCATTTTTCCAATGCACCTAGAGTGACGAGTGACGTAGCAAACGGTATCAAACATTATTTAAAAACTAGCTGACCCGCGCAACTTCGTTTGCGTCACTATTTTCAATACTACTCCGCTCCTATTGGTCTTAGCGTGATGATATATAGCCGATAGCCTTCCTCGATAAATGGGCTATCTAACACTGAAAGATTTTTTTAAATCAGACCAGTACTTCCTGAGATTAGCGCGTTCAAGCAAACAAACAGACAAACTCTTCAGCTTTATATATTAGTACTAGCTGACCCGCGCAACTTCGTCTGCGTCACAATTTTCATTACTGCTCCGCTCCTATTGGCCTTAACGTGATGATATATAGCCTATAGCCTTCCTCGATAAATGGGCTATCTAACACTGAAAGAATTTTTCAAATCGGACCAGTAGTTCCTGAGATTAGCGCTTCGATTAGAAACTCTTCAGCTTTATATATTAGTATAGATAGATTCATAGAATCTATACTAATATATAAAGCTGAAGAGTTTGTTTGTTTGTTTGTTTGTTTGTTTGCTTGAACGCGCTAATCTCAGGAAATACTGGTCCGATTTGAAAAATTCTTTCACTGTTAGATAGCCCATTTATCGAGGAAGGCTATAGGCTATATATCATCACGCTGAGACCAATAGGAGCGGAGCAGTAATGAAAAATGTGACGTAGACGAAGTTGCGCGGGTCAGCTAGTACCTAAATAAAATGCATCGCTGTTGACAATCATTTCAATCAATCACAGGCGGAATGATCATTTCTCACACAATGCTATAATTTTCTTGTAAGAACCCGAGCAACAGCTATACATACTCCATATTATGGGATGAATGACCGTGTTTTTATTTTAAATCTGGACCTACCTAAATAAAATTAAAGTAATCGAGAACTTTTTCACGAGTGTTTGTCACGCATCGTGACTCAGTAATCATTAGATATTTATTAATAAACAGTTAAAAATACGATACTATCTTTAAACAGTATCTAATGCCAATACTATAAAGGTCATCTCATACTTAGATCTGGGCGCTGCGTGCTCTTAGGATGAGTTTTTTGATCAGTAGTTACTTATGCGTTTTTTGACCAAGTGTTACTACCTAATATAATTCTTAAGTAATAGTTATTTATTTGACCTTTGGAAAAGCTCATTATTGTTAACAAATGTGTAACTACGGATTCAAAAACTTAGCCTCAGTATGGTTTAGGGACTCCAATTTCCGCATGTAGACTTCCATTTCATTCGGTCCTTTGTGGTAGGAGGTCCTGGTAAAAATAGCCAGGAACAGAGGTCCGTTCAGACTCACAGAAGCTGCCCGGAAGTATCATAGGAACTGCACACTTGTCAAGATAATGATACAATATTCTTCGGACGCTGTTAATTACTAATTTCGGCAAGAGAATCCAAATACTCTAATGTCCACTTTTACGGCACAAATTCATCACATCTTTTGTTTTTTATTAAAAGTAGTTTGGTGAGTTTGGTCAAGTTATTTTAATATAGCTTTCATATGCGTCGGGTCTATAAAGTTTCAGCTGTACATACATATTTTTATTTTGGTATAGCTGTATTAATTAAAAATGGCTTGGGCGTTCAGCGCGGAAAATACACATCACGCGTGTAGGCCGTGCAAAGCGAACTCAGCTGTCAAACCCGGACGGAAAAATAGTTTTTTGCTCAAAGAAATGTGTACCTATTCGCGCAGTAGTTAAAGATCAGTATTGCATAGCTATTGTGTTGTGAAAAGTACACGCAACGTCGCGTCGCGTCATTGTGCCTCAGTGTGGGGTAACCCTAATGGCAATTCTTCACCGTGGGCGATTCACGGCCACAGAAGTTACCAAGAACTTTTTTCTTCGAAATATCACAGGGTTATTCACATAATTCATCTTAATATGAATAGTACATTAAAATTCCGTGAATTCATATGAATCAGAGCTTTTGATGATTTTATTATTATTTGAAATGGTTATGGGGAATGATGATAAAATTGTTACAAATTGTTTGTTTTTTTGTTACAAGAAAAAAGGATCTGTTTTAACCGACTTTAAAAAAGGAAAAGGTCCTCAATTCGAGTGAATGTTAATTTTTATCTAACAGTATTGCTATTCTGTCAAAATCTTTCTGAAAACTTACGTGAAGTGAGCATAGAGTGAGATTCATGCAATCAATGTGGAATGACAGATTGCTTCAACTAACTTAATGGCCGGTATGGACCGGCAGTACACTTCTAAATCTAAGTGTATTCACATCGGTTGTTAACAATTTATACATGGCCAATTAAAAATGGCGTCTTCCAAAATATTTTTTAAATAACAATAGAAATGCCACGTTTAAGCATTAAAACAAAAATAAGAAAGCCATTTTATGGCATTTGATAGTTTTATAATTCGTTTCCACATATATATTTACATTTCCCTACCGTGTGGCTTGTCGTTAAACTTGATGGCACAGCGGTTGGCAGTATCTAAGTTGCCCAAAGATTTAAAATTAACGAGATTTTCCTGCTTAACTGCTGCCAGGCTGTCCCGCCATTAAAACTATGATGAAGGTTTCAACTAAGTCGACCTCCTTAGATAGTATCTCAGGATTCTGTTGTTATTAAAGAGGGGTCCAAAAAAGCGCGGGAAACTTCCAAATTGGCGGACGCGAATTTTTTGACCGTAATTATAAAAAATTAAAACGTGTATAATATAGGATCGGTAGCTATAGTTTTAGTGCTGTATATTCTTTTATTTATAATCTTAATTTAGTTTAGTGTATACATATTCTCCGGTAGTGGTAAGTTACATATATAATTTTTACTTAGTAGGTAAGTATGAACGACCCGCCCGACCCGGGGGACCTCGTTCCCCCGGCAGGCGTTTTTGTTACAATTCACTCTAACGAATCTGGAATGGATACCGATGGGTCATCGTCGGCCCGTAATCTAAAAAGAACGCGTCTACATCTGTGCAAACATTGCAATAAACGTCGCCGTACCCGCAAAAATCTTGGATCCGAATCTTCCGGTTGTAGCTGCAATGATTCAAAAGTTACTGAATCCTCCATGCCTACTAAAATTACTATGCCTACTCAACCTGCACCTCATATCCCGACTCCTTCTTTGGTTCCCGCCATTCAGATTGGCAGAACAAATTACGAAAAGTCAGATAGCGCGCCTTTTTTGATTCATATTCAAAAGACATTTTCTTCTCCTGACGAAGGTACGACACTGCACCCCATCACTTTTGGAAAATTCTTGAAGCATAACGCCTTCAAAAATATTATAAACGGAAGCGTCAAAAAAATTGGACGAAATAAAATTTCTCTCTCTTTCTGTAATCATCTAGACGCAAATTCTTTTATTGAACATGAGAGCCTTAAAAAATTTAACTATAAAGCTTTTATACCCACATTTAATGTTACACGAATGGGTTTAGTTCGTGGTGTTCCTGCTGAATGGTCTCCCGAGGAAGTTATGGATAATATATCAGTACCAATTGGGTGCGGTCCAATATTAAAAATCCGAAGACTGAATTTTAAAACCACAGTTGATGGAACAACCACCTGGAAACCATCTCAAACGATAGTCGTAACTTTTGATGGACAAATCTTGCCAAAACGAATCTTCATGTGCTACAATGCTTTACCTGTAGATTTATATATTTTCCCTACCATACAGTGCTTCAATTGTTGTAGGTTTGGTCACACAAAAATTCAGTGCAGGTCCAAACCTCGCTGCTATAAATGTGGCCAAAGCCACTCTGGGGACAGTTGTGAAAAAGAAGAAGAAGCTGCCTCTTGCTGTCTTTGCTCTGGCTTTCACTTTGCAATTAATAAATCTTGTCCAGAATTCTCTAGGCAAAAATCAATAAAAAAATACATGGCACAGAGTTCAGTTTCCTATGCCGAAGCGGCTAAAGTACATCCCCCAGTGACTAAATCATATGCTGATACTCTTTTATCCTCTCCTTCCCAAAAATTTGCAGATAACCCACTAATTTCATCCCCTAATCCTACCAATAGTTATAAAAAGACTGTCTTCCTGAAACCACGCTCACCTCCAAAACATGTGCAGGGATATAATAAAGAAGCCCACAACACTATTGTTAGAGATTTTGCCATACCTCAGCCTTCAAATGGCTGTGGTCTGAGTAATAATGGTAATAATGAAACAAATGACACAAATTTTTCCATAAACAATCTTCTTTCTGCTTTACACAATCTTCTGTCCCAGTTCAACATGTCACCGTCCAACGTTGCCCAATCTTTCAATTTCCCTCAACCCATTCATAATGGACTCGTCCAAAATAATCCAGTGGAACTGTCGCAGTCTAATAAACAAAAAGAGTGATGTCATTCATCTAGTAAACAAATATGAGCCATTTGTCTTTGCTTTAGCAGAGACTTGGCTTAAATCATTTCATATTTTTAAAATTAATGGTTATTCAACCATTAGAGAGGATAGATCTGATGGGTATGGTGGAGTAGCTATACTTATTAAGAATTCTATCCCTTTCTCTTCTGTTACATTACCACCTCATAGTGAGGAAATTTCAATTGTAGCTATTAAAGTGTATAATACTTGTCTTGTTTCTATTTACATTCCTCACCCTTCCTCTTCTCTTCTTCAAGAGGTGAATGACCTCTTTTCTTTGCTACCAAAGCCATTCTTGATATTGGGAGACTTTAACTGCCATCACCAGTCATGGGGTTGTTCAACATCCAAAAGTTATGGGGATGAATTACTTGATATAATAGACTTACACAACTTATGCATCTTGAACTCAGGAGAAGCCACACGTCGGTGTCCTCCCAATCAAAACCAAAGTGCAATTGACCTTTCCATCTGTTCTCCAAGCTTAGCCTCATCATTAACCTGGCATACTTTAACAAGTACTTATGGTAGTGACCATTTTCCCATAGTTATTACATATCCTCTTTCCAAACCAAAAGCACCACTAAGGAAATCAAATTTAAAGCACAAACTACCAAATAGAAATAACAATGACTGGGATAAATTTAGAGACATTGTTGACAGTAAGCTTTGCTCCTTGCCTATCATATCTGATGGCAATGAAAACATTTGTGCAGTAGCTTTAGCACACATATTAATCACAGCGGCAGATGAAGTTTTTCCTGTAAAAAATAAAAATATTAGTACAATCCCTTCACCTCCATGGTGGGACTCTGAGTGCACAGAATTGATTAAGAAACGTAAAGAGGCGGAACACAATTATAACCTGGATATGTCTGATGACAATTTTGAAATCGTTACTAACCTAATTAATGAAACCAGTAAACTTTTCAAGAAGAAAAAATTTGAATCTTGGCGTAACTTTTGCTCATCAATTTCACCGAATACTCACCCTACGATCGTCTGGCGTAATATTCGTAGATTTAGGTCCATTTACAATAACCCTGCTCCTATTCCTGATTCTTTAGCCAGTGATTTCTTAGATAAATTGGCTCCTCCTTGGGTGCCTGAGACTATTGAACTTAATTCGCCTCTAGTATCTAGTAACCATGACACTTCTGCGCTAGAGCTGCCATTCACTCTAACTGAATTAAAGTGTGTTATTTATAAAACTAAGGACTCCGCACCGGGCATTGACGGCATTCCGTATTCCTTTTTTGCTAATTTAAACGACGACGTTCTCAGTTATTATTTAATGCTTGTTAACTCTGTTATGATTACTGGACACATCCCTGATGAATGGAAACGTCAAATGGTGTTGCCATTCCTCAAACCAAATAAAACTCCATCTGATGCTTCTTCATATCGCCCCATAGTTTTGTCTTCAATTTTAATGAAAATAGCGGAACACTTAATTAAAAACCGCCTAGAATGGTATGTTGAAAGTAAGGGCCTTTTGGCGGAATCACAATATGGCTTTAGAAAAGGTAAAAGTACCACTGACTGTTTAAGTATTTTAACATCTGATATTCGGTTATCCTTCTCTAAAAACCAATCCACCGTAGCAGTTTTTCTTGATATAAATGCGGCTTATGATAATGTTGTATTATCAATTTTACAAAATAAATTAAAAGCCTTACGGATTCCATCGAATTTGACGAATTTCATTATTAATATCCTGACTGCACGCTCTGTTAACATGCTAATAGGAGATCATGACGTATCTCGCCTTGTATGGAGAGGTCTCCCTCAGGGTTCTGTGCTCAGTCCCCTTCTATACAACATTTACACTTTTTATATGGACTCATCCTTAACAAACCATGTTATGGTTCTTCAATACGCCGATGATTTGTTATTGTACTCGTCAAGTCACTCTGTTGAGCAAGCTAGCTTTAATGTCAATTCTGCTTTGTCAATACTAGAGTCATGGCTACATTTAAATGGCTTGGATTTATCCACTTCTAAAAGTGCGGCTGTTTTATTCACCCGGAAAAAGAATATTCCATTAGTACATCTGATTTATAAAGGAATACCTATTCCAGTAAAAGATAAATTCAAATATCTAGGTGTAATATTGGACTCTAAATTAAGCAGTGTTCCCCATTGCGATTATATTGTTAACAAATGTGAAAATCACTTAAACATGCTTCGTTGCCTCTCAGGTGTGTGGTGGGGTGCCCATCCCTTTTCTTTAAAACTTATTTATAACGCAATCATCAGAAGCACTTTGGATTATGGATTGTTCGTTCTGGAACCTGGCAGTGTTATGGCTTTTAAAAAATTGGATCGCATCCAGTCTAAAGCTTTACGCATTATTTCGGGTGCTATGAAGTCTAGTCCCATTAATGCACTTCAAGTCGAATGCGGGGAAGCCCCCTTATATATTAGAAGACAATTCCTATCTGACAAATACGTGTTCCGGATTCTTCAGCTCTCAACTCATCCTCTCATTCCCAAACTGGACTCTTTAATGTTGCAGATGGAATCTTCAGATTATTGGTCTCATAAACATGCTCCTTGTTTAGTTGTCAGCTATAAAAAAATCCTTTCAATTTCTTCGCCTATTCACCGTTCCAATAAACTCCCAATATTTAGCAGTAGTTATGAGAGTTTACAGTTCAGTCCCATCATAACTTACGACTGTGTGAGTAAATCAGATCCGAATTGCCATTTAAATTTTAACCATTTTCTGTCTGAACATTCAGAATACCACCATATTTTTACTGATGCTGCCAAACGTACTCCGACGAGTTGTGTTGGGATAGGTACATACCATTCTCAATACAATATCGTACAAAAAATCAAACTACCTCCGGAGACTTCCGTTTTTACAGGTGAATGCTTCGGCATTTTAAAAGCCATAGAATATATTCGTGTTTTTAAGCTCAAAAAAGCTATAATTTTTACCGACTCTCGAAGCGCTCTTCTAGCCATCAATAAATCCCCTTACGAAGCCAAGTCTCAGCTTTCTTTAATTTATCTAATAAGAGAATTAGCGTTCAGAATGATCACTGAGGGTAACACACTACAATTTGTATGGATTCCGGCCCACGCTGGAATCCATGGCAATGAAGTGGCTGACGCTCTGGCAGGTGATGCGGTGTATTGCGGGGACTTAGTCCCATTCAAAATTTTTATCTATGACCTCGTTAAGATGCCTATGAGATTTCTTCGGGATACCTGGAAAGTAGCTTGGGATGTTAGTAGCAGATCAAAGGGACATTATTTTTCCCTTATCCAACCCGAGATTCCAGAAAAACCATGGTTTTGCCGGGCAAAATTTGGCAAGATGGAGACATCTGTTTTGATAAGGATGAGACTGGGTCATGTTTGTTCTCCAGCCCATCTTGCCAAATTCCATATTATCGACGACCCTATTTGCTTGTGTGGCACAGATGTAGGCGACTTAAATCACATGTTTTTCTCCTGTCCCTTATACGACCGTTCTTCCTTCTTCAGTAACCTCTTATTCCTTGATATTCCTTTTCCTACCTCAATACTTTCTTTACTTTGTACAAATAGTTTTCCTGTATATAAATGTATAGTCTCATTCATCACCTTCAATAATATTAAGTTATAATTATTCGTCATTGTATTTTGTTCATCATACATTAAAAAAAAAAACACCTGATCCTATATATCCGTCCTATTCCAAATTCCGATAAAATAATTTAGTATTATTTATTATTTCGTTTCCCTAACTTTATTATCTTCAAATCAAGTAAAACAAACGTGTCATTGGCTAAATGCACAAACCGTGCGAAGCCATAGAAAAAAAAGAGGGGTCACGTTTGTGTAGTAATTTTGCTTATGTAGCAGAAGACACGTTTGGCCATTATTTTGATGCTAAGCTTTCAGGTCCATAGATTCTATTTAAGTTTTAAACTTTCATCATCTGAGTAGCCTTTTTCCAACTATATTGAGGTCGGCTTCCAGTCAAACCGGATTCAGCTGAATACCAGCATATTTTTTTTTTTTTACTGTATGTAGGCGTACGTTTGACCACTATCTCAACTGATGGTAAGCGATGATGCGGTCGAAGATGGAGCACGTTTGTCTAAAAGCAACCTATTCACTCTTGTCTTAAAGACTCCCAGGTTGTAGCTATCTGGAAACACAGACTCTGGCAGGGAATTCCACTTCTTAGCTGTACGCACTATGAATGTGTTCCCAAAACGTTTTATGTGTGTGGGTGGGATGTCCACCATGTACCGGTGGCGCATCGCCGTTTGTCTTGTGGTCCGATGATGGAATGTGCTTGGCGGAATTAAATCATGCAATTCCGTTGCACACTCCCTAAAATGCTACCGATAGAAAACCGACAGGCCAGCAACTCGGCGTCGATGCTCAACACATTGAAGCTTCGACTCGACGAGCCTGTAATTATCGATGATCCACTTGGCTCGTTTCTCAATTGACTCAAGGGCATCAAGTTGGTATTTGGCAGATCCGTCCAAAAGATGAGAGATTTTAAGTGGAGCGGCTGCCTACCATACCTCCACAACCCATTATCTGGGTAACACGGTAGTTCTTGGCGAGACTGGAGTCAGATTTACTGGCTTGTGACAATCCATAACGACTGCCAAAGATCTACAAATGGCAGCCGGGACCAACAGCTTAACGTGCTTTCCGAGGCACGGAGGAAACTTGGTATGTTAAGATGATCATCCGTTCACAGACCAACCATTGCAAGCGTTGCTTAACCTTGAAGATCGACCCGTGCTGCTGTTTTTCTTTAGCCACGAGTTTTTTAACTGTGATACGGACTATTTTTTAATTTTCAGTTCTCTCTCACTGCAGAGCAAAGACCGCCCATAATGCCTGCTTTTCATTCCTCTCAGTTTTGAAAAAGTGTGAACCAATCTTAGCGATTGGCGTCAAGCTCACCCCGTTAACTTCGTCTGGGTCTGCTGCGATGTCACCGGACATTTGTTGGGGCTCACATTGTTCATTTAACCCATGAACCGTTTGCGCAAATGCTAACGTGGCCTGTAGGTTTTCTATCGGTTCATTTTGGGGAGTATGTGTGTGTACATAATTTAATTCCACCAAACCTGTTCCATTATCAGACAGCAAGACGTACCTACGGCGATGCGCCACCGGTACATGGTGGACATCCCACCCACAGGTAGAAAACGTTTTGGGAACACATTCATTGTTTGTACAGCTAAGGAGTGGAATTCCCTGCCAGAGTCTGTGTTTCCTGATAGTTTTTTTACGCAGCTATACATTTGTAATTAAATCATAAAAAACAGTCTTTATTCAACGTAATTTTAGCAACAAATTTGTACGGAACCCTCGATGGGCGAGTCCGACTCGCACTTGGTCGGTTTTTTACCGATGATGCGGTCGAAGACGGAGCACGTTTGCCTAGAAGTAACCTATTCACTTTTGTCTTAAAGATTACCAGGTTGTTGCTATCTGGGAACACAGACTCTGGCAGGGAATAGCTACAACCTGGTAGTCTTTAAGACAAGAGTGAATATATTACTTCTAGACAAACGTTGTCCATCTTCGACCGCATCATCGCTTACCATCAGCTGAGATAGTGGACAAACGTGTGCCTATCAATAGTAAAAAAAACCTGTTATGTTACACAGTAGGGCGAAGACCCTCCTACGTACTTTATTTTCTACTCGGTGCATTGCAATAATAGCTAATCCTGCAAGTAGGAGCTTCACTCATGACGACGGTCTCCTTCTAGGCCAATCGCAAAGTCTTGGAGAAGATTAAGTAATTTTCCTCACATGCAATTCCCACACAATGTTTTACTGACATTATTTCTTCATTTTCCCTTGCCCTACATAATTATAGATTTTTCAATGCCACAGTAAAAAAAAACGCGTAATGCGATCTTGAAAATTAAGCGACATTGACAAAATATTTATGTCTTTACTAGCTGACTCGGCAAATGTTGTTTTGCCATAGAAAAAAAAATAACCTACCTATTCTCAGACCTAACGAATATACACAAAAAAATTCATAAAAATTGTTCAAGCCGTTTCGGAGGAGTTCAATAACAAACACCGTGACACGAGATTTTTATATATTAGAAGAAATAAACGACATGATTTCATAGTCTATTGTATTGTTTGCATTGAGAATGTGTAACAAAACAAAATTAAAAAAATAATTATTGTAAAACGGTAAAATTCTATTGCTGACTTCATATTTTACCTTTTCTTCCGGGGTCATCCATGTTCCTTGGAAAAGCCAGTAAAGCGAAGCCGCGGAAAAAGCTAAGCGACTCTAAGTAAACTCCGTTTTCGTTTTTGACAATAATGAATTTCGAAAATTAAAATAACAATTTTCCATCATCGCTTACCATCAGGTGAGATAGTGGTTGAACGCATGCCTATCAATAGTAAAAAAAATGAGAGATTTCAGGAAAATTTCCACCAAAAAGAGGTTTTCCACCTTAAATAATATCAGAAAACCTAAGGGTTTTGACAGGTACTTCCCTGATGCCTCAGTCCTTGCTGACAAATAGACCTTAAACTTTAAGGTAATAAAGAATTAAATGCTCTGACTACAAAATTGGTCATTAATACGTTTGAAAGCAGTCCATTTTTATTTTCCGTAGTCAACAAGGAACCCTCATAGTTTCGCCATGTCCGTCTGTCTGTCCGCGGTTTAACTCAGAGACGCTTAGCACTTGAAGAATTAGGTATCGGTAAACATACTAATCACGCCGACAACCGGTAAAATAAAAACTTGAAAAAAAAAAGTTAAGTTTGTGGTTTGTTTATAAACTGTAAACTGTTTTTTTTCAAGTTCCCCCATGGTCGTTTTTTGTCGTTTAAAAATATTGAGGGTGCACGAAGACCATTTTTCCACTCTAGGATCCGTTTGTGAAATATTAAGCTTTAAAGTTGTTATTATATTGTTAGATTCATGTTTCTCCCACGCACAGGACCGGTCGCTGTGGCGACGCTTGAGAGAGGCCTATGTCCAGCAGTGGACGTCTTTCGGCTGTTATGATGATGTGTCTCTCGGTTGGTTTTGGAGACGAAAAAATGCGTGGTAGTAGCATATTATTATAACGAATTTAAAAGGAAAAATTTCACAGCTAAGTATGCTTTACAAGTAAACGAGTAATAGTACACTTTATAGTTTAGAAAATTGGCAATTGTGACGTGCAGATGACAGCACGCTACACTGCGCGCAGGCCGACATGTACTTGGCCGGTTTTAGGATTCCGTACTCAAAGGGTAACCAACGGAACCCTATTACTAAGCCTCCGCTGTCCGTCCGTCCGTCCGTCTGTCTGTCAGCGGCTGTATCTCAAAAACCGTAATAGGTAGACAGTTGACATTTTCACAGATCGTGTATGTCTATTGTCGCTATGAAAACAAATAAACAAAATTAAGGTTTATGGTACGGACTCGCATTTGGCCGGTTTTTGTATTATCTACTACACAAATTTTCTCCATCTATTTAATTAGGTGTAGTTCCACGTTAATAGCCTGTAGCTTGCCAAATATTGAAGAAGGATATCATATGCACTTGCATTAATGAGAGCTCGTTTCAGCAAAGCGGATTTTGGCAACAGGCCGGGAAATGATAGGTACAAATTACATATACTAAATTCCTTCTTAAACTGGGGAAAACTGAAAATCGCAATAATTTACACTTGCATTTCGATACTTTGTGCTATTTTTTACTCCTTATTTCGGGTTCCGTACCTGAAGGGTAACCAACAGAAACCTATTACTAAGCCTCCGCTGTCCGTCCATCCGTCCGTCTGTCTATCAGCGGGCTGTATCTCAAGAACCGTAATAGGTAGACAGTTGAAATTTTCACAGAGTGTGTATTTCTATTGCCGCTATAACAAAAAATAATAAAAAAAAATTAAACTCAAGATGCAGGGGGCTCCCATATAAGAAACGTATTTTTTTTTCAGTTTATGGTACGGAACCCTTCGTGTTAAAGTCCGACTCGCACTTGGCCGGTTTTTTTCGTTGCATTGCTTCCGTGACCTATCCTACAGAAAAGCACTTTGTCATAGTAAAAGTGTAGTCATGTTATTAAAACTGCCCGATCCACTTTTAACCGACTTAAAAAAAGGAGGAGGTTCTCAATTTGGTAGTATTTTTTTATCTTTGTTACCTCATAACTCCGTCATTCATGAAACGATTTGAAAAATTCTTATTTTCGCTGAAAGGATATCTTCCCGATTGGTCCCATAAAAGATAGAACGGTGTAGAAATACGAAAAAACTACTAAAAACACCGACTTCTTAAATTAAAGTTATTTTTTACTTTGTACTGTTTTTTTTATTTGGAAGTCGGTTGTAACTTTTATTGTCAAAAGTTTCTTCTACAAGAAAGTCATTGTCAACAAAAAATAATTGTTAAACTATATTTTGTATTGATTATTACGGATTTGATCAGCTGATGAAAACTTTTTATGGAAAATCATTTTTTTTTGTAAAAACCTATCGTTTGGTAGGGAAGTTTTATAGTAAGGATGTAGTTCATAAATTATAACTGAGCAAATAAAACAACAAAACCAAGGCAGTTAGTCTTTATTTCTATTTCCAAGTCAATATAAATTGATTTATGTGTCCTACGTAACTCATAATCTATTAAACTGATTTTAAACGATGTCATGTGCTTCATGGACATGGAATTCTGGAATTTATAACTGATATAATTGTGAAAACTTTTGAAACTTGGTAATGAGTGTAGGCGGTTCCAAACATGAAAACGTTGAGAACATGAACCATATACCGGAGTGTCCCAGGTTGACCTAATAACGCCACTGACGTTGTTATCAACGTGGCCAGGCCTACTAGGTCCAAATTATGCACAAAGCGGAGCATGGCCTCGAATAAAAGAAGACCCGAGGTTGTTATTGGTACAACACACAACACAACACTGCCTTCATCCAAGGACTAAAAAAAATATTGACCCCTCTTAGGGTTTTTTTTAGGGTTCCGTAGCCAAATGGCAAACGACGGAAACCTTATGGATTCGTCATGTCTGTCTGTCCGTCCGTATGTCACAGCCACTTTTTTCCGAAACTATAAGTACTATACTGTTGAAACTTGGTAAGTAGATGTATTCTGTGAACTGCATTAAGATTTTCACACAAAAATAGAAAAAAAAATTTTGGGGGTTCCCCATACTTCGAACTGAAACTCAAAATTGTTTTTTCATCAAACCCATACGTGTAGGGTATCAAATAATCATTTTTTTCTAAACTGAATAGCTTACGCGAGAGACACTTCCAAAGTGGTAAAATGTGCCCCCCTCTGTAACTTCTAAAATAAGAGAATGATAAAACCAAAAAAAATATATGATATACATTGCCATGCAAAATCCTACCAAAATTGGTTTGAATGAGATCTAGCAAGTAGTTTTTTTAAATCCTTACTAATAATATTATAAATGCGAAAGTAACTCTGTCTGTCTGTCTGTCGCGCTTTCACGCCAAAACTACTCAACCGATTGAAATGAAATTTGGTACACAGATAGTCTAGAGCCTGAGAAAGGACATAGGCTATTTTTTACCTCGGGTATATGTTCTCTAGGGACCACGCGGGCGAAGCCGCTGGCAGAAGCTAGTATGTCATAAATCGTAAACCACAATTTACCTTTCATTTAATCAACTCAAATATAAAAAAAAAATGTCAAAAAACATAAACCTTATGCATAAACCGTGAACCATTATTTTCTAATGATAAATCTGTAATAGTTGCCTAAGTAAATAATAATTATAAAGTTACAACGAACTGCAAGAACTTTCATGTTTCTTGCTGCTACGGAACCCTTCATGGGCGAGTCCTACTCGCACTTGGCAGTTAGAAACATTTGTTTTTGTGTAGCCAGTATAATGACGGCTTTAATTTCTTATTTTTTTGGTCGTCCTGCGTCCACTGCAAAAGGGATCTGTCTGGTTGATAACACTCTCGTTACCTTCGTAGATTTTTGGACTAGCTTCATAATATAATAAACCTGTGGGCTCTCTTTCTGTTTTGAGAACTTTTGCCTTGCTGTATTTGCTGGCTAATATTATTTTCACACCACCTGCGCGAAAACGTTAAATTATATGCCATGCAAACTTAGCATAAAGTAATCATTATAGACCGGGGGCGGCGTTCGTCAGCCTCTCCTGCTAGGTGCAGGTCTTGAGCACAAATTTCTAGCAGTAATCGTGAACAGTAGAGGATGCTCCTCAGGAATAAATGTGTCTGCCTTGGGCTAGCTTAAATCTTTCGCTGCATTCAGGATTCTTGTAATAACTCCCTCGCTTCGCTTGATTCAATATGACGCCCGTGACATAAGACACTGCTTTATCCCCTCGGTGCATAATCTACTATTATGTTATGGTATCATCGTTTTAGAATGAGTGTGACACATTCGTCTTGACGGAGTGAGTTCATGAAAACTGACTGGATTTAGAAATTTGAAAGTATATGAGTCATGTAGTCATTTCCCCTGGGCTCGGAAGACACGACATGTTTATTTTTATACGGTTCGTACCCATCTTTTGACGGTTCACGTTGTGACTTGTCCGGCCCTGGTTTTATGAAATGGTTTATTATTATTTTTTGAATAAATGATAATAATTTAGAGGCATTTGAAAGAAATCTCGAAGGACTGACAGATAGACGAACCACAAATTGTGTTAGTCATCAGCGTGCGTGACCAGGTTTGAAACGTAAATAAAACAAAAGAAATAAACAAGGAACTTAGCAGGTGAGATTCTGTAGACTATGCCTAACTCCATGGAAAAAAAGCGCGAGATTATGTATGTATAGTGTATAAATGTTTCCCTTTAGGTTAAGAATTGTTTTGTGACTTTTTTTTATAAATGTTCGCTGAACATAGTGGACATACATGGGGGACCTTGGACATGGTGTCTAAAAAAACTGGCCAAGTGCAAGAGGCCGCTCTCACACGAAGGGTTCCTTACCATAAACCGATAAATAACACGTTTATTGTTAAATTAAATTAAATGAAAACTAAAGGGGCACCCCTTTCTTTAATTAATTATTTTTAACCGATTTCCAAAAAAGAAGGGGCAATTCGATGGGTATTTTTTTATGTATATACACCGTTTACTCCGAGGTTTCTGATCCGATTTCTGTGATTTTTTTTACTTCGTTGCAGTATACTTGTCATTTGGTCCCGTATAAATTTGATTCAGTTTGGTTCAGTAGTTTTTATTTTATGAGCATTTTTACTTATTTCAATTTTTGCGTTGACGAAGACGTCGTCCAAGTATCCCCACTTAAAAGTGAAAAATAAAAAACAAAGAAACAAAACCTAAAACACCGACTTCCGAAATTAAGGTTATTTTTATTCTTTGTAGTGTTTTGTTTGGAAGTCGGTTATATTTTTTTGTAAAAAGTTTTTATTATTTGGTGTTATAACACAATCTGTGAAAAAAAAATAGCACTCCGGGAGTGCCGGCAGAAGTGAAAACATGTAAATAATACATCCTTACTGTCGCGGTCACATCATAGACAAACCACCGACAACAAAATAAACAAAAAGACACTGACGTGTGGCCGCGACAGCGACTGTCAGTGACAGATGTCAATCTTGACACAGTTCCTGACATAAACAAAACGAACCATAAAAACAACAAAAAATAACGTTGTGTTTAATTATAAGTACAAAAATACTATCATTTATGAGGTAGAATACAATGTTTATTTATTGCGCTATCGTACACAAATATGACAATTTACATGTTATTATTCATAATATTATATCGTTATTTATTTATATATTACATTAATTTTTATCTCTTAGAAAAATCAACTTTCATCCATAATTTCGTAATTTCGTATCCTTGGATACGCGTGGCACGCTGTACATAAACACAGACGGACATTCGCGCAAGCGCCCTGTGCCGCCTAAGCGGAGCAGCACACTCAGGCACGGTAGAAAGAGTGGGAGATACTAGTTCCTCTCCCTTCCCCTCGATCTTACGCTTTTTCGCATCACGTGACCCTGACGCGAGTCCGTCTTACGCTTTTTGCGATCAGGTCACGTGACCCTGACGCGAGTTTAAGATTTTATACCCATTACAGAAAAGTGCTCAACGCCGCTAAAGAAGTTTTCACTTCAAAATTTCAACTGTCTACATATTATGGTTCTTGAGATAAAGACCGTTGACAGACAGACGGACGGATGGATAGACGGAGGACAGTGGAGGCTTCGTGATTGGGTTCTGGTGGTTACCCTTCGGGTACGGAACCCTAAAAATGATCTGTTTATCTTTGTGATTAATATTTTTGCAGAAGCAATCGGTCTGCTGTTTTCTGCAACTATCTCAAGGTTTTTTGGTAGTACGTTTGTCAGTCAGTCAATCAATCAGTTAGTCAGGGATTTTAAGTATGAGTTGCGGCTACAGCTTGTCTAACGCATAAAATCGTGCAGAATTTAATGAAATCCCCTCGTGGGTGTCAATCAATCGCCGTAAGACCATCGAATAGTCATCGATCCTTATTACACGCGTAGGATGCGATCAAAATAGCCTCTCATACTGACAGACGGATTGCATTAGCTAGATTAGTCTTGTAATGTATATTTTTACTTGGATCTTATAGGTACGTATGCTGATCCATTAGGCTTGTTACCAACTGAACGTTTATTATCGTTGAAACGTGGTTATTTTGAATAGCAACGGCGATCTGATGCTCCTGGCGATCAGGTTTATAAGACGGAGGTGTGTCATGTCAATCTTCCAAGCAGAGTCTGGAATGTGACTGGATAATAACAGCCACTACTCCATATGCTATTACTCCATATTTATGCGTGGAGAAATAATATTAGATTTCGTCGGACTCCTAGAACGAAGCTTTTGCCATGATAATAAGCTCCTCGCGCACGTTTGCGCGTGCGGTTTGGAGGCGCTATGTTCTGGGGCGAAATCCCCTGCCGCTGCTAATCGCAGCACGGCAGACGGAGCTTCGGTACGATATGATGGTGGTATGAGACAGCGACTGTCGCAACCTAGCGCTGAATTATTTTCCTTTAGGCTTGTGGCCTCGCCTTTATGTCAATGTTCTACAGCTGACCATGAATAAGAACAATCCGCACATCACATCTTATGGAAATGTATTCTTTGGCAAACTGAACGCAATATTATGATAGATAGTATTCAGGTAACATCTAGGGTAGTTTACTATGCGGACCTTGTTGAAACCAGAACTTTCCGTGCGTTCGAGCAATTTTTGCCATACCTATTACTGGAATCAAAAGTAGCTCACAATTTAGGACCCATTCGTTTTAGTGGTAAGATATAAGACGTGGTGCTTGGCAACTGGGCTTAACCCAGTTGTAAATGTCCCTTGATGCCTATTGGCCTAGGCCTCTAAGCTAGAGGCTATGGCCTCTGGCCTGTCTCCTGCTTTATAAGGAGGGAAGTGGAAATTATATTTTTTCCTTCTCCTTCACCGTTTTTGATTATTTCGTTGCGGGATCCAAGATAGGTTGAATCGTTTCTCCGGGACTCGTCGGGCTTCATTGGCTCGGCGTTTTTGTGGTGGTCACCCACTGTTGATTTTGGATTTCCGAAGTTGCAGTGCTTGGGAATGTATGTCGGGCATGTCACAAAAAAAAAAGCCCTGCGCTGGGCAAGGCATTATTGTGACCGATATCGGCCAGCACTGCTTAACCCCGAAGATCGAACCGTGCAGCTGCGGCTTAAAATATCCGGAACTGAGCTACACGTATAAATAAAAATCTTTATTGAGTATCAATCAAATGCGTTACATGTACAGACGCCAGCACAACAAGCTTCCCGAAACTGTGTGCCCAATCAACCTTAAACCTTTGGCGTTACAGTTTAAAATCAGTTAAATACATTTGACAGATTATTATAGCTTGATGTGCTGGTGTCTGTACTTAGACAAACATTAGTTAGATGGTCATCGATCTTTCCTACAAGTGATCAAAATACATTCGTATACGCTGACGGACGCATCGACTTGTAGAAGTGAACTAATAGGTAGTTTGGCCTCGAAACTAAAGCTTAAAGGCTAAAACTGATTTATTTTCACTAGCGTTTCCCCTTGGCTTCGCTTCCGTGGCCTATTCTATAAGTAACTGGTTCCACTGTATTTAATTATTGTTTCTTATTTAAATAATGACTTCGTACGCGTATTTCCCATTTTAGCCTAGCTTGGCCTATAGCCTTCCTCATGAATGTGGCTATCATAAACAAAAACAATTTTCCAAATCCGACTGGTAGTTTCAGAAACTAGCCGTGACACTCGCCTATGACACTCACAACTAACGTGGCTTTCTTTTGGGAAAAGAATTTTCAAAATTGGTTCAGTAGATCCAGAGATTACCTCCTACAACCTCACAAACTACCTCTTTATAATATTAGTATAGACTAGCACTTCTCCCGTTAGTATGGCAAATTATGTAGGGATCCCTATTTTTTTCTAGTAATAAATAATATAGAATATGTTACTCAGGGATACTATAGCATTCTATACTATAATAATATAATATTATAAAGAAGAAAGATTTGTTTGTTTGAATTGAATAGGCTCCGAAACTACTGGACCTATTTGAAAAATTCTTTTAGCATTGGATAGCTACATTATCAGGGAGTAACATAGGCTATATATTATCCCCGTATTCCCACGGGAACGGGAACTACGCGGGTGAAACCGCGTGACGTCCACTAGTTATAAATATACTAAGAACCTCCATAAAGTGTTGACCATAAATTAACTTAAGGTAAACGAATTTTCGTAGACGAAATAATACTTCTACAGATTCTCTTTTGCAAATTTAACTTCTTAATCATATTAGTTTGGGAGGAATGCATTAACGGAAATATTATTCGTTTATTTTTTTTAGACTTCCAATTCTGAAACGTGTGTTTGTATGACCATGTCTGTTCGTTAGTCAGTTAGTTAATTGAAAAGACTCAAAAATACAAATAATGAATTCGACTGAAAATTCATTGGGTAATTATCGGCAGAGGCACTTGCTTGGGCCCATTTTTGGGGGTTTCTAACTTTCTACACAGTGTTTTTCGATCTTAGTCACTCTTGGACCGTACTAAGGTTAAGGCCGCACTATTTTTCTCACGAGCGGTTAGTCGCTATACCGCGAAACCGCTCGAGAAGTACAGGATTCAGTCGCGCTCGCGGGAAAAAGCCTTGACTCATAAAATCACATGATTAAAAACCGCGGCGATTTAGCCGTAGTGCGGCCTAGCCCTAAAATGAATTTAAGTCCACCATCAAACCTTCTTTGTTTAAAATAAAACAGATTTAAAAAAATATTATCTTCTTTCACCGTTGCTAAGAGACGTAAAAGCAGATAAATCAAAAAACCTCCAGTCAAACGCACCACGAAAATCATGAAATCGTTTTAATATAAAAAATATAGTAACAAAACAACCCCAAAAACATGAAAACCAATAATTAAAAGTTTCACTCTGTTACAACATTGTAGCGGACCAAATTTTCGCAGCAAGTCGTAACATAATTTTCAGAAACAATGCCTAGTAAGTTCTCATTTGTGTTTGTATAATATTATTCCGTATGGTGTCGGCCGGTGCCGTATGGTGCCGTAAAAGAATAATACCATCCCATCACTTCGCGTGGGTGTTGTAAGAGGCGACTAAGGGACTCGCCAGAGAATGGGGCAGCAGCGTTCTCTGTAAAAATCAACACCATACACTGCGATCGCCAACCCGCCTGCCAAGCGTGGCGATTATGGCAAACCCGCCCTTTTGGGGGAGGCCTATGTCCAGCAGTGGACGTCTTACGGCTCATATGATGATGATGATGAATATTATTCTACTATTTAAGAAAAGGCTGGTTGGTACTTCTCGTGACCCAAGGGCTAGCTTTTACTTTGGCCAGAGGCTAAGCATTGCCATACAGCGTGGCAATGCCGCCAATCTATTGGGCACATTACCAGCTGACAGCGTTGAGGGCAAACATTTTGATACTATATTTTTTTAGTTTGTACTTAGTTTAATTTATTTAATTTCTTAATTATAGTATTTTAAGTTAGCATGACACTAGTTCTAGTTTCATATTAAGTGGGTGGTTCCATTTTACCATTGTTAAACAGAGAATCGTGGCTAAAGTAATACATTCACACGGGTACATGCAAGTTCGAAGTGTTCTCGAGGATGGCTCGGATCGATTTCCAAGGTTAAGCGACGCTTGCCGAGTTCGGTCAGTGGATGGGCGACTATCCATCACATACCGAGTCCTCATCGTGCCTAAAGATGCACATTACGCAGTACTGCGGGTCTAAAAAGGCCAATTATAATATTAACCACACATCAGTCTGTCAAATGTCATTTTCATCTTTATTGCTCATGCATTAGGTTCAAGGTTGATTGGGAAAATTTGACAGTGACGGGTAGCGTGATGTGCTTTCTGATTCTGCTAAAGTGGCCTTTTTAGACACCCTGGCTTTCTTTTGTATAAATTCTGTCAGTCAGTCTGTCCACGACATATCCTGTAGTGACTGGTTTGTGGACGTCATATAGGCAGTAGGCAGTTGTTCCATGTAAAAAACAGCTATTCAGCTATATTCGGTTAGTCTGGAAGCCGACTACGGTAGCTCTATGTGCTCTATGGAACATGACGTCATCGGCAAAATAAGTCAATTTATCTTTTTAGGGTTCCGAACATTCAGAAAAAACGGAACTCTTATAGAATCACTCGGGTCTGTCTGTCCGTCTGTCACAGCCAGTTTTCTCCGGATTTACTTGACCGATTCTGTTGAAATTTGGTGTACATATGGACTTCTGTGACCCAAACACGGACGCGTTACGTAAATCATTAAATTTTTAGTATGGGGTCACTTTTGGGGGTCAAACTAGAAAATTAAAAAAGAAAAGAGTTTTTCAAACTGTATCGTGTGACATATCAAATGAACGTAGATTAGGGAAACAATATTCTGGAGAGCCGGTCGTTGGACTCGGGTCCCTCATATTTTTTGTCTCATTTTGTTTGATGACGTCGTGTTCCATTGAACAAATGGGAACTACCGGCCAACTCCAGTGAAGCTGGAAAAAGGAGAGGCCGACGAAACTTCAGTCAAAAAAATTATTAAGGCTGCTCTCTCGAAAAATGCTTAAAAACAGCGTGCAGATGAAGAAACTATTCGTCGGCATTTACTGAAAAATTACATCTGAAAAAAAATAGGTAGTAATCTACATAATATGATACGTAATTTGGTTTAGCCAGAATTTATGTATCGGTATCACATAATAAGAAAAAAAAAACCACCAAATCACCTCCAAATCGTTGAGATGAAACCATTTTACTCCTTCATTTTTTAACAAAAATAAAAAAAAGATCAACTGCTTTGCAATACAAACGAAAATAATTTGGTTTTGTTACTTTTTTAAAATGTGTTACTTTTTTATAATAAATTAAAAATGCGGGTAGCGGAGTGGCGCTTAGAGGAGTAGTTAGCTCCGTTTATATGCACAAGGTCATTGGCATGTGTACAAGCCTTAAAGGACAAGTTACAAAACCATTCATAACTTTACTTGCCAAAAAGCTGTAATGCTCTACTAATTTGAATGGCAAAGAGGTGGAGGATATCAGAGACATTTAGGCCTTGTCTGTGGGAGGGCAATGCATTTGCGAGGCCTCTATATTGTAGAGATTCGTAGAGGTTCTTCGATGAACACATAACATTAGGACCCTCCAGCTTAACACGTGTTAAAAATCATTTTGGCGTATTTCAGCGTACTTGGAACAAGATATTTGCTATGGAAGACGAGCCAAGAAGAAATATTCAATCGGTGAGATGTTCAAGATTGTCGGGCTCTCGATTTTTTACCATGTTGCCCTCATTGTACCTCAATGCGTGTACATGGGCATGTGGCTAGTCTACCTTGTCTTAGCGTCTAGCCTTTGTTTCCTATTTTGTCCTTAAAATTATCTTTAGTACGAAAATATTGAATACTTACTATAATTACTTTTTGTGATTATTTGGTCCTGTCTGTTGACCGTTTTCGGATATAAAACGGTTCACAGGAAACCACTGTCCACTGAAAAATTTTGCAGTTCTGTTTTGTAAATGTTTCACTGCAACTGGCAATTTTGTCTATTCCTAATTTTATGAATGTCACAATGTTTTACGATTTTTACTGAAAGTTAATTACTTAATTACACTTTTATATGGAGGTAGTCGCTTTTGTTTTATTTTCGATTCTTAGGTTGGTGGGCAATTGACAAAGTATCATCTAGAAATTCTCGAAATTCCTAGAATGACAGATAATATAGAAATACTAGCTGACTCCGGCATTTCCATTTTGACACCCCAAAGAATCCACGCTAGGGTGGATACTCGGAAACGTATGTCTGAGAATCCACCCTGAGCCAGGATATAACAAGATAAATGATCATCACACTTTCTCATAAATTGGGTAGGTATTGTTGTAGTCGGTTGATGTGTGCGCCAATGTACCTAGGGTGGAAAAACAATATCAATTCGCCACAGATTCTATCTATCCACCCTGGCTCGGGGTGGATTCTCGAATATATATGTTTCCGAGTATCTACCCTAGGGTGTATTTTATAGGGTGTCGAAACAGAAATACCGGGCGACTTTACTTCGAAATATCTCGTCAACTTGACACTTTAGGGCACTATGTTCCTATATTTTTTTGTTTATTGAAGTGTCCTCTACCCGTATAATTATGCATGTTATATCGTGCGCCGCAACTTTGAAAAATAATCAAAATGGCGGCGGGGGTCTATGTCCTTTCATGAAAAATTACCAGGGGCCCGTTATCTCCGGAATTACTGAGCCAAAAATTTAGAAAAAAAAAACATAACTGCGGGTCTAAAAAAAAAGGCCACTTTAGTAGAATCATATTAGGATCATAATATTATTCACAGGAACAACAATCTGAACCAAGGTTACCGACATAGCCCGAAGGATCGCCAAACTAAAGTGGTAGTGGGCAGGGCCCATTGCTCGCAGAACAGATGGTCGATGGGGCCGAAAAGTTCTGGAGTGGCGACCGCGTACCGGAAGACGTAACATTGGAAGGCTTCCCACAAGGTGGACCGATGACCTGGTGAAGGTCGCAGGTAGCCGATGGATGCGAGACGCACAGGAACGGTCGTTGTGGCGACGCTTGGGGGAGGCCTATGTCCAGCAGTGGACGTCTTTCGGCTGATATGATGATGATGACAACAATCTGTCAAATTTCATTTTTATCTTTTACTTTAAATTTAATTTTTATTTAATTTTTTTTTTAATTTTTTTTTTCTTTTTAATTTCAAGGTTGATTTAGATTTGTTGTGCGTGTTATGGTTAGGGTGCAGAATAAATGATATGCATTTTAAGTTTGTACTGAATACGATAAAAGTTTATTGAAGGTTCACAATTACCAGGTTATATTGTTACAGTAAAATAGGACGTTGCTGAACGGTGGTAGTTAAGCGACTGGCGTGCTAGCAAAATTCAATTGAGCAACTCGCATCGCTAGGGTCGCTACAAATTTATTGATGGGTTTTAGTCAGTATGTGTCTGACACTTCTTTCTGTTCCGCCCAACGCGGAAGGAGTCATTTGATAATTTTCCATACTTAAAAAAAGCGTGGTACAATCTTATCAATCTCTCGATTGTGCCTCGCAATGTAATTAAACTTGCATGCGAGTTGCTTGCAGGTAGAAACGCGACTTTGTGTGCCTAAAGCTCGCTCATCAATTTCATTGCCAACCAACGACCTTCTCAACCCTCTAGGGTAACATAAAACTTGGATCGAGCGTATAAGTATTAAATGTCGTGTAATCGGTACAGTACATAGAGCATCGAATCATCTCGTTGGCCACTGGCAGAGTCGGCATTGTAGAAACCTTCCATACAAATCAAGCATCTCAGTGAGTTCACCGTTTAGGCTACGTTTGCACCAGAGATGAGGATGCATAACGAGGGATGTATTTGTTAAGAACCAATAGAACAGCTTCATTTACTTAGCCTCGCTCGTCGCAAGAGATTCTATTGGTGTCTTTTGAACACGACCTTATTCGAATTCGAGGCACCAATAGAGCGTTGAACGAATTACTTCTATCAGTCTGTTAGTCAAAGCTATTTATTTCTGAAGTGCGTGTAAACGCTGAAAAATGCCACTCTTGGTTCGTATGGAAACTGCATCAATTACATACACCGTGTGAAGTGATCTTGATGTGAGCTGTCAAACTATACAAGGAAGATTGAATGCACGGTGAGATGTTGACAGAATCTGTAAACAGATGAATGCAGCAGGGTGATCTTGCCAATGTACGGTGGGCGAACGAAACTTGCAAGCCCAATAGTCGATGAGCATTAACTGACGAACAATAACGAAGCGTCAGAGCTGTCGTCGTCAAACCGACCAATGGAGAGTGTGCTCATGACTCGTGCCGGTTATTACAACTTACGTTAGAGAAGGGTACAGGGGCCGTTCAAGTATTACGTAAGCTCAATTTAAGTCATTTTATCCCCCCTCCCCTTGTTAGTGATAGTACCGTAAAACGGGGTGAATAAAAACGCAGGGGTGAATAGAAACATTAACTAAGGGGATTTCCACTTTCCTTAAATTCTGCCTGCGGCGTTTAAGGACTCCAGTTTTTAAATCAATATTAGTTTTAAAAGATTGATATTTTTTTTAGAAACCAATATTGTGGCATTCATGTGAAAATGCTAGTCAAAATTTTGTTTCGATTCACCTCTGCATTTCTATTCACCCCGTTTTACCGATAATCAAAGCTCTTACCCCTCCCTCCTAAGCATTGGTATAGTTTTTAATCGCGCGAGACCTATTTCCCCCACTTGTTATTTCTTAATAAACATCGCGTGAGATTAAAAACAACTAACTAGCCATAATTTTGTCAAATTAAAATCTACCAAGATTTGCAAACAAGACAGGAAGTAAATATTGCTGACGTAATCGCCATTTAAACCCCCCGTCCCCCATATCACCAAAAATAAGCATAGTAAAGACCCCCCCACCCCCCATTGGTGCTTACGTAATACCTGAACGGCCCCAGAGATGTTTACAGAATCGCACTGCAGATTGTATAGATTGACTCACTTCTTGTTCACTTCACCCTAGTTTTTATGATAACATTGTTAACAGTATAGTATTACTCTGTTAAAATTGCCACCTCAAGCAGCCTTCCAAGCTCTATGACACATGTCATCGCAAATGATATCGATCACGCAGAGGAAGCTACAAAAATGTGTTTATTCGCGTATGATTTATTGCCCTCAGACATGTTTCCAAGACGTGAACTTGGCTGACATTGGCATTGATCACTGTCATGCTTCGGTTAGGGTTGGGAAAGGATAAATCGATAAAAATGACGTAGTGATGAAGCTTGACAACCTTTTTGTAACTTGGAAGAAGGAAATATGATAATGCGATAAAGGTGCATGCCTTGAGTAAACGTTTTGTCGTAAGACCGTCAGAGATGTGCTGATTTTTAAGAGCATCTTTGCTTATTCTAGACTCTAAAATGGAGAAATTTTCAACGAAGCCAAGTTTTGTACATATTCGAAAAGTGAAAATCTAACTAATATTTTAAGTGAGTTTGTTTATTTTTCGTTACGCTCTCACGCCTAAACCGCTAAATAGATTTGATGAAATTAGATACAAAGATCACGTTAAGAGAACGTTATAAGCGACTAGGCAATTGTCTATGTACTCTTTATTAAATCGAGCGAAGCCGCGGCCAAAACCTACGAGTTGAATAATTACATCGGCCTGCTATTCGTACCTATAGCCGCAAATATAGCCAAGAGCTGGTTTTCCTTTCTAAAACTTTTTGACGTGATAACGTCTAATAAATCGATGAACGCCGGCTGCACGCACGACAAAGGATGACTCATTGTCCCATTACGCTCATTGTAACGTTACGCTCATTGTTTACTTAGAGGTTTGAAATAAAATTACATTGAAATTAAGTATATTGTATGTAATCGTATGTTTTGTTATGACGTTGTCACGTTAATCTATCGTCCGTAAGCCGATTTTATAGACAATCAATAAAGCCTCAGAAGGAGTGTTATGGGATTTGTAAAGGGTGGCGATTAGGTTTTTGGATGTAAGTCAATTTTTACTTCTGATTAGCTCCCGTGGCCTATCCCACAGACCTGTCCCAAAGCTCTAGTTTTTTTACCAATATAATTTTAATTTTTACGAACATACAAAAATTATATCTCTCAAAATTTTAGTTAACTAGTGGACGTCACGCGGTTTCACCCACGTAGTTCCCGTTCCCGTGGGAATACGGGGATAATATATAGCCTATGTTACTCCCTGATAATGTAGCTATCCAATGCTAAAAGAATTTTTCAAATCGGTCCAGTAGTTTCGGAGCCTATTCAATTCAAACAAACAAACATACAAACAAACAAATCTTTCCTCTTTATAATATTAGTGTAGACTAGTGGACGTCTCGCGGTTTCACCCGCGTAGTTCCCGTTCCCGTGGGAGTACGGGAATAAAATATAGCCTATGTTACTCCCTGATAATGTAGCTATCCATTGCTGAAAGAATTTTTCAAATCGGTCCAGTAGTTTCGGAGCCTATTCATTTCAAACAAACAAACAATCAAATCTTTCCTCTTTATAATATTAGTGTAGATAAATCAGAGAAGTAAAATCATGCAAAATGGACTATGGAACGGATTGCCCGTTCCATTCACAGTCCATTTTACATGATTTTCAAGCATCGCAATGAAGAACAGCCAGTATTTTCTGTAAATTTGGTAAAATGAGCGTGAAGTGAACGATATTTTTTCATGAAACTATGAATCGCTGAAAGCTTATTTCAAATTCACTTCACCTAATGTTTTCGCGATGAAAAATTTACAAAATGACACTCAGTCCTGTGCCGACCGCAAATTTCGCAACTCCATTAAAGAAATCTGTAAGACATGGAACATCCCTATTCTCAATCAGACCCTATCTGCCCCTTTCACATAAATGTATGACTCGGCTTGTTTTTATACATTCTCTGTTTGTTCAGGAAGCCATTAGTTAGCCGTAAAAACAGACGATGGAAAATAAAATGGTAGATAAAGCTTAGATAAATAATTTGTGGAACATACTTTGCATTGCACCTTGTCGTTGTAAATCAACTGGTAAATGGAACGGAGCTATTTTAGATCGTGTATTATCTTGAATATTGTTTTGAATATTAAGAGAACAATTAATGATTATAGTGATTGTTTTGACTTAATTTTTTGTTATACTAATAAGACTAATAAGTATAATTTGCAAGTTCATGCACAAACTTGCAAATTATACGTATTTGTATAACACAAAATTAGAGCGGTTATTAGTCCATCATCTGCCTAGCCTTTTTAGTAATAATAAACCGTTCATTTTCATAACAATTGTGAGTTGTAGATTTCTTCCATCACCTGATGCAGGTAGCATGTTGGTATGTGCACCACAAACGCCTAGAAGTTGACGTTGCGATGAGACTCCAGCAGCTTTACTCTCGGTTTTCAATCCAACCGAATTCAGCTGTATACCAGTATTTTACACGAAGCGGCTATATCCACAACCCAATAACTGGGTAACACGGTATTTCTTGGCAAGACTGGTACCATATTTTCTGGCTTCTGACATTCCGCAACGACTACCAAAGATGTACAAATGCCAGCCAGGACCAACAGCTTAACGTGTTTTCCGAGGCACGGAGGGGTCTCAGTATATTCGGACCCATCCTCAAACCGCCATGGGAAAACGTTCCTTAACCTTGAAGACAGCCGTGTTGCTGTTATTACTCAGCCACAAGATCCTTAATCCTCCGTTTAATCCATATTACTCTTATTGCCCAAGACATTCTGCCTATAGGTTGTGTCATGTTTTTGACTAGCAGCGAACTTAAATATACTGCTCAGTTAAAGTTAATAGTAATCGGAACTCAGAAACGTTATTATTAATTAAGTTTCTGAGTTCCGAGCTTCTCTTTTATCTAGTACTAGTTGACCCGCGCAACTTTGTTGCTCCGTTCCTATTAGCGTGATGATATAAATGGGCTATCTAACACTGAAAGAATTTTTCAAATCGGACCAGTAGTTCCTGAGTTTAGCGCGTTCAAGCAAACAAACAAACAAGCAAACAAACTCTTCCGCTTTATATATTAGAATAGATTTAGGACAGTAGCGTTGGGCTCTTGTACAAAAAAAAAATGATTTCGCTCAACAATGACTCGTGTAAGTCATCTCGAAATATGAAACTGAAAACTAATTTAAAATTATAATTACGATTTTTTTACGTTACGCGGACCATCCAAAACGTTATTTTCAAGTTTTTTTTTTTAATTTTGCCCCACTAGGAATTACGCCAGTCCCGTGGGTGCGTTTACAAACATACAAATTCATATACACAAACAGCCAGACCCGGAACAACTATCTTTAGGGTAAACAAATATTAATAATAATAAATAATAAATTCTTTATTGTCGCCAGTTAATACATCTTATTAATCAAACATAAATGCATCGTATTAGTTTATTGCATAAAAGGTACTGCTACTGATTCCCAAACTAAGCTTGAGCTTGTATTTTGGGAAACAGTGTTCAGCCGCAGGAGGATTCACATAGTAAAATACGAATACAATGGTTTTAATGTCGCTGCAGTAGACTTACAATATTAAGATAACTTTCTATCGATATATCTCTGTGTGTGTGTGTGTGGTGTGAGTGTGTGTATGTGAGAGTATGTTTAATAGTATTGTATTGTATGATATATGTTACGCAATATATGCCAGTAGGTCTTCCGTCTTCTGATAGTTTAATAGTTGGAGCCATTCAGAAACTTTCCCTTTCAGTTCGTGTCTGCTAAGAGAAGTAAGGTTGAGATGTTTGTTTGTAATGTTGTAAAGCTTACAACTTATGGCCTCGTACTGTCTCCTTGCAAAGGATGTCCTACACGGCACACAGGCAAATTGCTGCGTCTATTGGGGTTGGGTAATGGTACACTTTCATGTTTCCTGAGAACAGCTCTGAGCACAAAGAGTTGGCGAACTGTTAAGACTTAACATTCCAAGTATAGCTCAGATGTAGGATGTCTGTAGGGCTTTCTTGTCATAACTTTCAGCACCGCTCTTTATGCTCTCTCTAAGCTCAATAGATGCTGATGATATTTGTTCCGTGCAGGAATCAAACCCGCGACACATCAACAGCGCAGCAGCCAATTGCTCAACCACTGCGCTAACCGTGTCGTCGGACCATTAAGGTGCCTGTCCATTGCGAGTGAGCATAAAGAATTGCATAAAATCTCCGTATCACGTGAGTCCCACGTGAGTCACTGACATTTTGACTGACATGATTGGTTAACATTTCTCCGTTTCTCCGTTCCGATCGCAACGAACAAGCACCCTAAAGTTGTATCCCAACAAAAGCAACAATCCTTAAATCCGGATTTTACTAGTCGAAGAGTAATCAAGCGGTCAGTTCATAGAGGTTTTACATCGAAAGAAAACCTCCCTCCGAGCAGTGAATAAAATGAAATAAAGCGTAACCATCGGTGGCTTTGTACCGCTAGTTTTCGCGTTGATTGCGCCAAGCCTACAATCGGAACAGTTTTTAGTCATTTAGACGAGAAGAAATGTCGTGGTAATTGATGACAGTTTTGTGTTTCTTCTATTGCTTTTTGGAAAAAGGTATATTTTAAACAGTCGTAAAAAACCGGTGGTGCAAGTTCTTTTCTTTAGAAGGTGAATGTTGGTTACGGACAAGCGTTAACAAAATCTAATACTAAAATAAATAAAATGCCAAAATATAGGTACTGATTGAATAAAATCCGATTACTAATATCCAAACGGATACACATGTAGCGGCATCAAAGTCGCCACAAGAAAAACCAACGGAGCAAATCTACATCGCAAGAAAAAGAACCGCGACGCCATCTATCCAACTAGCAGCGAACTACTAGGTTGAAATCCTGCATCGCGCAAGCAGAGTTTACCGTGCGATTTGAACATATACATCAGCCCGAATATCAACTATCGGGCAGTAGCCCGCCAGGCACAACAACCACCTGGTCGGAGGATCCTCCCTTTTCAACGGAGGTTTGCGGGACTTTACTCTCTGTTCCGCATTTCCTAAACTCGGGGTCTACACACATAAGAAGGCAGCAAGTTAACAATTATGAAGCTTGTAACAAATAACAGCTGAGCCCATCGTCCCTATCTTCTTCTTCTCATGTGTGCAGTAAGGTCTATCGTCCCTATTATAAATATTTGTGTTTTTGTTGACCTTACGGTAGCTGGGTTTGCACAAACTTTTATTTTAAACCAATAAACAGGTGAATGAACATCGGGCTCCTCATATTTACGTCTGGAACTGTGAAACACACGATTATGAAAAGGAAAATAAACACGCTTATTAGAATAACAGTTTGTATTGTGTTTTGGAAATTAACAGTAACGGCTTCGCTGATTTTAACCGACTGCCCGAAAAGAGAGGCAACGTTTTCATAGCCAATTTGTTTTTGGTCCTAACTAGCTTCTGCCAACGGCTTAGCCCGCGTGTAAGTTCAAAATTATCTCAAAGAAACATAGGTAGGTACTTCCGAAAAAATAATTCAGGGCATGGTCTAACTGCATGGGCAAATTTTATCCGAATCTGATCAGTCGTTAAGACGTGGAGATGTAACAAATACACAGACAGAATAACATTCGCATTTATAACATTATAGTGAGGAGGTTTGGATTAACTCTTGTCGCTATCATTTACTCCCTGCTTTTATATTAATCCTCACATAATCAATGCATGTTTTGTTCCCAAAAAAGAAATATGTAATTCTTCAAAGTATTTTACCACTAATTTATGTCTGATTACAGTTTAGTTTTACTTACCCCACTTACGTTACCTTCTGTAAAAGATTACCCCAAATTACAGACAATTTGGATTAGTAGATCAATTACTACACAAATTAATAACTAGTCGTAAAGAGATTCTGTAAGTATCAGATTAAATTGCCAGCAATATAAAAGCTTACTAGATTCCAGACCGTCTGATTCAGGCCTACTTATAATTTTTTATTTTATGGGTTGTTGATTTCCGAGGATAAACAAACATAAAAACTCCCACAGATAGGAACGTTTTTATAATGCGAAAGGATTTGGCGATACATTTTCTATGTAAACGCACGCGATTATGCTCGTGCTTTCTTTCTTTTTTTTTGTGAATGGGTAGGTAATCATCAAATGACTCCTCGAATGAAAGAGTGTCAGATTCTTACTGACTAAAATCTACCCGCGTTCCTTCAAATGTATTTTTTTCTTCTTTGGTCTCTAGGACGGGTACACTTCATTAATACGAAAAACTTTATTCCGATAGTCACAAATATGAATTTCAAAATACCGATTTTCATAATTCCGAATGGTTCAAAATTCCTAATATAACAACTCCGATTGATGAATGATATTCATCCTTTTTTATAATTCCGACATATCAATTATTCCTAATGTTTTTAATTACTATTCTTAAAATACCCAGTTTTAATAGGTCGAATAATAAAAAGTCCGACTTAATGATAATTAGAAATATCAAAAATACGAATTCAGATTATTAAAATACCTATTAATCAGAATTCCGAAATAAAAAACGCCTTGTAAAACTGAATAGCAAGACAAATAAACACAATTGCTCGTCAGAACAAAGTATATTATTATGTGTATGAGGCTAAATTGAGGCTAATATTATTATGTTATGGGCATAAAACTAATGACAGATGCAAGCTGCATACAAGCAAGCATGCAGCATGCAAGCAAGCATGCAAGCAGGCATGCAGGCAAGCATGCACACTGCGATCGCCAACCCGCCTGCCAAGCGTGGCGATTATGGCAAACCCCCCCCCCGCCTTTGGTGGAGGCCTATGTCCAGTAGTGGACGTCTTTCGGCTATTATGATGATGACCTAGTTTCGCTCAGCGCAATAGATTCCGTTGGTTCGCTACACATCACATCTTATGGGAGTGTATTCTTTGGCAAACTGAAAGCAATATTATGTTAGATAGTATTCAGGTTATATCTGGAGTAGTTTAATATACGAATCTTGTAGAATCAAAAAATTGCTCACAATTTAGGACCCATTAGTTTTAGTGTTAATACATAATCCGTGGTGCTTGGCAACTGGGTTTAACGTAGTTGTATATGTCCCTTGGTGCCTATTGGCCTAGGTTTATTCAGCCTCCTGCTTGATAAGGAGGGAAGTAGAAATTATATATATTTTTAGGGTTCCGAACATCCGTAAAAAGCGGAACCCTTATAGGATCACAAATAATAAAAAAAAAGATCACTCGGGTGTCTGTCTATCTGTCTGTCCGTCTGTCACAGCCAGTTTTCTCCGGACCGATTGTGTTGAAATTTGGTATACATATGGATTTCGGTAACCTTAACATGGACTCGTTACGTAAATTAACAAATTTTGAGTAAAGGGGTCATTTTAGGGGGTCAAACTATAAAATTTAAAAAAGTTTTTCAATCTGTATTGTATGACATATCAAATGAAAGGGCTTTCTATGAGGGTTTAATGGTATGTTTTTCATAATTTTATAATAAATGGTTTTGAAGTTATTCAAAAAATTAGACCAAAAATTATCAATCACCACTTATCTCCGAAAGTACTGAGTCTAAAATTTAGAAAAAATGCAGAAATAGTTCTTTATCTACACATTACAGGAAAACCTATAAGAAGTCTATAGTGTTAAAAAAACATGTTACAAAAATGAAATTGGTTCGGAACCATATGCACGCGAGTTAGACTCGCACTTTGCCAGTTTTTTTCCTACTCCTCCGCTGTACTTTTCTGATTAATTTCGCTGCGAGATCCAAGACAGTTGAATCGTTTCTCCGGGACTCGTCGGGCTTCATTAGCTCGGCGATTGTTTGGTGGTCGCCACTGTTGATTCTGGCTTTCAGGAGTTGCAGTGGTTGGGAATGCGTGGCGGGCTTGTCCTAAAAAAAAAACCCTTGCTACGCATCATCGCACATCTCTGGGGAACATGTGTTTCTTTAATCTCCGAGCCTAATCGTAACCCCGATTTATTTCGAGTCATCGCAACATCGTCTTCTACTTTCAAACTTTTCTTTTAGCCATCATATCAGGTCAGGTCAGGTCTCTTTCCCGTTTCTAGCCATACGTCCCATCTTTCGCACCATAATTTTTGGGATTGCGTACCTGATGCATTTCTGTTTCCGCCGCTGCAATAACTAAATATAAAAAATAAATAAAAAATATAGCCGGGCTCCCCTACAACGAATGTCATTTTTAGGGTTCCGTACGCGAAAGGTAACCAACGGAACCCTATTACTAAGCCTCCGCTGTCCGTCCGTCCGTCCGTCTATCTCAAAAAAAATCAAAATCAAAAGGCATTTATTCAAACTAGGCTGAAAATCAGCACTTTTTGAACGTCAAAATTTACATGAAGACAGTCCCCCCAAATCGCCCAGCCCGTCACCACTACCTAGTGTTTTAGCTGGGAAGAAAAAGTGGCCAACAAACTCCCCAGCAACACAACTGTCTGTTAAGTTTAAAGAACTTGAATTTATATAACATTATTCAAGTCTGTCTGTCAGCGGGCTGTATCTTAAGAACCGTAATAGGTAGAAAGATGAAATTTTCATAGATTGTGTATTTCTATTGCCGCTATAACAACAAATAATAAAAATTAAGGTGTACGGAACCCTTCGTGTGCGAGCCCGACTCGCACTTGGCCGGTTTTTCATGGTGCGAAACCATTTGTGAGAGAGTTCGACAAGCAATCGGCCGATTTCTTTAAAATCGTCGCGTTTGACCACTGTCCCACCTAACCGCAAGCGATAATGTAGTCGACGATAGATCATACTCACCTAGAAGTGTCCTAGCTAAAGTAAAAGCTAAATAAACAAACAAACATTTGTATTATTTAACTCCAGCAAGAATCACTTAACGCCACACTCAAAATAGTCGAGTCTGTGAAATATGAACCAGATGAACTCGTTTGCACGCATTCTTACAGAGTTAATAGGTTAGTTCTAAATCAGAGCTAGTTTACACGGAGTTACATAAATATGTGCGATAATGTACATTATTTATTTAGCTGCTTGTGTATTGAACGGAGAGCTGTGTACAGACGCCTCTGAATTACTAATTCGTAGCTTTAGATCGTTCTTTCGTGTGTGCTGCAGATCTTTATTAACTTTATCATAAAGTCGTATTTTTTAATATATAATATTGATAAGTACCCAATACATTAAGGTTGTGTTTCTCGAAGAATTGGGTATTATTAGCGGTATACCCATAAACAGTACACTCAGTTCAGTTGTAAACTTGTTTTATAGAATGTTTTTTTCTGTTTTAAATATGAGGTGTACAATACAGCATATAATAAATAATAACAGTAACGCCTATTTTCGTCAGTTAAATTGTAGTACCAATATACCAAGTAAGCAGTCAACATTTTTTAAATTTATTGCTGTTTGTGATTCTTTTCCTTTTTTCCCGTTTTGACGTTCCTCAAGTTTTGATTTGTAGCGTCCAAGTTTAGACTCGTTGACTTTTTACAAAAATAACAAATATTTTATTTACGGCATATTTTTCCCACCACAGAGTATATTTTCTTTGAAAACTTAATGCATTCTTTGAAAAGTTGATGCGTTCTTTGAAAAGAAGAATACAATCACGTCGTCGCCACGTTTCGATAAAGTATTAACTTATTTAAAAGGTGTCTTTATTTAGCGCTAAATCAGTTTGATAGGCTATCAATCATCGTTGTCTCTATTGTAATATACGAATTTAATATCGAAGAAATATTAGAAATGTCACGTTCCTTTGAAAAGCTAATATAATATTAAATTCATGAGATTTATTTGGTAGTAAACGTGTTATATTTTTAGGCTAGGTTATTCGGGCCTCCGCCGGTGACCCTTACGTTTAAAACAACGATGTTGTACGTCGTACCAATGACCACCGACCTCTTCGCGAAAAATGTTAAGAAATGGTAGAAATTATTTTATTTGTGTCTGTCTGTCTGTCCGTCTGTCACAGCCAGTTTTCTCCGGATCCACGGGACCGATTCTGTTGAAATTTAGTACACATATGAAATTCTGTGACCCAAACACGGACGCGTTACGTAAATTATGAAATTTTTAGTATGGGGGTGTCAAACTAGAAAATTAAAAAAAACAAAGTTTTTTTAACAATATCGTGTGACATATCAAATGAAAAGGCTTAATGTGAGGATTTTAATTATACTTTTTTTCATAATTTAAAAGGTTTTGAAGTTATTCAAGAAATTAGGCGAAAAATCGCCATTCCCCTCACTTATCTCCGAAACTACTGAGCCAAAAATTTTGAAAAAATGGAGATAATAGATCTTTACCTATAGATTACAGAATTACTATAAGAAGTCTGTAGTGTTAAAATAACATGTTAAAAAAAAATGAAATTCGTTTGGAACCCTTTACACGCGAGTCCGACTCGCACTTGGCCAGTTTTTTTATTCCGAGGTTCATAGAAAGTAAAGTACAATGGAGTGTGTGAAAGATGGTAAGAAAAGAAAAAAAGAAAAAGTTGTTTTATTTTTATCACACAGCCTCAAACAAATTATTCTGCCCTTCATGCCCAACCATGCACCTTCCAACCCTGAACACGGCCAATGACAGCTGTCCAAGTGGCCACATACGGGTCAAACAAAATTTGAGAAGTAAATCGATACGAAAAGAAGAACAGATTTTTAAAGAAAAATCAAGCCTATTTCAAAATTTGTCTATTTATACTTCAGCTTGATTAAACGAGTGAAACTACAGGTAGAAAGAAGTTTGAAATAATCGGCTTCAGTCCATTTTAATACTTAGTATTATATATAAAGATATAATTAAATAAAGAGTTATTAAAGTTCTGAGAAATGTAATTATTTTGTATCGCATTGTAATACTGTTCATTTCATTGTTGGGCGCAAACAATAGTGTCGCTTTAATTTAATTTAATTTACTGAGTTGTAAGAAACATGTCTGTGATTTTTGTGATTTTGTAGCTTTAAGTTATTTCGAAAAAGTAAAATTAATTACCTAAGTAGAGATGAAATGCAGTTCAAGATATACATTATTTATTTATTATGTATTTGAGGCAACTAAGGCCCATAACACTATACATAAATAAACATAAAAAAACTAATACATAAATTAATACAAAAAAACTAAAAAAAAAACAATACTTTAGAATTTGATTTGAAAAGGAAGATTGTAGCGGCATCAATGCCGCCACAAGAAAAATCAACGGAGTAAATCTACATCGCAACAAACAGAACCACTACGCCATCTATCCAACTAGCAGCGAACTACTACATCGAAATCCTGCATCGCGCAAGCAGAGTTTACCGTGCGATTTGATCATATACATTAGCCCGAATATCAACTATCAGGCAGGAGCCCGCCAGGCACAACAACCACCTGGTCGGAGGATCCTCCCTTTTCAACGGAGGTTTGTGGGACTTTACCCTCTGTTCCACACACCTCTAAAAGATATTGTGTCAATTGCGATTTTGTGTATTTTACACAACCTCTTGCTTGTGCCCTTGCACAAGCAAGAGGTTGTGTAAAATAAACCAACGTTTTCCGAGGTCATACCGTGGATGCGGCATATAGGAAAGTAGTTTAGCCTTTGGTTCTTCGGCTGTCATTTGTAGATCTTTGAAAATCGTTGATTAACCAGTCTTATCAATATCGAGTAACCCAGTTACTGGGTTCTGGAGGTCAGATAAGCAGTCACTTCATGTAAAATACTGGAATTCATTGCTTCTGGTTGAACTGGTAACTGACCCCAACCAAGATGAGAATAAAGAGATGTAGATGGGTAGCTAAAAGGCACTAGTAATATGGAACATAGCCCTCCTTGCAGTCGCTAATGCCGCGTTCAACTTATATTCATAAACATACGTCTGCTCCATCGACCGTCTGCCCGTGTACAGACACGCTCGGCCCAATACCGTGCTCGATTTGCCCAAAATACGAGAATGTGTTACTAGCTTCTGCAAGTGGCTCCACCCGCATGAAAGTCAAAAGCAATCCTAGGAGAACATAGAATATAATAGAATAGAAAATATTTATTCAGCATAGACACAAACGTACAGCAACAAAGTCAAAGGCAATATTTTGCTACTTTGAGTTACATTATTGATTTTTTTTAAGGAACTCAATTTTTTTGAAATATAATATAGCCTATGTTCATCAGAGATAATGTAGGATTCTAATGGTGAAAGAATTTTTCAAATCGGTCCAGTAGTTTGGGAGCCTATTCATTTCAAACAAACAAATAAACTAGGATCTATAGTAGGTATATAATTGCGCTGAGCGTGCCCATACCGAAAGGGTAATCATCGTAGCATTTGCTGGGCGTTAGCAAATGCTAACGCCTAGTGCAAACACATTCCCTGGATAAAAATACTCGTGTGCTCGTGTTACTCGTGTACTCGTGTTTCATCCAAATCCGTTCAGCCGTAAGACGTGAAGTGGTAACAAACAGACAGACAAAGCTACTTTTGAATTTATAGTATTAGTATGGAGTATCGATTACGTCACAGTTCAAACATGACTCAAGCCACTCAAACTGATGAATAAACATTATATATATTTTCTGCTACTAAGTTATTTGGTTCGACACCTACAGCTTTTGGCAATATATTGAAGAAAACTGTCCGGTCTAAACCCAGGGATGATGTAGCTGTCTGGCTTCATGTCCATATTTCACTGTTATTTCAGTAAGAAATCCTTTGTCTGAGAAATTTGCCTGCAAAAATACTATAAATGTTCGCCAGAAAATAACTATATCAACGTCGTCTTTGAGGTGCGATAATATAATGCGACGACGCTTTTTGAAAGAAGTCGTGTACTATTTGTGATGCAATTCTAGAAGTAGAATAATTCTTAGCATTCCAGAATACAGTAAAAATTCAATATTTTGTCGGGTCGATATAGATTGAAAATGTATCACCGTTCTTTTTAAGGATGGCTGAAACCCATCCCATTCCTCCTTATGCCCTTTGCTTTCCAGGGCCGCGGTGACTCTTTCGAACAAATTCTGCACTTAGAGGGCCCGAAATTTATCACCTGCTAACTATGTTAATACCGCTGAATAACAGTATTTTACATGGGAACTGCCTATCTTATTTCCTTAATTCTTACTCCAGTGATGTTGAAACGGTGACGGAATGCCTCAGGGTAGTGTGCTGGGTCCTACGATGTTTTTAATATAATATATGTCAACGACCTATGTTCTCTTCCTCTTAAATTCTCTGAAGTGTTCTCTTACGTCGACGATACAGCCCTTGTGGTTTACGGCAAGGATTGTAACACTGCCAAGTTTAACGCCGAAACAGCCCTTGAACGTCTGAGTAACTGGCTTCGAGATAACCTCCTGACACTGAATACTGATAAGTTTTTAGTTATCCCTTTCTGTCCTTCTGCGTCATCCATGCCGCCCAGAAATTCACTCATGCCAAAATCCATCCAACTGTGTGTGTCCATCCTTATCCTCAGTTCTTGCTACTAAATATCTCGGCGTGTACATTGATGCCCACTTAACATGGCGACCTCACTTAAAAATGCTAAAAAACGGGTTAGTAACGTCCTTTATGTTTTCAAAAACTTGAGAAATTCGGTAGACGTATGTGTGTTAAAATTGGTAGATATATCATGCTCTTTGCCAATCCATACTCACATACTGTATTCCTGTTATGGGCGGAGCAGTCAAAACATATATGTTGGAGCTGCAAAGAGCGTAGCGAGCTGTTTTGAAAGTAATGTGCAGGAAACCTATCCGTTATCCCACTCACCAGCTATACCAGGATTATGCTGTTCTTAGTGTCCGAAAGGTTTTTATCTTGAGTGTTTCTCCGGAAACATTTATCTTTACCACTTGACAAAGCCGTCCTGCTGAAGCGTAAGGGAATGCCAGTTTGCCTAACACAGCCTGCTAGAACACAATTGGCTTCTAGACAGTTTAACAATTTGAGCTCACGTTTATGTAACAAAATTATTCCCATTTATGTATCAAATAATTTTGAAGTTAAAAACAAAATAATTGGCTGGCTTAAAAATATCACATAAGTATGATGAAATAGAAAGTCTTCTTGTCGTTACTAAATAGTCCTCCTTCTCATCATACACTCACACTGCCACTGCTCCTACCTCCCCTACTCTACCCCTACATTTACACACATAATTGTTCACAAATAAATAGACTAAGTTACCATTATTTTTTATATATTTGTTTTTATAACTTTAGAAATACTCTTAGACCCAATATAACTATTTTGTCAAAATTTTGCTACTGACTCATATTAAAGTCATTGTTGACCTTTGTTGTAGGTAATCGGAGGAATCATTGATTCTGGTAGTAGGTACAGGTTTACCTAGTTTCGGATTCAGGGGGCCTACTCTCTAACGAAATCCGTAGTTTCGGGCTTAGTTGCGGGCGGGCGTATTCTACTCCGTGTCACCTACAGACTTACGATTAGTCCCGAACCCGAACTGAGAATGAATGACAACACGATTTCACAGTAACTGTCAAATCGTGTTATCATTAGTTATCAGTGGTTAGGTGATACGGAGTAGAAAATGCCCGCCCGCAACTAAGCCCGAAACTACGGATTTCGTTAGAGAGTAGCCCCCCCGGGCTTGATTTGAGTGTGTCACACTTTGCTCTTGTATAGATTTTAAATAACGAGTGTCTGTATTTTGTTACACTACAAATAAGAGTATTGTATCTAATAGAATAAATAAATTTAAAATAATCCTAGGTAACATGAAAATGCTTGGTTGTCAGATTGAAAAATGTATGCTAAGAGAAATAATTTATAGTGCGTACAGCAAAGGAGTGGAATTCCCTGCCGGAGTCTGTGTTTCCTGATAGCTACAACCTGGTAGTCTTTAAGTCAATAGTGAATAGGTTACTTCTACGCAAGCGTGCTCCATCTTCGACCACATCATCGCTTACCATCAGGTGAGATAGTGTTCAAACGCGTGTCTATAAATAGTAAAAAAAAAACCTCCTATATGTAAATAAGGTAATACCACGGTAGTGCCGAGTAGCAGTACAAGTGTCTCAAACAAAACAAAGGCTAGCTGTCATAGAAATCTTTGTTGGAACCTCAATAGCAACACCGACCTCGGACTGGCATCACAATGCGAGAGACCATCTCAAAATCCCTGATTCTAAACTGTCCTTCAACAGAAAACTGTAACTTGCTCGAATAACAAATCTTACGGAAACAGAATTCTATTCTGCAAAGTTTCCGAGCGTTGCATATGCAGACCTTCGGAATACCACTGTAGATTTAAGAATTTCAAGCGGTGGATAGCCATCCGTTCCGCAATGTTTAGCTACTGCGCATATTTCGTGTTACTGTGTACTGTCTTTGGTATTTCTTCAACTATTCGTAAACTGGCTTCCAATAAAAACATGGCTTTGTTTACGAAGTTTTTAATTGCATCTGTAGTTGAAGAGTTTGTTTGTTTGTTTGGTTGAACGCATTAATCTCAGGAACTACTGGTTCGATATAAATTATGTTAATGTTGGATAGCCCATTTATCGAGGAAGGCTTTGGGTTTTATAACATCACGCTACGACTAATAGGAGTGGAGCATTCATGAAAATTGTGACGCAGACGAAGTTGCGTGGGTCGGCTAAGTAGTTCTGTAATACAAAGGCATGGTTTGCAAGAAAATAACTATTAACACATTTATTGCCAAGAACTCAGCGTATGGGTCGAACAGTGATTCGTTATGTGCCCACAACCCGTATCTGAGTCGTTGTTTTAAGTAGCTATATGTGACTTGTGTTCATGCGCGGGTGGTGGGCACACGATCGAATTGTTGTTCGGCCCATGTGTTGAGTGCTTGGCACTAAAATTGTAAAAACACTTTTGCACTTGGCACTGAAAGTGCTAATCAAGTTATGTGTTGCTGTCTGAACCTTAGCTTTATTTAGCTAGCTAGAAAAATATTTAAAAATTCTCAGTAAAAATCAAATTTTCTCGGCCTTATCTAGGTTTAACGAAGTTGTTTGAATTAGGTTAATACATTGTTTATTTTTAGGAGTTGTTTTCGAGATATTTTTGTTTTATAAAGTCGGATTAACAAAAGTTTTCAGACGGTTGTTTTTGGACTGCTTTTAAAAGTTTTAAGTCCATTTTATAGTAAAGTTATTTGGCTGTAAATGTGTTACCTAGATATTGGTATCTGTACTTTGATAATAACGATTTATGATGGAAAAACTAATAGGCTGTTTTATGAATCAAAACAAGGAAAATATGGAAAAAGAAAACAAACACCACAAAGTACAAAATAACTTTAATTTCAGAAATTGGTGTCACAAGGCAAGAAAAACAGTACAGAAAAACCGACTTCCAAAAATAACTTTACGTTCGGAAGATGGGGTTTATAGTCTTGTTTATTTGTTTTTAACAAATAAAGTGCCGAATTTGAGCACCTCCTTCTTTTTCAAGTCGGTTAAGAAGAGAAACACTTATCACATTGGACAATTGGTTTATCGTCGGCGCTATATGCCTTCTTCTTCCATAACTTTCTATATCTCCTCATCTTAAATACAGTCCATTAACTGTTTGTGTTTTGTATTCTGCTACACTAATAGCCATCCACATTCACACTACACAGAGGTACATAAATAAACACTCTTTATTACAAAAACGTGCATTCTGTACACCCTCTGCAGCATGAGTGGATCCAGGGGGGCGGCTAAGCGGCTCCTCCCTGCAAAGAACGAGATATCTTTGTAGTGTACAACCTAACGAAGTCACTGAGGAATTTACGACAAGCAACCTAAGGAGGCTTGTTATGCGTTAAGCGAATAAAATTTTAAGACAAGATAAGATATTTATTTGCGAAAACATCATTCAAAACAAAAAAAAACACACAAACAAAAAAGACATGCATGCAAGATGGTAACAACATTATTAGGTCCAGACATGTTTGTGTTTTGTTAGCTAAAAACCTTCCCTCAGCGGTATTAAGCCCCCCCCCCAAACGACAATCCTGGATCCGTCCCTGCTCTGCAGGTCCCGTCCATGAAAACAGGCGTGATGATATAAATGCACGTAAAACTCGACATTAATTCATCTCATTCATAACTGAGGTGAATAACAGCTATTTTTCCAGCGGTCCTCGTTATGCCGTATTATCTGATTACATTAGGGCGTGTACGTAAAAGTAACGAGGCGCGTTTACATTGGGCGAGTAAGTAGGCCAGTTAATGGTCCAGTGCAGTTAGTGGTGCACTCACTAAAAACCACTGTTTAAATTAATGCTCCGGGCATTCAGTTATAAATTAGGTTTAATAAATACTTAACTAACTATATACACTCATCAACACGAAATTATGTACAAACACGTATAAAAACAAAAAAAAATATATATAAATTATGTTTTCAGCTTCTAATTAGATAATCAAAGAAAGCAGACGCTTTTTTGATGGGCTTTTTTTGTATTTCGAGATAACGTTGTTCAGTTACCAGTTGACTTAAGGTTAAGCTTAACGTCTATTCATGAGTGCATACTTACGTGCCTCGGAAAGCACGTTAAGCTGTTGGTTCTGGCAGTCATTTATAATTTTTTGACAAGCGTTACTGGTAGTAAGAAAGTCAAGAGAAGTCAGTCTTGCCAAGGTGTTAACCAGTTAGTGGGTTGGTGGTTTGGTCAGATATTATGATAGGCAGTATTGTCTAGTCACCAAGCGCTAGTGTTACTACTTCTCAAAATTTGATTCTCATTAGCTACACTTTCAGATGGTGTGTAATAGTACTGGTTGAGTTTTTTTTTAAATCAACCGTTTCGTTTTCTGGATAGGAACAATAATTTTTCAAAAATGATGCAGTTTTACTTTCATATATTAGGCTCGAAACTCCTTTCAGTGTTTTTCGACATTCCTCATAGTTTCGGATTTAGCCCTGAAGGCACACTAAAAAATCACTCTGTATAGTTATTATAATCAATCTATTTTTTATACCTACATAGTTTTTTTTCTTCTGTCTGGGTTTTGATTTATACGTCGATGTTTTGGTTTTAATATTAGACTTTTGAAATTAATTTTATTTTATTTTGGACACTTATTGTACAAATGGTGAAAGCTGTGTATACCCATAATAGGCATGCATACCAGAACTAATATTTTGATTTTTATTTCTCGTATGGAGTTGTTTATGTACTGCTGTTGGTATACCAAATAATAAATAAAATAATGAGATTATTACTCTAGGTACTTACTTTACTCTACCAATGTAAACGCTCCTCAAAGCCTTAGTTTACTCGTAGGAAAGTAGAAGTTGTAAGAAAGTATTGCAGTCCATATTGTGATGAAAACGTAAGTTGTTTCATAAGTTCTGTAGCCGTGGAAAAATATGAAAGATGGAGCGGTGCGTCGACTGAATACATGATACCGGCTATGCCGCTGAAGTTTCTAGTTTCTTGTAGAATAATGCACAAACTGAGTTTAAAAACTGACTGCATGTGTTTATGTCATACGTGAACACATATCTTTGTTCCATGGGAGGAAATCAGAAGTCTTTGTAAGGCTGCGTTTCCACCAGAAATGTACGAGGATGCGTGGTGACAGATGCGTTTTTTCATCATCATCATCATAACAGCCGAAAAACGTCCACTGCTGGACATAGGCCTCCCCAAAGGGGGGGAGGGGGTTTGCCATAATCGCCACGCTTGGCAGGCGGGTTGGCGATCGCAGTGTATGGTGTTGAGTTTTACAGAGAACGCTGCTACCCATTCTCTGGTCGACTCCCTTAGTCGCCTCTTACGACACCCACGGGAAGTGATGGGATGGTATTATTCTTTTACGGCACCATACGGCACCGGCCAACACCATACGGCGACGTGCGTGCGTTTTTTAATAATAACCAATGGAATCGCTTCATTTATTAGCCTCGCTCAGCGCAAGCGATTCTATTGGTTCTTAACAAACATATCTCGCTACGCATTCTCGCACACATCTGGTGGAAACGTACCTTAACGAGCCTATAACGTTGCCACTGCTGGGGAGGACCTGGGCTACATGCCCCCCCTCTGTGATAGGTAGTGGGCTGTAATCCACCATGCGGGCTCAGCGAGAATTGGCAGATGTCTTCTAATGTTTAGTTTTTATTAAGAGGCAACGCGGGCGGAGAAACTTTGTATGTAAAAAGTCAAATTCGACGTTTAGCTCTCGCCTGTTTCCTTCTACAATATTGAATCGATTTAAAACATATTTCATAAACTGAATAAGAACGATATATACTGTGTCTCTATGTTTTCCTTTTTGACGATATTTTAACCGTATAAGCACTAGAACCCTCAAAAAATGCTCAAATTGTCAGATAAATCGGTTTCAACAGAGCTATAGTGTACTTTGGCAACTATTAATGAAAAAACTGGCCAAGTGCGAGTCGGACTCGCGTGCAAAGGTTTCCGACCGAATATATTTTTTTTACATGTTATTTCAACACTACAGACTTCTAATAGGTTTTCCTGTAATATTTAGGTGAAGATTTATTATCTCCATTTTTTTCAAAATTTTAGGCTCAGTAGTTTCGGAGATAAGGGGGGGGAAAGGTCATTTTTCGTCTAATTTCTTGAATAACTCCAAAACCAAAATTAAATTAAAATTATGAAAAAAATATAATTAACACCCTCAAAAAACATATTTTTTTCAATTTTCTAGTTTGACCCCTAAAAGTGACCCTCATCGTAAAAATTTAATAATTTACGTAACGCGTCCGTGTTTGGGTCATAGAAGTCCATAAGTGTACCAAATTTCAAGAGAATCGGTCCAGTGGATCCGGAGAAAACTGGCTGTGACAGACGGACAGACAGACACCCGAGTGATCCTATAAGGGTTCCTTTTTTTTCGGAACCCTAAAAAGAAGGAAAACATACGGACACAGTATACACACTTGTTATTCGTTTTGTGAAGTATCTTTTAAATCGGTCCAATATTGGAGGAGGAAACAGGCGAGAGCCAAACCTCGAATTATGACTTTCCATACAAAGTCTCTCCGACCGCTTTTCCTCTTAATTTTCCCATGATGTTTTACTTCACCGTTTAGGAGGCAGTATTGATGATGAAATAAATAAATAATTTCAGTTCAGCCATCAAGTCATAAGTCGCGCTTTCATATAACAGGAGGGTATTTTTAATCCAAATGCGGTAATTTTTTTTTTTCTATTTCGTCAGTTATCAGTTTACCTATAAAAAAACTACCTTTTTATAGTGCTTCTTTATTGCATCTATAATATAAAAATGAATCGCAAAATGTGTTGGTAAGCGCATAACTCAACAACGCCTGGACCAATTTGGCCAATTCTTTTTTTAAAATGTTCGTTGAAGTTTAAAGATGGTTTTTACGGCGAGAAAAATTCGAATAATTGCCGGAAAAACCCTAAAAACAGCCCTTTTCTTTTTCCCATACAAACGTTTTCTAACTAAAACGAGCTTTATTGCTATTGTATAAAGTTCATATTGAATTACAAGCAGTCACTGTTGTTTAAACAATGTAGGTATGTAGGGTAGGAGTAGGGTAGGAGTAGGGTAGGAGTAGGGTAGGAGTAGGGTAGGAGTAGGGTAGGAGTAGGGTAGGAGTAGGGTAAGAGTAGGGTAGGAGTAGGGTAGGAGTAGGGTAGGAGTAGGGTAGGAGTAGGGTAGGAGTAGGGTAGGAGTAGGGTAGGAGTAGGGTAGGAGTAGGGTAGGAGTAGGGTAGGAGTAGGGTAGGAGTAGGGTAGGAGTTATATTATAGATGAAAATTGTGACGCAGACGAAGTTGCGCGGGTCAGCTAGTTGATAGCGGGTCAACATAAAATGATTGTACCGAAAAATGTACCAACCACTCGTAGTTTAGCACAAGTAATTAATGTCATATGGAGATATTTTAACTAAGCCTAATATCACTAATTTGAAATTGAAATTGAAAATATTTATTTCAGACTAAGTACACAGTAATTCTGGTCCATATTATGTTAGTAGGTAGATACTTTTAGCTATGTTAGTAAAATTTAAAATCATTATTATTTTGGACATGCATGCGCAACCACTGCCTCAGGATTTGGCTGTCCACTCTGTCCGACACCACGCTCAGAAGCATGTTGGTGCTACCCTTTACCCGGGAGCACAGTGAGGCCGTTCTTTTGCGAAGCACCGCATGGAAGCCATCCGTGTATTGTTGGACAAACATGCCGCACTGTAACGCCATGGGAGCCCCAACAAACCCCTAAACGCGTTGTTAATTTTCAGCCTCGGAGCCTTTCTTAGGCATAGCCTCGGAGCTTTACTTCCTCCCTAAAGTGCTATAAAATGGTTGTTAACACAAAATATAAGCAATTCCGTTGTTATTACGGCTGCATGTGCATTAATACCTGCCGCGAATGTTTCCGTCGGCGCGCAGGAAGCTCACATCTGGGCCAGCGGGGGCTGCACTTAGGGCAAGTCCACGTGGACATTAGAAAAACGTGAGTATTTTGAAATACTATTCGAAACCTTAGTATTATGTGGTTAAGGCCTATGTAAGCGTCTTAGCAATAAAATTATATTTTCCATAAAAACTGTCATCATCATTATTGTTTATCATATCTTGCGTTTCTCCTACCATCAAAAGAACTTTGTATGCGATGGATTCTGCAATCTTACAGAAACATAAGCAATTGCACATTAAATTTTACTGTTTAGCTTGTCGTTAAAAAGAACGAAAACAAAAAGCTAGAAAGAAAAAAAAAAGTAGCTAAACGCTTAGTTGCGCTTCGCGTGACCCAAGGGCTGGCTTTTACCTCGGACAGAGGATAAGCATTGCCATACAACGTGGTAATGCCTCCAGTCTTTTGGGCTCACTTCCAGTCGACAGCGATGCGGACGAATTTTTTGACGCCATATTATAGTTAGGAGGTTTATTTTCTATTTTAAGTGTATATAGTTTGTTATTTAAATAAATTACTTGTCCTTTCCAAATAAAAACATTAATTCAACCCAAACAAATCAACCCTGACTTGGTCATCACACCAGCTGAAAGACGTCAACTGTTCGACATACTCAAATAGGCATCCCCGAAACGAACATCGACTACTATGACATAAACAGCAGTCAAAGAAGAAATCAACAGAAATTAATAAACATTAGTAATGACACCATCGATAGAATAAAAATAAATCATCCTTAAACAACAAATGACCCCGGTTTCAAAGCCGCAATCAATATTTTAACATCTCATGAATTATAAAATTTACTTATCTACGCTTTTAGTTAAGAATTTAATTCCATTCATAAAATATTGCAAACAATTGCGAAGATAGAAAGTGCAATTGCTCAACGTACAAGTTCGATTGAATTAAAGTCGTCGATCATTGTGATAAAAGAGACTTTGACGGTATATTTTTCATTTTCATTCAATGATATTTAAATTTTGTTAGACAGCTTTTCTTTGTGATGAATAACATGGTGCAACGATAAATAAAAAGTACAATGGGCAGTTCTATCTCAAGTGATTCCTGCCCGAATGTGTTTTTTTAAGTTAACATTATTATTTATTTATTTATTCAAATCTTGCCTAAACTATCTTGTCTACTATCTATTTTCGATTTATGCTACGAGCCTTAGATACGTAAAAGCCTTGCACTATTTTAAGACTATACACGAATTAGTTGTACTTACGGCGACTGCAATATCAAACACGCTTTAAAAAGAAAATAACATAAAAAATATAACCTGGGGTCACTCGTCAAGAGGGAATAGGTTCCTTCTAGGCAAGCGTACTCCACCTTCGACCACATCATCACGTTTTACTAGGTGAGATTGTGGTCAAACGCAAGCCTATTAATAATAATTAAAACCAGCCAAGTGTGAGACGGACTCTCACACGAAGGGTTCCGTACCATAAATGGAAAAAAAAACACGATTCTAGTAGGGGAGCCCCTTTCAATTTTATTATTTGTTGTGATAGCGGCAATAAAATACGGTATAACTACACACTCTGTGAAAATTTCAACTGTCTACCTATTATGGTTTGAAATACAGGCCTCTGATGGACAAGACGGACGGACAGCGGAGGCTTAGTAATAGGGTTCCGTTGATTACTCTTTGGGTACGGAACCCTAAAAATGAAAATTGCAAATGTTGTGCAATAATGATATTTTTATCTGTCTACCCACTATGTCTACCCCCTTACTTCCCGCCGAGCACGCATGCACTCACGGCCGGCTTTAGCATTGCATCAATTTATTATCACGCCTGTATTTACAGAATAGGTAGGCAGGCATATTATACTTTTATCACCTGGAGCTTGAATTGAAATTGGAGTTCAGAACATGTGACAAAGTTTGATAGGTTTTGAGGCTAAAATGTAGGTTAAAAATTTAATCCAGACATTAACATTAATTAAGTCTAAACGCATAGTCTAGAATCATGTAATTTCGCATGACGGTTCCTATCTATTACTTAATATTATAACGCTGTAGAGCTTGTTTGTTTATTTGAACGCGCTAATCTCAGGATCATTGGATCGAATTGAAAAAATCTTTTAATGTTGGATATCTCATTTATCGAAGAAGGCTGTAGGCTATATAACATCACGCTACGACCAATAGGATCGGAGCATTCATGAAAAATGTGGGTAAACAATACAGGTGAACCTTATTACTATATAGGGAAGCATTTGTGAAAGTTCATCGTCTTAAGGAGATTTTAATGGGGAATGAAGTTCATGTGGAAGTTTCGGACGTTTATCGAAGACTTTTTTTTAATCATCACGGCTTTCTTTCAACTCAGCAAAAGTTATTTGAATTTCTTTGTATTGTTGAGCAACATTTTTAGGGTTCCGTACCTCAAAAGGAAAAAACGGAACCCTTATCACTTTATTGTCCGTCCGTCTGCCTCTCAAGACTCTTTATCTCGGGAACGCGTTGACGTATCGAATTGAAATTAAAACCATATACTCAAGTCTACGATCCCCGAAGCTGTGAAAAAATCAAAGTTTTAAGTTAACGTAAAAAAAGATACGGCCGTTTATGCCGCAAAAAACGACATTCTCAATGGAATCAAAATGTATGGGTATTTTTCGTAGACCTAGAATTATTAAATTTGGCAATTAAGTCCGTATTATACTAAAAGTATAGAAAAAAGTCAGAAAACTATATATTTGTATTTGAATCATTAAAAAATATATAATCATAATTTAAAGTAATTCGTAGCTACAAATTTGTACGGAACCCTCGGTCGAAATACGAGTAGGACTCGCAATTGTCCGGTATTTTTTTAAATTACAGACTCTTTAATTCAGTCTCAGCTTATGTAATTCATGGGTGAGGTCTATGATGGATTAAGCGAGCCCAGAAGTTGCTTGTTCAATCTTGCTCTGAAGGCCATGACCAAGGCTGGAGACGCTGGCTGAAAGATAACTTATCTGTGTATCTACCGTCACGTCTACGACCTACTGTGCCTACCCCCTTTACTTCCCGCGCGCTATGAACACGTGCACTTGTTTCTTACGATAGCTTCATTTATTATCACAACCTACGTGAGCTGGCTTTAAATTGCACATGTAGATTATTTGTAGATTCTTATACAATTTGTTGGAACAACGTACAATAGTTTTTACTTTATTTTATTAACTTGCAACCCGCTCCGCCGCACGACTGCAATTCATAAAATTTTCTGATTTATCCGGTGGATTTTGTACGAACACAACAAATATTCTGCCAAATTGGGCGAGCCGTTTTCAAGTAATGGTATCTTATTTTAGACTAGCTGATCCGGCAAAAGTTGTTATGTCAAAAAAAAAAAAACAGCCTACGACCAATTCTCAGACCTACCAAATATACACAAAAAATTTCATAAAAATCAGTCGAGCCGTTTCGGAGGAGTTCGATAACAAACAGTGTGACATGAGATTTTTATATGTTAGAAGATAAGCCCGTATTTGTCCAGTACCTCACATGATAGTCTCACTTAGTGCTTGACAGTGGAACCTGTTTGCCATAAAGTTAACTGTTTATTCTTGACTATGATTCCCCGATTATAGCTATCATGAAACACAGACTCCGACATGGAATTTCGTTCGTTACATTAAATGTTTTGGTGTAACGAACAATACAAGTATTTTTAAGACATAGCAGAACTGTCATATCGAACTACATCAGAGGATTTGCATCTGGGTTGTTGAAAGAAATCATGAAAATAAAAAGATATTTCTCGTGATTTCGTCTCTTTGAAATAAGGTTGTCAAGTTCCATTATTAAATACAGTCGCCGGAAATCATCATAGCCAGATTGGTCAAACCCTTTTAGTTTTCTCCAGATAATTTTAATTATTCTTAATGTCAGTCTCAAGGCTGCTATTTCAAAGAAAACTTAGTTGGTCTATAAACAAGCGTAATCAAAGCAAAAACGTATTCAAAATATTGTCAAAATCAATGAAAAGCACTTTGAATAAAACACATTTCATTCTGGATAACAATTTCGAGATATCAAAACAGTCTTTGTTGCCAATTTTAAATTATTATTTCAGAATCCATTAAATATAACAAAGGAGAATTTTCTCCTTTTGTACGAAATGGACAAACCCGGTAGCCGAATGAGTTTTAGAGATTACAATCATAATCGATGAAACACTGCCGTATGATATTTTATTGAAAATAAAATGTCTTTTAAAACGGGTGGTATGAAATTGGTTTAACGAGAATTTATTGGTTGCTATAACTGCTCCTCTCTCTCGTATCTCTTTTCTAGTTACACTCATTAAACACTTACGTTAACAAAGCATAAAACTCGACTAAAAGAAATGACTTTCGTAAAGGAAATGAAGGAACCCTAAGTTTCAGTCGATAGACGTCAACCTCTGGACGTTGTCCACACCTAAGTGACGCCACCATGACCGGTTCTCTCGAAGTTGCAGTTACGAAGGCCCACATTATTGGGGAAATCACATATTTCACTTAGTTTGTAGAAACAGAACATAAATATCAGTCAGGTCAGATAACTAGTAGCTCCATGTAAAATACTAGTACTCAGCTGTATCTAGTTAGAATAGAAGTCGACCTCAAAATAGCTGGGAAAAGTCTAGGCAGATTGATTGATACATTTAATAGTTTTCTTTATTTTAATTTGACATTTATTTTACTTTTGACTTTTTAAATTAATTTGAATGTGATAAATGACAAATTGATAATTTTATGTTACTCTATCAACTGTGTTTACCTGAAATATATGAATTTCTACTTTTTATATGGTGCAAAGGCACTAGCTAATAATTTGTACAGGCTACGAGGATTCGTAGAGGCGCGGCTACGAGAGCTTGAAGAGGTGTAGGGAGCTACAAAACTACAACATGTAAGCTGCGAATGTGTAGAACGTCCACTTGATGGTACATAGCAATTCGATCTGTAAACGGTTCGACACAACACAATGGTTTCACGATTCCGTTGCAAATTGGCTCTTACGTATGTATTACCAAGTAAGAGTATCGTTTGCGCCTCTACGGAAATGTTTCAGAAGTAGATGTCTGCTACGAAAACGCGTAGAGGTCTCAGCTACGAATATTCGTAGCAGTTTCGTAGACGCTTCGTTAAATTGAATTAAACGATTTCTGTCTCAGATTTTATTAAACCTAATAAATAAATAGACTAGACCCGCTTGCACAGACCAGAGTCATCTTTTAACACCGAGTTGGTTGCTAAGCCAGTTTATTAAATAATGGTTTATTAACTGCCTCCGTGGTCGAGTGGTTTAGGCGTTTGCATTGTGACCCGGTGGTCGTAGGTTCGATTCTCGGGAAGAGCATACTTTGTAAAGTTGTTTTCCATTTTAGCTAGGACATTGCAGGCTTAAATCACCTGATTGTCTGATAAAAGATGATTCCGTGCTTCGGAAGGCACATGTAAGCTGGTGGTCCCGGCTGCCAAATGGCAGTCGTCAAATTAACCATGTCAGAGGCCCTTGAGGCGGTTTAGAAACTCTGACACTAGGGTGTATGGGGTCATTAGACCTTACTGCCCACACAATAAGAAGAAGAACCTCGTGTCAGCAACTAATTAGTTTGTGCAAGCGGGCCTAAGTGTAAAAACTGGCCAAGTGCGAGTCGGACTAGCGTGTAAAGGGTTCCGAAGGAAATTATTTTTTTTAACATTTTATTTTAACACTGCAGACTTCTAATAGGGTTTCCTGTAATCTTTAGGTAAAGATCTATTATCTCCATTTTTTTCAAAATTTTAGGCTCAGTAAATTACGGAGATAAGGGGGGGGGAATGGTCATTTTTCGTCAAATTTCTTGAATAACTTCTAAATTATGTATTTTAAAATTATAAAAAAATATAATTAAAACCTTTACAGTAAGTCCTTTCGTTTTGATATGTCACACAATATTGTTCAAAAAACTTATTTTTTTAATTTTCTAGTTTGACCCCCAAAAGTGACCCCCATACTAAAAATTTAATGATTTACGTAACGCGTCCGTGTTTGGGTCATAGAAGTCCATATGTGTACTAAATTTCAACAGAATCGGTCCAGTAGATCCGGAGAAAACTGGCTGTGACAGACGGACAGACAGACAGACAGACACCCGAGTGATCCTATAAGGGTTCCGCCTCTTTTCGGAACCCTAAAAACAATAATAAATTTTAATTTGTTTATTTATTGAACCAGAGTTATTTTACCGACTTTAAAAGTAGGATGTTCTGTATTTAACCCACATGACTATGTCCTTCATAATTGTTTTTAAGAGAGAGTAAACCCCTTAGCCGTGTTTCCAATATTCTTGTAAAATGTAGACGTGGCCTTATATCAAAAGTCAGAATTGTGTCTTAGAATAAAATTAGATATACTTAGCCTAAAGTTAGACGGAATCCTGTCTGTTAAATAACTTAAATTAGTATTTCTGCACTTGAATTCGTGATTATACTCTAAAATATCTGTGTCTGCTTCAATCTCTTGACAGGTTTTAACAATTTATATATTGTTTTAAAACTTTTAATATTCACGGTATTTCACACAAAGTGAGTGAGTCCTTTTTATAGTTATAATAAGGACTTGCAAGTTTTTCTTAATAAAAATATGAAACGAAAATTTAAACGAATTTAGTTATTTAACAGACTTCCAAAATAGGAGGAGGTACTCAATTCGATGGGTATTTTTTTTATTTATGTACACCGATTACTCCGTGGTTTCTGATCCGATTTCTGTGATTCTTTTTTAGTTCGATGCGCCATACTTGCCATTTGGTCCCGTAAAAATTTTATTCAGTTTGGTTCAGTAATTTTTATTTTATGAGCATTTTTGTTTATTTCAATTTCTGCGTAGACGTAGAACCAACTTCCAAACAAAACACCACAAAGCGTAAAATAACCTTAATTTCGGAAGTCAGTGTTAAAAATCAAAGAAACAAAACCAAAAACATCGACTTCCGAAATTAATGTTATCTTACGCTTTGTAGTGTTTTGTTTGGAAGTCGGTTATTTTAAGAATTCTTGCACTAGTTACTTACGTGTTCATGAAAAGCTGAGCAATCAACGAATCAGTAATTTAACTTCAAATTTAATAAAATAAAGATGAAAAAAAAAATGCATGTAAATGGTTTATTTGCATTGACTCAGCACTTTCCTGGTGATCGCTACTGTTAATTCTGGCTTTTAGGAATTGCAGCGGTTTGGAATAATGTGGTAGGCCTTATAAAAATACTCGTGTTGGCTTCTTCACAATAAATGAGAATCTCTAATTAGAACCATATCCTCTTCGAAGATATCTATCCTTTATCAAGCAAACAATATACCTGCCTATTTAATTCAAAGCATCTCATTCAATGGTGCCAACAGTGTAACAGTACCTGCGATCCATTTCAGCTGCATTGTTTACCAAACAATGTGTCTGGAGAGATTGCAGATGTTATTTAATACTTAGTACGGTGTATTCAGGAAGGTATCTCCATCTTAATGTTTAGATGGTCGTCTCGTTGCGAGGAATGAGATGAACTTGGGTGTTGTGTCACGCATTTATTTAGGCGTTTAGGTCTTATGGGTACTTTTGTTAGGGTTCCGTACTCAAGAGGTAACCAACTGACCCCGATTGCTTCCGCTGTCCATCAGAGTGTCAGTCCGTCCGTCTGTCAGTCAGCGGGCTGTATCTCAAGATCAAGAACCGAAGTAGGTAGACAGTTGAATGAAAATTAAATTAGAAATTAAAACGCGCCCATAAAAGAAACGTGTTTTTTTCGGTTTATGGTACGGAACCTTTCATGTGAGAGTTCGACTCGCACTTGGTTATATCTCGAGCAGCTTTAACGCTCTCAAATTATGACTGGTTGGTTGATTTTGGTGTTGGCAACAAGCTGGCCCCTTTCTGTGGGACTAAAACATTGCTCGCATAATGTAGGTGTACTCGTAAAGCCTGTGACCAACATTATCTAACCCACTTGACTAATATTTGCTTATAGTCAAAAGGGTTAGATAATGTTGGTCACAGACCCTAGTATTATCTATACTTAGGTTACGTACCTAAGTAAGGTCAATACAGGACGATATCTTTATCCCAATGTTTAGATGATCGTCTCGTTGCCAAGGAGTGAGATGAACTTGGGTGTTGTGTCACCCACTTATATACGCGTTTAAGTTTTTCTCCTTACATTTTATATCAAACGACTGTCTAATAGACCTACACATAAATGAACAAAAAGTCATAAGGAGATTGGTCAATCTACCTCTCAAAAGTTCAACCGTTAATATAGTAAAGTACTTACCAGTTTTCCCATCTTATATCAAGCAGCATTCATATAGGGCAGTGGGTCGAAGCTTTTATATTTTGAGCGCATTCTTCGTAAAGTGTGCGACATTATGAGACGCTATTCACATGTCTTAAGGTGTGCGGAAAACAACATTTATGAGAGAAAGGAAAGTGGCTAGAGCGGTCGGAGTATGTTGGGTCGGGGTTATTTCACTTCCGGGGATCGTGGAAGGCGCACTAGTTCTCACGAGCCCCGGTCCAAGAGTGGGAAGGAACACGGGGGTGGTTTTTGTCAGTAAGAGTCGGACAGACCCCGCTGCCTGCCTCAGGCGAAGGACATCTATGAAGTTTTTCCACCCCGGTAACAAAAAAAAAAACAGGGTTATTTCACTTAGGCACTGGTTGTTATTGATAACTGTTGGATTGTCAAAAGTCATAAAGCTGGACAGTGGAAGACGATAACTGTTATAGCAAGTGTCAGACGATTTTATACCTTCTGTCTTGAGCAACTACTATCGCCTTGGCTCGCATAGGTATTCAATGCTATTTTTTTAAATGATTAGGTAGCCTTGACGTTTTAATATTATGCCTTTATTTTTCGAAACCCATTGAATTGAAGAGAGCTACATACATGGAAGTCTTCTTCTCCGTTGTTTCAATAATTTAAAGAATATTTTTTCAAATGAAAAAGCGAAAGCTTGATAGAATCACTCGTGTATTGTTCTGTCTGACTGGCTGTTTATTTATCCGTCTATCACATCTATTTGCTCCGAACCTATTGCACTAATTTGGTTTACATTTGCTAATGAACAGAAAATAGATAAGTTGTTTGCGGTTTTACAACTAGATTAAAATATATATTCGTTCGTACCCTTTAAGCTTCAACCACATCTTTAGCGATTTTCGGGCTAGGTAGATACTAGGCAGAATCGAAGTTTAAGTCTCATTAATGAGGAGAGAAGCCTCCTCATTTATAATACTGCCGAGAGTTTAGTGCCGAGCACTTACTCAGACTCCAAACCGATATTAAAATTTGTTTCTTTAAAAACCCAAGGGCCTCACTCTCGGTAGTCCAAAACTAGCTAAACCAATGTGGTAGACATCCTTTTCATTTCTTTTTTTAAGTATGGGATGTCATCAAATGACTCCTCCCGCTCTGGGCGGAGCAGAAGGGAGTGTCAGACTCTTACTGACTAAACCCATCCGTATTCCTCCTAATGCCCTTTGCGTTCCAGTGCCGCGGTGCCTCTTTCGAACAAATTTCGCAACCCTGATATGGTGGTAGGAATTCTAGTGTATGTATTGAAATATTTGCTAAAATTATGTCCATTTCGTTTCAGGTCCAAACGAGGCCAAGTATGACCAGACCCTGCTGGAGGTCCGGAGAGACGTCGCCAATAAGATACGTGATGTGGTGCAGAATCACACATCTTCTCTTGTAAGTATAGATTTTTATCTCATTCTTGAACTAAAATAGAACAGGGTTATCTAATAATTGTTTTTGCGGTAGGTAATAGGTGTGAAAGAAACCGCTAAAAGATTTTTTTAATTATTATATTTATTCAGAAATGAGACAACTTTTGGTCCACAGTACGTGTTAGTAGCACTTAATACTAAGTTATTTTAATCAGTAGACAAACAATAAATCTACCAGTGAAATTAACAAAATTGAATTGTAAAAATTGAAATTGTTAAACGATTATACTTATGTTATTACAATTATCTATGTCATGTTTTAGGCTTAATTTTCATGGTTTTAATTAAGTTACAATATTTAAACAAGTTATCAATGTTTTTTATCGGACCAAATAACCTTTGCAAGAGTCAAATGATGTACTAATAATATCTTTTAAATTGTCGTATTTTCTTTAATTATTGTAAAAAAAATTTGAATTGATTTTGCGATTGCTTACAGGTGTTAAGTAATTTAAAAGTTCTTTACATTGTAACAAAATATATGGTGCCTTGAAAATACAATAATATTAAAAAATATGTACAGAGGTTTTAGTGCAATTTTTGAACGTACTCGATCACATTAACGTAAACGATTGCATATGTCAAATTGTAGGCAAATAAAAAACTTTACACAAAGAAATACAACTGACTTCCAAGTCTGTGTTTTTGTTAGTTTCTTCGTATTTTGACACCGACTTCCGAAATTAAAGTTATTTTTTTTACATTGTTGTGTTTTTTTTTTATTTGGAAGTCGGTTGTATTTTTTTGTCACCTTTTAGTGGTACCTCACACCTAACAACACCACTGGAAAATCGCAGAAAAGCAAAGTACGCAATTTAGTTTACCTGTATGACAAAAAGACCGTCATCCACGTAAACGAATTCCAGCTATTTTGATTTAGAAGCCAAACTTCCTAACCTGTATTAATTAAATTTCTATGGGACCTATCGTGAAGTATATCCTTTCAGATAAGAATTTTTAAGATCGGTTTAGAAATGACGGAGTTATGAGGTAACAAACATAAAAAAAAGAAAAAGCACAACCGAATTGAGAACTTTCTCCTTTATTTGAAGTCGGTTAAAAAAGGTTATTGTCACCAGACGGCGGTTATTCGGTTTCAATACACATTGAAATTTACGCTAACGCGATAGAGATCATTAAAAAAAAACTGGCCAAGTGCGAGTTGGACTCGCGTGCAAAGGGTTCCGAACGAATTAATTTTTTTTAACATGTTATTTTAACACTATAGACTTCTAATAGGTTTTCCTGTAATCTTTAGGTAAAGATCTATTATCTCCATTTTTTTCAAAATTTTAGGCTCAGTAGTTTCGGAGATAAGGGGGGGGGGAATGGTCATTTTTCGTCTAATTTCTTGAATAACTTCTAAATCATTTATTTTAAAATTATGAAAAAAATATATTTAAAACCTTCACAATAAGCCCTTTCATTTGATATGTCACACAATATTGTTCAAAAAACTTTTTTTTTTAATTTCTAGTTTGACCCCCAAAAGTGACCCCCCTACTAAAAATTTAATAATTTACGTAACGCGTCCGTGTTTGGGTCATAGAAATCCACATGTGTACCAAATTTCAACAGAATCGGTCCAGTGGATCCGGAGAAAACTGGCTGTGACAGACGGACAGACAGACAGACAGACAGACAGACAGACAGACAGACAGACACCCGAGTGATCCTATAAGGGTTCCTTTTTTTTTCGGAACCCTAACTAGCACTAGGCCACAAAAGTGGAAGTGGTTGGGTTTCCGTATCATTGACAGTAAGTAAGCCTACGCCACCGTCTGTCTGTATGTCTGTAAATTCGTCTGTCATAGGATTATTTTTTTGAGCCGTAATGGAGAGTACTGAAGTTGTCACAGAATGCTTGTTATTATGGACAAAAAAATAGTAAAATATACCCAATAGCGATTTTGCATTATAAAAACATTTTCTTTACTACCCGTCATACTTATAATGTACTGTTTTACTTATTCACATAAGAGAGTGATAAAAAGCAACTCGCAATATTATTATAATGAAGATATAAATTGAACAGATTATTACATGTTTTAAAGAAGAAAGTACAACACTATTAGGCACTATGCCATGCAATAAAACAAACTGTTGTATGTTTATCAGCTGTTTTTGCGCCTACGCAAGCTCACAGGAGAAAATAGGTTACTAGGGTAAAAAGCAGACTGTTTTCACGTGTTCAAGTGTAAGTAAAGTGCAAATAGATAATGCTCAATGACATATAACGTTCCAATAAGGTATTTGACTATCAGTATTCCTGAACTACATGAACTACAAAACCCCAAGAACATCTGCCGCCTGGACGTGATCTGCAGTGGCCTATATGGAAAGCACTCAATCGGTTGCGCACCCAGGTAGGCCGCTGCAGACACAACTCTGCAAAATGGGGTTTCATAGACTCTTCGGATAACCAATGTGAGTGCGGTGCCCCTGGTCAGAACATGAGCCACACGTTGTAGGGCCCAAAGTGCGCATACACCTGTACTTTGGGGGATTTAATGACTGCCACATATGTTGCAATCGACGTAGCCACTTTCTGGGCTATCATAATTAATATATATGAAATCTTGCGTTACTGGTAACTGAGTGACTGACAGCGTATAACTAGATGCATAATTATTATTTCAACTCTCAATACTCATCAGCAACGGAAGAATTGTTTATCTTAATATTGCTCTTTTGTCAACAGAACAGTAACTTCGACCTGTTCCCCTACATAGAGGACTACTTAGAGGAGTACGAGGCCAACTACACAGAGTGCATGAAGCATCTCAACAGCAACAACACCAAGAAGAAGACTTGGACGTTCTGGAATTCCATGTTCTACGCCGGCACTATTTATACCACCATAGGTAAGAAAAGTTACATTCATAGTTAAATTTACTGTCCTTCTTGGGTCTTTGGCAGTTCTAGGAGCCCTGTAAACGATCAAATTTCATAATCATAATCATAATTTATTTGTCAGAACATGGTTGGTATGTACATTACATGGTCTTAAGTTTAATAGTATTGTTTTTTGTTTTGTCAAAATACGTTAAATAACTCAAACATTCAAATTCAAACCTAGGATCAAACAAACTTTGTCAAACAATGTGCTAGATTCGGTTTTTTCTTTGTCTTTGACGTCGTTCCAAACGACTGAGATCATGTTTGACAAAAACTGTGGCTGACGTTCAAACATATTTATATATAAGTCAATCGAATTTTCCATCAAACACGTAGAAAGTTTGACAAACCTTTCAAACAAAGCCGCATACTATCAAATCAAACACGTAAAATTTGTCAAACAATTTGATTGTTTACAGGGCGTTTAACGGATAGTTAGAAGCCGGGAACTCTGTCAACCAGTCTTGCCAAGGGGTATCATGTTACCCAGCAGCTGTAAAAAAAAATACGAAAAAAAAGAAAAAAATACAAATAAATAAAATACTAGAATTAAGCTACATTAGGTTAGATTGAAAGCAGAACCCAACTTAGCTGGGAGAAGGCGATGCACGGTAGTTCCCATTTGATCTATGGATCATGAGGTCAAAAATGTTATTATTAATACTTATTTTTTCCGATGATGTCATGTTCCATGAAAGAAATGGCAGCTACCTGCGATGATGAGGTAAGAAAAGTAAATTATCAGGGCTAGTCATTGAAGCTGAAAAGTTCTTACCAAGACCTAGTTTTGGAGCAGAAGCGCGTGTAAGCTTCTAACAAGCTTTCTAGCTAGGTGGTCCCACGACCTGGTAAATGCGTCCAACAGGATATGGGACGCACAAGATTCGTCATTGGTGCGATTCTTGGGAGGTCAACTTGCTGTCACGAAGTGGGCTTACGTTTTCACTATCTGCAATCAATTAATTGCAGTAAGTTCTATTCAGAGTAATTCAACGTCAGGTTGAATTTTATGAAAGTCTTAATAAACGAGCAAGTTTGTTTTATTAAAATTATCAGGTTAGCAGTAGGTATGTAGAAATTCACCAGTTTTAAACGCCTGACGGTTCTGTAAGAGCAGTAATTTGTAAAACGCCGCGCGATAACAAAGCTCTCAGGCGCACGAATCTCATTCTGAACAGTTTTAGTAGAAATGAATAATTGGTATAAATTGTTGCCATGTTTCATATGCATTTGTAGTTAATTGTTTAAAGCATTAACAGGAACCATTTCCATTCTTTTTTACAATGTAAGGTAAACTAAAACATGGAAACGTATTCTTTTATGTCCGTTTGAGTGAGTTTACACAAAGCGACTTAGACTCAGGAAATAAATACCTTATTCTAGCTAACTCCATCTCTTTAACAGGATCATTTTATTTCTCTTGTTTTACTACCTTCTGGGTTTTATTTTAATAGCATTTGTATTCATTTAGGATCCATGTATAAGTGGCTTCTTGAAATTCATTACTTGCAGCTCGAGTTTTTATTTAGATGTTTTAAATATATACCTTAGATCTTTCAACAATGCACTGCTTCTAAGAAAAGAAACGGGAAGAGTTTTTCAGAGAAACCGAAATGATATATCGCATTTTCCAACTTAAAAGCAGATATTATGGCAAATTACGCAAATCAATACGTAATAAAAACTTACGTCAACTGCAAATTCATCTATTTATATACCACTTTAACGTAATACAGATATTATAGGCAAAAGATCGTAATTCCACTTTAAATTGACCTTTACCAATCGACATGTTCTTACAACTAGCTACTAGAGTTTCAACGGAACGTGTCAAATAACGATGGTTGATTGTGTGAAGACATTTTCTAGAGTCCGACTGCAAATGCGAACTGAACTGAATTTAGGTGTAGTTGTTTTAAATTTGGAACGCCGCCCGGCTGGCTTGGCGCTCTTCCGCTCAGTAGCCGCGTCACAATCCCGCGGTGTGTAACTGGCGAAAACTGTGACAACATTTACTCCATTCAAAGTTCCTCACAAAAGTCAGTGAAAATCGTTTCAATTGCCATTGAATCTTCGTCACCCAAACTGTGATTATTCTTCAACAAAAATGAATTGCACTCTCTTATCGATGGGCGTTTGTTTACGTCCGACACTCTGGGGCGGCCAAAATAGATTCTTTTATTAGAATTCTGCTTCGACCCCGTTGCAATAAAGAAGTTTGTTGTTGGGATAGTTAACGAGAGGTAAGTTTACACTTATTGAATTCTTATCATTGTTGGCTAGCTTGATCTTATTTGTGTCATAATTATTGGCAGTAGACTTATTATTCACTGCCAAGCTTTATATTGGCCTGACTCGTTTGATCGAGTTCAATTCCCTTAGTCTATTGTGAGCGGTTGTAATATCACAACTTTTTTTTTTTTCAGTTACGGTGCGAGTGAAAGTTGGTGGTGATGAGTGATAGCGAATCCCTAGGAGAAGAAGAAGTAACATTGAAATTGTCAATTCCAACAATAAGAGCTGATTCTGAAACACGAAGGACTAGTCAACCATTGATTAAATCCCCTGAAATAAGACTAAACGAAGAAGAAATCATGGATGAAGATAGACAAAATATGTCCATAAGGAAAAGAAGAAATTTGTCTAAAAATAGAGGTACAGCTGCAAGACAACGAGAAAAGACACCAGAACCTAGTAGAACACTGAAACCTCATGAAGATACTCCAACTTCTGACGATGAAGAATCAAAACCACAATTACCACGCCCAAATTCAAGGGAAATTGAAGCTGATAGTACTTATGAAGAAATGAGACGTTTAGTGCAGGAGAAAGCAAATGATAAAGACCCTGTATACGACTTAGACACAGAGGAAGTTCTCGAGCAAAGAGCAATGGCTGCTCAAGAGCGTAGACGTAGAAGTATTTCACCCTTTGCTATACCAGATAAAGAGGAACTTGCAAATCTTTTGGAACGTAAAGGAAGCTTTATAGATCCCACTAATAAACTCTTATCGACTAATTACGCCCTGACTCCAAAAGACGAAGATAGATCTCGACGTAGTTCACTAACAATTGAACCTCCGAAAGAGATAAAACATGTTCTTTCTACTCCTTCTCCTGTCAGCGGCTCTCCAAAAGAAGCATTCCCATTTGCTTTACCCACTACTCCTAAAAAGCAAGAACAAGCCGTTTATCCCGACGACAAGAAACCAGAAGAGGCTAAGAAACTGAAAACACCTGTCAAAACTGAAGAGGTGTTCACGTTTGAAGATAAAGATATTAAAAAACCTGTTAAAACAACTCCATCCAAACCAGAAATACCGGGTGAACTTGTTACAAAAGTGATCCAATTAGAAAGAACGCCTAGCAGGAAATTAATACCAGAAAATAAACCGAATGTAGAAATAAGAGAAAGAATAGTAAGAACCCCGAGCAGGAGATTATCTACAGATATTAAACCAATAATTGCGAAAAAGGAACCTCCTAAGCAAGTTAAAGATGAAGAGAAAAGTCGTCCACCACCCATCAAACCGGCCCGCAGCAAATCTGCTTCAAGATTTGGGGTCAGTTTTTTCATGACACTATTTTTTATACTGTTTGTCGCTTTGTTAATAGCACTTTATTTCCAATTGACATAATCCCAAGCCCTGCTATAGAATGATCACTATGTAAATAGTTTGCCATAATTTTGTAGAATGAGAGAAGCAACTAATTATAATTTGTCCATAATAAAATTTGCAGAATAAAACTAGTGAAAGTGAGATGAGTGAGGATCAACATAATACCAAAGTAGAAGCACCGAAACGTAGAGCAATGCCTGTGCCACGACGATACACGAAGAACAAAATGTCACCAAAAGTAAATCGTTCGCAGTCAGTCAATCGCACTGAAGTAGTTAGAGTGGTAGATAAAACTGGAACAGGTATGAGCCAGACTAGTCGAGAGATCATTGAGTTGATGGAAAAAGCTCGAGCAAGAAGCTTATCTATGCCTAAAGATGATCCTCGGCTTCCAACTGAATACAAACCAAGCCATAAGACTTTAAAGACTCCCAATAAAACACCTGTAAACCTGAGGCAATCTAGATCTCGAGGCGTGTCCTGTCCTAAAACTATTCAAATCATTAGTGAAAAAGAAATTTTAGCTGGTTTAATGAAGACTCAGAATCAGACTCAGAAAACAGAACTAGATCAACGTAGTAGGCAAAGTTCTGGTTACATTGATGCTAGCCAATCTGAGTACACGTCCAGTTGTTATTCTTCATCCCCGAGTGAAAATGAGTTTGACTTTGATTTAAAAGAGCGAACAGCAGAATTGACGCGCAAACTAAATGTATTAAGTCAAGAGGTTGATAGACGTGAAATGATGACGGGTATCATATTAGGAGCAGACGAGAATAGTGCTCCCAAACTTGAAAGAAGTGAACAAAGATCAGAGTTAAGGAAAAGATCTGTACCCAAATCCAAGGGTTGCGATTTTGGGATCGACTTCAGTTTAAGAAAAGATAACAAGAGGCTTGCTCAAGAGAAAAAGGCTAGAAAAAAATCTCCAGAAGAAGACAAAAACAAAAAAATTGTCAGATCGAGATGGAAATTTATTGCAAATTGGCAAGATTTTAAGCAAGAACAGAGAATTCATTGCAATAAAATTCGGAATTTGCGAAACAAATGTATTATTGACCTATTGATATTAATCATTATGTGCGGCCTAGGAGGTATGATGTTTAAAACGTTAGAAGGATCGTTTGAAAATGCGTATAAGTGTAGTACAAGAAATGTTAAGAGGGATTTTATTGAACATCTATGGCGGGGAAGTCACAACCTTAGAGAGGAAGATTGGAAATCGATGGCTAGGAAGAAATTGTTTGAGTTTGAGAACCAGCTGCATACAGCACATGAGGCTGGGGTTACTTCGTACAGCGGCCAGAGATCATGGAACTTTATGAACTCTTTCGTCTACTGCTTGACGTTAGTCACAACTGTCGGTAAGATTAATAGAATATACTTAACCATACAGGAACAAGAACTCTCACGAATTTTGCGTTTTTTTCTTGTTTTCTTTTTCGCACACCACAGTATTGTTTTTATTGGGTTGTATTTATTAAAACGAATAAACTGTCACACTTTCTTTTCATTTTATTAAATGCAATTTTTATTTTCATTAAATTGTACATCTCATTTTACTTGTATTACTAAAATCTTAGCAATTTATGTTATGTCTTGTATCAATGCCGTGTTTTTAAATTCTGTAAACGTATATTTTTCAGGTTATGGTCACATAGCTCCGAAGACGACATCTGGCCGAGTAGCAACAATAGTGTATGCCACTATCGGAATACCACTCTTCCTGATTCTCCTTGCTGACTTCGGTAAACTCTTCACAAGGATTATCAAATTCTTCTGGGCGTATATCAGAAGGTTCTACTACACCCGAAGTTGCCGGAAAGTTAGGAGAACCGCACCGATGCAGGTAATATTTTTAAATTTTCTGTCGTTATAAAATACACTAGAGCCAGTTTAAGTCATACAGTTGTAGGTGCTCATTGCTATTCTGTGCACATCTTACTATGAAAGTATACTTAAGATGAGTAGTCAATGCCTACCTTCTTGCATACCTGTGCAACATTTTAGGGTAAACGTGTTCATTAGCCAGATAATTTTTAACTGAAGGATAAACATAGCTGTTCGACATATTTTCTATACCATCGAACCGCCATTTTTATTCCGCTGATAAAAGTTATCTGATAATTGAAAAATACTGGCATGTCACTTTGGTTTTACTGCACCCAAGTTTTCACGATTCTCGGCGAGATTTTTCGAAATAAACCGGCTGATACTAGATACAGGATGGTGCATCAGTGGCATGCAAGCCACTGACGCATGCTATAAAATATTCTGGGCACAGCATCAAACAGAAGTTTCATCTTTATAAATTCTTTCTGAATCAAATTATGTTGAGAGCTGCATTTAGTATAGTATTTTGAAGTGAATAATTTTTTATGAGATATGTCCATTGATATGTCATTCGTTTTTTACTCAGTTATAAATATCGGGCGTATCGGGCCTATCATAACCATATTTGGGTTTCATTAACACTGCATTTATAACAGAAAATATACAACGTGTTACAGAATAAACGCAGTACCTACCCGATAAAAAGAAAAAAAATTATGTACTCATCCTTATGAACAACTTTTACTAAGAGATCAACCCGAAATTCGAAAAAGATCAGCTGTTCAGTACATTTTGTCGATTAATGCGCTCATAAGTGGATAAGGCTAGAGCAGTTATTTTTTTTTAATTTAGAATTCATTTTTTATTGATTAATTATCAATTAAAATCTGCAGGTCTTAAGGTAAAATGTATTGGACTCTCTACAAAAAGAAAAACATGTTTTCTGTATACCAAACACATGCATATACATTATTGGCAAGTTATTTATTTATGTACACACAATAAACTTAAAAAAGATAATTACACACAGACAAAAGAGCACAAAAGTACTGCTTATTTCAATAGAAATTTCTTCAGAGCAGAACTGCGACAGGAGAGTGGGATAAGAAACGTACACACAGTGTGTAGAGAGACAGAGAAAGAAACTTAAAATAAACTATACTAAAGTATGTTATGTATTATCTAAAAATATATACAAATTACAATAAACATACAAAGAAATATACACAAATAGATTAGCCTAAATACATAATTATAATAAAACTAGCTGACCCGGCAAATGGTTTTTCTCACATAAATTGTTTCTAGCTGCCCGGTGCTTCTTCGTTCGCGTGGTGTCCTACCCCCTACCCTACTCCTACCTTAGGGTTAAATTTGAAAATTTAAGAATTTTTATTTAAGAATATTTAACCACCATTTACTCGGATTATCTAAGATTAGTAGGTTAGGAGTAGGGTAGGATTAGTCCTACCCTACTACGAAGTCGGATAGGAAGCCACTTAAAATCCTTGTGTAACTGAGAGAAATGGTCGTATTTCCTCAGGCTAAAAACATAACGCACGCATAAGTTTTGCAAGCGTTCAAGTTTGTTTAAGAGCAATGATTTTCATTAAAAAAAATCTTATATCAATAACAAATTGAAACTGCAGCAAACAACGTATATTGATTTCCCTCTTACTTGCTATCTCACATATTATACTTGGTTTGTTCCGTAATGACGTGGTTTACCGCGCGCCTCGCCGCCACGCGCCACGCATTCTAAAGTTTTAGCTGTATTATGTATAATAAATCCTGTTACTATAACAAGCTACGAGAGAATATAAACTGTGCTGACCAAAGTTTTTATCAGTCTTACCACTAACAAATTGTATATCATGACTAACAAGGTTTAGCATTTTTCTGCTGGACATAGATTGCTCCACTTGCACGAAGTTCAACTCGATTCTTGGCTACTTTTATCCAGTTGTATATGCATGTATCTACATAATATGTGAATGCAAAGAAATAAATATGACAGTAAAACGATGACAAAACAATTCGGCATGTAGCTTCCTTACACTCCATATGGGAGCACTAAGAGAGGATTTTCCGAAATTCCTACGGAAAGGGTAAAAACGGGATAGCTCGTACGAAGTCGCGGGCATTCTATAAATAGTATTGTCTCATCGTTGCCACATTTTCGAGTCATGCCTGTCTGCTGTTTTTTTGTTTCTTTAATTGTATATGTAGCGTAGATCAGTCTCATCGTATTCTAAACATTATTATACTTTTACAAGACACGCTTAACGATAATAATGGAAATGATAAAATCAATGACAAAATATTTTCATGATAACAATTTTTTTTAATTGTCTTTGTTGTTGATAACAACAATCGAATTGCCGCAGCAGAAATGAGTAATGAATACGCTCCGAGCTACATGTCTTACATTCTTATAAACCTTTGTTTTGCGTTCACCAAACTCAGGATCAAAGTTGGGAAAATAACATGAAATTTTGTTCAATTTCAGGAGGTAATGAAGGGACTGAACATTGTCTACGATGTCGTTCGTCGTCCATCGCAGATATTCTCCGAAGATGATATTCAAGAGAGTCCTGACGGCCCGCAGCCTCCACCAGTTGAGAGGAAGTCGAGTGACGTTCCTCCACCATTACCGCCCAAACCACCTGGTACGCTACCAAGAGAAGTCGACCTCGAGACCGATATGGAGACCCCAGCTCCATCAGTCTTCGAAATAGATGATGAGTTTAATTTACCCATCTCCGTCGCTGTCTTTATTCTACTCACATACATCAACATAGGAGCTTTTGTCTACAGTTTGTGGGAGAAGTGGAACTTCTTCGAGTCTTTCTACTTTATATTCATATCCATATCCACGATTGGACTTGGTGATCTAGTCCCCGACCACCCCATGTTCATGATGGCTTCTATATTATACTTAGTCTTTGGATTTGCTCTTACATCTATGTCCATCAACGTCGTCCAAGCGAAGTTGTCTAATACATTCAAACAGGCTAGTGCTAAGCTTGGTGCTACCATAGGCTTGAAGGTGGCTGATGAAGATGGCAGTCTTGTGCCTATAACACCACCCGCTACAGAGGTTGTCCCCGTACATAAACCAAAAAGTGAAACAGATGAAAGCAAAAGTAAAGAGCTTGACGATAATGATACTAAAAATAGATAAACATGGTTTCGAAACTAACCAAAAATATCTCGAAATAATGTAATGTTTTAAGTAAGCCCCGTTTGATGGTTGAAAAGAGCTGTTGAACCTATCAGAGTCAATAAATTACATAATTTCAGACTCTCATTATTTTCCATCAAAAATATGGAATAATTCGTGATAACGCAGTGCTGGTAACTAAACGTAGAAAACGTGGTATTAAGTAATATCGTTGCTATAAGCATGTAAATGGTGATAAATTGTTACTAATTATTAAAAATTTAATTTAAACCTTAATGTGTTTGTTGCTGTGTGTGTAAATAAAGATTTTTTACATGTTGCTGTTTCTATATTATTTAAACCTTTATTTATGGCCAGAAAAATGCTTCTTTATGTAAACACTAAAAATTACTGAGTTATGCCAAGTACTGGACTGATTTATGAAAAATACGATGCAGAAATTGTAAAAAAGCAAAAGTAGAATCGTCTCCTTAAACAAAGTACTGGTTTTATTTTACAAAGAACGAGAAACGTATAAGTAATAAGCAACAATGTACGTAGACCCCATCGAGCGACTCGAATGGAATTTTGTATTTTTTTCAAGTCATTGTAATCAGAAATGGAAGTGACTTCGAGTATCGTACGTTCAAAAGGATTGAAGAATTTAATTATGGTGGCTTGTAAACGAGTCGGTTCGATGGTTGCATTGACTGAAACGTAGAATAATGTGATGAGGGGATTACCTTTGAAAATGTTTGTAAGGGTTTCGAACATCCGTAAGAAACGGAACCCTTGTAGGATCACTCGGGTGTCTGTCTGTCTGTTAAATATTTTTTTAGTATGGGGGCACTTTTGGGGGTCAAACTACAAAATTATCTATATTCCCCCCTTATCTCCGAAACTACTGAGCCTAAAATTTTGAAAAAAATACAAAAATAGGTTTTCCTGTAATCTTTAGGTATAGAATTATACCTAAAGTCTGTAGTGTTAAAAAAACTTGTTGAAAAAATGAAATTCGTTCGGAACCCTTTGCATGCAAATCCGACTCGCACTTGGCCAGTTTTTTATCAAGGTCTGCTTTGTATCTCCTCTTCTACCTCGAAGAAAACAGACGTATTATTATTGTACAGAAATTATTTTTATTGTGTTCAATACTCACTGTATTTCTGGATACATTACTGCTTATTTTTCATTTGGTAGTCTTATGGACACTAGCCTCGGTACACTCTAGCTTCTACAAGCAGCTTCACCGACGTGAGATTATTAGATAGGAGTGCCAGATTTCATTCAAATCGTGAAGACGAGATGAAGTAAGAAACGGACAGAAAACGTTAGTTTTCCATAATATACCAATTATTATTATTATCTGAGTCTTTAAGTCAAGAGTGAATAGGTTACTTCTAGGCAAGCGTGCTCCATCTTCGATCAAAAAAGTGATGACTGACAAATGACTACAACACTTGATGGTGCAATAATATTGTTGTTTCTCAGAATGGCATCTTCTCCATAATGAAATTCTTAATTTACTGACAGATAACGCACATCAAAACCGCTAGGTCTAAATGTAGTTCACTTACTCCCGAGATAAAACCAATCCAGGACATGGTTTACCGGTATGACAAGTTTCATGTAAGGAAAAGCCTCCCACGAGGTGGGCCGATGACCTGGTGAAGGTCGCGGGTAGCCGATGGATGCGAGACGCGTAGGACCGGTCGTTGTGGCGACGCTTGGGGAGGCCTATGCCCAGCAGTGGACGTCTTTCGGCTGATATGATGATGAAGTTTCATGTTTATCCGTTCAGCCGTTAAGAAGTGAAGAGGTAACAGACAGATAGAGTTACTTTCGCATTTTTAATATTAAGTGTGAATTGGATTCTACATCACTTCAATCGTTCAAATATTGTATCTCAGATCCGTATTTTCTACAAAATAAGTTCTTGAATTCATTCACTGACAGACCAATCCGCTGGAATGAAATGAGGGTCACTTTACAGAATAGTCCTTGAATGAAACGAAAGAGAACAACAAGGAAGGATTTTTGAGAATAAATCCTTTTTTTTCTTCTTATCGTGTTGGCGGTAAGGTCTAACGACCCCACACACCCTTGTTTCAGAGTTTCTAAACCGTCTCAAAGGCCTATGACATGGTTTATTTGACGACCGTCATTTGGCAGCTTAAGAATAAATCTCATAAAGTGGTTAATTAGGGGATAACAGTTTGTACGAAAGTTACGAAAAATCCGGGCTAATGATAGGTGCTCATAAACTTAAAGAGGTGAATACTTACGTTTCATCAGCAGAATAAATTATTGTTGATAATTTTATCTTCTGTTTTCCGAAGCGTGCCGGCTTTTTGACGAGGGGCATTATATTTTGATTGATTATGCTACTGTATTGAGTATTGAAAGCTTTCAGTAGAATGGACGTCAGCGGATGAAGAACACGGTTTGACACTTTGGAATTTTGATGTTGAGTTGCGGTGAATTTATAGTTATCTAACTTCTGCCAGCGGCTTAACTTGCATGAAAGTTACAAAATATCACAAGGGAATGTATTCCCGGAATAAAATAATAAATAAAACAATCGGAATAATCTATAGAAAAACCATTTACAAAAAAATATAACCGACTTCCAAACAAAACACTATAAAGAACAAAATAACCTCCATTTTGGAAGTCGGTGTTTTTGGTTTTGTTTCTCTGTTTTTTACAACTCCGAAATTAAGGTTATTTTATTCTTTGTAGTTTTTTGTTTCTTATTTTTCACTTTTAAGTGGTGATACTTGGACGACGTCTTCGTCAACGCAGAAATTGAAATAAGAAAAAACCATCATACAATAAAATCTGCAGAACCAAACTGAATCACTGAATTTTAAGGGACCAAATAGCAAGTATACTGCATTGAACTAAAAAGGAATCACAGAAATCGGATCAGAAACCTCGGAGTAATCGGTGTATATAAATAAAAAAAATATCCACCGAATTGAGAACCTCCTCCTTTTTTGGAAGTCGGTTAAAAATACCAGGATATGGTCTACTGGTGTAGCAAATTTCATCCAAATACGTTTGGTGGCTAAAATGTGAAGATGTTACAAACATATAGAGAACAGAGTTTCTTTCTAATATCATGCAGTATTTTGTAGTCTATTAGATAGAGTTCCAAACTTCGAGGTAGACGTATGGAGGTTTTCGACTAGTGGAACTAAAATGGGACTGGCCAGGACACCTGGCAAGGCGCCTTAATGCTGTGTATCAGAATGGCGGGTGTATGCCTACAAGCGATCATGCTATATGCGTGAGATTAATGTTCGAGCAATGTACTGATTGTACGTTAAATTTTAAGCAATGTACTATTTAAAAACCAAAGTTATTAGTGAAAGTACGTGAGCCGCCAACCTGATGTCAGAATGGCGGGTCTATTCTAAATCTGAACAAATTACCAACTATCTGAGTGTGAAATGCCTACCGTAGCAATCTACGAGCAATGTTCGTTGCTATATTAAAATAATAACCAGATGCTTTTAGCTTAAAGAGTAATTTAAAAAATAAAAAATATCTACATTGAGAGACTGACAATTTTCGTTGCTATGTCTAAATTAAAAGGATTTCTTGTGTGGATGACAATTTCTATAAGCAATTTTTAGTGATGTACCTAGTTTTAATAAACAAAAAAAAAAGATGATAGGTGGAGTAAGAGTGGCAGAGGACTGGAAGAGAAGTGTTGGTCGGCCGGCGGTGAGATGAACAGACGACATTGTTGCCATCGCGATTAGAATCTGGACGAGGCTGGCGCAAGAACGTGGGGGTTGGTTTTTTTTTTTACTATGTATAGGCATACGTTTGACCACAGTCTCACCTGATGGTAAGCGATGATGCGGTCGAAGATGGAGCACGTTTGCCTAGAAGCAACCTATTCACTCTTGTCTTAAAGACTCCCAGGTTGTAGCTATCTGGAAACACAGACTCTGGCTGGTACAAGAAAAGAGAGGCATATGCTCAACAGTGGGCGAAGTCAGGCTGTGGATGATTATGATTATGTAGTATCTAGTGCTTTTCAATACAACATGCAGATTAATTTATGATAGATTAATTAATCATACCTATCTTTTTAATGTACCTACTTAATTGTCTTCAATCCGTTTGTGTGGACATGTTGAATGAAACAAAACTCCTAGCATTTTCTATAATAATAATAATCTTTACATCATTTTCATTACAATTACTCAAAATTAATATTATATACATTGAACATACAATGTTTAGCGATTATAACTAAGTTATTATACATTGATGGTTTTATTTAAAGTTGAGGTATGAACGCAAAATTCACGCACCTACTTGTAATGGTACGTTTGCATTCAAACAACAGTCGTAATCTGTCAAAAAAAAAATTCTCTAATTTTGACAGATTGCGAATGTAAGGCCCTTTATTATATCTATGCTTGGGCCTCTAAGGGCCAAATCTAGAAATTTAAGCTACGTTGCTTCGTTCGCATTTGCATCTCCGTTCCAAACTGTCAGGCGCTCTGAGGGCTAATTTTACTTATTTTTAAGCAGAGTGTCAGAGTTGACAGTGACATACCAAATCCTAAAGGATTCACGGTTATGACAAGTAATATTGATAGTAAAATGTGAAACTACACAAATTGTGCATAGCAGAATTCTTTACTACCGTTTATTCAGAAAAGGATTTTTAATACAATTCTTTAAATACCTCATTTTTCCCTCAATTGTCTTTGCAGGAATGTTTACAATTTCATCGATGTAACTATTGATAATAGGACGTTTATAATACTTGACCATCATTTTTTGCATGCTTTCTTTTATGTCTTCTAATTTTTCGAGCGCTTTTTTACACTGGGTAAAAGTCCTTTTTAACTCCACATATGTATTGATACGAGAACATTGTTTTTCATATTTACGAAGATTATGACGACAGTCAAAAAGTAATTTATTATTAAACAGTATTTCATATTCTACAAAAAGGAATGTGTTTTCAAAAGCACACTTTTTGTCAGTGTCACCGTGGTTTCGGAAAATATCACTAAATTCTTTCATTAAATATTTTTTGAAAAATTCGCAATAAGGCAGATCTAAATCGCTATGTTCAATTCCGTTCTGTACGGTTTTTATCAACAGGAGATTCAAGATCAAACTTGGCATAGCAATCGGAAGAAGTTCACATTGAGGAGAGTTGTGTCTATATCTTGACCAGCCTGTTAAAATGATGCCTTCGAAATCGTGAACTCTCTTTTCTCCGCCAAACTTGTAGCCTTGTATAAACTTCATCCAGCTTAAATGATTTTGAAATCGATTTTTAATATTAGGGATTTTTGCGTCAGGACCATCAGCGCCTTTGTACGCAGAAGCTATCCAGATATTGTTGAAGTTTTTGTGCAGATTGTAAAAATATTTGTGAGAAAATTTTGGGTAAGCGTTGTATTCCCATGAAACGGCTTCAACGTCATATAAAGAATACCTTTGCGGTGTCTTGGATTGCATCAGCATGTCGCCCCATATAAGAACTTTTATATCCGGACTTATTTCTTTTACGATAGAAGACACTTCTTTCACGTGGTTGGTGAATAAGTTGCTGCAAACACAAATACACGGAATTTATTATACTAGCCTGGGCTAATTATGGGACCTTCCTAACTAGGAGTTAAGTTCGGTCTGAGTACATTTCAATATGTCATAAGGTTAGTTATTCGAAAATTGTAGCATGACTCGGCAGAAAGTTAGTCGTACTACCACATAGGATTATCACATAGGATTAGGATTATCTTCAGGTTTTTCCAAACCTCTTTATTTTGCCTCAACTCGGGGCGATTTTGACTCGCAACATGATCAGTCGGTTGATTATGCAAAAATCTTAAGTCAAGTGAGCTGACAATTTTTAGTACCCACGCGGATTGACAGTTCACTTTACGCTCACTTCACCAAAATTTTAGACAATAGCAGTTCAGATCGTTACACCACCTTCGCCAAGGTCAACTTTGATAGCGACGTCCTCCTTTTACTGTAGGATGCACTTTAAATGCCTTACGTTCTCAGTGTAAATTATTTTATCACCTCCGTTCTCGAAACAGAAAAGGGATACATACGTGTGACACACACCAATACAAACTGGGTCCTTGTGGTTTATTAGGGCTTAATCCCTGGCATAGAGAGGAGCTCTATGTCTTGTCAGTGGGAATATTACAGGCTGATGGGACTATGCTTATCTGGGTTAATAATTTGATCAAACAGGCTGATTGAAACAGTTTTATCAAGTTTTCCCACAAAATGGCTTGAAAAATACGAAATTTTGTATTTTTATTTGATCAAACCAGCATGTTTGATCAAACTACTTGAACGAGTACGAGCCGCGTAACGATATTTTTTCAATGTTAACTCATTTTTGGCGTAGGTATACTCACATGGATTGTAATTTCCTTTCTTTACATTTTGGACACTTATTTAAATTTAGGACTTCGTCGCAACCAACGTGTATGTGTGTCAGCGGATAAATGATGGCATGGAACTCAATAACCTGTAATCGAGAAGTATTTATACGGTTTAGCAGATTGCATGTCAGGCGTAAAGAAATCAATATATGTTGCCCTCCTATATCCAATCTGGCTAAAGAGCTAGGCTAGCTGAAGGTCAGTATTTTTTTATCTTTATTTAATCATTTAGAGGGTTTTACCTTAAGGTTAGTGTTTCTGAAATAGACTTTCACACAGATAGTCCTTATGTGACAAAGTCGACGAAGCGCTATAAGGCTGACTGTCCACTGGAGCGGAGAGGAGAGGAGCGGAGAAATATTATAATCTAATGGAACTTCGTATATAATCTAACGGAGCTCCAGTGGAAAGTCAACCTAAACATTTTGTTTTTTCTGAAACTTGATGTACCCTATCAAATCATCTTATCATCTAACATCATTTTGATTTTTGTTGAAAGTTGCAGCGCACGACGAATCAATACCTATATATAAAATTCTTCCCTTGACATCTCGAAGGCCTTCGACAGCGTCTGGCACGATAGCCTTGTTAGTAAGCTTCCTTCCTTTGGTCTGCCCGCCGGTTTGTGTGATTGGATCGCAGATTTCCTGAGGGATCGGTCTATCCGAGTGGTCATAGATTGCTGCTCGTCTGAACTGCTGGATAGATATTAATGCCGGGGTTCCTCAGGGGTCGGTGCTTTTGGCAACACTGTTCTTGCTGCATATTAATGATCTGCTTAAACCCAGTACCTTTGGGTATGCAGACGACGGCACTGAGAGAAACGTGCCCGACGTATGAGCTGGTGGGTCGCAGATCCGGTCTCTTCGGGAGGCTATGGTCAACCATAGCCTCCCGCTCAAGCGCTTGAACGTGGCCTTACAGGCTGTCACTGAATGGAGCGATGCCAATCTGGTCAGCTTCAATGCTGCTAAGACCCAAGCGTGTCTATTTTCCGCCAAAAGAAGCCAATTCCACCCTGCTCCATATTTCCGAGGTGCAACCGTGCCGATAACCGACCAACTTGAGCTTTTTGGGGTTACATTAACATCTACCCTAAATTTTGGCCCTTTCATAGAGGCAAAAGCTCAAGTGGCTACAAAGAAGTTGGTGATCCTAGTAAAGGTGAGACGGTAATTCACGCCGGAACAGCTGCTTAAACTATATCAAACGCAAGTTCGATCGTGTATAGAATACTGCTCTCATCTTTGAGACGGATCTACCAGATACCAGCTCTGTGCCCTTGAGTCAATTGAGAAACGAGCCAAGAGGATCTTCGGCAATGAGAGGCTCGTTGCGACAAAGCTCCAAAGGCTTGAACATCGACGACGAGTTACTAGCCTGTCGGTTTTCTACCGGTTGCATTTTGGGGAATGTGCGACGGAATTGCATAATTTAATTCCGCCAAGCCCGTTCCATCATCGGACCACAAGACAAACGGCGATGCGCCACCGGTACATGGTGGAAATCCTACCCACACGCTCAAAACGTTTTGGGAACATATTTAGAGTGCGTACAGCTAAGGAGTGGAATTCCCTGCCGGAGTCAGTGTTTCTTGATAGCTACAACCTGGGAGTCTTTAAGTCAGGAGTGAATCGGTTACTTCTAGGCAAGTGTGCTCCATCTTTGACCACATCATCACTTACCATTAGGTGATAAAGTGATCAAACGCGAGCCCATCAACAGTAACTAAAAAAGATTGATCAAGTATCACCTTAGTCCTTTTAAAATTTCCCATTTTCCTTTTTTTTTTTAAGGAATAACTGTGCCCAGTTTTTCAGGGTAGAGGTACAGCAAACTGTATGGGACCTTTTTGTACTTCTTACTCTAAGATAATCACTCACTTGTTTCAACATAGTAGTTATTAGTTTAAGGCTCTCTGGGTTGCTGGGGCATATGTCTGTGGAAGATTTTTTATTCTCCCTCAGGTGGGCGAACTCTTTCAACTTCAACACGTACTCCATGTGACCGAACGTTTGTATCAGGGGTATTATTTCTATTGTATTAGTTCTTGCTATGTTGATAAACCTTAAAAGCTGAAACAAATAGGTCCAGTTATTATAGACTTCTTGTTATAGTCTAAACTAGCTACTGTCCGCGGCTTCGACCGTGTGAAAGCTATTTTAGTAAAAAGCTTTAATTGTGATAAACATATTATAAAATAGCTGACAGCTGTAACAATTATATTACAAATAGACGAAGTGTCTATTTGTAATATCATTTTGTTTATTTGCATACATAACAAAAAGTCAATCTACAAGGTTTGCCGTCATAGCTTGAAGGATCTCCAAACTGAAGTGGTAGTGGGCAGGGCACATTGCTCGCATAACAGATCGTGGGGCTGAAAAGTTTTGGAGTGGCGACCGCGTACTGGAATATACAGCGACGGAAAGCCTCCCACAAGGTGGACCGATGACTTGGTGAGGATCGCGGGTTGCCGATGGATGCGAGGCGCACAGGACCGGTTGTTGTGGCGACATTTGGGGGAAGCCTATGTCCAGCAGTGGACGTTTTCCAGCTGATATAATAATGATGATGAGTCAATCTACATCAAAAATTATTATAATAACGTTGAACGTGAATGTTTTGACCGTGTAACTAGAGATAGCATACATAAATATGCGATAGCGTTTCTGATCAATGGCATATTTGTGTTTCAACTTAAGGGCGCTATGACAAAATCGAGCGCTTGGCCCGGATTAAAGCTACAGACCGCGTTTCCCGAGATTTATAGTGATTGTAGTATACAACAATTGCTCAAAAATATTATTTTACATTTAAACAGCCATTTTTTTTTTCAAGCAAGATGACATAATAAACTTAGTTACTAGTTACTTAACTAATAACTAAGGTTACTATGATACCTTGCCTGAAAAAAAAATATTAGTCTATTTAAATGTAAAAAAATATTTTTAAACGTTGTTTTACATTTAAATAGTCAAATCAATCAAATCAAATCAAATCGTATATTTCAAATAAACCATTACCAGGCACTTTTGAATTGTCAAGGTCGGTCAGTACAAAAAGATGAAGCTATTTGCACGTTCCAAAGCGTAGATCTCTATGGAGAAGAACGTGCAAGAAACTCCACACACATTCTTTTAATAATAATAAATTGTTACATAGTTTTGTTTACATCAAGTTAAAATTATACAAACATGTGAGAACGATGTAAAAGACGAGCAGGATAAAAGCGTCCAGGAAAAAAGGAACAATTCAAAGAAATATTTAAAATAAACCATGGCAACTGAGAAATGACCAGTCCCAACTGACAGCGCCCGTTCACGAACATGACGCATGCGCTAGCACCATTCGGCTCAACCATTTTGAAGGGAGCCAAATGATCCAACGCATACGCCACCATCAGCAAGACTTTTGAGTGAGCATGACACTCTCAACCGCCAGAGTACATTCAAGTCAAAAACAAACCTAAAACTGATAGCTATAGCTTAAGTTTAAGGTACACAGTACTCACACATGTGCCGTTAAAATGGATGACATTATACATTGCTAAATAAATTGAGTCTATACAATGCAAACATTGTTTTTTACAATCTTCAGCCGGTCCAACAATGTTTCCAAATGCTAACAAATTATTTTGTGCGCCCTAGTGGCTGTGGAGCAGGACCAGCATTTAGCCAAGCATTTTTATCTTCAATATAATCCCCCAACTTATAATATGCTTGCCTGCATAGTGTGCGTTATTATTATTACCTACTTATTATAACACTTAAGTAATTATCTATTTTATTTTACCCGCGTCCGTGTGTCCTGCGGGGTGCCAACTGAAAACCAACGCTGGGCGTCTGACGCCCAGCAAATGCTGAGATGGTAACCCTTTCGGTATGGCAACGCTCAGCACAATTACTCTGTATAGTTTTCGTTTTGTATTATTGTTCTTTTGTTTTCTGTAATGTGTTTGTTGCTGTGTGTTTTGTCTGTGTGTGATAAATATTTTCTATTCTATTCTAAAACAATTGTTGTATACAGCGCTACAATCACTATAAAACTTGGAAAACGCGGCCTGTAGCTTTAGTCCGGGCCAAGCGCTCGATTTTGTAATAGCACCCTTAAGGTACAAAAATACATAGCTTAAAACTTGCCTTGCGTCACAATTTTGTACACGTAAGCACCACAAATAAACATTTGCCAAGTTGTACTTAATGATAATGTGCTTTTGAATTAAAACTTATAAATATCTATATATAAAACATAAAAACAAAATAGGGCAATTACATTAGATTGTGTGGGGATGGTCCTGAAGTGAAACTTGTACATGCGACCTTATTATATTCGAAATCGAAACTTACCTCATTTCTTTTATAAGCATTCACAGAGCTGATATTCGCAATGCTACCAACATAAGGAAACATGTCTTCATACTCCAAGAGAATCGCATTCACTCCATAAATACTGAGACTAGGCAAAAGAGATGCCAAGTAACTCATTTTCGGAGGCGACCCCTTCAAATCGATATGAACTGCTACATAGTGCAAGTTAACAGAAGACTTTTGTTTTACACCATTTTGACTCATCACTCGTGTCATTATACTATATATTAAAAACAGTGAACTCAAATAAATAAAAAAACATTTAAATTTTCGACATACGAACATTTTCAAGACCTGAATCATTTTAACGACACTAATAATAATAATTTCAATTTCACGTGTTTTAAAACTGTTCAAATCTTAATTAATTAAATCCATTATCAAATTGATTTAATTGGTGGTAGTACTATAAAATTATAAATTGGTTTTACGACGTAGGCAAGTAGCCGGCAATGGTGTGCGAAGGAAACTGAACGAAGAACATTAAGCGTTGTAAGGATTCAGTGTACGGTAATTTAATTTCTGGTATTTTGTTGAATACAAAGAAAGTGTAGTAGAAATATAGGTAGGGAGGTTTGTATATCTTTTCGATTCAACAACAGTGTGAAGCGATATTGATGTATTTATAAAAATGGAGCATGCATATATATGGTTAAATAAAATTAAAATAACCTAAACTAATATTATAAAACTGAAGACCACATCTCCTTTATTCACTTAAATTCCTATCAATTATATTTTTAAATATTAAAAAAAAATATATAAAAAAAAAACATTTAAAAATATAAAATAAAAATAGTAGCCCACCGGTATCGGGAACAGGGTCCAAGCTACCGGCGGGAAACCACATATTATTATTATTATTTATTTTCACATATGGCTAACATAATTAATAAACTAAGCTCCACAAAACTGTAGTTATGGTTTGACTGTGGGGTCGGTGAGTCTTGACATTTACACTCATTCGTTAATTTGTACTTATGACTAATTATACACTGTATCACTTTAATACGTTTCTAAATAGTATTTTCTTAATTTATTTTTAAAACAGTTTTTATTCATTTCACTCCATATGTCTGCCGGCAGACTATTCAGTAGGTATGGTATTCGTTTTTCAAGAGTTCTGTCACCAAAGTAATTGGTGACTCTAGGTACACTGAATCTGCCAGCAGCCATAGATCGTGAATTATGGGTGTTGACTACGTGAGTTAAGTTGTGATCTTGGGTACCATGGTGATTAACTGCTAGAAGATATTTATGTTTGTAAGTAATCGGTAGAATTTTACATATTATAAAAAGTTTCCTATAATCTCCTTTACAACTGTTTTTTGTTTTTTGAGTAACAAGTAGTTTTAAGAATCGAATTTGAAGAACCTCTAATTTATTCAGGTTAGTTTTGAATGTTAGTCCATAGCTGTTGTAATGTCTCGGGAGCCAATAAACTCACTTTATACACTCCGATAAATATATGGTATGCGAGACCTGAACACGTACGTCCCGGGCTACGGCCTGTGTGCGACTGACTGTCGCTGCCATGGATTATAATGATCTATATATAAAATGAAATAGTAAATCTTAAGGTGTATGTTTCCAATTGGCGAGAAAACTACTGAACCGATTTTGTTCAAATTTTGCATAAATAATCCTTATAGGTACGGTCAGGTTATAGGCTATATATTATCATGCTATGTGCTATGGAGGATGAGCAATACTCAAAAATGTCTGTTGTCAACGAAAAATCGCACATGGTTCGAGCCTCACCAACAGATTTAATTTTTGTATTTATTTTCTCTTTTCAAAAGTATTTTTACACCATAATAATGTCGAAATAAATTAAAATGGGTTTTTGCGTAGTTAAAATAACATTTAAATTAATATTCGATATTATTCTTAACAGTTTAGCGAGGAATTGTTATAAGAAGCCACTACATATTATAAAATTGCAGATACTTATGGGTCTAACCTTAGCAATGTTTATCATCACGCTATAATTTCAAGGAGCTGAGCAGCGAAAAACCATGACATAAATAAGATGGGCTTTATTCAATTGTCGTCAGTAGTCATAGACCATCGGTTTAAAGACTGCCTGCCGAAAAAGTTGCTATGGGTTCGAATCTCAACAGTCGTGATTATTTTTGGATTTTATTTAACCTAATATTTTCAAATATTCATAACATGTTGTTGTTGTATTTCGGACACTATTTTAGTGTTTATGCAAGTACGTATGCCAAATACAATAACAGACTGTTAAAGTATAATTAACAGAACCTAATTTCTCCTTATCTGTATTCAGTTTTACTCATAAACTTGATAGGAATTGTACTTAGCAATTTTCTAGAAGAAATCAATGTATTGTTCTACGTAAAGTGGGTGCACGCAGCGCCATCTATTGACCGACATATTGCTATCGACTGCATGAGAATTTCACTACAAAATATTTTTTTATTTATTACTTTCACAACGCCTTAAAAAGTAATTCTTATAATACCTTAAAATATCGTTCTGTGTGCACATAATAGGTATTCCTATTAATAAAAATTAAAACTAACTTATATTTTAACAGTTCAACTATTGTATATTCCATAGACGGCGTTATGCATTTGATCTCATTTTTTGAATTGCGGTATTAAGATTAGAATATTGGTCTACAGGCGCGCGCTTACATTTGCTAAGCTTTGCTAAAGTTGCCCAATACTAGGCCTACACGGGCTAGGAGCCAGTGATCACGTAATATCACCCACGAGCAGTTGGCGAAGTCCCATGATAGAAGAGTCGAAAGAATTGCATTACCCCTGAAATTGGGTTTCTGTGTTTCATAAAAATATAAAATTGTTTCGATTTGCGTTCTTGGTTCAGAATAAATAAAAGATCAACTTGATTCATCAAATAGTTTCAAAAAGATTGTTCAGTTATTTAAGAAGATAGTCCGTGCTATCCCGTTGCTTCACAGCATAAATTCGTTTCTTCTGCCATGTGTACGGGGAGCCTACCGACCAAGCATCAACCATCATTACACATAATATTGACAAATGTTTCTGGAGAATATAATGGATGTATTTCCATGAAAATGGCCATGGAAGGAAATGATACATATCATCCGATTAAGTTCATTCTATTTAGGTATTTTATTTCTATAAAACTTTGCAAAGTCACATACATCCAACAAACTGTTTTCTGTTTAGTATCAAAACTGTTCAATTCTTAGTGAGCCTATGAAACGTCATGACCCGCACATGGCCAGAAATTATCTGTTGCGGGCTTCACTGTCCAGTGGATCAAGGGGAACTAAAGATCCCTAGGTAATGATGTCACAGACGAAATCGCGAAGAGAGGTTCCAAGATGGTTGTGCTGTATCCGTACCCACTCCGTCCTACCTTTTCCATAATTTCGTACATACATTTATTTGCTAGAGATCAACTGAACTTCGTGACAAATGGTTACGGGCTAGAAATTGCAGGCAGTCAAAACTGTCAACGTCAAGCCTATACACGCAAATACCTAAACGACTTCTCAGCCCAAGTAGAAATAACCTCCGAAAAATAATGTGTATAATTACGGGTCATTGCCCCCTAAATAAAAAACAGCTTTTCAATATAGGCGCTGTAGACACACAGCCCAATTTGCATAGGTTGCTCTTGCTTCGAACTGAGGAATCAGTTGCACACGTCATTCAAAAAGTAATGCCGAGGCTGCCCGACGTGATCAAATTCTCGGAACGGTGAGGTCGCTCCGCATAACCTGTAAAGCACCCAGATAACATCCGTGCAACTGAGTGAAGCTAGGCTGGCTAACTTAGCCAGGACTGACTGAGAATGGGAGTCTAACATGGTGCGGATAGCGGAGTCTCTACTCTACTCTAATCTCTCCGTTGCAGGGGTAGACTGCTCCTCTGGTTGGTTTGCCATGGCCAACTCTATGTAGCTCTATCGCACGTTTACAGCCCTTTTATTATTTTTTAAGGATTGAAAATCATCAAATGAGTCCTCCCGCTCTAGGCGGAGCAGAAGAGAGTGTCAGACTCTAACTGAATAAAACTCATGCGTGTCCTACTGCCCTTTGTGTTGCAGAGCCGCGATGACTCTTTCGAACAAATTCCGCAACCTGTTAATAACCCTAGCAACTTTCTTTAACATCATGCAAAGAAAAGCGTTATCATTAAAACGTTTCTCATTACGAAAAAATACTAGGACTGGTCGGCATTTGGACGAGAAGAGATGAAACAGCCAGTGCCTTGCATAATACTCTTCCAAATTCCTAAATCTAAGAAGAGTCAAGCAATCCTAGATATTGACTGTTCGTATATTCTTTTCTTAGAGATCTTATCTAGCGACAACATTTTGCTTTCCGGCTTACTCGCGAACGAAGTCGGCGGGAACAGCTAGTCTACACTAATATTATAAAGAAGAAAGATTGTTTGTTTAAATTGAATAGGCTCCGAAACTACTGGACCGATTTGAAAAATTCTTTTAGCATTGGATAGCTACATAATCAGGGAGTAACATAGGCTATATATTAAGCCCGTACTCCCACGGGAACGGGAACTACGCGGGTGAAACCGCATGACGTCCACTAGTGACTTATAAAAGTAAATAAATTAATCTAATGACGATGCACAAAAACTGGCCAAGTGCAAATCGGGACCATGCGCAAAGAGTTCCGACCGAATCACATTTATAACACCTTACTTTAAAACCATAGACATCTTGTAAATTTTCTATGCACAATTTCGTTGCCTATTTAATTTTATTTTGAACCTGCGTAATAAAAATGGTACAACATAACAAAACGACAAGTAATAATCAAAAAGCAGACAATAAGAACTCTTAGCAACACGGATGATATCTGTATCATTTGAACTTGAACCTTTTGACACCACGCCAGGATTTCTCAAAGGAGAATTTGGCAGAGCACAGTATGGCCGTTTTACTTGGCCTTGAACTTTTAGTATTTATGGCAAAAGCTTTCACAGTTTTAAGACCACAAATGTATTTTAACGACTCACATAATGTGGTTGTAACTGAGACGGTTTCAGCTAAGAGGCTGCATTCAGTTCGAATGGGATTTGAAGTGGAATACATTGGGCCGTGATTTTCAAGAAGATGCATTTCCATTAGAGTTAATGCATAGTAACAAATAACATGTATATAAAGTGACTGATGTGTTATAATAATAATAATATATATTATTACAATTCCATATTCTGCAATAGTCCTGCTTCAACTGGGGATTGCCCTTGGGAATACTTTCGCAGTGCATACAGGGATAATCTTCGGTTTGTGCCCCATTCCATTTGAAATGTCTAACGGGGCCTCTGCGAGTTGGCTTCGGCCCCTCGTACGCCTATCAAAGGACCGGGTCTCCAGGGACCCGAGAAAGTTAAAAACAAATAATAATAATAATAAACATTTATTTCAGGCAAAATACCCATACATGTGTTAGTATTGACTTATAAACTATGTTAGTATGTTAACAATTATGTACTTATCCTACTAATAAAATTTTCTGGGGACATCCGATAGGAACAAGTATCTCCCACACAGGTGTCCCTCAGTCTTGCTGACAACAACACATAAGAGACCGTTACGTTGCCCACGCACACGACGCAACAGGGATGCCGGCCATCTTTTGCGCATAATCGCAAAGAAATCGTATGTATGCGCTGCCGCAAACATACCTGAAGCGTTCAAAAACGTGGCAGCGACAACAGTATCCTAGATGTTGTTGATGTTGTTTTAATTTTGAGGATGGTGTGATGTACTGGTTTGCTGGTGGGTTAATTAATAAAAGACACACACTGGTTTCACCAAGAGCACAGTACACGTTCACTCTGGACGGGAGCTGTAGTGCTATTCTGTAAGAACATTTTCGTATCTCGACAGTGGAATCCGAGGTGAGTTTCAAATTAAGACCTTTATGTTGTGTGCAATAAAGCTCATTTTGTGTGTTTTGTCACTCAGGTGAAGCTTGATATCGAAATAGTTGTTTACAGAATAGACTAGCTGGTCGAGCAATGCCCCCCTCCATACAGCGCACGTGTACGTGCTCCTTGCTCATTATTAATACGTCACAGATGGCATAAATACTTAGGTGTTTATTTGTTTGAGCCCCTGGATTTTGAAAGAAATGAAAGAATTTTTAAATGATACAATTTTATGAAAATAGCCTATTATAATTACTTAGGACATATTATTGCGAATGTTTAATTAAGACACTTGACATTAAATGAATTTGTTAATGACTATGTGATATTTTTTGACGTTTGTTTGTTTTTTTAGGGTTCCGAATAAAAAACGGAACCCTAAATAATTATTTTTTTTGTATGGTGGTCACTTTTGGGGGTTAAACTAGAAAATAAAAAAAAGTTTTTTGAAGAATTTCGTGTGACATATCAAATGAAGTTATTCAAGAAATTAGGCGAAAAATGACCTTATCTCCGAAACTACTGAGACTAAAATTTGAAAAAAAATGGAGATAATAGATCTATACCTACAGATTACAGGAAAAACTATAAGAAGTCTGTAGTGTTAAAATAACATGTTAATGCTAGTCCGACTCGCACTTGGCCAGTTTTTTATGTATTGTTAAATCTGTGCATTGTTGACATTTTCTATTTATTTTATTACTAGCTGACCCGCACAACTTCGCTTCGCTCCTATTGGTCTTAGCGTGATGATATATAGCCTATAGCCTTCCTCGATAAATGGTCTACCTAACACTGAAAGAGTTTTTCAAATCGGACTAGTAGTTCCTGAGATTAGCGCGTTCAAGCAAACAAACAAACTCTTCAGCTTTATATATTAGTATAGAAGTGTAGATTGTACCTGATGATTTGTATGCAGTAAGGTAAAATGTAGTTGATCTTATTTATTTGTATAAGTTATCTTATATTGTACCTACATTTTGAGCAAATATAGTTCTGATTCTGATTTATGATCTTTTATTGGTCGAAATAAATTTTATCATTATTATTTAAAGGATTTTTGTCCACTTATGTGTCAATATGAATTCTATCGCATTGCTACTAATCAATGAACTATATAAAATGTAACACGCAAAATACTGTAACATATTGTAGCATCTAAAGTTTGGTAGGTACAAGTCGGAATTCTGGAACCAAGATTGTAGTGATAAATACTCACGTATATCACACAAATATACGACGACCAGAAACGACGATACAGGAGAAATTCCTAGTGTGGGGACAAGTTTAAAAAAAATATATATATCTGTATCTAACGACATATTTGACACACTATTTTGAAGCGACAATTAATTTAATCGTCAAACAAACATTTGTGACAAATGGTTGTATAGATTACAGATTTTTTTTAAGATCGATCCAATCACTGCAATCAAAAATATAGGTCTGTAGGTACTAAACTGAATATTAAAAATAGGGCACCCGTCTATATTTTTTTTTATATTATGCAGGTATCTACAAACAGTGCGATATGTATGAGTGATACAATTTTCAATAGTGTATTGAATTTTTATTTGGTTAGTTGGAAAAGAAAGATATAATTTGATGCTCAGTACTTTTATGTACGTATACCTAAATAGCACCGTATCTATTCGTTTAAAATTTAGACATCCTAAGTGTAATACGTGTAGCCAGTAGGTAGAGTGTAGGTAGCCTTAAGGAAGCACTTAGTGACAGTAACTCAAGTTGAGCGGCGATGGTCACTACTAGCCGCGCGACTCCATTTTATGTTAAGGCCAAGTTGTTATCAGAGGGACTATTCTACAATTTTATTACAGCTACAACCTGGGAGTCTTTAAGACAAGAGCCAATAGGTTACTTCTACGCAACATTTATATTTTATGGCTTTGTTACCACGAAGGATCACTGACTCCTAAGACACAGGTACATACACATAGTTTAGGAGTCAGGGTATTTAAATTACCTACAAGTGTTTTAAGCCTTGTTTTAGCCCTTATGAGAGTTTTTGTTAATTTTTTTTGGCGAAAATAAATAAATTATTATTATTATTAAATTATTTCTAGGCAAACGTGCTTCATCGCTTACCATCAGGTGAGATAGTGGTCAAACGTTTGCCTTTTTATTATTAATGATAATAATGTGCGATTATGGACGAAGTTATCTTGACGAATAACTACCGGAGGCATATTATGAAGGACGAGACGGTGGACATGTGTCGGGCATCCCACCGTCCGGGTGAGTCCATCAGACATATTATCCCTGGTTGTTCTCGTCTGGCTAACGGCGAGTACTTGCACAGGCACAACCAAGTGGCCAGGATTATCCATCAGCATTTTGCTTTGAAATACAAGCTTGTGGATTCTGAGGTATCGTATTACAAGTATGTGCCCGACCCAGTTCTCGAAAATGACCATGTTACGTTGTACTGGGATCGGTCTATCATCACTGATAGGACTATTGTTGCCAATAAGCCTGACATAGTGGTGATAGACTCATTAGCGCGCCGCACAATGATAATTAATGTTACCAGCCCGCATGACGAGAACCTCGTGAAAGCTGAGAAAGAGAAGCAAATCAAGTATCTCCACTTAGCACACGAGGTTGTCGACATGTGGAATGTGGACTCAGTCATTGTGCCGATAGTCGTTACGGCCAATGGCCTGATGGCGAAAAGCTTCGATGACCATCTGTCGAAGCTGGCGTTACGCGGTTGGATAAATGGCCTGATACAGAAGGCAGTACTCCTCGATACAGCTCGTATTGTGAGGAGATTCCTTTCTCTGGAGCCCTAACCAAGAGTAGCTTGGACCCTGCTCCCGACACCGGCGGACTACTATTTTTTTTATAGCTTTGAATGTTTTTTTAGGGTTCCGAAAAAAAAGGGAACCCTTATAGGATCACTCGGGTGTCTGCATGTCTGTCTGTCTGTCTTTCCGTCTGTCACAGCCAGTTTTCTCCGGATCCACTGGACCGATTCTATTGAAATTTGGTACACATATGGACTTCTATAACCTAAACATGGACGCGTTACGTAAATCATTAAATTTTTAGTATGGGGGTTACTTTTGGGGGTCAAACTAGAAAATAAAAAAAAAGTTCAATTCGATATCAAATGAAAGGGCTTACTGTGAGGGTTTTAATTATATTTTTTTCATAATTTTAAAATAAATGGTTTTTAAGTTATTCAAGAAATTAGACGAAAAATGACCACTTATCTCCGAAACTACTGAGCCTAAAATTTTGAAAAAAAATGGAGATAATAGATCTTTACCTAAAGATTACAGGAAAACTACTACTATTAGAAGCCTGTACTGTTAAAATAACATGTTAAAAAAAAATTCGTTCGGAACCCTTTGCACGCGAGTCCGACTCGCACTTGGCCAGTTTTTTTAAGATATATTTAAAAATGTATTAATTATATCACATATTATTAAATATGTGATATATTTAATTTGTATGTAAATAAGAATAAATAAACGAAATAATAATAAAAAAATAATAAGCGTTCGCAGCCACACACAGTCAAAAACACACACATTAACTATATTTTGTTAAGTTTTTGACATTGATTGTCGCTGAAATGATATTGCTCTTTTTAAGTACGAAAATAATAATTTGGTCTTTTAAATCTTTCCTCTTTATAAAATTGTTAAGTAGGTATAGATAATTGTGAAGGTTTGAAAAAGGCTTAGTATGGAGTCAACCAGGTCTAGTACCTATCTATAATGAAATAATCTCACTGCTAATGTGAAAAACTGTCGAACGTGCACTAGCTGATGTGAATGAATGATTTTCGATGGCGGTTCTTGACGTTAGATTTATTTATGTAGCGTCGATAGTTTCTTTACAGGTACCGCGTATACCGTGAATAAAAAATAATGGCGTTGTGCGGAGGACTAATCATTTCTCCTAAATTGCAAAACTACCATTTCAGTAGCACCCATATTTTCATAACTAATTACCAGTAAATACCAACGGTCATAATTCTTTAGCAAAAATAAAACACATCTAGGCCCACCGATTCAAATAACTATCCGTAAGTTTGATATTTAGACGCTATTCATCTCAAGAACAAGTCTGCGTTCAAAGTTTTAATTGGCCGCATTGTTAGCATGATTTCTCTCTGTCTAAGTAAATAATATTGTTATTACTCAATCTATCTATACGTAATATCAAAATTAAAAATTCATTTATTCAAATAAGGCTGTGGGCTATCATTTTTAGACGTCAAAGTTTATAAAAAAAATAGTCCCAGAAACGCCCGCCTGTTATCACTTCTTAGTATTTAAGCTGGGAAGAAGAAGTGGCGGAACAAACTCCCCAGCAAAACCTCTATCTGAAGTTAGGTGAACTTATCCGTTTGTTAGGTTTCATCAATCCGTTCAGCGGTTTAGGTGTAAAAATGTGACAGACGATCAGACATACTTATACGACCGACAGATGACGATTTCATGTTTCTTTTTCCATGTGTTAGTAAGTAGTTGGCATTATAATCAGGATACATATTTACTAACTTGTGAGGAACTGCAAAAACATCAGCTCGCATTTATGACGTAAATTTTTGAAGGAAACCAACCAAGCTTCTCCTTAACACGTCATTTACCAACCAAGATTAGAGCGAGCAAGCCGCAAGCTCTAAAATGTAATGCTTGCATCATCCTGCAACATATTAAATAAAGGTTCAGATTAGTTTTAGCACTAACATTTACTTACTAGAACTTCCCTGATATTTTTACTTCAGAAGGAACCTACTGTTTGGGAGGGGTGCCTCTCCGGGACCGACCTTCAGTGAAAAACCGTATTATCGCTAGAATAAATTTTAAATATAATAAAATATAATAATATATATTATGTTTACTATTTGCTTTTACCATGGTGTTTATTTGGATCAAGTATAGTTACTAACATAATATATAAGTTTTCCTAACAATTATATGGATCGTTGATATCCGAAGCAAATAAATAAAATAAAATTATAACGAGAGGATGGTAATTTGATGGATTCCTTGAAGGCTCCTTCTTGGTAAGCTCGCTCTATCGTAGACTTTGTCATCTCTGACCTAGACTAGAGTCAAGAGTAAACCCATTACAAATAAAAAAAAGGTCATACTAGAGCTATGTTCATTTTTTATTTAAACTTTATGTACAATGGAGGTATCAGGGCATCTACCAGTCAGCCCACACCAGAAGCCTACACTTTGTAGTTGTAAACAAACAACATTTTAGATATTTATTTGTTCATGAGCTATCACAAAAGTATCGGTTAATGCTTTTTTAGTCATTTGAAATTTTCACAGAGCATGTATTTACATTAAACAACATCAACATCAACATCACATTAACATCTTGACATTAAGCTATTTGACATTTTAACATTAGATATTATGCCATTTATATTCTTCATAATACAATAAGCGAGTGATTTATATTTAATTCATTGTTTTTTGACATCTGTTAAGTTCGCGACTAGTTAATAATTGTATTGGTTATATTATTTTTATTTAATTCAATTCCAATATTTTGAAAAAAAGAAACATGTTTCTTGTATGGGAGGCCCCTTCCATTTTTAATTTAGTAAAATTTTTATAATTTGTTTTTATAGCGACAATAGAAATACACAATCTGTGAAAATTTCAACTGTATATCTATTACGGTTATTGAGATACAGCCTGCTGACAGAAAGACGGATGGACAGCGGAGACTTAGTAATAGGGTTCCATTGGATACCCTTTGAGGACGGAACCCTAAAAATTATATTAAATTAAAAATTAAAGTGGGGAGCCCACTTTAATTTTTAATTTAATATAATTTTAATTTTTAATTGAATACAAGAAACATGTTTTTTTCAGTTTATGGTACGGAACCCTTCGTGTGAGAGTTCGATTTGTACTTGGCCGGCTTTTTTACAGTACCTACGTTGAAAGTCATTAAAAGAAAACCTTTTAACCAAAAAAAATTAATTAATAAAAATAAAAAAAGCCTTTTATTTCCTAAGAATGTTACAATTATGCTAAACTAAGATTTAAACAAATAATTTATGATAATATTAATACAATGCACAAGGTTGCTCACTTGTGTCTTTTTTGTACTGTTAATGAAAAGTTAGCAAATTAATATTAGTACTTATAGATTGCTTTTGTTAGGAACCCTTCTCAGGTGAAGGCCTCTTCCAAGGATTGCCATTTCACACGATCTTGGGCAATTTGCTTCCATTGTGGCCCAACTATTTTTTTAATATTGTCCTCCCAGCGCGCGTAGGGTCTACATTTTGTCCATCTGTTGTCTTTGAGTCGCGCTACATGTCCAGCCCATTTCTATTTTAATTTTTGAGCGTGATTAAGAGCATCAGTAGCTTTTGTTTTTGCTCTTATATCTGCGTGCTTTATTTTTTGTACTCTTTTAATGTTCATCATGCTACGCTCCATACCTCTTTGACATGTTGTTATTTTATTTTCTGTTCTATTTGTGAACTTCCAGGTTTGGCATGCATATGTTAAACATGGGATAAAACACGAATCCATTACCTTCTTTTTTAGATTTATGGGCATATCACTTTTAAATACTTCCTTGAGGCTCCAGTATTATGACCATGTGTTTTTAACTCTTCTTTCAACCTCTATCTCATTGCTGTCTCTATTGAAACCAATTTGTTTGCTTAAATAAGTATATTGGTCAACATAAAGTTTTCACAATCTGTTTTTATGTTTGTTTTAATGTGGTTGGACATAGTTTTTGTTTTAGTGACGTTCATTCAGAGTCACGACCCACTTTTCTGCTAGCTATGTGGAGAGCTTCAATCATCTGCTGTAAATCAGAGCTCGTTTCAGATAACAAGACCAGGTCGTCTGCGAATCTGAGGTGACTTAAGTGTTTTCCTTTGATATTATAATCCTTGATTTCTCCAGTCTAGTTTATGTATTATGGATTCTAGTATCGCAATAAAGATTTTGGGAGAAAGGGGATCACCTTGTCGTACACCTCTTTGTACAGGAAAACTTGGCCCGATAGTTTCTAGTTTAATCTACTAGTACATCCGCTATAAATATTCCTTAGGATTTTGATATATTCTTCTTGTACATTTTGAGCTTTTAAAGTTTCCCTTATGCTTCCATGTGAAACCGTATCAAAAGCTTTTTGGTAATCAATGAAAGCTATATATGACCTTTGATATTCCTGATACTTTTCAATTACTAACTCTAAGGTTTGAATGTGGTCCACAGTTGAGAACCCTTTCCTAAAACCAGCTTGTTCGATGGGTTATTTTTTTTCTAATGTAGTGCTTATTATCTGGTTTATAATTGTAGCGAACAGTTTGTACACTGTCGACAGAAGGCTTATGGGCCTGTGGTTTCCAATATCTTTCGGATCGCCTTTTTTGTAGATCAAAATAATATTTGATTCCGACCACTGAGAAGGTGTTTCAAACGGCACACTATCGGTTCTATGCTGCGTTGCATTGGTGTTTGTGTTACGGAGTCGCCATAAGTATTGTTAGGACTACTTGCGGCGCGATATGGTTGTTTGTAAAAATCTGTGGCAATATTTATAATATCATTACGTTATGCGTAATTTTGCACGTAGGGCAATGGTGTGATTACTACTCGTGGTCTATGGTGACCGTAGTGGTTGAAATTCCGACAATGCTTCACACAAATGGTGGATGCACGTGTTTGAGAGGTGGTCCTCGTGTATGTGGATGTAAGTATTTTGAGAGCAACGGTGTGATTGCTACTCGTGGTCAATGGTGACCGTAGTGGGTGAACATCCCACAATGCTCCACATACAGCGAGGATGCACTTAGTTCGGCTATGAGAGCCGTGGCGCTGGAGTTGTTTACTTGTGTGAGTGGTTCCCCGAGGCTTTGTTGCAATACAGTTGATTTTTGATGTGGATAACGATGGTACATGGCCCTGGATGATGATTTCAATATTTAACAAGATTTCAAAGATTTTTTTTTTATGTGTGGTGTTAACTGGAAAGTAATGTTTTGTAAAAATAGTTAAATGATTGAGGATAAAGTTTTTCTGAGCCATGTTGTGGTCAGGTTTGGCCGAGTCGAACAGAGTACTGTTGTTGAGTTTTGGTTGCAGTTAACACACGAGGCCGTGTGATAGCAGTAGTTCGATTGAAATAAATGCTTTGGGTTTGAGTTTGATTCGCGATTTACTAGTATTCAGGATTATCGAGTCCAAGTACCATTGACAGTCATCAAACAATCAAAACAACAGGTATCTTATTCACAGTCAACAACTATCTCATAGCTTAGTAAAACATAATTTCTACACTCGCACTTCCCCACGGGAATGCCGAGTCAACTCTCTTGACAATAATAGAGCTACCGCAACGATACCCTGGTCCAGACTCTCCCGCCTATACCATCCAGGGCTACCGTTCGATACTCTGGTCCGACATCTGGTCCGTCTGGTCTGGTCGATACTCTACTCCGTTCGTTGACTCTATCTCTCTCTCAGTCACCGACCCACTAAACTCGGAACCTGTTCACAAAAACTTAATTGATGCTAACGCATCATCTACTTCATTACTTCACAACGTCAATTGGTACTTGGCCTCGGGCAACTTCCCGACAAAGAGATTTCAAAACATATCGACCGGTCAGTTATGATCATCGGAGCTTACAAAAAGAAAATCAACAGGGATGTTTCCATCTATCGTTCATGAAAAGGAGTTACGTTTATGAATTACTCTACGTTAACCTACGAAAATAACGGTCGTCGCTACACTGTACAGTTTGAATGAATTAATGTTATTTTAATTTCAACCGTATTAACCCGCATACTTAGTAGGCAACACGGTAGTTAAAAATGGAAAAACTATTTAGGAAAATTTGTGATAGCTCTGAATTCTCTGTAGCTTTAAAACTTTAATCCTAACTGTCGTTATGCAAGGAAATCTGTTACCGTCACGGTAATACAAAAGCTTAGGTCCAAGTTTTCATCAAAAACGTCTAAGTTGGAACATGACCTTGTTGCAACCTTGCCAGGAAATATCTCATTCTATTGTTTGCACTGAATAAAATGTTGAAACTGTTACCGCAATGGGAAACTCTTCCAGTACTCGCTTTGTACTAAGTATGTCAAAATTATACTTATAATTGTTACCTAGCACTATCAATCCAACCACCGAATTGGTATCAACCCCTTTAAAGCTTTGTTTGTTATTCAAATAAAACTTGAGCGACTCACCAAGTATTCCAGTCAGTCTTGAACGCTCTTAACCCCACAGATGTTGACATGATACTTGGCTACTGCAGCCTGCCAACTGCTTGCCGACCTTCGGTCTGTCACGCTCAGAACTGCTCAGATGTTGCAGCTGCTCAGCAGTTAAAGCTGCTCTGCAGTTATTGCAGCTGCTCAGCAGTTGTTGCAACTACTCAGCAGTTATGGCAGCATGCCAACCGCTAGCCTCCTGTTGGCTTCATACACCGTGATACGAAATCTGAAACTGAAGAACACTACGAGAGTACAAGTTCAATAAAAGCTGTGGTGGGACAAAAGATTTCTGTTTAGCGTAGTAGTCACAGTATCAAAGTAAATAAAAATCTAAATCTAATCACATCACTGGCATAAGAAAGCGGCCTACGCCCAGCAATGGGCAGTCAGGTAATGGAAGGTGATAAGTCATAACATTGCTTTTGCAATTATCACAATTTCCGGAATTAAGTGTAAGGTAGGTAGGGTATTGTTGCTATTGTGACCATATCTCTCGAATGTCCCAACAACAATAGCACTAAGCGCTTCGATCTATTTCTCTACCAGCGATAACACAGTAATATCGCTCTGTCAGCATTAATTGAAACGCCTTAACCAGCAACACCAAACCAACAGTACCTAAACTACTACTACACTAAGGCAATAGTCAGAATCAGATGTTTATGTGCTCAAAATGTAGGTACAATATAAGATAACATACACAAACACATAGATCAGCTACATTTTACCTTACGGCCTGCAAATCATTAGGTAGAATAACAAAATAAATAGAAAATGTCAACAATGCAAATAGAATTAATTATAATAATAAAAACAAACAAACAAAAGTAAAAAAAAGAAATATCACAGTCATTAACAAATGCATTTAATGTCAAGTGTCTAAATTAAAAATTCGCAATAATATGTCCTGTCATTTTTATAAAGTTGCATCATTTAAAAAGTTTTTCACAATGTAATAACATTTTGTTAATAGTAGTGCAGTTACCATAAATCTAAAAATGTGAACAGAATATTCCTTAAAACTATGAGGTATTTCATTATAAATAACAGGTCCCAGTCAACATGAGAATAACAGCCTAACTTTAGCATAGAGCCATAAAGTGACAAGTCAATTATCAAACATCGATAATTGTCAATCATGAAACCGTAGCTCTTTGTGAGTCAGTCTCCACAGCAATAACGTTTGCTCGTAAAAAAAATAGAAAATCTTAACTACTGAGCGCCTCAGCTCTACAGCAATTACAAAATGAAAATAGCTCACCAGATTGACGTGGTGATCCTCGCACACCTCCACACACTTCTTTGACCTGGCAATTGTTGTGAAGTTGCTTGCCTCCGTTCGACACTGGTTTTAGTTGTTCGGTTTGATGAGGGTAGCCGCATAAAACTCGACGAATAGGAACTTGACCTTGGAATGTTCCTTGAATTGGTCCTACGTTGAACCCATATAGGTTATCTACGGCTAGCATACAGGCGCGAAGCTCTTCAGCGCCTTACTTATAGCCAAAATAAGCTGCACTGCACAACACTGCATCCTCGACAAAACATAAGACCGTAGTGACGCACAATGATCGCGCGTCGAACTTGGGTTTATCGGATTGAGTTCCACGGCACATCACGGAGCATATCGAGTTTTTAGCATCTAGATAAACGCACGCGTTAAAAAAAAACGAACCTCAATTTCCACTATCACTGTCACCACGTGTTTTGCATTTCAAGACGTAACCGCCATGAATTTCACTAGTATTGTCTCCATATGTCGCCGTTCCACAAAATAACATCTGTTCTGTGCTGAATACACGTGTTTGCCAATATTCGCAACGCAAGAACATGACGTCACTTAATTAGGATTGAGCATCAGAAAAACAATACGGTTCACTTTTTCTCATTTGACGCGTCTGGATGTAGTTCGTCGTATGACTCAAGCATCTACTCGCTGTTCACTGCCTGCCGCAGCTGCTCCGCTATCCACTTAGCTGTCGCCGCTAGCACTCGTCCATCGGGCTGCGAAATGTTCTGGCCTTCCATAGGCACAGCATACGAAGGACTTTGCTGCCAACTGCGATTGTGCTTGACTCGATACTCAATGCGATGTAGCACTTTCTCTGTTGATCCACCATGATCTCGCATCTGCGTCTGCCTTATCTGGATCAACGCGAGCCAATGCATTCCACTTGCGCACTTATAGTGCTTCAATAAGTACTCGTACGAGTATGATTTAATTTTTTTAATTCAACGGTCACATTTTTTTTTGCACGGTTACAATGATTTAAACACGCCAACTGTCACTTTTAGTGTTTTCATTTTGCGTCTGAACCAACACGAATCCCACTTTCTGATGTCAGGGAAGGCACAACTTTTCAGGTTACATCAGCCAAGATATTGGAAGTGGGCGTACTATGGGAAGTGTTGGTTATTGCGCAATAGAAACACCGTTTGCTTTTAAATCAAATTATTATTCACACTCAAAGTCTCAATCACAATATTCTCACACAATAGGTACACTGAACAAGTATTCGGAACACGCGGCGGTTTCTAGACGTGTGCACGTCTGCACTGCTCGACCGCCATCAGTAGACTGAGCTCAGCCTTTGTCGAACACAACGTCCTAGACTCCGACGAACGCCACAAGATGGCGTTGGTGTCCCGATTGTTCAATTGACTGACTTACTTCCGACATACATATGCGTGGACTTGAGAACCTCCTTCGTTTATTCGTCGGTTAAAAGTGTTTAACTAACTCGTATTAGAAAAGTTTTAGTTGGAAGGCGGTTGAAGTTCTGTACTGAAGCCTTTTTGCAGAGTTATTAAGTAGAAACTCTAAACTTGGCCGGATTTATTTAGAAAAGAGTTTTATCCTGAGCATCAGTTTATCAATTTTTCTACTTAGGTTTTATAAGTTATACTTATCTTACGTCAAATCTGCAGTTTTAACTAGGTTTTGCCCGCAACTTATGCATATATCCGATTATGCATACGCACGCGGGCGTACGCGCATATCCCGTTTTTTCCCCTTTCCCGCTGGAATTTTGGGAAATCTATGTTTCCTGAAAGCTACTTTGGAGGGTATGCGGTACAGAGAGTAAAGTCCCGCACACCACCATTGTAAAGGGAGGATCCTCCTACCAGACAGTTGTGTCTGGCGGGCAACTGGCCCATAGTTGATATTCGGGCTGATGTATATGGTCAAATCGCACGGTAAACTCTGCTTGCGCGATGCAGGATTTCAACCTAGTAGTTCGCTGCTAGTTGGATTGATGGCGTCGGTTCTTTTTGTTGCGATGTAGATTTGCTCCGTTGGTTTTTCTTGTGGCGGCATTGATGCCGCTACATTACAACTTGGGAGTCTTAAGAGTGAATAGCTTACTTCTAGGCAAACGTGCTCAATTTTCTTCTCTTCTCTCTATCAGGTGAGATAGTGGTCAAACGTGTACCTGTCAACAGTAAAAAAAAATCCTCTCTTACTGCTCCTCTACACTGTCTACACTACAAAACATTTTCAACTTTGAGTCGAATATTTTCTACTGCATTTAGCAGAGAACTCAACTGTCTAAGTTTCTAAGTTGTGTGGCGGAAAGCAGATAGGGTTGCTTCGGTCTAATACTGCCGAGAACACCTTAGGCATATCGTTAGTACGTCGTAAACATTATACGAAAGGCTCGTCTTATGAACTATTTATTCAAGTAGAGTTTCTATTCAATTTAGTTGAATAAGTTTAAGGGTCATTTAAGTGTAGTTTATTTGAATAATTTAGTTTGTTTCTAGACAATTTCATCAGTTTTTACTCGCTTTCTTGCTAAAAAAACATAAAAAAACTGGTCAGGTGCAAGTCTCACTCGCACACGAATGGTTCCGTACCATAAACCTTAATTTTGATTGTTTGGTGTTACTGCGGCAATAGAAATACAGAATCTGTGAAAATTTCAACTGCCTACCTATTACGGTTGTATACAGCCATACATACAGCCCGCAGACAGACAGACAGATAGACGGACAGACGGACAGCGGAGGCCTAGTAATAGGGAGCCGTTGTATGCCCTTTGGGTGCGGAACCCTAAAAAGTGTAATTCTATCAGCGACAAAAATGCGAAAATTCCTAAATGTATGGGATTGGTTTTCGGTAACGGGTTTAAAACTAACTGGTAAATGCGTTTAAGGTTTATGTTTCAGATTTGCTTTATAGAGTTTCTAGAGTTTACCATCACGTAAAATTAATTCATTTTCATGTTGATTATTATTATTGCCTTTAAAAAGTGCAGTAGCCCTAACGTACCGGAACGTCGCCGGTTGCGTAACGTCATGGTTCCATGAGTCACGTCACCATAGCTAAGTACCTTCTACTAAGACAGTGAATCGTTTTGAAAGGCGGTCGAGCAATAGACTTCCCTACCTTCCTTATGATCTTTAATTAAGTAAAAAATTAACAATAATAATAACTAAAATTATTGAGTGTGCAAGTCACCCCCTGCCATTTTAAAGCCGTTATAATTGTCAGTGGTCAGGCAGGGGCCAATAGTTCTTCCATAGAAAACGATTATCAGTCCACTTAACCACCCAAACCCATAGCGTTTAATCTTTTGTTTCCATATTTTGCAAAAGTCCTGCTCCAACCGGGATTATTACTTTCGCAGTGCATACAGGGATAATCGTCGTTTGGTGCCCCATTCCATTTGAAATATCTAACGAGGCCTCTGCGAGTTGGCTTCGGCTCCTCGTACACCTATCAAAGGACCGGATCTCCAGGGACCCGAGAAAGTGAAAAACAACTAAAATTATTATAATTGTCAGTGGTCAGGCAGGGGCCAATAGTTCTTCCATAGTAAGAAATTATCAGTCCACTAAACCACCCAAACCCATAGCGTTCCATCTTTTGTTTCCATATTCTGCAATAGTCCTGCTCTTACCGGGGATAGTCTTTGGGTATACTTTCACAGTGCATACAGGGATAATCGTCGGTTGGTGCCCCATTCTATTTTAAATGAAATGTTTAACGGGGCCTCTGCGAGTTGGCTTCGACCCCTCGTACGCCTATCAAAGGACCGGGTCTCCAGGGACCCGAGTCAAAATGTCAAAAACTAAAATTAAAAAATACACTAAACTAACAACAAACTAAAATAAAGCATCAAAAAATTCGTCCTCAACGCTGTCAGCTGGTAATGTGCCCAAGAGACTGGCGGCTCAAAGTAAAAGCCAGCTCTAAGGTCACGGGAAGTGTCAACCAGCCGTTTTGTAATTTCTTTGAAAAGGCTGTGAGCACAAGGGCCCCACTGCCCGAGGGTTTCAACCCCAAACGGCTCGAAAATATAGTAATCAATAAGGTTATTATATTTACGTCGCTTGAGATTTTCCGGTTTTCCTTCCTTATTAAGATGTAGTCTAGGTACTTACACTACAGCCTGTTCTTTCGGAGATATATTATGTAGTAAGTAAGACTATGTTTTACCCACCCGATCCAAGTCGGCTCGCGTTCTAACCGAATGCAGCTGAGTACCAGCAGTGCGATTCTGTGAGCGTCTCACCGTGTAAGCTTAGGTGAAGTGAACGTGAAGTGAGCTGTCAATCCATATAAACAAGATGGAATGACGGCTCACCTCTTGCTCACTACATGGAGCGACTCAGCGAATGCTCTGACACTAGGGTGTGTGGGGTCGTTAGACCTTACTGCTCAAACGATAAGAAGAAGAAAAGAAAGCTTATAAAGAGGGCCCTGGTGACTTGTAATACAGGTTTCGTAGAGACCTATCACAGGCACCAGTCTCTCACATAGTTAAAACCATTGTTCGTGCTCCGCTGTAACCTTAGAATTAAGTAACTTGTGAGAGAAAATAAACGATTATTAATATTATTATATATCTGACTTCTACATCCTATTAAACAAAAAATACTTCGACCGCATCATCGCTTACCATCAGGTGAGATAGTGGTCAAACATATGCCTATCTATAGTAAAAAAGAAAGTACTATGTATTTCAAATTTATTCGAAAACTTTTGATTAAAATCTGCGAGTGGGATAGACAGACAAATATATTGAAAATACTGATCCGACAAAAAAAAAATCTTACACTCATTGAAAGCTACAGAAAGTAAGTAAGGAGGTATCAAACTCAAAACATTTAATTTGGTTAGTCAAAAACATAAAGCTAGTTGCACGTTCTAAAGTCTGCACTTTATCTCTATGAAGACGAACATACAAGAAACTACACGGAAATTCCTGTAAATCAGTAAGTAAGAATGTCTTTTTTTTTAAGGATGGGAAATTATCAAATGACTCCTCCGGAGCAGAAGGGAGCGTCCGACTCTTACTGACTAAAACCCGTCCGTGTTCCTCCTAGTGCCCTTTACGTTCCAGGGCCGCGGTGACTCTTTCGAACAAATGCCGTAACAACCTAGTATGCCTAATTATCATTGAGCGATACATGCTACTTTCAACCCTGAAAAATGCGCGGTTCGTGTAGGATAGACGACGGGAGTGAAGTCGCGGAAATAAGTTAGCTATAAGAAATACTTTATTTCAACAGTCTAATAAAAATCCAAAGAGAAAAAGACCCTTTTCAGCACAAATTATTCCGCCCCCGCTGTAAGAGATTGACATGTAAAAATGTTCTTTGTGGCCATTAGAATATTTCAGACGCCTCAATGTCTTTTCAAATTCAAATATTATTTGTGTTAGAATAAATCTCTATAAGCTACACTTTTTCACAAAGATTTTGTGGAACAAATGAAAGCTGAATTTGAGCCTTCGTAATAGGAGCAAAAGAAAATGGATTGGAATCGGTTCCAAAGTTTTAATCACTCTGATTTTAATCGAGTATCGGCGCCTCTTGCAAATCTGTGTCAGACAAGTGTGAATAGCTTCATAAAGAATGCTCTGCCACTGCAACATCCGATTAAAATCCGGGCCCGACAGCCGACAAGTGGGAACGGGCTGTTACAGTGGTCGTCACACTTTCCTGTACCAGGGCCACATAAGACAGTAGAGGTATCACTCTGGGCTGCATATTCGTAGATTAGGTATTTGACACCACCAATAAATTAAAATATTTTTATGAGCAGTAAAAACGCGATTGCTTTGGAGATATTGATATTTTTGATATACAAAAAATATATGGCGCATTAATGTCACAGAAAAAAAACATGGTCTAAAAATTGTTTGCTTATGTCGCGGGCCATTCAGATATCGTCCGCGGGCCGCTTGTGGCATGTGGGCCGTAGTTTAACGAATACTGCTCTATAACTTTAAGATGTACGCGACACTATTGTAACCTATGTTTAAAAATAAAGACTATTGATTGATTGATTGATTTACTAATTGTGAGTTCGTTCGTTCAGTAAATAGCATTTACGGGAAACTCATTTTGAGCAACTATGTTAAGGATTTCTTAGCACCGAATAGAAAACAGCTTTTTTATCACATACACTACAAAAACATGAAAGCAAAACATTTTATGAAAGACATTATAAAAGATAGTACAATGCAATAGCTTGCAGTTGAAATAAGCTGATCAATTTCAAGAATATCACGTCTGCAATCTGTCGAATACTATGTTTATATTGCGAATTTGTGAACTAACTCATTTTGTAATGCACCTTCTTGATTGCATTGACCAGTCGATAATGCCTTGGGGAACTTAATTAAAAAGATAGATTAGAATTTAGAATAGATTCGAACGACGTTAAAATATAACTTGTTTTAGAATGACAGAACTGTTAAAGCTTTCATATGAGCAAGTGCTCAATATAATTATCCTTTGAATCCAATCAGTCTTTCTTTTATACAAGTTTCCAATGGTGCTGCAGCAGCTAATGACCTGCAGTACCACAATATTATGTGGCTTAAAGTTTTCATTTAATGATCGATGTGGCCATGCAGTGGACCGTTCTCGGCTGAATTGATAAAAATTATAATGTGTTACTGAACTTTATAAATATGCAAGAAAAACCAACGGAGAAAATCTACGTCGCAAGAAAAAGAACCGCAACGCCATCTATCCAACCAGCAGTGAACTACTAACGAAATCCTGCATCGCGGTATCAGAGTTTACCGTGCGATTTGAACAAATACAACAGCCCAAATATCAACTATCGGGCAGTTAGTCGCCAGGCACAACAACCGCCTGGTCGGAGTATCCTCCCTTTTCAATGGAGGTTCTCGGGACTTCACTCTCTGTCCTGCATATCTCCAATATGTACGTTCGGAAACAAAGACGCATGTGGAGAGTTGGCTCCTTTGCTGTGCGCATTATAAAAGACGTTTGGAAACGCTTACTGCGTATTGGTTGAATAGTAACAAGGTAGTGATGGTAACTTGCAGTGTATCTAGTTGTGCGATGGAATTATCTCAGTCTTCATACTCCCGGGATGAAAAGTAACCTCTTCTCCTCTAGATATTGTCGTCTTGGATTTGGATCAAACTCTTTATCCAAATCTGTTTAGCTGTTAAAATGTGAACAGTGAAGTAGTATCGCATTTATTATTTATTTTTAGCTGCTAAATATCCAAAATTATCTCAAGGGAACATACTACCAGCATAAAAAGTATCATATGTTTATTCCAGCCTATAATAACTGGTTTCGTAGTTACCTGTTCAGTCGCCGGCAACGTATATGCTTTGGAGAGACCGTGTCCTCCTGGAGTCGTACTTCTGGCGGGGTTCCACAGGGTGGCGTTTAATCCTCTTTACTTTTCGCTATTTTTATTAACTCAATTTCTAATTAACTAACTTTTTACTACCATCTTTATGCAGACGATCTACAAATTTACTCGCGTGTTTCTCTTGGGAACCTGCAAGAGGACATTATCACCATCAACCGTGATCTGGCTCGCATATGCCAATGGACCAAGCGGTATGGACTCATGGTCAACCCTGCAAAGACGCAGATAATCGTCGTGGGCAGTTCCAGGTTAGTCTCAAGGATCGACTGGACATCTCTTCCCCAAGTTTTCTTCGATGACTCAGTTATACCCTTTTCAGAAAAAGTAAAACACTTGGGGATATTCATCGACAAAAAAAAATCTTAGACTGCCTTACTGCAGGAAGTTAACCGGGAGCTATTTGCATTTGCTGCGTCGTTGAGAAGACTGCGAATTTTTTTTTCCAATTGCCACCAAGATTGCGCTTGCACAATCACTGCTTCTTCCCATCCTTGATTATGCTGATGCCAGCTATATTGACATAACTCAAGAACAACTACATAAACTTGAGCGGCTTCAAAATTTCTATATCAGGTTCAAATTTGGTTTACGCAAATATGGCCATATTTTCGATCGCCGGAATGCTCGAATATTCTTTCCCTTGTATACAATGTTCTTTTTTCTCCTTTCACCCCTCTTGACCTTTCGAAACGTTTTCAGTTTCTCTGCGATTCCCACACTAGATATCTGAGGTCATCAGACAACTTACGACTGAAAATTCCAATGCATTCCATAACTTTCATGAACAAATCTTTTACTGTACAGGCTGCCCGTCTGTGGAATGCATTGCCAGTTCCAGTAAGACGTACTCAGTCGTTACATACTTTTAAAAAACTTGTCAAAGAACTTTACCTATCGCTGTAATTACGTCCATAGTCGTCATTTATTTTTATTGCCTGTATGTTTAGTATTTATTATACATATAGCGTATTATGTATGTATCTGTGTATCTATTATGTTATAAATTATAATTACTTCTTTTTTTGTCACACCAACGACAGCTTCAATTTCATGTACAGTCAAATACTGTCCATCCCAGGTTGCCTGGAAGAGATCGCGGAATGCGATAAGGCCGCCCATTGTATGTGTTTTAGTTTTAAGTTTCCGTTTGTATTTAATTTTTGGTGTGCAATAAAGTATATATAATATATAACCAACCTCTGTGCTAAATTTCATCAAGATCCGTTCAGCCGTTCTGACATCCAAACATCCTAACTATCGCATTTATAATATTAGTATAGATTATTCTTGATATCGTGCTAGACAAACATTATTACGCAAAACGTCTTGATTGGGCAGCACTACTTGATCTTCTAACCAAACAAGTTGACCTAAGCGCCACTCAGTACCTATTGTTTGAAGCCAGGTGCAATATCGGAGCATCATCCGAGTTAACCAGTAACGATAGCATCTCATTGTTCTTCGTAATCGCTCGGTGAGCATTCGGCAGTACATCATGAATACAATTAATTAACCGGCCATTTGATTTGGTACTTGAGATATCGTATGTGTTTAAATGTATACTGTTGTGTCGAATTGAATTGCCTGAACTGTGGTTAAATGCAGTATGAATTAAGTGGAAATGGCTGGTGAATGTTATTTGTATAAACGAGGTTTTTTCTTCACAGTATATAAGTAGTACTCAATAGTCATTTGTGTCCCGAATATACATCAAATTGATTTTAAAAGGTTTTACCACTTACTTGTTTTTACATTTTTTTAACCTGTGTTTATTTTCAGGTGTTCGAAAAAGGATAGTAACAATAAATAGTTTTTACATTTGCATAAACATAAAGGTACAATTTTGAAGTTAAAAAAAATCAATCGATACATTAAATCAAATCGGTTAAAAAAATGGTAAGAATATTACGATATATTTAAGAGTACATTTAGAGCACTATTTGTTAAACCGAAAAAAAAAACACATTTCGATTTTACAGTTCTGCAACGTTTATTCCTTAGTTACAATAATTAACTGACACTAAACAATCTGTTTAGCCTTTCAAAACAAATAAAAAGACGAAAAAAAAACGCTGGCATTATACAATGCAACGCCGAATTTTAAAAAGATCTAGTTGCCAAGCGCTTTGCATGCAACAAAGCGCAAAATATCTGAGAGCTAGCCGTTTGAAAATGGAATAAGACTAATTTTGTGCTCTCTCGTATTTAAAAATGCGAAAATAATTGGCAGATATTTCTTTCTCTCTAGAAATGTTGCCAAGTATTATGAAGAGATAAATATACTTAGTAGATTTCACATTATCTCAGAAAAACTACTACAAAGAACAATGTTCTTTTAAGAGTAATTTTCACTTTTAAAAACTTTAGGTAACTGCGTTGAATTGATCCTAACACGACGATACAATGACGACACGATATTAATTTCTAGAGATTATAATCGTGTGTACCTACCTCAACAATAAAGCTTAATTAAATCTTACTACTATTAAAAATGCCGAAGTTTGTTTAGACGGATGTTTATTACCCAATCACGCCAGAATGTTCGAACAGATCTGGATTAAATTTTGGACAAAGATAAATTACAGGTATAGACTAGAATAGCACAAAGGGCTTCTATCCCGGTAGTGTGCGAAGCCGCTGGCTGATGCTAGTAAATAATAAATTTTAATAATACACGGGGTTTTTTTAATAGACCCCATCCTATTGTCTACTAGACGAGGGCGGACTTGGTCCATAGTCAATGCCTCTATTTTTTTATTCTATAAATCATCGAATGACGGTGACGGAGCGACGGAATTGCAGTTTAATTCCGCCAAGCCCAGCATCGGCCTATAAGAAGTCAAAGTCAAATGATTTATTTCAACTAGACCAATAAAGGCACTTTTGAACGTCAATTGAAAATAAAATATAGTGACTCTAGTCGTCCGTTCGCAAAAGGTAGATTCTTATGGAGAAGAACGAACAAGAAACTCCATAGTTACTCTTTTCAAAAATAAACTTTACAATATTTGCATATATTAATCAATTGATTATGTGAGGACGATGCTTCCAAAAAAGCACTTATATACTACTAATAGGTACAATAAAGAAATGCCAGCAGAGGTAAAATTAATAAGTTTGCTAGTAAGGGGACATAGTACTCACATACATACAAATTTTGCAACTATTGATTTATATGATCGGTGTGTGAGTTATATTAAATATAAAAATCAGTAAATACACCTGTATACATAGTAAATATTAATATAATAAACACAAACATATCAACCAGTTTCACTATGTGTACTACACCCTAGATTGTCCTATGGGGCAGGACTAGCATGTTTCCAAGCATTATTATCTTGAATATAATCATCTAATTTGTAATATGTTTGTTCTCAAAGTGTGTTTCTTACACACGTTTTAAATTCTCTTTCATTTAATTCTAATATGTTAGAAGGAATTTTGTTGTAACACTTAATACAGTACCCCATGAAAGATGTTCGTACTTTGGATAATCTAAAAAATGGTTGATCTAGTTTATTTCTATTTCTAGTATTAAAATTATGTCTATCACTAATTTTGCTAAAGAGATGTCGATTTTTCCTTACATCTATACTAATATTATAAAGAGGAAAGATTTGTTTGTTTGTTTGTTTGAATTGAATAGGCTCCGAAAGTACTGGACCGATTTGAAAAATTCTTTTAGCATTGGATAACTACATTATCAGGGAGTAACATAGGCTATGTATTATCCCCGTACTCCCACGGGAACGGGAACTACGCGGGTGAAACCGCGTGACGTCCACTAGTGCATAATATTTTCATAAATGAATTGACAAGGGACTGTCATAATATTAATCTTTTTAAAGAGTTCCCTAAGAGAATCATGGCGACGAAGATTATAAATGGCTCTGACAGCACGCTTTTGTAGAATAAATATGGATTTAATGTCAGCAGCCCGACCCCACAGCAAAATACCATACGACATAATACTGTGAAAGTAACTAAAATAGACTAAACGCGCGGTTTCTATATCTGTTAGCTGTCTTATTTTTCTAACAGCATAAGCTGCTGCGCTTAGCCACGCCGCAAGAGATGTTATGTGAGGCCCCCAATTTTTCGTCTATAGTGATTCCCAGGAAAACCGTCTGATCAATAAATTCCAGCTTTTGTCCATTCAATATGATGTCACATTCGCTACTTTTAACATTAGGAAAAGTAAATTTAATACATTTAGTTTTTTTTTTCATTTAGTACTAAGTTGTTTGCCGTAAACCAATCTTGAACTTGATGAATAGAGTAATTGACATCATCAAGGTTTTGTGATCGTCGGTCTATCTTAAATATCAATAACGTGTCATCAGCAAATAACACCATCTTAGGTTCATTTTGAAGCAATTGGGGCAAATCGTTTATGTATACTAAAAAGAGGAATGGACCCAATATTGAACCTTACGGAACGCCCATTGTCATTTCAGACCCTAGTAAGTTTGCACCGTTTACCTGTACTTTAACCTGTCTGTCTTTCAAATATGATCTAATCAAATCAAGGGATGTATTCCTAATCCCATAATGCTCGAGTTTCAATAAAAGTGTCTCATGGTTAACGCAATCGAACGCTTTCGAGAGGTCACAAAAGATTCCAATGGCGTCTTGTGAATCCTCCCAGGCGTTAAAGATGTTCTTTATTAGGGTGTCACCGGCGTCAGTTGTACAACGCCCTTTGGTGAAACCGTACTGTTGTTCATGAAAGATGGAATTTTTATTAAAATGTAGTAACATCAGGTTAAGCATTAACTTTTAAAACACCTTACTGAGAACCGGCAGGATTGACACCGGCCTGTAATTGTTGGGTTCTTGACTATCACCGGATTTAAACAGTGGAACGACTTTACTGTGCTTCATGAGATCAGGAAATACTCCCTGGTCTACACTAGAGTTAAATATGAGAGCTAAGTAGGGAGTAATAGTTTTAATAATAGATCTACAGACTTTTACAGACATTCCTCAAAGATCTTCTGTTGATTTAATTTTAAGATCTTTAAAAGCTTTTATAATGGCTAGGGGGCTCGTATTTTGAAACTTGAACTCTGATGGGCATACCTTGACATTCTTCCTTAAAAAGGCAGTAGAGAGCGCGGGTGATGAGTTAAGAGTTTGTGTAGTTTTACGAGGAATATCAGCAAAGAAGTTTTCAAATTCCTGAGCTACCTCTGCATCTGAGTTTATGGGACCATGTACGGTATTTAAATTAAATTTTGTTTCACGCTTTTTCTACCTACCTGTTTCATTATTTATTATTTTCCAGGTGGTTTTTATTTTGTCATCTACTGATTTTATTTTATTGCTAATAACCAAGAGCTAAGAGCTTTAGCTATTTTGCATACACTTTTAAATAAATGTTTTTGAATATTTAGCAAAATACTTATGAAAGCTTATGTTATTCATATGTTGCTTTAGGCCATATAGTTCGTATAGCTTTTCTCTACTTATTCAAATGCCCGGAGTCGCCCAATCACTGAATATAAACTTAGTGTAAATACTTTTAGACTTAATTGGAAAATTATAATTAAATTGAGTGTTGAGTAATGAAAAAAATTCAGTATAAAACACATTTGGGTCTTTTATGTTATTAACTTCGAAATTATGTGTTCGAAACTTCGAACACATAATTTACTGGCCAAAGTACCATTAAGTTTTTCTAAATTTGTATCTGTTATTGGTCTAAATTTATTCACTACTAAATTTATACAAGACGTACGGCGATGCGCCACCGGTACGTGGTAGACATCTTACCCACACGCACAAAACGTTATGGGCACATATTCATTGTGCGTTTAGCTAAGGAGTGGAATTCCCTGCTGGAGTCTGTGTTTCCTGATAGCTACAACCTGGGAGTCTTTAAGTCAAGAGTGAATAGGTAACTTCTAGACAAGCGTGCTCTATCTTCGACTACAAAATCGCTTACCATTAGGTGAAATAGTGGTCAAACGCGTGCCTATCCATAGTAAAAAAAACGGTCTCTACTTAAGGGCTCGTCATTGTCCAATGACCGTCAGTCGGTAAGTACAGCCCCCCATAGCTGCCCAACTCAGCGACACCGAAGTCCGTATTCCTAAGGGAGTAGTTGCTTTTTTAAATAAATTCCGGCTGCATGATTTAATTTATAATTAATGCTTCCACAGGCATGTCCGTTTAAGCAGACGAAAACATTTTAGGTTGACCTGCGAGAGACCACTTACAAATAAAAACAATGACCACTACTACCAATTGCAGGCTATGTACGTACTTTAGCCTTTATCCGGATTTGTCATTGTCTGAACATTTTCTTTAAAAAAACTCTTTGGAATTTATGAAACTCGCCGGATAGTGGCCTAGTGTATTTTATGCTGCAATAAATAATGAAAGTGTTGATTCGTGTGAACTGCTAATGGTGACAGAATGAATTTAGAATGCAACACTCACTGTCAGTTGGTAATGAAACTGAAAATGTATTATCTTTTGTGAAGTAAATTGTATTCTCAGAAGACTTTTGAATGTCAAATTATTAGATTCAGCTGTTGGTTGTTTGAGAAACAAGAAACAATTTAAGTGCATATAGTTAGACTAGATTTTGCCCGCTATTTCTTACGCGCTTATCCCGTTTTCGTAGGAATTTCAAAAAATCCTTTCTTAGTGCTCCCCTACACTCCTCAAGGAGCCTACATGCCAAATTTCAGCTTTCTGCGACCAGTAGTTGCTGTGCGTTGTCTGCCATCGCCAACCCGCCTGCCAAGCGTGGCGATTATGGCACCCCCCCCATCCCCCTTTGGGGAAGGCTTATGTCCGGCAGTGGACGTCTTTCGGCTGAAATGATGTTGTTTGCCAGTAACGGAAGAATTTATATATTGATACTAGCTTTTGCCTAAAACGTTTTTTCCCGTAACCCGTTTTTCCCGTTCCAAAAAACTATCCTATTATTTAAGTTGAATCAAATAACAGATAGTTACAAAGTTTCATCACAATCGGTTCAGTAGTTTAGGAGTCCATCGCGGACAAACAACGTGATACGTGATTTATATATATTAAGATTAGTATTTAAATATATATGATTTTTGTAAATAAAAAATCGATCACCCAGTTAGGAACATTGCACATTGTTTTGTGGTGTAATCGTGTAAGTACTAGTTTCTGTCTGCGGCTTTACCCCACTGAAATGGGTTTTATCCCACCCTAACTTACCGCCGATATAAAGTATATCGGCGGGATATATAGTATATAGTAGTAGTATAAAAACCTTCTAATTTAGGTCATGATCTTCCTGAGTGACAAGTTTCATCCAAATCCGTCTAACCGTTGATCGATTTACAAACATCTTAACATTTATATTTTCATACTAGTAGACGTCACGCGGGAACGGGGATAAAATATAGCCTATGTTACTCCCTGATAATGTAGCTATTCATTGCTGAAAGAATTTTTTAAATCGGTTCAGTAGTTTCGGAGCCTATTCATTTCAAACAAACAAATATTTCCTCTTTATAATATTAGTGTAGAAGTGTAGACTAGTTGACTTGCGCAACTTAGTCTGCTCCTTCCTCGATAAATGGGCTATCTAACACTGAAAGATTTTTTTAAATCGGACCAGAAGTTCCTAAGATTGACGCGTTCAAGCAAACAAACAAACTCTTCAGCTTTATATCTTAAGTAAAGTAAAATAGATTTATAATCTGTACAAGCTTTTGTCCACGATTTCGTACGCACATATCCCGTTTTTTCCCGTCCCCGTAGGAATTTCGGGAAATCCTCTCATTGTGTTATTATTCCATTGATTCACTTTAATACATACAATTTACATTACATCTAAAAATATCAAAAATAAGAGCCCACTGGTATCGGGAACAGGGTCCAAGCTACCGGTGGTCAGGGCTCCCGAGAGAGGAACCTCCTCACTATATGCGCCGTTTCCAGGAGTACTGCTCTCTGTATTATTATTCAGCTTTCTACGACCAGTAGTTTTGGCTGTGCTTTGTCTGTCAGTCACTCAGTCACTCATTCAGTCAGTAACGGAAGAATTTTATATATGAGGATATTGATTAATTGATTAACTCCCGTTGTTATAGAATTCTCAGTAAAGTCGCTATGTCCTGTGGTGCCAAGTGATACCAAAACATCATAAAAGAAATAAAAAACCACTGACATTCAAACCGCTCTTTGTTCCCATTTTCGCTTATCATGAAGCCAGCCGCGGCCACAAGGTCATATCATCCCATTCAAGCCGTGGATTGAGGAAAAGTCTAACGCGATATTCCTAATTACCAACGATCAAGGTCACTTTGCGAGGCCATCAATTTGAGTGCTTTCTCCACAGACCACAGAACACCATACCGGGCACCATAGCAACTAGAGACGCCATTGCTTCTAAAGTTAAAATTTGAGATCGCATAAAACAAAAAGAGTTAAATAAATAGTTTGGCTGTCATACTCAAAGTCAAAAATAAACCTACTTTCAAAAATCTTACGCTTTTGAAGTTATTCTTGGCGTAAATGTAATATAGTGTGACTAGTGAGTGACTCCGTATTTTTTTGTGATTTTGAATAAGTTTTTTATATCGCGTCTTGACTTTACTCTAGAAGTTCATACTTTAATAAAGAAAATCCAGTCAAAAATAATATAATTACATTGTTATAGGCTGACAAATAAGTCTGAAACAATTCCACTAAAAACTTGCGAAGGCTGATGCAGATGCGGAGGTACCTACTATTTTTTGCGGAAGTTCCGCACTTGCAGGGCGGCGGAGGAGACCGTTCCAACCCAAATCTCTAACCGGGGCCACTGAGGCACTTCCATGCTCTGTGGCTTTCTCAACAATAGACGGGTGTCGACCTCCGATACGTCAAATATTATCTAATGACCCGAGACAGACACGGATTTGGTTGAAAAGCGAGATTTTGTGGAACAATTCCAATTTGGCAAACGTTCTGCTTTTGTGTTGAAGGTGGCTGATGCATTGTTATAGTTTGGATGCTCATTATTATGTAAATCGATTTATTATTATTGGGATTGTGTTAAAATTCGGTTTTATTACTAAAAATTTTTTTCCGTTCCAGTGAACTCCGTTCTGGGTACGATTCCAAGAGTAGAGAAAGTATTAAACAGTTTTTAGATCAAGAATATTAGCCGGCCTATTCCTTCAATATCTCACCGTGAACACTGAGGCGAAGCATAGCATAGTCGGCCTTATAATGTTCCCACTGTTGGGTCTCAGGCCTCCTCTCTAGGAGAGAGAATGGGCCGTAATCCACCACGCGGGCCCAATGCGGGTTGGTGAATATCACATGTCTTCGAATTTTTGGTTCTAGGACATGCCGGTTTCCTCACGATGTTTTCCTTCACCGTTTTGAGAGCAGTGGTGATGAAATAAATTACACAAAGTAATGTGCCTGGCTGGGTTTGAACCCGCGACCTACAACTCGTAAGTCGAAGCCATTACCAATCGGCCACCACTGAAGGGAGCTGTCAATTTATTAAAAATAATAAATAAATCATTTATTTTTAGGTAACAAAGACCCATACATAAATTTATTGCATAAAGAGAATTGACAGCTCACATCAACGACACTTCATCTAAGTTATCAAGATGAGATTTTTTAGAATAGCATGCCAGTATAGATCAGGGCCTTTAAAGATAGTAAAAAGTGAAAAAAAATGTAGTAGGATGAAACCCCATTGGAAAAGAAAGAGGATATAACAAAAAAACCTGCCAAGTGCGAGTCGAGTCCCTCGCCCACCGAGGGTTCCGTACAAATTATTAGGTACGTATTACTTTAAATAAAATTTAGTCTTACTAATTTTTTTTATGATATAATCACAAATGTATAGTTTTCAGACTTTTCCCTATACTTATAGTGTAAGACGGTATCACTTACCAAACATAGTTCTAGGTCAACGGGAAATACCCTATACATTTTGATTCCCTTGAGAGTGTCGAAATATACGTTTTTTGCGGCATAAACGGCCGTATCTTTTTTTCACGTTGACTTAGAACTTTGTTTTTTCACAGCTTCAAGGGACCGTAGATTTGAGTATATGGTCTTAATTTCAACTCGATACCTTTACGCGTTCCCGAGATAAACGGTCTTGACAGACAGACGGAGGCACAATAAAGTGATCCTATAAGGGTTCCGTTTTTTCTTTTGAGGTACGAAACCCTAAAGAAGGTGAAAAAATAAATATTTTAAATCAAATAAATTACAGAGTATTTGGGACATAAAAAGGAAAAATTTCACCAAACTTCGGGAAGAAAAATAAAAAACCAAAAACTGGTTATGTGAATTTTTCTAATAAATTTTGAGGTTATGTGAAAAAAGTGTAAAACATAAGTTGTAGATCTTTTTATTACCTACAACTTTGCTATTTAACTTTTTTCAGTAAGACTTGTAATTTTGCCGGAAATCGAGATAAACCGTTTTTTACTCTTAAAAACTCATCCCCATCCACTTCCCGACCTCAGATCGCCCGTAAATTATTGTTCCTTTCATTTTTGTTATATTCTCTTCCTTTTCCAATTGGGTTCATTCTACAATTTTTTTTTTGTTTTCAAAAACTATCGACCCTGGTCTAGTAGTTTTCAGTTCGCAGTCTAAATGCGGCTGGTTTATGAAAATATACGAATAATTCAGTAATATATGGGACAAAATATAACTGGCGGAACATGGTTGTAATATACACCACCTTTGATTTGCTCTTTAGTTTAGGTACACTATAAAGGTGCTACATGATATCACAAAGACAATATTATGTTCCTTTAGTATATCTAAACTAATCTAAAGGGTGTTTGATGAACACTTAGACCAGGGAGACATTCGTTATCTGCTATAAACCATTGTAACAGAGTTAAGGCCGTATCTTTGAAATAAATGATTGCTCGAAAGCACCGATTTCATCTCCTGGCACCGCGCAGTCCCCGCATGCTTCCATGTGCAAAGTCCGAAATATCGAACCTAGCGCCACAACATGAAATTAATTCAAACCGCCAACTCATTCGGTGTTGCCCGCACGCAAACTTCATAAACTTCTTCTGTCAAAATATTAACACAAATCAGCACTCTTATAAACAGTGATTTTAGACGTAGATAAAATACAATTTAATAAAATATTGATTTGTTTTAATACTCATTTTTTACAATCGTTGGTAAATTATATCATGTTCTGTATGGCCCCAAATTATTTTGAAAACTACTAATTCAGTTGACTATTTAAGAACATGGCCATAATTGTGCGATAGAGATAGTACTAGAGACTTTTAAGCATACGGAAGGTATGGAGTAGACCAGTTGTATAAAAGTTATATTTTAATCGTAATTGAAATATGTACACAAGTTATGAAAACGAATGAAAAGATAAGTAGTCAATTTGTTTTTTTTTTCGCGTGGCTTTACTCACGTAGCCTTATCCACAGAAACCGTGCATTTTCCGGAGATTGTTTTGTATCAGTGAAAAATAAATCGAACGTCCTGTAAACATCGAGCTCCTAGGCATGGAGTTGACATCCAGTCTCAACTTCGGCGCCACCATCGTGTACAAAGCCCAAACCGCTGCCAAAAAGCTGGGCATCCTAAATAGGGTGAAGCGATACTTCAGGTCTGGACAGCTTTTAACCCTATATAAAGCGCAAGTCCGATCCTGCATGGAGTATTGTAGCCACCTTTGGGATGGCTCAGCTAAGTATCAGCTTGCCGCGCTTGACTCGGTGGAACGCAGAGCTAAGAGGCTCATCGGTGACGTAAAACTGATGGATGCCAAACGCTTACAACCCTAATCTCTTCAAAGTTAGAGTGAACAGGCTCCTTCTGGGTAAGCTCGCTGTAAAAGAATAATACCATCCCATCACTTCCCATGGGTGTCGTCCGAGGCGACTAAGGGACTCGCCAGAGAATGGGCAGCAGCGTTCTCTGTAAAACTCAACCATACACTGCGATCGCCAACGCGCCTGCCAAGCGTGGCGATTATGGAAACCCCCCCCCCCTTTTGGGGGAGGCCTATGTCCATCAGTGGACGTCTTTCGGTTGATATGAGACCCTAAATGTGATGCAATGACCCTTTCAGTAAAGTTCCATCGGAAGTATACATGAGCACCGCTGCTATTATATGCGGCATTCCAAATCCGGGGCTGTAGGATAACCCTGGTTCCATCCTCAGGCCCATATTGCTAAGTAGTAAATAGTTTCATCCTGATTGTTGTTTCATCCACGGAACATCTTCAAGACTTATACCAAATCATGGAAAAATACTTGTATTAAACTACTTGACCGTCACTGGAAGCTTTCATATGAGATGGCATTTCCGTTTCCCATCGATTTCTTACCAGTTTTCGTACTTTTATCCCCTCTTTACTTCCGGCTCAGTGGCACCACCTGGTGGTTGCGGGTAGTTTTTAGTTTTCGTAAAAAAGTGGCACGCCATTTTTGTTCACACGCTTCGCGAGCATGTCAAAATAACTGTACAAATATTACAAAAACTGGGGTGGACAGGAAATTTCGTAAAATCTTTTGTTTCTCCTCAAAAGGTAATTTATTTAGGGATATTATAGAAACCATTGGAAAAAAAAAAATCCTACCAAAAGAAAAGATTCAGGACATCATTACCAAGATAAATCAGGCTATCAGGATAAATCAGGCGAACAAGGGCGGTTCACTTTAAAGGAATTGCAGAAAATAGTGGGACTTATAAATTTTGCCAGTTTTGTTGTCCCTCGGGGTCGGCTCAGTCATCGACAGTTACTAATGTTCGTAAATTCGCTGCCAGTCCTGCCATCAAAGACCTACCCACTACCACAAGGTATCTTAGAGGAACTAAACTGGTGGGCCCAAAATTGTCAAAGGTCACCCCTTCAGTACCCTCCTCCAATCTACACTAAAAACCTACGAAGTAGCCTGGAAGCGCTGGACGTCGTGGTGCCGTAATAAAAACCTTGACTTAATGAATCCCACTGGTTCACAATTAGCGCAGTTTTTATGTGATTTATATTTAATTGATAAGTTGTCGTATAGTTCAATACTTTTACATAAATCGGTAATTTCTACACTATGTAACGCTGAAACTTCAAGTCAGTTAAGTTCACACGTTCTAGTAAGACATGTTTTAAAATCTTGCTCTTAAAAATCCAAAGGTCACAAAGCCTCCAGTTTGGGATATTGATAAATTAATTTCATTTTTGAATAATTACACAATTAATTCAAATAATCTATTTCAAACATCACGTCATACTGGAATTTTGTTGTTGCTTTGCTCTGGTAGGCGAAAACACGATCTAACTCTACTTAATATCGATCCTAATCATTGCATAAGATCTGATAGCAGTATAATATTTTGGCCTCGGTTTGGCTCCAAAACTGACAGCACTAATTATAGGCAATCCGGCTGTAAATTGCTTTTAAATACCGATAGCTCTAACCTTAACCCTATATACTGGACAGAAAAAACTATAGCATTATAAAACGACAGACGTAAAGCGGCAAAATCAACTAATTTATTTATTACTAGTGGACGTCACGCGGTTTCACCCGCATAGTTCCCGTTCCTGTGGGAGTACGGGCATAATATATAGCCTATGTTACTCCCTGATAATGTAGCTATCCAATGCTAAAAGAATTTTTCAAATCGGTCCAGTAGTTTCTGAGCCTATTCAATTCAAACAAACAAACAAACAAATAAACAAACAAATCTTTCCTCTTTATAATATTAGTGTAGACGATTAGAGGTGTGGCTAAACCTGCTTCACGTACAGCCATTGCAGGATGGGTAAAGACCCTGTTTCGGGAAGCTGGCATTGCAGCCACACCAGGTAACACCCGGTCTGCTGTAGCCACCAGAAGCTGGTTTCAAAATTATCCTCTCGACGATATCTTGGCACGTGGAAATTGGCGTTCAGCTAATACATTCCAGCAGTTTTATAGACGAGAAATAAGAAGTACTGATTCACAAAACGTCACACAATTGTTCAATCCAATTGATTAACATTGCTAAATAAAAATGTTATTTACCTAGAACAGATATTCTTAAATATTGGTTGTTCATGATTACAATTTATAATTTCTTATTAAAAAAAAGTGTTAATTATATTTCTAAGTTACACATAGTAGTTATAGATAAAGTTTCTAGAAAGTACACTTATCTATGTACTTTCATTGAATTGCTTTATATGTTTATTTAAATAAATGCATAAATTATTAATTACAACTTTGTTTAAATTCTCTTCTATCTCTCTTCTTTCTTGCTTTATCACATTGGCCTACAGTATAGCACCAGGCGATAACAAACAGATCTCATAAGAAAGCTTCCAGTGGGGTAAGTATTTTAATATGCGTTTTATTTCAGGTAAAACGCTGATATTGTATTGTACTGTTTTTGTCTTCGTAAACTATACCTACCAAGACTTTTGATAGGTTGGAATGGCGGAAAAATGTTAACCTTATTCTGATGTTTGTAATGTTTGTTGTCGTAAAAGCGAAAGAAAGTAAGCGTTTTAAACAAATTTGGAAGGTAAAAATTAAAAAATAATGTATAATTTTTTCCCCGACTTTATGAGAAGGCTTGATTTACATACTGTTTTATTGGCGATATATCTAATGAGACGTTGAAAATGCGTCATAACTAACTTAAGGCTTTGAAATTACGTCATTGTCAATTAAATGGAACTTGCTAAAATTTTATTTTTACAAAAATATGTCTGTGGTACGAGATGAAGTAAGGCTGAAATGATGAGGGATAAAGAGCCACAAAATATCAAGAGCCCAGAATTATGATAAATTAAAATTGGCCTTACAACTATTACAACATCACATTGATTTACATTTATAACATTAGTAGGATTAAATATTTTTCATTTATTTCTGGTAGGTACTTCTAAAACCCACGCAGAAAAGTCGGGGCAAAAAGCTAGTATTTACTTAACACATTTTTCACAATTCAAACGCGATTCCATAATTTTCCCTAGGCTTGTTGCCTTTGACATGTAACACATTCTTGACACATTGATGTTTGACGTATTTCAATCCTATAATGAAAACATTTATTTTAGCGTGTGTCTTGAGTTAAAATGTAAGAATAACGCTGTATAAACAGACACTCCAATATAGAAAACATAATGTTTACCCAATATTGCTTTGTGAGATGAGAACATTGGAGGATACAGTACGTATGTACAAGTAAAGGTGATGACTTGGAGACGTTATTTTCTTCAAGCCGTTGCTATTCATTTCCTGGTAAACGAGTCCATTGTCGCCTTCAGGTAGAAAGTCCCAACGACGTTGTACTTAATTTAGTTTTGCTCTTTTATTTCATACCAATTTTATACATAATTAAAAAATTAGTGTGGATAGAAAAATATTGCGTTTTATATTGTTCAAGGTCATTCACATGGTGCAGACATTTTTAACACTAAATTTATCTATAAACGACTAAACTATTAGCATTTACTGTAAAAAAATATATTGAAATTACGAAGATCTGACAGCTCCGATTTGCAGAAAAGTGATACAGGTCCTGCTTGCAAGAGCTCCACGGAGCATCTGAAGAACTGAGCAAATGAGAGAGATGCAAATACTTTTGCAAGGCAAAACATGAGATGAAGATAATAAGAGTGTAGCTCGGAATAAAAAAACGTAAGTGCCAAAATAAATTTTCGGATTTGATAACATAAAAGTATTATTATATCGAAATCTGTTCAGTTGAAAACTCGATAAGGTTATTTTATATGCTATAAAGTTATTTTCATAGGATCAATCTAAAGCGTTGCGTCTTGTAGCTAAAAAAAGTAAAAAGATATTTCGAACTTTGTGATTTTTTTCTATCGAGAAAATTTCTTCGTATCGTGTATTCCTTCAGTTGGATACTAGATCATAAAGTCAAAAATCATATACCGTAATCTCACATCCCTGTTCGAGGTACCTAACAAGATACGTTAAAACGAAAAACGGCCTTATTCTAAAGGTATCCCCTTAAGTTCGCGCAAACGAGTAATAAGTTTGATGAAAATAAGGTATAGCATTCTTATCTTCTTCTTAAATTTCGGCGTGATGATATTGTGTGTTCATAAATTATTTAAATAATAAAATCGACCGAGCTATTCACAAGGCAAATTAATCTGGTATTCCTATAATTTATTTTCGTAAAACAAACAAAAGAGCCGGCGGCACTATGAGAGATGCCCGTATAGCCAAACCTTTTGTGGCTTAAAACAATCTGCAAATGGACGATAACAGTATTGGAAAACAAAACAAACGTAACATGATAACCACAAAGAACTCGTGAGTGTTATATCCATATCTAATTTATAAAATGTTTTGTAAATTAATTCTACTTCTTCTCGAAAATTGTGCGGAGAGTTATCTCCGCACAATTTTAAATAATACCGGGAATATGTTAATATTCCCGGTATTTATTTATTCAAACGTACAATTGTGGTACATGGGCGGATTTAATGCAACAAGGCATTCTCTACCAGTCAACCTATCCTCTATCTATTGGGATCCTGTGTAGTATTCCAGGAAATAGTGTACCTGTGTGCCGAGTGTCAGCCTAATCCGTTATACGTTAAACGCATTAAAAAACACTATAGATTAATTTAACTGCAGTCAAAACCAGATAAATTTGCAATAACAGTCATTTGTCACCTACATTTATTGACGTGAAAACAGAAATAATAATGACATAAAGCTGCCCTGAATCGACATCTATTGTGATTCTTTCCTTTTTTTAGTAATGAAAACCGGTCAAGATCGAGTCGGACTCGCACACCGAGGGTTCCGTACCATATAAAACGTGAAATGTGAGGCCTTTATTCGTTGTGAATTTTAACACTGCGGTGCATATTGCCGTTTTAGATCAGCGACATCTCTTGCTCGCTAGTTGAACTAATGTAATGTTTGTTGATTATTTCTGATAAAGTATCGGTAAAACGGGGTGAATAGAAACGCAGGGGTGAATAGAAACAAAATTTTGACTAGAATTTTGCAATGCCACAATATTGGTTTCTAAAAAAATACCAATCTTTTAAAACTAATATTGATTTTAAAACTGGAGTCCTTAAATGCTGCAAGCAGAGTTTAAAGAAAGTGGAAATCCCCTTCAAAGTTATGTTTCTATTCACCCCTGCGTTTCTATTCACCCCGTTTTTCGCTTTTTATAGACATTGTTTTATTTTTCCACTAATCTTTCCATAAACTTCTATCACATAGAATAATTTCAGTTTTTTTCTCCATACTAACTTAAGAGATAATTGAGGGAATGGCCAATTTTTCTTTATCGTCAGCGAATATTAAATGAGTTAGACGTCTATTAAGTATCCGCACCACATTGTTTGTCCAATCTGTATTTTGGAAGATATCTTGAAGTACAACTATAAATAACTTCGGAGAGAGCGGATCCCTGCTTTACGCCTCTTTCTATAGGAAACTCTTCTCCTTTTATTTTCCATTTTGTTAGTTTTTTTTTACATTTTTATGATATTTGTGTATTTTTCATGTATGTCATTATAGCTTTTTGAGCCTCAAGCACACCGTGCAGTACTACACAGATAGACGTACACCTGTGCTTCCACTACTGGAATACTAATCAGACCAATTCTGTTAGATGGGCAGACAGTCTCTCCGACGTGTACAGGTTGGAGTGTGGGACGAGGCAAGGTGGTTTGACCTCCCCTAAGCTCTTCAACCTGTACATTAATGACCTGCTGGCTGAGCTCGGCATCACTAATGTTGGTTGCTCAATTGATAATGTTTATATGTATAATATTATCTATGCGGATGACATGGTGCTGCTGAGCCCAGTTGTCAGTGCAATACGGCAGCTGTTAATAGTCTGTGAAAAGTATGCACATAAACATGGTCTGACATATAACTGTAAAAAAAGTGAAATCTTGGTCTTCAGGGCCTCTGGCAAGTGTCCGTCTTTTGTGCCCGCGATTAAACTGAATGGCGTTGAGCTCAAACGGGTTGACCAGTTAAAATACCTAGGGCACTATGTTACTGAGGATCTTGATGACCAAGTTGATATTGAAAGGGAGCGCAGGGCATTGGCGATAAAAAGTAATATGCTGGCACGCAGGTTCGCTCGCTGCAGTAAACAAGTAAAGGTTACGCTTTTTAAAGCATACTGCCAAACCTTTTACACGAGTAGCCTGTGGGTCAGCTATACTCAAAGGTCGATCAATGCCTTGCGTGTCCAGTATAATAATGGATTCAGGATGCTGCTAGGGCTGCCCCGCTTTTGTAGCGATTCGGTTATGTTTGCGGAGGCTCGGGTTGACGGCTTCCATGCCATAATGCGCAAGTGCACCGCCTCCCTACTGAGCAGAGTGCGGGGCAGCACTAACAGTATCCTTAAAGTAATTGCTGGGAAATATGACTCGGCCGTCATGAAGGCTTTCGTTCGAGTTCTGGTCGGATAGCGATGCAATCTGGGCTGGACTCGAGCGAAAGGTTTGACGACTATACCTACCAACTTTTATGTACTCTTTTGTAATGTGTCTACTAACATAGTTTGTAAGATATTTTTGTGACTAACAGATGGACTATTTGTCTGAAATACTAAATAAATTGAATTGAATTGAAAAAAATATTTTTTTAAGTGCATCCCATATATGTATATGTGTGTGCAATACTATCAAATGCTTTTGAATAGTCACACAAATGCTATGTAAACTGGTTTGTTGAATTCCCGGTAATCTTATAGTTGGTCTACTGTCTGGATATGATCACTGGTTGAATAGTTCGGTCGAAACCCTGCTTGTTCAACTGATTGGTTTTTGTCAATTTTTGTCGCTATTCTGCTAAGCAAGATCGACAAAAACAGCTTATATACTGCCGATAGCAAACTAATAGGTCTCCTACATCTTGGATTTCTTTTCTTGTATAGTATAGTACTATGTGTGATAGACCCCATTGTTCTGGTATTTGCTCGGATTCTACAATCCGTATTTTTCTGTTTTCAGTGCCTTTATGTGAGTCCACACTTTCATTTCACTTATTGGATCTATTGTTGCTTGGGTTTGTTCTTTGTCTTCTATCCGTTGGTATTTGTTTTCATTTATGACTGAGACTTCTTCTGGGGTTTTTTATAGAGATGTCTATAGAAATCAGTAGCGCGTTTAAGAGCTTCTTTCCTGCTTTTTTTTTCGTTCTGGCCGTCTTTCAGGTTCTGAATCCATGTTGACAGTTCCTTGTTGGCTCTTTTTGAACTACGAAGCGTTTTAAAGTTTTTTTCGATGATTATTATTCTATAAGTGTTGTAGCCTTCTCTGATAGACTTTTTGTAATTGTAAATAATTGTTTTAAGTTCATCTTTCTCCACCACCAGTTCTAGATTGTTGCTAACAGTTTGTACATAATTTTTGTTTTTTGAGATACTGTCGAGTATTTCAGAGTACTTTTGTAGGTTTTTAATGCATGTTTATCATTTGTTTGTAGTCTTAAGTGGGCTTGTTGAAGATTTGAAAGTGTTTCAAGCATTAGCGAACATCTGAGCATTCTGTGATGTGATGGAAAATTAGCTAAGTTGAGTACTTCCACATTAGCTATAAACTTTGGAATGTTAGTCATTACACAATTAATTTCATTTCTTGTTTTCTGATCGGGCGATGCCCAAGTCCATCTGCGGGATTGTTTCTTTTTAAAGAATGTGTTCGTTATTGACAATTTGTACTCGTTAGCATATTGTATAAGGTTTTCTCCTCTACTGTTTCTTTTTCCATATCCATATTTTCCCATTATCATGTTTTCTTCTGGTTTTGGCGGCCCGATTTTTGCATTGAAGTCGCTGACCACAATAAAGTGATTACTTGATAGCTGTTGTGCTGTCTTTAGGTCGTTGTAAAATATTTCAATTTTTTCTTCGACGAACTTACTGTGGGTGCTTAAGCTTGGATTATGGTAAATGTCAAGTCTTCAAATTTAAGTTTTAGAATCGCGATTCTTTCAGATATTCCTTGGAAGTTTATAATATTCTTTTTGAGAATTTTCTTTTTTACAGCAAACCTGCATAGAGTAGGCCTCGTAACTCTATGCAGGCTTGCTGTTTCACTTATATAATATAGGATTTAGTTTTCATGTTCTATCTTTTGGCCCTATCGTCTGGTTTCAGCTAGTCCTATAATATCCCAATCTATGTTTTCTATGGAATTGTTTAGCTCTAGTAGTCTTTCTCTTGTTGATAGTGATCTTACATTATATGTACAGATTTTTAGTTGATGTGTAATTTTCAATTTCAAATTATTCTTTCCTTCGTTTTTATCATTGTTTGATGGAGCGTAGTAATAAAATTATTATATAAACTTAATTTCCACGTTTATGAAGAACACATTCGGTATTTGGTTAAATGCATTTATTCATAGCGTTGACCTGCATAATACAGCTAAATCCTTTGGATATGGAAATAAAGTAAACCTATGTCTAGCAGACTTGTTTTTACTAGACATTGTCCGACTGAAAGAGACCACGATGATACAAAGCCGGCCAAGTGCGAGTCGGACCCTCACACAAAAAGTTCCGTACCTTAAACCGAAAAAAAACTCGTTTCTTGTATGAGAGACCCCTTTTATTTTTTTTTTATTTTATTATATGTTGTTATAGCGGAGGCTTAGTAATAGGGTTTTTGGTTACCTTTTGGGTACAAAAACCCTAAAAATCACAGTGTAAGGGTGCCTGTCCATTACAGCGGAGCGAGGCAGCGGAGCGGAGAAACGGAGAAATGTTAACCAATGGAATTACATAAAATCTCCGCACCACGTGAGTCACTGACATTTTGACTGACATGATTGGTTAATATTTCTCCATTTGTCCGCTCTACTGCCACGCTCCGCGCAAATGGACAGGCACCCTAATGCAGTGTATGTCAGTGTAAGCTTCAGAATAAAATATGATGAGAAAAAAGTGTAGTGTTTAATTAGTGCACTTTCAGAAAAACCCTGAAGTTTTCAATTTCGCAGATTAAAAATCTTCATAAAGTTGGTATAATTATGCGGTGAGTAGTAAAACTTAATGCAAATGTAAACTAAGAACAGAAATTCTTTACTTTGTTATTAAAAGCACAAACCAGCACTAAACCGCTCCATTAGAGTACCGGTAGAAAAAAACTATCAAAGACTTTGAATACAGAAGCGAGATGACGCAACCAAAGACTTTTCTGACTTCACTATAAGCACAAAAATAGCATATTGTTAGCTAAACAAACATCACAATAGATGATTTACAAGTGCCCGTGGATATCTACGTATATCTATTTCAGAGACAAAGCTGGTCTCTGGACAACTTACATCTGTAGTTTTACCGTTTAATCCTGAACTAAGTAATGCTGTTTCTTGCATGGGGAAACATGCGAGAAACATGTTTTATTTTTAGTTTTATTTCATTTTTATCATTCATTTTTTATACAGCCCGCTGACAGACAGAAGGACAGTGGAAGCTTAGTAATAAGATCCTTTGGCTTTTGGGTACGAAACCCTAAAAAAGCTAAAGGAATTTCAAACGAGCTCTTCTAATACATCGTAAGTATTTCCATTTACAATAGCACTCACATGCAAAGAGTAGTAGGAGGAACACGGATGGGTTTTAGTCAGAGTCTGACCTGAGTATATAAAAATTAAAATGGCCGATTTTTGAAGGCATATTATGTGTTCAATATTTTTCTTTCCTCAAAACCTATCGTTCTGTCATTCTGCCTTTTTCTTTTTTTTATATGTTTTCATTTAATTATTTGTATTTTCTGGTGTTGTTCTTTTGTGTGTTGTGTTTATTTCCTTGTTCCAAATAAATGTTCTATCTATGTATAGATCTATTGAGTAGGAAATAAAAAAAACTGGCCAAGTGCGAGTCGGACTCGCGTGCAAAGGGTTCCGAACGAATTATTTTTTTTTAACATGTTATTTTAACACTACAGACTTCTAATATGTAATCTTTAGGTAAAGATCTATTATCTCCATTTTTTTCAAAATTTTAGGCTCAGCAGTTTCGGACATAAGGGGGGGGGGGAATGGTCATTTTTCGTCTAATTTCTTGAATAACTTCTAAATCATTTATTTTAAAATTATGAAAAAAATATAATTAAAACCTTCACAGTAAGCCCTTTCATTTGATATGTCACACGATATTATTAAAAAAAGTTTTTCTTTAAATTTTCTATTTCGATCCCCAAAAGTGACCCCCATACTAAGAATTTAATAATTTACGTAACGCGTCCGTGTTTGGGTCATAGAAGTTCATATGTGTACCAAATTTCAACAGAATCGGTCCAGTGGATCCGGAGGAAACTGGCTGTGACAGACGGACAGACAGACAGACAGACAGACACCCGAGTGATCCTATAAGGGTTCCTTTTTTTTCGGAACCCTAAAAACAACTGCATTAGATTGCTTGAAGACTGACTTGTTTGGAACATTTTAGTCGTTTTTAGCGGTCGAGTTTTTTGACACTAGTATTTATTTTGGTTGTTAATATCATCGCATCTGTCTACTTTCGACGTTCATGTATCTCGCCACAGCCTCGTTAACAGGGCGAGAGCGGGACATTAATCAGCCACTCGTTTGTGCTAGTCTAGGATTTTACACATTATTCATAGGGACACTGATTTCGGCCTCATCTGTTACTCCGACGGTTCTATAAGTCATTCTGGCGCGGTTGTTATGACTAGACATTTTGGTGCAGACATTTCTTGAGGAATGTAATAAATGTGAAAATCATTTTGGTAGGATTATTTTCAGGATAGTTTTAGAATACATCAATGGATGTATTTTAAAATTACGTTAGAGCTATGTGGGCTTAGATTATGTTGCTATGTTTCCTACTAGCCGTTTTCCACCACTTTGTTCCCGAGCCTTATCCTGCAGGAACCGAGCATTTTTTTAAAAGGTTTTCAAAGGTTTTGGATTGCCTAGGACACTCAGAGTATTTACTTTTTATCAGTAAAGTATACATACGAGACGAGATAGACAGTATGAGAATAGATTAAGTGAGAATCATTTCTCACTTAATCAGAGACATTAGAGGTAATTTAAACGTGGCGCGAGTGACAGAAATGTTTAAAGGGAACCACTTGTTTTGGTATCATCATGTGAAGAGGAGAGATGAACTGCATATAACTAAAAGAGTTATTAATGTAAATGTGGAGGGATGGAAAGGGACAGGGAGGCCAAAGAAAAGATGGATGGATTGCGTGAAGGCGATATGAAAGATTTTTTTAAATTGTATCGGCACCTCCGACAAACAATGACTGCACCTGTGTATTGTTTTCATTTCTTGTTGTATCCAAGTAAATGTTTATCATCATCATCATCATCATCATTCATCTTTTTATCTACAAGATTAGAATAGTATATTACATATACGTCTCTTCATGATATTTGTTATTATGGTATTCAGGTATTCAACGGCCCTCAATGTACTATTCGCAGCGAGCATGTTACGATACGCCGTGTCCTAAAATCCAAGTAACATGCGCGTGTTTACGCTCGTTTTCAGGAACTGACTGAACGAATGTTCGTTTTTAGGGTTTCGTACCAAAATGGTAAAAAGGAAACCTTATAGCGTGACTTAGTCTTTCAGTCTGTCACAGCTGGATATCTCAAGAACTACTAATGCTATGAACTTGAAATTTGGAATAGTTTTAGATGACGTTTGTTCAACTATTTTGTAAATAAGAAAGATATTATTTAAGATATACATTTTTTTTTTGCAACAGCGACTAAAAGGGATTATTAAAAAATCAAATTGGGCCTACTAGGGCATATGGGCTATCATATGAAAAAGCGCTGTTTACACATCCTCAAACATTTTTTTTTCCTTTTTTAGGCCGCATGGTTTTCGACTTATATTGAAAAGAAATTTTGACCATTCAATCCCCCTCCCCTTATGTCTGAAGTTTGCATAGAGAAAAATCTGAAAATATTCTATGTGATAGAAGTTTATGTAAAGGTAAGTTAATAGTATTAAGGAATAACTAGAGTATAAGTTGTGTTAACAATTTTGCATGCTTTAGTCTTAAGTAAAACATGTATGATCTTTCCTTTAACTCATGCAACACCTTTGTATACCATGTTTTATTTATGCAAATAAATAGATTGAAATTGAAAAATAAAAAGATGTCTCTAAATAGCACAGGTTTTCAGAAATCATCAACAAACATTGCATTAGTTCCACTAGCGGGCAAGAGATGTCGCTGATATAAGACTGCAATATAGACCACAAAGTTAAAATTCTCAACAAATAAAGGCCTCGACGATGAAAATCTAAAAATATTTCACGTTTTATATGATGGTACGGAACCCACGGTGCGCGAGTCCGACTCGCTCTTGACCGGTTTTTATTTAACATACATTACATACATTACGCCCCGTACAGCAGTCAGTACAAAGCTGGATTTAGTTGCTATATTTGACATGTCATTTATTTTTCCAGATCATACGAGGCTCGTGAGGTTTTCAGACAGCTAATTAAAAATTATTATTGAAGTGTACACGCGAGTGGAATAAATCATTATTCGGCTGAATGTTCACAGCTGTTTTTGAAAGGCATTATTTGGGACGGTGTCGAAATGACGCCGATGCGCCAATATCCGTTCGACGAATATAATTGATGTTCGATACTTGACGGACACTGGGTATATTCCATTTGGAGAGAATTGAGAGTTCAGAAACAATGTAGGTATGAAAATATTTGAGTAACATGGAGTTAGTTATTGCTTTATTGCTGTTGTTGTTTGAATTCTGTTGGGGTGCTGAATATATTTTGGTTGTTGGAAAGGTTATGTGTACTTTATTATAGCATCTATGTTAAGGTGTTATGTGAAGTGTTGATAGAGCTAATGGACCGTCCACACGTTTATTCGGAGTTCAAAGTCTGCGCAGACTAAAGTCTGTATCGTGTGGACGGTCCATAACGGGCGGGTTTTGAAAAATGAATTACAGATTCAATTCTGTTTTACCACCGTTGCGTTGCTCTAAAGACTGATTTTTCAGTCAATTAATTTGTAATAATTATAATTTGGAAACTGTTTGTATCAATACTGCAAATATATAGGTAAGTTATTCATCCATCAACTCCTATAGGGTCCACGTGTTGGCTTGCCACCATGAGCTCAACAAGAGGGAATGGGTGGCCATCACTGATATCAACTTTTTAACGCAATGGTTAATAGTAAGCTCGTGGCTAAATAATAACAACCGCACGGGTCGCACTTCAAGGTTAAGCTATATTTGCCAAGGTCGGTCCTTTGATGGGCGATCGGAAAGCATATCATTTGAAGAATTTTTGACTGTTTGAGCCAGATAGAGTCTCGTCTTGCGTAGAAAGAGTATTGAAAGGGGTATAGTTTTATATAAAACTAGCACTTCGCCCGCGACTTCGTTCGCGCGGGTTAAGCAGGTACTCGACAAACTTCATCTCCTATTGTTCCCTCTTTATAGGGTAACGTCTAAATTACTTAAAAGACTCAACGTAGGATAGTTCGCTCTAACCGCAACATTTTTCTTACTTAGAGCATTTTATACCCGTTGTAACTTTTAAACGAAAGGTCAGATTTGAATATTTTTAAGTAATTTACATGTACATAATCAATCTTACTTATCAAACTATTTAAATGGATAAAGATTAATACCATGCTACTAAAATCACCACTATTTCGCTCCATCCGAGTTTTGATTGAGATATATGAATAAAAAGCGATCTTTGAGACTTCACCTTTTTAGTTAGACATATACCAATACGATTTTATAATAGGTGATAACGAGTATTTCAATTATGTAGTACATTATTTTTATGTGTGCATTAGTTTTCTCAGCGCAGGCCAAATAATGAATTTTACAGGCAAAATTTTGCTACTTTGGGTTACATTATTGAAATTTCCTTAAGGTTTTCAAATTCTTTCATTCTAATGGTGAAAGAATTTTTCAAATTGGTCCAGTACTTTCGGAGCCTATTCAATTCAAACAAACAAATCTTTCCTCTTTATAATATTAGTTTATATGTAGTTACTGGTACTCAGCTACACCGGTTCGACTGGAAGCCAAATCTAACATTTTTAAGAGGGGTCTCTAGTCGGTAACTCTTGGGCCTTTCTCCATACAAACGCATTCTGCTATTTTCTTCGTAGATAATGCTAGCTCAATAATAATGCTAATACTAGAGCAATGATTTTTTTCCAAAAAAATCCAAAAACCCAAAAAAAACAGCCCATTTTTACCGCCATGTTCAGACGACTATCAGACAAATTTAATAAGTTTTAAACAAAATAAAAAATAAGAGAAGCATAGATATAGTCTTCCTCTAAATTTTGATATATAATTTTTATAGATCAGTCCAGTTTTGAAGAAGAAAACAGCGGAATACAAAACATCGTTTGGTCAAGGTTTTTATAGGTAAAATCAGCCTATGCTGCAGTTGTCGCTTTTGCACTTTACTTGATAGGGCGCAGCGCGACGACATCGCCAATAGTTTCTTCAAATACCTATTTGTCAAATTCCTCGGGACTAGAGTCCCCTCTTAAGAAAAGGTTATGCAGATTAATTGGTTGGTCTTGAAAGCTCCATTCAGGACTATTACAGTAGAAATTCTCCCAGAGAGGTTGCCCAGAATTTCACTCAGCTGTTTTAGCATAACTAACATCTTATGTTGCATCTGTCGACAATGGCTACAATATATTTGGCTCACTGCTCGAGTAAAAATGTTAGTGCATAATCTGTGAATACTAATGTGAGAGGACGTTAGGGAAGGGAAGTGATATCGTTCGTGTATTCATGTTGTTAGAATTTACTCAAACGATTGGTTTTAGACTGGGTTAATATGGTTGCTTAATATTTCTAATATCCGGGCTGAATTTTTAGCAGTATGGGTGGTTGAGATACGAAGGCACAATTTTTTTTTTAATTCGTACAAGCCCGCCACACATTCCCAACCACTGCAACTCCTGAAAGCCAGAATCAACAGTGGCGACCGCCAGAAAAATGCCGAGCCAATGAAGCCCGACGAGTCCCGGAGAAACGATTCAACTGTCTTGGATCCTGCAACGAAATTAATCAGAAAAGTACAGCGGAGGAGTAGGAAAAAATATATATATTTTCCACTTCCCTCATTATCAAGCAGGAGACAGAATAGAGCTAGGCCAATAGGCACCAAGAGATATATACGACTGGGTTAAGCCCGGTTGTCAAGCACCACGGATTATAATATATTATCACTAAAACTAATGGGTCCTAAATAGTGAGCTACTTTTGATTCCAGTAATAGATATGGAAAAATCGCTTGAACGCACGGAAATTTGTTCTGGTCCGTGGTACAAGGTCCGTGTAGTAAACTACTCCAGATGTAACCTGAATACTATCTAACATAATATTGCGTTCAGTTTGCCAAAGAATACACTCCCATAAGATGTGGTGTGCGGATTGTTCGTATTCATGGTCAGCTGTAGAACATTGATGTAATGGTGAGGCCACAAGCCTAAAGGAAAATAATTTACTCTTAAAGTTGCCATGACCAGTGAGAAATTGGGCAACACAATGATCCACCTCCAGCCATGTCCTATCCAGCCGATCACGAACGGATGGAAAAAAAAACTGGCGGAGGTGACGGCCTTTGATGGAATTTTCCCACCTACATAGTCATTCGGATAAAAGTTCCTCCCAGATGTCAGTCTGGGGTTTTAGTAATTAGGAATCTTAGCACGCTCGCGTTGCGGTAAAAACTCTGGGTCCGCGATCTTTCTAGCGTAGTAGTACATTGCAGCACACCGCTGCACCTCTAGATCGACTGGGAGAACACCCGCCAGCACCGGTAAGGCTTTGGTACGGACGATGGCTTACTGCTCATTGAGGCAAGCACTCGGGCTGGACTTGAGAACTTGGCTGACACATGTCTACGTTTAATATCTCAGTGGGGCGATCGAATCCGTCTGACCTTTGCACCGCATAAAACCTATCAACTTATTTTAAAAGGAAATCTAAAATCCTGGCCTAGTATTAAATTTAATAACGTACCCGTTAAAAGAAAAGAATCCATGTTCTACCTCGGTATGCTACTAGAAAGGAACTTTTCATTTATTGATCGTATAAAAACAGTAAGTGAAAAAGCAAAAAAGAACTTCTACGCCTTGACGAGAATATCCAAAGCTACTTGGGGTCTATCATTTCAAACCTTAAAAACTATTTATGGGGCTACTTACTTGGGTTGTATGTGCTACGGGGCACCCGTCTGGGCTAACAGGGCCACCATAGGGGCGGTACGCCGTAAATTGCTGCAAAGCCAGCGTTTGGCTTTGATATTATTTTACAAGGCGTATAGGACGGTTAGTACAGAAGCCTTACCGGTGCTGGCGGGTGTTCTCCCAATCGATCTGGAGGTGCAGCGGCGTGCTGCAATGTTGTACTACGCTAGAAAGATCACGGACCCAGAGTTTTTACCGCAACGCGACCGTGCTAAGATTTCTAGATAACTTAAACCCCAGACTGACGTCTGAGAGGAACTTTTATCCGAATGGCAATGTAGGTGGGAAAATTCCATTAAAGGCCGTCACCTCCACCAGTTTTTTCCATCCGTTCGTGACCGGCTGGATAGGACATGGCTGGAGGTGGATCATTGTGTTACCAAATTTCTCACAGGTCATGGCAACTTTAAGAGTAAATTATTTTCCTTTAGGCTTGTGACCTCGCCTTTATGTCAATGTTCTACAGCTGCCCATGAATACGAACAATCGGCACACCACATCTAATGGGAGTGTATTCTTTGACAAACTGAACGCAATATTACGTTAGATAGTATTCAGGTTACATTTGGAGTAGTTTACTACACGGACCTTGTAGAAACTAGAACAAATTTCCGTGCGTTCAAGCGATTTTGCCATACCTATTACTGGAATCAAAAGTAGCTCACAATTTAAGACCCATTAATTTTAGTGTTAATATATAATCCGTGGTGCTGGACAACTGGGCTTAACCCAGTTGTATATATCCCTTGGTGCCTACTGGCCTAGCTCTATTCTGTCTCCTGCTTGACAAGGAGGGAAGTGGAAATTATTTTTATTTTCCTACTCCTCTGCTGTACTTTTCTGATTAAATTCGTTACAGGATCCAATACAGTTGAATCGTTTCTCCGGGACTCGTCGGACTTCATTGGCTCGGCGTTTTTCTGGTGGTCGCCACTGTTGATCCTGGCTTTCAGGAGTTGCAGTGGTTGGGTATGTGTGGCGGGATTGTACAAAAAAAAAATACAGCTGAACATTTTGAAGAACTCGGTTAACAGTATAAAAAAACATTTTTTCAAAAAAAATTCAACCGACTTCCAAAAACAAAACACTGCAAAGTAGTTTGGTAATTAGTAAGGGATTTTGGTTATTTTTTCGTTTTTTGACACCGACCTCCGAAATAAAAGTTATTTTATACTTTATAGTGTTTTGTTTTTGGAAGTCGGTTGTATTTTTTTGTTAAAAAGTTTTTTATTTTTCACTTATTCGTAGTACCTGCGTACTCATTCACAGCGTACCGGTGTGATGTTATGTTGTGAACTGATGTAAACAATAAACAGACATGCGATTTCACCAATCCCGGGAGATCTGCTGATTGAAGAGTTCCGTAGCCTATCTCCGAAATTCTTTACCACGGGAAAATACTCTTCCAAAAAAAAAGAATCATCCAAATCGGTTAACAATTGGCCAAAATATCGCTGAACAAATATTTGTTCAGGGATCCCATCATCAGATCCTGACTTATACCTTCCATCATCAGCTCAGCAACATGAGATGATGATTACTAGGCACGAATATCTTAACTACGTTAGAAAATGTATCAATAACATTGTATCTAATATATAAAAATCTCGTGTCACGGTGTTTGTTACCGAACTCCTCCGAAACGGCTTGACTGATTTTCATGGCAATTTTTTTTTGTATTTGGCAAAATAACGTTTGCCGAGCTAGTAAGCCTATAAAATTTTAAAGCTGCCTTCGAATTTCCTGGGATCCCATCATCAGATTCTGACTTGGTAACACTGGGACCACCTCTGAAGAACAGGCTTTCGATTAAAAAAAGAATTTTGAAAATAAGTCCATAACTGGCGGAGAAATAGGTACAAAGGTCATGATAGTAATTCACTGTTCCTGGAAACCCGTCAGTCACGCTACGCGACTCAGTGCGCAGTGCCATGCATATGCAGAACTTTGATGTGCTGCCAACAGTACTGGCCGGCGAGTGTTCTAGGAATACTAATATGAGGTCCTGGCGTTGACAGTTCATTGTAGATTGCTGTGGGTTTTATTGAAGAATGCATTTGTTTATTTTGTTTGTCCGGGAGCTTTTCCGGTGTGGTCACTTTTAAGAAATGTTGTCGAGAGTTGGTTAAAGGAAATACCCATATCTATATGCGAAGTGAATGCAGACTACATTTATCCCAATTCCTTTTTTTTTTTTTTTTTTTTTAATTTATTTATTTAAGGAACTTTTAACAAAATGTTACACCAGTTCCATCGTAACCTTATCCAAAGACATCACAATTACAAATTAACCAATGAATAAACTAAAATAGCTGCCGGCGACATTGGATTGGTAAGAATAACATTAAATGTACCTAAATCTAGCTTATTTATATCCAATTCACTAATAATTCTACTTCTTTCAGACTCATTCCTGACACACTCCAATAAAAGGTGATGGACATCTTCTACTTTATTATTACAAACCTAGCAATTCGGATTGTCCACCTTTCCCATTCGAAATGCAAAGGCTCTTAATGGTAAATGTCCGGAACGAATTCTGAAAGAAGTTACCAATATTTTTCGACTAACTTTAAAACTACTAAACCAGGGGGCTCGAGGAGGCTGACATTGGATTATTTTATACCATATCCCTATATCTTTTGATTTTTTACTGAAATAGTCTTTCCACTCTTCATAACAATAGCTTCTGAATTTTGATAAAATTTCCGAATGAACTGGTAAAATATAAATGTCTATACCTGACGATACTGCTATCTTAGCCAGTCTATCAGCCTCCTCGTTTCCCTGTAGACCAATATGTGACGGGATCCATTGCAAGACTAAATTAACATTGTTTGAAAGAGATGCCTGTATTTTACGCAGAACAGCAAAGGCTATCGATACCCCTCTGTATCCAGAGGCGCATCGAGCCAAATGCTGGAGCGCGCTCCTGCTATCCGAGAATATTACTATATTAGTGTGTTGTAATGTGGTACTGTAAGATAACGCTTCGGAGATAGCTAACAACTCTGCTGTCATGATAGAAACATCAGATACAATGTTGAAACACCCACTTGTTTTGGTAACGGGATCATAGAAGGCCGCCCCAATCTTAGAACTCTTAGAACCATCAGTAAACAATTTGTACCACCCATTATATGTACAGCTTAATTCTTGCAAGACGTCATTTCTCAAACAATTACTTTCGTATGAACCTTTAGGCCTATTAACACTACGTAAATGAGATTTAATTACATTATTAATTGCAATGCTGCTACACCAAGTATTTAATTTAAACATATCTAATGGGTTGGTCGAGTACATTTTTTCTCCCTTGATAATATTATAAGCATCTATTAGCGCAGGTGTTTTTTTATTTGTCCAATATCTGTGGGTAGTAAGAGCTCCAAGATCAGTCAAAAATTTACTCGTCACACAATTGGTCCACGATTTAACCTTAAGACAAAACTTAAATGCTAAATATTTACGTCTTACATGTAATGGGGGTAAGCACAACTCGCTTTCCATTACATGAATAGGGGTAGTTTTAATGAATCCACCAACAATTCTCATAACCTTATTTTGAATTTTGTCTAACTTATATAATCGAGATTTAACACTACTATCGTAGAATATGCAGCCATAGTCCAATCGACTTCTAATTAAGGATATATACAAAAGTCTCAGTTGTAGTGGATGCATTCCCCAGTTAGAACTAGCTAAAACTTTTATTATATTCAACATTTTCTGACATCGTTCATTAAGTTCATTGATATGTTTGCCCCATCGAAGTGAAGTGTCTAGCCAAACACCTAGATATTTTATACTGTTAGCTACTACCAAAGGGACTCCATTTAAATATAACTGAACTTGTTGCCTTCTATATCCTCTACTGAATAGGCAGACTTGTGATTTAGACGTTGATAGTTCTAAACCTATTACAGATAACATCCCCACGACATGATTTAATGACAATTGCATTTTATTAATACTATCATTTACTTTTTTCGAACTAATAAAGAGGACGAAGTCATCGGCATATTGACAAAATTTGACCATATTAGTATTATTAATTGTGTTACAAATATCGAGTGTTACAATATTAAATAATAGTGGAGAGATTGGATCTCCCTGCGCCAACCCTCTATTGGTCCATCTGATGATACCACCCTTGTCATCCAATTCATCTTCAACAATTAAATGTCTTTCTTTAAGGAATTCCCATAAATAGTTACATATTCGACTGCCTACCTTTAACTTATCTAACGTTTTAACTACACTGTCAATTAAGACGTTGTTGTATGCGTTCTCAATGTCCAAGAAACACGCTAATGTGGGAGTGTTTTTAGTAAAACCCAACTGTATATTAGTGATCAACTGCGCAAGAGAATCCAAACATGATCGACCTCTCCTAAACCCGGCTGTGCTAGGAGATAATACATTGTAATGTTCGATAAACCACTCTATCCTTTTAGTCAGCATTAAATGAAATATTTTACAAGAACAAGATATTAATGAAATTGGTCTTAATTTGGAGTTACTCCAAATTTTGGGTATAGCAATTATTTTAATATTACGCCATTCATTAGGGATGCATCCTGATACAAAAATGTCGTTATAAATATGGAGTAAAAAATTCTTTGCCACGTTAGGAAGGTTATATATCATAGAATATGTGATATTATCATCTCCAGGAGCTGTATCTTTTTTTTTAATACATGCCTCCAATTCCTGTAATGTAAACTCTGATTCCAATGTTACATTTTTTGAAATAAACTGGGGTTTAGGCGAAAGAGTTGAATCAGGGGCTAGACTATGCAAAAGCTCATTTTTTTTATCAATAGAAACATAGTTACCAACTTGTCTATATCCCTTAATCCACTTCATCTTGCGCCACATCTCTGAGGAAGTTACATTGCCATCAATCGAAGAGCAAAACTCTTGCCAACAATTTGTCTTGGCCTTTTGAATTTCATGTTTAGCTTTTAAAGTTATATTCTTAAGCACAGCCAAGTTCGCCGGCGTTGGGTTGTGTCTGAATCCCTTCAATGCAAGTCTTCTTTGTGCTACAATTTTAGAAAGTTGAGAGTTCCAATACGGTTTGGGCTTAAACCTGTTTTGTGGGTCATTACAAATTTTAGTACACGGAACATTATTATCAGCAGATTTATCGATTATAGAAATAAAGGTCCTATACATTATTTGAATATCGCCCGATGATGTATTAGCATTTAAATCACAGAATAACTGTTCTACGTCTTTTCTATAACCAGACCAATTCGCCTTTTTAAAATTACGTTTACCAATCGCATGAATAGTATCGTTATAATTTATTTTAGTTTTTATCATTCTATGATCACTCCCCAAGTTGTCATTTAACACTCGCCAAGAAAAGTAAACAGCTATATCAGATGAAGAAAAGGTGATATCAGGAGATGACTGTTGTAAATAGTTATTAACATATCTTACCCTAGTGGCACTGCCATCATTAATAGATATATATCCGTATTCTAGCGCTGCGTCTATAATTTGATTGCCTCTTGCATCGGTTTTATAGGACCAATTTGAGTGATGTCCGTTAAAGTCACCGGCTATAAGAGTTTTGTGAGAACACAACGAAAACAGCTCATCCCAATCACATTGTCTAGTTTGGATAGAGGATGGGCAGTAGACTGAGACTATATTTTCCAGATGTTTACAATTTTTAATATTTACATGCAACATTTCTATGCCAGAATTATTAATGTTAGATAATTTTAATTCAGACTTAATAGATTTATGTAAAATTATTGCTACTCCACCATATCCATCAGCTCGATCTTTTCTATAGATGTTATATTGGGATAAGTTTAACAAACTATTTTGTTCTAACCATGTCTCACAGATGATAGCTATATGTATTTGTTCTTTAAACAACAGTGACACAAACTCGGTGATTTTAGGTCTAATACTTTGCGAGTTCCATTGCAGTATATTAATAGCAAGTTCGCGTGATTTGCTATGGGCCATTATTAAAAAAAGAAAAAACTTTATTTACCACATCACCGTCTCTTACAAAACCTATTACAAACTGAATTAATTCTTCAAGCATAACACTGATGATTGACTTGATTTTGACAGCAATATTTGACTTGGAAAAACAGATTTCTTTCAGTTTATCTATTAACTTCTTCAAGTAAAATATATTTCTATAAGTATGCCTCTCTTGCGCTTCTATACCTTCACTTTTATCTGAAGATTGCTCCTCTACATAGACTTCGTTCTGTTCATATCGTCTCTTATCTCTAATATTAGATAACTTCGTAGGTTTTGAAGCATATTGAATGTTTGTAGGCTCCTCCATAGAAATATCTCGACTCGTTTTGCCGTTCTCAGAGTTTTTGGGAAATGTATCCATTGTCTCTGTGTGATTTTGAACTTGCGACAACAGCACATCTCTGTATGACTTTTCTTTGTTAGACGAAAGTGGACCTTGGTTCGTTAGAGTTAAAATATTATCTTCTATGTTAGTACTTTCATTGTCCTGTTGATGGTTATATTTGTTTAGGTATATCATTAAAGCTCTTCTATATGTGCAATTTTCCTCGCGCATGATTTGTCGGATAGCTTTTTCTTTTTTGAAAACAGGACAGGATTTGTTCATAGATATGTGCGGGCCTTTACAATTTATGCACTTAAAGGTTTCGGTTTCACAATTAGCGTGGTTTCCACCACATTTTGGACACAATGTCTTTTTAGTAGGACAAGCCTTAATCAGGTGTCCAAACCTCCAACATCTCGAACATTGACTAACGGGAAAAGTGTATGGTTCTACCTTAAATCTGCACCCGTATATCAGCAAATACGGGGGTAAGGTAGAACTTTTAAAACCAATGCGAATTGTTTCGCTTTGTGTCCATTCACCGTTATCCATTTGTCTTTTTAATCTTTTGGCAGAAATAATTTCTTTTTCACACTCGATACTCTCTAGAAACTCTTTCTCTTCAATTTCTAAGTCAATTTGTTTTACTACCCCATATGACAAACTAATTTCATCTATGAATTGACATCTATAATTCAGACTATGAAACTTACTGCAATTGATCAAACTTTGCGCGTCTTTTCTGTCTTCAAATTGAATAAGTATCTTGTATGGATTCTTGTACTGTATTTTAATAATATTCTTAATATTTTCTACTTTTAATAATTTGGCCATGCCAAAAGGTTTGGGTAAAGTTTCTTTCGATGTTACACATACTATTACAGTCTCATTAATTGTTGATTTATCTGTACTCTCCTTGTTCTCCTTATTATTAGAACTCATTGACAAACTTCTGATTACCTTCTTATTTTTATTTCGCACTGTGATGAACCCGTCGTCGTCTTCTATTATTTCTTCATTATCAGACCGCGCTCTTTTCTCCGGCTTTTTTCTCATTTCCTTCAACCCACTATCTATAACTAGTTGCTCACTTTCCTGCACCAACTCTTCATTTTCTACATCGCTTCCACTCGAATCGCAAAAGTCTATGTTATCCATTATCACGTAACATTTATAATATGAGGGTAGTGAGAGAAAACAAGAATAATGAACTTACGAGCTCGGACACGAATTAACGCGTGCGCTCACCTCAGCGATTCGCGCGAGACTGATCCCAATTCCTTGTGAGTATAATTATCACCTGTTTTTCTCAAATTGATAGCATTATAATGTAGTTACTGTGAAAAACTGACAGAGCGACGAAGTTGTGCAATTATTAATTTGAGTTTAAGGATTTTTATATTTTCATTATTATTGCATTGCTGTCGAGTTTTAAGACTACGTATATGCCAACTGTTACATTGGCATTTTAAAATGTGTCTTCTTAAACTGAAACAGACCAAAGCAAGATCTTTACCCAAAGAAAAAGAAACAAAAATCCGGCGCGGTATCAAATACGGGGCCCATCTATTATTAGAACGGGCTGTAATGACGGAGTTTCCCTCAACGTGAGACCCTCGTAACGAGAGCGCTTTGGAAAAACAGTGGCGAAATCTTGTACCAACGTATTCGATTCTGTATTTATGTTTAGGAATTTTGCTTGTGATCATTAAAATGGTTGCTTCAATGACGGCTGTGTAGTCTCGTGGATGTTTTTTGGACTTGGAATTAGTTGCACCTATTTTTCTTTTAAAATTTTTGTTGATTGTCGAATGTGAAATCGAGGAATTCTCTAAGGAGATATTGGTTAAAGCACACATATAAACTCGGAAAGGGATCGGAACCGTATCGCCTTTCGTCTCGACGTCATACCTTACGTATGCACAAAATCAAAGTGGATCAGCAGCTCCGGTATGTCGCCTCGGCTACGGCTAGGCATTGCCGCGCTTACGGCTAGGCGTCGGCATCCCGAGGCGAGGCGATTACGTTACGATTCCGATTAGTGTGCGTTGCAGTAGGGAATTTCAAACAAAGAACAACTGTACGGCTCGAGCTGATACGGTGAAGATCCCTTTCCGAGTTGATATGTGTGCTGTGTCCTTAAATGATAACATTCGCAATGCTTGCCGAGGTTGGTCCGTGGATGGGTCTTTTCATACCAAGATGCGTGCCTCGAAATACTTACTAAGCCATTGGTCCCATATGTCATTTACTCGTAAAGGTCTTTGTCAGTCGTTATGTTATGGAGATATGCCCGAAAATCTGATAGCAGTCTAGCCAAAAGTTGTCGTGTTACCCAGTTTTTGTGGAGGTCAGATAGATGAATACCAGGTAGCATGTAAAATACTGGTATTCAACTGCTGCTATTTACACTCAAAGCCAACCCCAAAATATGTAGTTGGAAAAAAGGCTAAGCAGTTCATTTCGATTGTAAATTTGGGGGTCGTCATTTTCTCATCGGCCTCCACTATTCATACGCTCCTTCTGTTTATGCCTCTGACAACCTCATACCATAATTCAAAATCACAAGGATCTCAATTTTAGATTCATCAATCATCAATATATCAGCCGAAAGACGTTCACTGCTGGACATAGGCCTCTCCCAAGTGTCGTCACGACAACCGGTTCTGTACGTCTCACATCCATCGGCTATACGCGACGCTCACCCTCAATTTTAGTTTAGAATGTACCTAATCAACTGAGCTACGCAGTCTTCTGATAGACAGAAGCGTCTCGTAAACTGCAACACCACAACCGGTCCTTATCTAATCTGTCCTAATATCGTTAGTCATTAGTGGGTGATAGACGTACGAGCAAGTCCGCGTACTTATGGCCCGACGACCTATTTCGCTCGTGTGTCACCCTAAGTACGCGTAGTTAAAAACAAGACGCGTTGAGAAAAAGGTCGTCGAGCCATAACTTGCTCGTACGTCTATCACCCACTTTATGGACCTAAATAACGCAAGCGCTTCAGTCACACAGTCAGTATTTCCCACTTCGAAAATCACACAAATAGAGATTGAACAAACTATATTCGAGTACTATTTACTATCGCAATGTTTGCTAAAGCTCTTATTAAAACTAACAAACTCGGTTATATTTTCACCTGCGACCTCACCACCAGCAAGCCACGCTGACGGCTTCAAACGCTGGAAAATCATATTGCAATGATAAATGCTGGCTGTAAATTTGAGCTCGGATTGATGGGGATTGTTTAAAGTTGTTATTGGACATTGTAGTTTATAAAAACAGACAACCTGTGTCAATAATTTTTTTTACGTCTGGTTTTGCTAATATCGTCGCTTATTTCGACACTTGGGGCCTTAAAACCACTCAACATACTCACCAGAGAGGCGTTTCTCGTACTTTTGTGAGAGCATTCGCATCTCTGTTGCAAACTGAATAACACCTCTGCGGGTTTAAAAAGGCCACTTTAGCAGAATCAGAAAGCACCCGTCACTCAAATTTTCCCAATCAACCTTGAACCTAAAGCGTTAGCGATAAAGATGAGAATGAAATTGTGTGATTAATATTATGATCCTACATTGATATACACCGTAAAATTTTGATCGTTTTAATCCCGTGGAGGGTCTATACGGTACATGAAACACTGTCGATTTGTAAAAATAAAATAAAAAAAAATACAATATATTTTTCTAAATCTCGAATTAATATACGCATGTACGAAATTAATTTCTTTAGGTTAACGAGTCAATGACCTTTTAGGTAGTTGTCCATCGTTGCGTACTAACAACCTACAGGTCATTGAACTCGCCCCGCTGACGTTTACTTAAAGAAATTAATTTCGTACATGCGTAAATTAATTCGATTTAAAAAAAAGTACTTTATTTTTTAATTTTATCTTTACAAATTGATAGTGTTTCTTGTAGCGAATCGACCCTCCACGGGATTAAAACGATCAAAATTTAACGGTGTATAAAAAACCCAAGATGCACAGTCTCGAACAAATGCAACACTCGAAACTGTCGTTAAAAACTTGTCATGTATCAAGTGTCATGTGTGAGTTGTATGTAGTTATACTATAAACATTTTTTTTTAATCACGGATCGCTTAAATTTGTTTTTACAAAGCAGTGCAGTATGGCGAGTGATGCGCAATTTTTTTTTCAACCTTAATTCAACCTTACACGGATCGCTTAATGTTGTTTTTACAAAGCAGTGCAGTATGGCGAGCGATGTGAGAGTTAGACCCGCTGATTTTTCTGCTTGTTGACAAGTTTTTGACATTGACTGTCACTGAGATACAATGTGCAACTTGAATTTGAATGCTTTTTAAGTATGAGATTTGGCCTTCTGTATGGTATTTGAGTAAAATTATCGGCAAGTTTATTCACTGATTAATTTCGTTGTAGCGTTTAAGATAGTTGACGAAGTTTCTGACATTGACTGTCACTGAGATGTGCAACTTGAATTTGAACGCTTTTTAAGTATGATATTTGGCCTTCTGTATGGTATTTGAGTGAAATTATCGGCAGGTTTATTCACTGATTAATATCGTTGTAGCATTTAAGATAGTTGAGGCTTTTTACAAGATTCATGAAGTCTAATTTCCACGGAGCTTCTAGTGCTATCAGGAGTTAAAGTTAGGTAGGTACAGTTAGGCAGAAATTCTAAAACTTAGTCAGTTGAAGCAAATCTAGTGATTCTCGATACACGAAAGTCTTCCTTTATTCCCAACCCATTTTCCAATGTGCGGTCCAAACACGCACATTTAGTACGTACTACATCATATTCTGACGGTCCAAAAATGTAATGACATATTTTTTATCCCCAAACGTTCGAGTATTTCTTTGAACGTGAAGTGATTTGTCTCTGTCCACTGTGACGGGTACTTCGATTAACATTACTAAGGGTTACCGAAAACGATGAGTTCTACCTTCAGTTTCGACTTTGTCAGTCCAAAACGAATGCTCTTGCAGCAGTCGGTTCAACACATCGGTTTCTGAACTTGAAGTTAAATGTTTTTCAAACGCACCAATGGCCTGGATCTTATCAACCCAGGTCATTTGTAGGGATTGACATATTTTAACGCTAAAACGCAATTAAAAATTATTTTTGGATGACAATGAAGACATTGTCATCCAATTTTACCTCACTTCTTAAATGTCCTTGCATTTTAAGGCTTCAAGCCAAGTAATCCAACATCGACAAGTTAATATTGATAGTTTTAAAGGCTCATAAATGGTTAACATCTTACCTAAAGAACAGAACTCAATTAGTTGAGATAGTATTAGTAGTAGTATAGTACCATAAAAAAAAAATTGAAAAAATTTGGTCACACAGTAAATCAATTAACGCCTCAATTTCTCAAGGAAGCGTCATAGGATGCCTCTTAGTTTTAATCTATGTAAATGACCTACCTAAGACCATAGAAAAGCCATGTGTCTTATTCGCGGACGACATATCTATATTAGTCTCATGACAAAACAATGAAAATATAGAAGAAACTCTCAATTCTATTCTGACTAAAACATGCAACTGGATGAACGACCATAACCTCGAGATTAACTACTCCAAAACCAAATTAATAACTTTTCACCCTTACCAAAAACCCCCTTAGATTTTATCTTCAATAACTCAAAATTAGAAACCGTTAACGAATTTAGCTTACTCTGACTAGTTATAGACACACCCGTAAACTGGAAATCACACATACAGAAAACTCACACAAAAATTTCTAAATTTTGTTACGCCCTTCGTTAAAATAAAAAAAACCACCAATTTTAAAACAGATCTTACGACCTATTATGCTTATGCCTATTTATGGCTCAGCTATGGTGTCACCCTTTGGGGAAACAGTACAGATGCACAAACACTTTTCACCCTTCAAAAGAAATTGGTTAAAATCCTCCTATATATTGAGTAAACAGTTGCAAACCTTTCTTTCAAAAACAACATTTTAACCCTTCCCTGTATATTATCCTTCCCTGTGTATTATATTATAGAGACATGCAAATTTGTATGGAAACATTTTTTTTTATTTTTATTATTGATTGGCACGCGTTTGATCACTATCTCACCTGATGGTAAGCGATGATGTGGTCGAAGATGGAGCACGCTTGCCTAGAAGTAACCTATTCACTCTTGACTTAAAGACTCCCAGGTTGTAGCTATCAGGAAACACAGACTCCGGCAGGGAATTCCACTCCTTAGCTGTACGCACTATGAATGTGTTCCCAAAACGTTTTGTGCGCGTGGGTGGGATGTCCACCATGTACCGGTGGCGCATCGCCGTACGTCTTGTGGTCCGACACCAGGAATTTTATTCAAAACGTGGAGACTCAGACACGCTATCTACTCAGACACCAATCTGGGCTAAACTTACCAAGTTCTCGATTAAAAATGCACTCTAAAAGTCCCTATGTAATGTCCATTAAATTATATAATAAGCTACCCGCATCAATAAAAAAAGAAGAGAAAATTCACATATTTTTAAGAAAACTTAGACAATTTTTGCTAAATAAATGCTACTACTCGGTAAACGAATATCTAAATGATAGACTTATAAAATCATAACTTGAGTACATACCTGCTCAAGACTTTAAATCTCATTCTGTCGATTGTCATTACATCTCTCAATAGATTATATAATTTAGTTTGCTAATAATTTTATATAATTAAAGAAATGCTTCCTCTCTCCTACTTATCTTGCTGTGCCCGACAGTGTCCATATGAACTAAACTTGTTTTTACCACCTAAGAATACATGTGGAATGCAATAAAGATATTGAGTAAAGTGAAAGTCGATAAACAAACATAATTTGCCACACTGAACACCGAGAAAATGTCATCGAACAGCCGCAGAACCAATAAACGTTTATTATATCTGGTCAAGCCAAACTAACAAACATTGCTCCTGTCAAATGTGCGCCTACATGTACATACTCGTATACCTTAACTTCAGATCAAATATAACGCTTGTCCAGTAAATAGGACTATTCCACCCGATATTCGGAAAGCGTCGTCGCTTTCCTGACAGATATTACGTTTCTCATATTATATTTTGGAGTGGAGACGTGGTCGTCAAATGAATATTTGAATAGATGTATGAGGAATGGTCGTTTGTTTTTGTTTTGGCTATCAAAAAGTATTATGGTTACGGGATATCTTCTATAAATATTTTTATTTACTGTCTATAATGCATGTTGAAATGGAATAAAACCGAGGAGAAAAATACACAATAGGTAGGTACACCCAAATTACATTATCAATTTATGTTTGAGTCCTAATTTGATGGACGAGCACATTAGAAGAAACTGGATTTACATTTCCACAATGTTAAAACTACCACTGAGATATTATCCCAATAGAAAAACCAGCACGACTAGGAAAATGAACCGGACCCAAATAATTTCACATAATAATTTATTAAAAAAATTGTACAACTATACAGACCAGGATGGTCTGTGACCCCCAAACTAGGCATTTGCCTATATTTTGGGGGGAATTCACGAATTATCAGTCACTCTAGCGTAGGTATAATCATTATCATCATCATCATATCAGCCGAAAGACGTCCACTGCTGGACATAGGCTTCCCCCAAGCGTCGCCACAACGACCGATCCTGCGCGTCTCGCATCCATCGGCTACCCGCGACCTTCACCAGGTAGCGTAGGTATATTAGACCAAATAGGAAACCATTGAAGAAATTTTTGTATCTAGGTCTAATGTTTTACTAGTAGTACGAATACCAAACAGCGGTTAAATAAAAGTAAAAGCTGATTCCTAAATCATCATCATCTTCATATCAGCCAAAAGTCCTCTGCCGGACAAAGGCCTCCCCAAGCGTGCCTTAACAACCGGTCCTGTCTCGCATCCATCGGCTACCCGCGACCCTCACCAGGTCATCAGTCCACCTTGATTCCCAAATAAAAAACTAGTTCAGGCACCCACAATTTCATTTCCTTTTAGTAAAACTACAGTTACACTGTCCAACAATGTAGTTAAAAGCCACGAACCGATTAGTAGTGTTGTAGCTAAAACGAGGCGTTGTAATTGGTTACCTCCCCGATTTATATTCATAAGCCCGGCCACCTCCATCACAGTGTAGATTGGATACAGCAAACACCGCTACTCAGGTTCTTGTCCCCGTTTCATGTAGTTTGTTTTAAACTTTATTCGTAGTGAAGCTTTTTCGTGTGTGGAAGAATGGAGAAAATAATGTATTTTGGTATAAGAGTACGTTGTACTGATAGTCAGATATAAAAATAGATTCGAAGCAAATTGGCTGTGGCAGATGGACAGACAGACACACGAGTAATTTTATAAGGGTTTTGTTATTTATAATTTCATTCTGACGAAGGTATGGAGCCCTTAAATTGAGACTTTAGTTGTCTTACAAAAGCGGCGCTCTTTCTGTACCCGACATAAACTACCTCTAGCCGCAATTATTTTTAAAAGTAATTCATTAAGATAATGGTATAAAAAATTATGCACTAAAATGATGAAACACTCTGTTAATAATGTTTACGTATTAAAACAATGTTGCTGTTCCATCCAGGGCAGTCCTTGGAACACAAGGCTCGGACTACGCTCGTTCCTGGATCTTTTAAACCACGTCATGCGTCATGATAATGAATAATATTGTATTGTATAATATGTATGTGCTGTAGGTGAAACTTAATAAATAAATATTTTCATTTTTTTAATCATTCAAATGTTCATAAATAATATCATATTTTTTTTTTTATTGTACGTGGATAGATGACGTAGGCTCTCGTTGTAAGACGATTACAATGTTACCGCGTACCTCAGCAAAGTCTATGTCCCTACTTATAATTTATTAGCTGATCCGCGCAACTTCGTCTCTTTGTCCCATTTTTCTTTAATGCTCCGTCCCCATTGGTCGTAGCATAATGTTATATAGCATATAGCCTTCCTCGAGAAATGGGTACAACAACACTAAAATAATTAATTAATTCGAACCAAGTAGTTCCTGAGATTAGTGCGTTCAACCAAATCAACTCTAAAGTGTTTGTTTAAAGCTAAAGCTGCGGCGGCCGGCGGTCTGCAGGGCTCCAGAGAGAGGAACCTCCTAATAATACGAGCCGTGTCCAGAAGTACCGCTTTCTGAATCAAGCCCTTGACTCAGCGGCCTAACGAAAGCCTCCTGAGGTGTTGCTCGAGGCTCATGACTATTAAGCCGTTGGCTGTCACAACTGTCGGTACAATGGTTGCGGAGTCCACTTCCCACATGTCGACAACCTCGCGAGTCAAGTCAATGTACTTGATTTGGACTCCCTATTCCTTTTTCTCTTACGTCTGTTCTCTGTCATTTTCAATCAAACTGCCCATGCTGTACTGTATGTACCTACATTTGAAAATTGGAACGAGCAAATGCTGATGTGAAATAAAAAAAATCAAGGTTGAAGCGTGACTGTCAGACAGTCAGAATCTTTGAGCGAGTCCGGCTCGCACTTGCCCAGTTATTCTATTACTTTTCTGAAATATTGAAAATATGTATGTTCTGAACGACAAAGAATGATGAGACATAAGAATGTAAGTTATTGATGACAATACTATGATATTTTTTTTTTCCTTAGAGAACATTAGGACTTAGTGAAGCAGGGTTTTAAAGTCACATATTCGTAAGTTCTATAAGGAGCTTTAAGTTGAGTTTACGTGCTCTATGAAAGTGAGGTTCTTATGCCACAATTTCTTTGTGTGTGACAACGACCAATAGTAGGAGTTACCACTGCACAGCGAAATGCAATGGCATAGCACTCTAAAGACTGGCCGAGATGGCGTCCTCAAAATATACGCCTCATCAAATTTCATGACACAAAATATAGCATTTTATAGCAGAGATATAACGTCTGAAGCAGGTGTATCTCTGTTTATTTTTAACCGACTTCTAAAAAAGGAGGAGGTTCTTAATTCGGTGGGTATTTTATTTATGCGAGTACACCGATTACTGATTCTTTTTTAGTTCGATGCGATATACTTGCCATTTGGTCCCGTAAAAATTTTATTCAGTTTGTGTTTGGTTCAGTAGTTTTTATTTTATGAGCATTTTGACTTATTTCAATTTCTGCGTAGACGAAGATATCGTCAAAGCTTTTAATTTTCAATTTTGTGGTGACTTAAAATTAAAAAAAAATATAACCGACTTCCAAACAAAACACTACAAAGTATAAAATAACCGTAATTTCGGAAGTCAGTGTTAAAAACAAAGAAACAAAACCAAAAAAAAAACATTTAATAGCAGGGCTGCAGAGATATAACGTCTGAAGCAGGTGTGTCTCTATTAATTTTATAATTAGTTATTGGCATTGATATATAAAAACCCAAGATACACACTCAGCATCTCAAAAATGTCCGCATAAAACTACTACTACTAGTTTCAAACAGTCTCGCATCGCTCGCCATACTGCACTGCTTTGTAAAAACAACTTTAAGCGATCCGTGTAAGGTTGAATTTGCAAAAAAATTGTTTATAGTATAACTACACACAACTCACACATGACACTTGATACATGACAGTTTTTGACGACAGTATCGAGTGTTGCATTTGTTCGAGACTGTGCATCTTGGGTTTTTTATATATCAATGGTTAATGGGATCTTTCTTGGCAAATTTCTCAGAAGACCGGTGTCTGGATATATGCCTAGTTTATGGGATAGGTATGCCTCTTTTTCATTCAACTTATATAATAAAAATACCTGCTTTCCCCTCTACCTAGCTACCTCTACCCTTTTAAATTCACGTGTCATGTCACATATGTAAAGTAAAAGGCATCTAATAGATAAGGTAAGTACATTCATATTGCAGAACTATAAAACGAAACCGTGATGATTGGACAGCCTTGACAGGGGCAAAAGAAAGATAAAAACGTGTTGTATCGACCCCAAGTAACTTGAGACAAGGGCAAAAATATGATGCAAATATGATATTTATTTATTTATTTAAACTTTATGTACAGTAGTGGTACATGGGCGGACTTAATGCAACAAGGCATTCTCTACCAGTCAACCTTTGGGTTAAAAAGACTACACTGTGGTAGGAGTACAACAAAAAAAATAAAAATAAATGGAATCTTTTGGGGAACATTATACAAATAATATATTTAATACTAATAAAATACATATATAAGCTAAAATAATAAACTAAAAGATATGATGTTTTATAATAATCATTCTGATCAAGAGAACTCACAATAATCATGACGAAGACCAAACTAAGAAAGACAGGCTTTTAAGTAGTGTTTTCGTATATTATTCATTTATTTTCAGCCTGTCCTGTTCCACTGCAATGAAACCACTTATCTTCCTTTTCATCATGCGATATTGTTATAAAAATGCAATAAACCGGCCAAGTGCGAGTCGGGCTCTCACACGTAGGTTCCGACCCATAAACCGAAAAAAAAACACGTTTCTTGTCCCCTTTAATTTTTAACCGACTTCAAAAAAAGAAGGAGGTTGTTGTATGTGTTACCTTACAACTCCGTAATTTATGAACCGATTTGAATAATTATCATTTCATGTGAAAGGGTTTCCGATTAGTCCCATTTAAAATTCATCAAAATCGGTTTAGCAGTCTCGGACCCAGTGGAACGCCTACAGGCAAAATAACTGGAATTCGTTTACTTAGATGACGTATTTGGTTTGTCATCCAAGTACACGAAAGTGCGTATTTTGCTTTCCTGCGACTTTCCAGTGGTGTCGTTAGGTTTGGTGTACCTACCACAAAAAAGTGAAAAAAAAAAATAAAAAAACTTTTTTCCACAAAAACACCGATTTCCGAAAGTAAAGATATTTTATACTTTGTAGTTTTTTTTTTATTTGGAAGTGGGTTGTATTTTTTTTGTAAAAAAGTTTTTTTTAGTTTAATTTTTCTTATTTGTTTTTATCGCGGCAATAGAAAAACATATTCTGTGATAATTTCAACTGTCTAGCTATTACGGTTCATGAGACAGACAGACGGACGGATAGCGAAGTAATTAGGTTCCTTTGGTAACCCTTTGGTTACGGAACCCTGAAATGGATTATTTTTCACCGCACTTTTTAGACCGCACACTGTTTATTGTCCTTTCATTCTAACTCGGTCAGTGCTCGATGCAGTGGTAAATAACATTCGGACGTGGCGTTCAAGTTGTCGCCAAATGTTTGCGCTGAGCTACACTGTTTGCCTAGTTTTGTGGGTGCACTCGACGCTTGAAGGTAACGTAGTGCGACAAATAAGTTTGAATGTGATGATGTTGCAGTGGAGCTTCGTATTATCTCTATAACAAGTTAAATGCAGCTGCGGTAAAAGTACCTATCTTAGTTGGTTGACACATCTACTTAAACGGACCCCATCACTTCATTGGGATGAACACGGATAGGCATTAGGAGGAACACAGATGGGTTTTAGTCAGTAAGAGTCTGACACTCCCTTCTGCTGCGCTCAGAGAAGAAAGATTCATTTGATGATATGCCAACTTTAAAAAAAACCCACCACTTTACTAGCTTCTTTTCCATTTGCAATCAGCTCCCATGCCAGTACTTTACATTGCGGGCTACCGAGGTATAATGTGATAAATCGCTCGATCGTGCCCCTCAATGTAATTAAACTTGCATGCAGGTGACGTGGCTTAACGCCTATCGTACGTAACGAAATATCGACTGCAATTATTACATTATAAGATTTTTTTTAAGGATGGGAAATCATCAAATAACTCCTGCTCTGGGTGGAGCAAAAGGGAGTGTCAGACTCTTACTGACTAAAACCCATCCGTGTTCCTCCTAATGCCCTTTGCGTTCCAGGGCCGCGGTGACTCTTTCGAACAAATTCTGCAACCTTGGCAGGTGACTATGGTCTGGATGGTATATAATTATACACATAGGATGTCTTCGTACTATTTATCCCGTTTCTGTGAGTCAATTTTCAAATATCACTGAGACGGAAGCTTGTTAATAAAAGTTTTAACCCCTTTAACGCACATCCTAAGTCCCTAACTTTTTTGTCGTAAGGTTCAATATTCAAATAATAATTTATGAGATATCGACCTTGAAGTGACTGTCCAGAGAAGTGACATAAGAAGAAGTATAGGCAATAATTAGTTACCAATTCATAACTAAGGTCACATTTTACCTTCTTGAAAGTACATTGCTTTCAAGGACATTGTATAATAATAGTACTCCAAAACGGCCCTATTTTTTAAGGATGGTAAATCATCAAATGTTTTCTTCCGCTCTGAGCGGAGAGGAAGGAAGTGTCAGACTCTTACTGACTAAAACCCCTCCGTGTTACTCTTAATTCCCTTAGCGGGCCAAGACGCAATAACTCTCGTACAAATTCCGCAAGGCTAAAATAGCCCTGCAATCTCATTCGAATGTTTTGCCAACCCCTGTCCAAAGCGGGTCTTACCATGAGGTTGAATCCTGACCAAATGAAAGGCGTAATACCCTCTAATCGGCTCAGGAAGACCGCAGCCTACGCGTGTCCAACAAGAACAGTAAATGTTCATTTAGTTGACAGACTAATGGTTTTTAGTAAAAACGGTTCCAATGAAACTATTCGGGGAATTTCTTGTTCTAATGGTTATTTTAAGTGCTTCTGTTTAGAAGTCTATTTTATAGTAACCTCAATTTTAATTACTCAAATAATCACTACATATTATAAAACAAAGTCCTCCGCCGCGTCTGTCTGTCTGTTCGCGATAAACTCAAAAACTAATTCACTGATTTTCATGCTGTTTTCACCAATGAATAGAGTGGTTCTCGGATAGGAAGGTTTTAGTATATAATTTGTCTGGAAAAAAATTAGAGATCCTGAAGAAAATTGCAGCGCGGACGTTGTCGCGGGCGAAGTGCTAGTTTAAAATAAACTATTATAAACAGTATCATGCATGGGAGCTGCACCTTAATCACTGGCAGACATACAGAAGGACAACAAAGTGATCCTATTAGGGTTCTGATTTATCCTTTTGAGGTACGGTTTCCTAGAAAAAGACATATCAAAAGAATGGCGCATTATTATTATTATGTCTCCCATATCAATATCGTTTTTCATAACTTTAAAATAAGCAGATGATATATATTTATGTATAATTGGACCAGTCCCCCAGAGTCTAAAAATGAGATGAAAAAAATATGATTCGTTAGGAACCTTTGCACCCGAGTGCGACTTACACCTGACTGGTTTTCTCCTGGCATATTTCATTCACCTAGCTAATACCTTCAGTCTGTGGTAAGCATTCACCATTCAAATTCAAACATTACAGATTTACCTAAGGTTTACAAAGTTTTCACGCATTCTACACTGTAATATTTGTATCTTCGATACAAATGAAACGATCTTCTGGGGGAAACACTTCTTTTATTTTGGTACAATGTTACACGGTTTAATGTTCTGCTTGAAGTGAGTTAGACTCCACGCTACAACTTGTACACTGCCTAATGTTGCTGAGCTCCACTTTACAGAGTCTGTACTTAACGCATGTGACGTGGCTGTCATAGTGACGAGTCAAAAGCTTATTTATAAGTCTCAAGAAATTTCTGACGCTTACAAATATGAGCTCGACATGCATACAAATATTTTGCTCGTGTATTCATGCATACTATGCAACATTCATCCCTTTCCTATGAGCTTTCATTTAATACATCTTGGTGTAAAATTAATAAGTGCTGGTTTGAAACCACAGAGTAGAATGAAAATGGAGGTTTAACCAGCCTGCTGTTTAGTGTTTTGTTTTCGACAAGATCCGTTATTTAAACTCGGCTCTGGAAGTTGGAATTTTACCTTTTCTAGCAATTTTCATCCAAGATTATTAGTGCTAATCTTCTTGGTGTTTTTTGCCGCTTGACCTATTTTTGGTAGTATACACGACGTTAATAAAACGTTCTGCAAGGTGGCCAATTCGCAGCCTGCAATGTTACATTACATTTACCAATTGCCTGTGGCAAATCAACCAAATAGATGTTTTAGGCATATTTGACTTATCACAGTAATAACTATAAAGCATTGACAAAATTCTTATTTAATTGCCGCTTTTGGCTATTACATAGATAAACTCACACTTTTTCTAATGGGGATAGGTAAAAACTACAGGACGCCACTAGCAGCTACATCAAGTTATACACGCGCGACAGTTGCAAGTTCTACGCACCTGGCCTTTCTGAAGAACATCTATACTAATATTATAAAGCTAAAGAGTTTGTTTGATTGTTTGGTTGAACGCGCCAATTTCAGGAACTACTGGTTCAATTTGAAAAAATCCTTTAGTATTGGATACCCCGTTTATCGAGCGAGGCTATAGGCTATATAATATCACGCTACGACCAAAAAGAGCGGAGCATTAATGAAAAATGTGACGCAGACGAAGTTGCGCGCGTCAGCTAGTCACTAATAAGATCCGTGTAAGTCCTTCAGTGGCGTCTCCTCTTGGCTTCCATTAACTAAATACTCCTTGTTAATTTAAACTTGTACGGCCTGTATGGAATGTTGTGCTTGAGTTGAAGTCAGATTAAATTAGCGTGTGTTCCACTACTTAAGTAAACGTTTTGTTAGTCAAAGGGTTGTTGTTTCACGGCTTTCGTGTTGATTTTGACACGTCTTTATAAAATAAACTAGCCTTTTCTCGTGGCATAGTATTACATGGTAGTACAGGAGCTGTGCATATTTTTGGGTTAGCGGGTTATACCACCCAACGTCTTTTCTCCCTTTTCTCGCGGCATAGTATTACATGGTAGTATAGGAGCTGTGCATATTTTTGGGTTAGCGGGTTATACCACCCAACGTCTTTTCTCCCTTTTCTCGCGGCATAGTATTACATGGTAGTACAGGAGCTGTGCATATTTTTGGGTTAGCGGGTTATACCACCCAACGTCTTTTCTCCCTTTTCTCGCGGCATAGTATTACATGGTAGTATAGGAGCTGTGCATATTTTTGGGTTAGCGGGTTATACCACCCAACGTCTTTTCTCCCTTTTCTCGCGGCATAGTATTACATGGTAGTACAGGAGCTGTGCATATTTTTGGGTTAAAGGGTTATACCACCCAAAGTCTTTTCTCCCTTTTCTCGCGGCATAGTATTACATGGTAGTACAGGAGCTGTGCATATTCTTGCTTATGCCACTCAAAATTAAAACAGGTAACTATCCGTGAAGCTTTCGTTAACGAATCAGTATTTCCTGAAAAAACTTTTTACAAACAGACAAGTACAAACAATTTTGCGTCTTGTAAGAAAAATGTAGGAATTCAAAATATATCTATTACTTACACAATAATTAATAATAATAGAATCTTGACTTGAAACAAGCTGTTACTATGAAAAAGAGTTTACTCAGCCTCCGCTGTCCGTCCTTCTGTCCGCTCGTCCGTCCATTCGTCCGACCATCTGTTTGTCAGAGGGTTGTATCTCAAGAACCGTAATAAGTAGACAATTGAAATTTTCATCGAGTGTGTATTTCTGTTGCTGCTGTAACAACAAACATTAAATACAACAAAAATTTAATTAAATTTAAAATGAAAACATTTTGTTTAACGATGTCTTTAAGATGCTGTACAGTGATTCGTACCTTTAAGCCTTCTGTACCGTCAGTTGTAAGCATTGTGCAAAAATTAAGGCATTTTAGCTGCATCATAACGAAAAACTATTACTCTCTAACATAGCACATCATAACCTAAGTAAGCTTCGCACACCACACTGCCATCCATCTTCATTTATTCCATGTCATCTCTAAACTTTCTACATTTTATCGTTCAATAATTTTCAGCAGATCTCCCTCACTTTTCACCTTCGCTAGCTCTTTTACGCCAATGATTAATATCCATACTTCTGATATTTTATCAGATCCCCGTCGAGTGCGTGACAGTTTTGTCTTATGTCGTGCAACTCTATGAATTTATGGCATAATTATGGGGTGAAAAAACATACTTTACTAAGACGTTTGTCTTAATACAGTTTGTCTTCTTACCCGACTATGGCGAAGCAAAAAGGAGGGTTATGATATGCGAGTCAGTAATGTAAACTAATATGGTGGATTGAGATTTTTAGGGTTTCGTACCTCAAAAGGAAAAAACGGAACCCTTATAGGATCACTTTGTTGTCCGTCTGTCCGTCCGTCTGTCTGTCTGCCAAGACTCTTTATCTCGGGAACGCTTAAAGGTATCGAGTTGAAATTTAAACCATATACTCGGGTCTAGTCTTTTGAAGTTGTGAAAAAATCAAACTTCTCTGCTAACGTAAAATAAAAGCTAGGCTTAAATTGTCTTAATGGAAAAATGTATTTATACATTTTGTGTAAAGAATAATAAATAAAACCGGTCAAGTGCGAGTCGGGCTCGCTCACCGAGAGTTCTGTACAAATTTTTAGGTACATATTAAATAAAGACTGTATTTTTATGATTTAATTATAAATGTTCAGACCTTTCCCCATACGTGTAGATGGTATTACTTGCCAAATTTCATAGTTCTTGGTATTTTGATTCCCTTGAGAGTGTCGAAATATACGTTTTTTGCGGCATAAACGGTCGTATTTTTTTTACGTTAACTTAAAAGTTTGGTTTTTTCACAGCTTCAATGGACTGTAGACCTGAGTTCGTGGTTTTAATTTCAACTCGATACCTCCACACGTTCATGAGATAAAGGGTCATGACAAACAGACGGACGGACAACAAAGGGATCCTATTAGGGTTCCGTTTTTTCCTTTTGAGATACGGAACCCTTAAAAGTAACTAAGTGTTGTTACAGTTTTCCCGCCTCACCATGTGTTATTGATGGGAATACTCGTGATTATCGTTCCGTCTTTGTTTACAAAATATAAGCCATTAAAAGAAACATGTTATTGAGATGGGTTTGCTCTTGACTCTAGTCTAGGTTAGAGGTGACAGAGAAAAAATTGACGATGGAGTGAAAACTGAATTCTCTTTAGGAATGAGAGCCGATCTATTGTCAAATACAGTTATTAATAAATTCATTAATTGGCAACTATAGAATTTAGGCCTTTGTTTATTGACACTGTTATGGCCGAAAACAATTAGTTCAATGACCCCTGCTCACCAATATCTCTTCACACGTAAGTATCTAATGTATGCATCGATATTAGCTGTCTTTTGATATCGACAGGGGTCATTGAACTAATACCTAATTGCTTTAAGTCGATTACCTAGAATTATTTTATTCGCACGAAATTGAGTAGGTTTATGCAATAAGTTTGTGCTCCAAGGTGGACCGATGACCTCGTGAAGGTCGCGGGTAGCCGATAAATGCGGGACGCACGGGGTCGGTTGTTGTGACGAAACGCGCTGGGAGGCCTGATGATGCTGATGAGGTATCATCATCATATCAGCCGAAAGACGTCCACTGCTGGACATAGGCCTCCACCAAAGGGGGGGTTTGCCATAATCGCCACGCTTGGCAGGCGGGTTGGCGATCGCAGTGTATGGTGTTGCGGTTTACAGAGAACGCTGCTGCCCATTCTCTGGTGAGTCCCTTAGTCGCCTCTTATGACAACAACGGGAAGTGATGGGATGGTATTATTCTTTTACGGCACCATACGGCACCGGCTGACACCATACGGCGGATGAGATATACAATACAGTTAAAAAAAAAAACAAACAATATTTTAATGGGATACTAAAGTTAATAATAATGGGAGTTACCTAATCTCTAGATATACTGATACAATTACGAAATTCCTTCACAGTCAGAAATACACTACCGCGGTTGAGTGCCACCCACTGGCTACTTTTATTCCGGAGAAGCCTGATTCCTGTGGAAAACGCAGGAAAAGCTGGCTGAAACAAAGATATGAATATACCTACAAACATACACTCTCGAAAAACAATACCCTTCTTTTGGGCCAGTCGGGTAAAAATAGCTTATCAGCCTTAAGTAACTGAAAGGTGGTTTTTACCATACTCAATAAAAAATAACACAGTTTTAAATAAATAAAAAATACCAATCACAGGTACAGACTTTGTTTAAAATAGTAAAAAAATATATATATATTTGTCTCGATATTTTACACAAATGTAGCATGAAAAATAAAAGTGACTACAAAATAAGTAGTCGTTGGTACGTTTAAAATTCTTTTCATTTTTATTGTAAACGCTGCACGTAGAGAATAAATTCAACAAATGTCGCTGGTTGATTTATGGACTAAAATTCAATATATTGTAGACATTTCTTATTTTAAAGGATTATCTGAAATGCAAATAAAGATAATGAATGATCGTGTGTGAAATGTTATACGTATGAAAAAAAAAACAAACAATTTTCATTTCTAAAATATGTTTGTATTTATTTAAATAAAATGTCTATTGGAATATGATTGAAGATAGTGACAGAAAATAAATACATTCAGTTATTTTAGAAACATGCTTTGCAAATTTTTATAATTAAATAATGGCGAACTGTAAATACTTAATCCTCTGTGATTGCCGATTTTAATTTTGATGAAAGTAAATAAAAACCATCACACAGGTACGTATAACCAAAACATTAATGCTATTTTCGTCCAAATTAAAAATTTGAATGAAATATTTCGATACTGCTCGATATATTGTTCGTTAACAAACACTAAATTAACTGATATAAATCAATCGTAATTTCATCCAATAATGAAGCTTTATCCCATTAATTTCGAACATAATAATTTAATAAAATTAACTGCAAAATAAACAAATAACTCAAATAAATCGTTGTTCATTTGTTTATCACCTAGGGTACGGATAGTATAATTAAAACGTACCTGAGGCATAAAATAGTGCAGAAGGTCGAATCCACATAAAGCAATGACAGGCAAATGCACATATAAATGGAAGGCGCCAGATAAATAAAGTACATTGACCTTTCCCTTATATCCCTTCGTAGATACCCGAACAATAAATAGTTATGAATCGTTTTTAATTGCTAGAAAACGTAAAGGATTACGATAGAAATCGTTTTAGAATAGCTTTTTATCTTTATTTTAGTTTTTGATATTAAGAATGTCAATAAATGGATGTGGTTCAATGACCGTTATTGCGCATTTAACTGGCGACCACCATAGACGAGTCAACATCATTTGAGCCAAAAATCGTCCACAGCTGGTCATACTAAAAATCGTAGACTATCCTAAAGCGTCAGCACATCGACTGATCCTGTGCTGTCGCATCCAGCGAACTCCCGCAGGCCTCTCCATGTCATGGGTCCAACTTGAAGGAGTTTTCCCAACGCTACATTTTTAGAACGCGAGAGTCCTGCAGGACCTTTTGGCTCCATCGACCATCCATTCTGGGAGCAATCTGCAAATCACTAACGATGCCTCTCTTGTTATGCTCGTTCTAGAGCAGTGGTTCCCAAACTTATTTTGTCTACTGCCCACTTTGAGAATAAATTATTTTTTAGCGCCCCCGTTTTTTCACCTACTTTAAAACCACTATAACTTCAAATTAAATTAATTAATTATTGTGAGCTATATTAGCGGAGATTAAAAATTCATTCAAAACGAGACTTTTACTATTACCTATTACCCGCAAGAGTTAACTTGAGACTTAAGCGCAGTAGGTAGTATACAACGGCGCTCAGGTCAATCAGGTCTCAGCAATCTCTTAATTAATATTAGTTGATGTTCACAAGTTGTAGTCGAGAGTCTAGAGTTCAGTCGGTGTCTAAGAGTCCTCCTAGCTAGATGAAATTACAAATCGCCCCCCAAGCCTCTACACCACCCCCCCTATTATTTTTATTCTGGGTCTCTTACCGCCCCCCTTTAGGCCTGCAGCACCCACAAGGGGCGTTATCGCCCACTTTGGGAAAGCCGGTTCTAGAGGCACAAAACACTTGCACTATGAAACTTTTACGAGGCCAAATCCAAAGCCGCGTTTCTGCCTGCAAGCAATTGGCATGCAAGTTTAAGTACGTTGCTGGGCACGATCGCACGATTGATCACTTTGTACTTCGGTGCACGAAATCTAATGCACCTTGCATGCAACCTAGTTGAAACAGAATGCAGAATTCCCTGCCGGGGTCTGTGTTTCCTGATAGCTACATCCTGGGAATCTTTAAGTAAAGAGTGAATAGGTTACTTCTAGGCAAGCGTGTTTCATCTTCGACCACATCATCGCTTACCTTCACTCTCCATTGGTCGGTTTGACGACGACAGTTCTGACGCTTCACGATATATATATCGTGAAGCGTCAGATCGAGTTTTGTTCGCCCACCGTACATTGGTGAGATCACCCCGCTGCACTCATCTGTGCTCACGACTCGTGCCGTCTACTATACGTGAAGTGTGTCTATGTGCGTGTGTTTTCGCTCAATTTATGGAGCCAACCTTCTGTTTTATTATATTTCTTTGCTCTAGTTGTGTATATCAATAATATTCATTAACACTAATCTGATTAATACCTTCTGATTATTTTGCGCTGCTAAATCGTAGCGGATTAATCGTTTTTAATGTTATTAGTGACTGCAAAGTTTTGTTTTAATTATTTTTGTGATGGATATAGACGTACTTACTTGATGAGTACTGATTTTTTTTTTGTGTAGCATGTGCATATTTTTCTTAAAGAATATGAAATCATAGCGCAAGGTTCAGTATCTGGTCCACTACACTACCTGGCATACGTAAATGACCTAGAAAATATTATAACGCACTGTTCCCTTTATCAATATGCCGATGACACCTGTATAATATCTGCAAACAAAAACCTTAACGTGGCCGCCGAATGTTTGCAAAAAGATTTTACTACTATGGCTAAGTGGGCACATGATATGGGACTTGTTCTGAATCCACAAAAAACTAAAGTTATACACGTCCATTCAAGTCATACAAATACCTCCCATCCCTTTCAAATTATAGCCCATAGTCATGATTGCCTGCATAATAACGTGCCAGATTGCGACTGTTCGCCTATAGAGCAAGTCCCATATCATACCTATCTGGGGCTAATAATAGATAACCGATTCAATTGGAGTTACCAGGTGGATTCGGTCTGCGGTAAGTTACGTGCAATACTTGCAAAATTTTCCATTCTTAAGCGCAATGTACCGTACAGGACCCTCCTTCAAATGTACACAGCCTTTGCTGAGTCGATAATCTCCTATGGACTCACTCGTTATGGAAGAACATTTAAAACTCACCTGGATAAAATACATAATTTGCAAACAAGATTATTGAAACTCGTGGTACCAAACTATGTAAAAAACAAATACCGAGACAATTACGTTGGCTTATTTAAACATTGCAAAGTATTGCCTGTTCTAGCGCGTGCCGAGTATCTGTTACTCATTGAACATTTTGATAACAACGATATTCAAGTTCCAGCTAAGAGTGACGTAAATACGCGACAAGCCAAATCAAAATTATTCCAAGTGCCTCGCAAAAATAACTTTTATGGTAGGCGTACGGCTTCTTTCACTATTCCCAATTTATTAAACAAAATACCCGTAGAAATTAGAGACTCAATGAATAGTAAAAATATTAAGCGCAAGCTGAAAGAACATCACATCAACTTGATTATAAGTTAACTTTTTATAGCGCGTTGATCAAGTGGTCAGGTCATGGCATGCTAAGACAGACCCCAGGGGTCTAATTGTGTGCCTTTTGTAAGTCTAAGGAAAAACCCCTTTTTGATGAATAAATAAATAAATAAATAATAATAATAATTAAAAAACAATTTGCCTTCCAAAGAGTACCTAAAAGTTACATTCGAAACCAATTTATCTCCGAACTAAAAAAAGAAAGCTCATCTCAAATATTTAACCACATTTTCACTATTTCAACTTCAACCCTGAATTTTTAGACAAACATCTGTTACCCGATATAAAAAAAGCTTTTTACCCAAGACTCATAACTATTACCCGTAACTGGCTGTGAAACTAGGAGAAAGGCCGACTGTCCACTGGAGCGGAGAGGAGACAAGCGGAACGGAGAGGAGACGAGTGGAATGGAGCTGTGTAAATATTAACCTATGGAGTTGCATAAAATCTAGATTTGCGAACTAGCATAAAAAAAAAATATCCTAACCTGAAAAGCGGAGCGAGGAAGCAGTGCATTAACAATTTGTTACTACCTCGCATCGATGAAAAAATCTTGTTTCGACAACATGTCTGTTGTCCGCAATATTCCGCATTTAACTAACTTAACTGATCTCCCGCCGCCGCCCGCTCAAATTACTTGACGCGTGAACTCAGTGTAGCTCCGCAGTCTCCGTTCCACATTCCACGTTCCACAGTCTACAATTTCGCTCCGCATTACTCCCTCGCTCCGCTCCGCTGCCTCGCTCCGCGTCAGTGGATAGGCAGCCTTATGTTCAGAAACAAAGAACAAACGACGTTCAATGATGTGCCTAGTCTTATTAATAATTCCTAGGGTCTGACTAACGGTTTCACTAAGTGTCAGAGTTTTCGACGCCATCTTGAATTCTTTATGTACGCACTATACGTAAAACTAATGGATGGAAGTGTGGAAAGCCTATTGTAGTGCTTTGAGGAGAAGTAGGATTTTAAACTTTGTTTTTGTAGCAGTACAGATGGGTTTTGGTTGTTACTGAAGCTGTTAAGGCTGTGTCATAATTCTGTGGAACGTTTGCTAACTTTGTCTGTATTTCATGTTGTGTTGCTTTGTTGTGAAGTGGCGTAGCTTTACTACAGTGTTTTTCAGACTACCGAAAATTTTTGGTATTCGACAAAATCAATTTAATAACTGAACAATGATGTAAAGATGCCATCTGATAAGATGTCATGGTCGTCGTTGAGATGACAGCGAGATGGGAAAACCAACTTTCCCTATCTTTTTAAATTGATATCTCGTTTGTTGTTAAGGAAATTTGACGACGGTTGGCGCAGTGGTGGAGCGATCGACTGCTACGCTGCGTGTCGCGGGTTCGATTCCCGTACGGAACAAATATTTGTATGGCCTACAGATAGTTGTTCCGGGTCTGGCTGTTTGTGTATGTGAAATTGTATGTTTGTAAAGGGTACACTACATTAATACGAAAAACTTTATTCCGACAGTCACAAATACGAATTTCAAAATACCGATGTTCATATTTCCGAATGGTCCTAAATTCCAGTTTGGCCGGGCCAAGAATTAATTATACAGTACTTGTTATGGCTAAATTATATTTTTTAAGTCTGTTTTAAGTAAAACAAAAATAAGGCGAAAGTTCGGTCTTCGTTTTTTAAACTATGGTGACGTTAAAAAGTGTAAAGTTCTGCAAGACATTAAAAGCTATCCTTCTAAGCTTTTAACTAAGAGGTTCCTTTTATAACTTATAAAAAAGCCGTAAAATCTTCATTAACACACTTACCTACGCTATTCATTTTGTAGTAACGTATTCAGATATAATCTTTAGAAAACCAGCAGTCATACAACATTATTCTCAAGTGAATTACTTATTAATCTGGAATTTAAAAAAATTGGTTGTTTGTAAAGTAGGTTTACGATCGAGATGTTTACGTGATAACGTCTTAACCGCACGAGAAAATCTCCATTCGTTTGTATGCCGCTAGAGTGAGAGAGACGGAAGATCTTTCCACTCACTCGAACGCTATGCCAGCCTCCGCTCGTGAGGATTCCGCGTGACAAGTTTCACGGAATGACTGGTAGCGCTCGAGATGAGACGGGAGATCGGTCCGTCTCTCTTTCGTTATACCTGCGATCGCGCTCGTGAGGTTTTGGTGTGACACAAGTTTCTGAACATGTCACCCGACTAAAACGATTTTAAAGACGTTATCACGTCAAAAAGGAAAGAAAGAAAAAAAGTTTATTTGCGCCAAGCATGACGGGCTCCAAAAATAAAAAACAAAATTACAATTTTATGAAAGTTGGGAAGATATGCGTCACACTTGCGCAAAACGACCATTGCTAAGCATAATGCTGGGTCTTGTGTGCGAGACAGAGCCACAGCGCTGGTTTTCAGCGATAGAAGGACAAAATTTATAGGTATTTAGCTTTCTATGATAATTTAAAAACAAAACACTGAGAAATGAAAACAATTGAATAAAGGTAAGTCCAGTGTATCTTGAGATTAAACGGTGGCGCTGCTTCCCAAAAAAAAAATCACAGTGACTGCGCCAATATATTTGGAAGTTAGTTCCCAATTCTGCCGCAGGCCAAGTGTAACTGGTCGCTTGTAAGCTGAAAGTATCGTTAATCATAAGTCATTTAACTAGAATGACTGTCGACTTCTCATTCATTTGAAGCGAAATGAAAAGTTGATGAATCATTTTGAATAACGAAAATAAATCGTAATTTTAAGCGAAGACCGAACACTTTCATTTTAGGGGTTTGGACACACACCAGTGTGCTTTCAATCATGTATTTACTAGATAATCTCAACATGTCCTTTTTTCCGGTAGAAAAATTTGTTTATTTAGAAAAAAGCTTTTACCCCTCACTACGATTTTCTCCTGTATTGTGGATAAGTTTACAAACATATAAACTCATATACACGAACAGCCAGACCCGGAACAACTTTCTGTAGGCCATGACAATTATTTCATCCATGCGTGAATCGAACCCATAACACGCAACGCAACTGCCAATCCCTCAAACATCGCGCCAATACTGTCGACTTGGTAAAAAACTTGGTTCATATTGTTTAAGTAATTGTATTTGCCGAAATATAACGCTAGACTTGGTATCTATCTTAGGAGCTGGGTCTGTCGGTTCTTCGTGCGAACCAATCAAGCACAAACGTGGGCTGTCAGACAATATTACCAGGCTTGTTGAAGGAGTTTTCGTCAATAGAATAACACACCTCATTTATCAAGATCTGAATGAAAATGAAAACAAATGGATCCACTACATATAGGTATATTTATTCAAAGGTAAATAAATTATGCAAGTGAATATCAATGTCACACACATACGATACTTAATTAAGTAAACAATTTATGTAAGCTAAGCTAAAATAAAAAAAAAGTAAAAAAAATACGACAGCCTTATCTAAAAATAAAGGCAAAAAAATTGAATGATTTAAGTCTTGGATGGGAACAAAGTAAGAACTAAATAAATTATTATTTACTGTGTAATTAAGCCGCTATTGTCTCTAAAAATGGAAAACTTAACATTTTTATTGGAGTCGGGAGACATAGCTATAAAGAAATGTTCAACAGAACTGGGGGGCTATTCTCTAAGCCAGAAGTCCGTAGGCTTAGTTGCGGGTGCAACTAAGCCCGAAACTACGGACTTCTACTCGGTATTCTACTCCCATCACCTAACCACTAAGAATTGTAAATACATGATTGAAAACACACCAGTGTGTTTTCAATCATGTATTTACTAGATAATCTCAACATGTCCTTTTTTCCGGTAGAAAAATTTGTTTATTTAGAAAAAAGCTTTTACCCCTCACTACGATTTTCTCCTGTATTGTGGATAAGTTTACAAACATATAAACTCATATACACGAACAGCCAGACCCGGAACAACTTTCTGTAGGCCATGACAATTATTTCATCCATGCGTGAATCGAACCCATAACACGCAACGCAACTGCCAATCCCTCAAACATCGCGCCAATACTGTCGACTTGGTAAAAAACTTGGTTCATATTGTTTAAGTAATTGTATTTGCCGAAATATAACGCTAGACTTGGTATCTATCTTAGGAGCTGGGTCTGTCGGTTCTTCGTGCGAACCAATCAAGCACAAACGTGGGCTGTCAGACAATATTACCAGGCTTGTTGAAGGAGTTTTCGTCAATAGAATAACACACCTCATTTATCAAGATCTGAATGAAAATGAAAACAAATGGATCCACTACATATAGGTATATTTATTCAAAGGTAAATAAATTATGCAAGTGAATATCAATGTCACACACATACGATACTTAATTAAGTAAACAATTTATGTAAGCTAAGCTAAAATAAAAAAAAAAGTAAAAAAAATACGACAGCCTTATCTAAAAATAAAGGCAAAAAAATTGAATGATTTAAGTCTTGGATGGGAACAAAGTAAGAACTAAATAAATTATTATTTACTGTGTAATTAAGCCGCTATTGTCTCTAAAAATGGAAAACTTAACATTTTTATTGGAGTCGGGAGACATAGCTATAAAGAAATGTTCAACAGAACTGGGGGGCTATTCTCTAAGCCAGAAGTCCGTAGGCTTAGTTGCGGGTGCAACTAAGCCCGAAACTACGGACTTCTACTCGGTATTCTACTCCCATCACCTAACCACTAAGAATTAATGGCAATACGATTTGACAGTTCGTCATTCATTCTTAGTTCGAGTTCGGGACTAATCGTAAGTCCGTAGATGATACGGAGTAGATAGAATACCCGCACCTAAGCCCGAAACTACGGACTTCGGGTTTAGAGAGTAGGCCCCATGTTCCTTGATTGAAGCCCTAGTTTATGTTTTCACTGCTTTTTAGGCAGTCGTGTAAAAAGAGGTAACATTGGTAAATTTAAGCTTAAAATTGGTTATCCCTGAGTCCCTTCCTGAGCGACGGGCGAGAAGTCACGGGAAAAAACGAATTAATATTATAAAATTCTTCTGTTTCTGAGTGAGTGACTGACAGACTGGCAACGCACAGCCGAAACCGCTGGTCGTAGAAAACTGAAATGGTATGAAGGTTCCTTGGGGAGTGTAGGGAAATGCTCACTAAGAGAGAATTCCCCGAAATTCCTACAGGAACAGGAAAAATCGGGATATGCGCGGATGAAGTTGCGGGCAAAAGCTAGTTATTTTTATAAAATGATTCATTGTCAGTGTGCCTCAGTCCTTATCCTTTAAAGTCATTGACTTAAAGCTTCGAAATGACAACGGAATAATAAATTGAGTAACGATACGATTTATTTGTTGCCTGAATAATAAAGATTAGTATGTAAATTGATCTGAAAAGGTATCAAACTGCACATTCTGAAATATTATAATATGTTACCATTGGAATTTATTTCAATCATATTTTATGAAGCATCTATAGTAAAATTTAAACTTTTGATTATTCACCTTTACGTAGAATGTTTACGAAATAATAGCTGACTCGCGCAACTTCGTCTGCGTCACATTTTTTATCAATGTTCCGCTCATGTTAGTTGTAACGTGATTTTATATAGCCTTCCTCGATAAATGGGCTATCCAGAACAAAAATAATTTTTCAATTCGAACCGTTAGTTCCTGAGATTAGCGCGTTTAACCAAACAAAAAAACTCTTTAGCCATATAATATTAGTATAGATGGCAAGCACTCCGTAAGAACTTACGTAAATTGCCCTAAAATTAGTAATTTTGATACACATTTGTCGTCGGTGCATTGGTTGCAAGTGCAAGTTACAGTGACCACGAGGACCTGAGTTCGAGCCTCGGGTCGAGCAGAGTTATCGGTATTTTTTTATCTGGAATTTCTGTCTGGTTTGTTTATAGAATGGTACTTACCTCACCTATTGCGTGGTACTAAAATACATATAACTGGCAAATTAGGAGAGAAATACTGGTACACCCCTGTTAAATCTTTAATTGTCTAATACAGGTGTTAAATTAGCAACCTAATAGGGAACACGTAATAGATCCATTTTTGCTTTAATTTTAAAAAAACTCCATCTAGAATAGACCACCACATAAATAAGAAATGAAAGCGCTTTAATTTATTGCCAAAATTGCGTTTTTAAACCGACATTTTAAATTTTCGCGTGAAAACGGACGAATCAAAGTCATAGAGCAAGATCCCAGTGCTCCCAGAACTTACATATTTTCTCTGAAAAAAAAAATGTGGAACAGAATAGTGTTAGTATGTAGGTACTTTGAACATACGCATAACTGCTAGCGACGCGATGGCCAATTTGTAAATATCATCATCAAATGCTCGCTATAAAACGACTAGATCATTTACTCGATTTTTACAAAATATTCTTAAATAATTAGTAATATTTTAATGACTAATTAGTCATTGTAATAATGTAAGATCTGATCGCTATCTCCACTGAGAATTGAGATCCTATTCACAAAGCTGTAATTCGGACACAGTTTATTTATATAAGTATAAATAATGAAAACTGTAAAACTACCTTTTAGACTTTTGAAATATGTCTTATACCTACATCACTTCAAAAATTGCCCGTTGGACCGAGCTAGCAGATATGTATGCGTACGTTGAAATTACACTAGCACTATTCTATCAAAATATTTTGTTACTGCGAAAGTAAGTAACGTCTGGGAGCCCTGGGGTTTTGGAATAATAATTAACAGTAGTTACGTCACCAGACGCTGATTGGTGTATTAAAACACGTTCCGTTTCACGTTACGTTTAATTTGTAATTATTGTTAAAAATCAATATAACTGGAATATAAACGTTGCACTGGCCCTTCTATTATGCTTTTTAACATTTTTGTCACAAAATATTGATAAGTATTGTATCTGCATCTTTCCTATTCACCTGAAATAATTTGAAAACACATTCAATCTTAACCTAGATACGGCAAGGCCGTGCCGGTGGGTGCGTACGTGCGTCACTTCCTCCCCTAACACTTCCAGTTCCGTCACATCCGGTGCAACACAAAGGGAGGAACAACCCCTTTATTTTTTATGATGCTTTGTTACCTGGCCGCACGTCGACCTTATTGTAAGAGGAATTCAATAAATCTGCCTGTGTCTATGCTGGTTTCAGCTTCCAGTCCAACCAGATTCGAATAATGTCTTCTGTTCAAATTACTTGACTGCCGCACTGACGCTGTGTAATTTACAGAATAGACCGGTATTTGAATAGTTGTTATTTCATACGATCAACGAGCATTTATCTTGATTATTTGTTAATGTGTTGAAATCTAATTTTTTAAATATCGCTCACACTTGGGCTTGCCGAATGAAAAGCGAAACAAAACCTCATTCCACAATATTTCGTAGCTCCCGATGTGAATAACCCTAGCACCTAGTGGTGTGAACTGGGTCGGGGGTAATACACAGCACTATCGTCGATCTATAGCCGTTAGATCATATCTACGAGCTAAGCGTCTGCCTATTGAAATTCTAAAAGCGTTTCTCTGTAATGAATGCCTTTTGAGGAAGTGGTGGAACATGCAAACTGATGGTATGTTGTGTCGGTCGAAAATAGCAACACGTCTAGAGTGTTAAGGAGAAGGTAGGCCAAAGTGTTCTTAATAATCCCGCAGACAGGTGCCATGTGACCGCGCCACAACGATTTTTCTTCATAAATAAATGTTCTACCTTTAATCCGTTGAACAAAATCTATGAAAACACGCTGTCGCAATGTCGCGTCGTGACTGTGTTCAGGAGCCTAATTTTTATAATTCGTCAATTACATGTACTTAAGTCAAATTTTATAGAAGGCAGCCTATATAGTCATCGATTGGGATTATATCAAGCAGATTCCATACAAAGAAATCACAATCGTAAAGGATGAAAATTAAAAATTAAAAAAACCCCCAACTTTTAATTTAATATAGGTACGTTTCTTTGGGACAAGCGTTTTCGCCTCGGGAGACCGCAAATTATTGTATTTGTTAAGTACATATATTATTAGCGGTCCTCGATGCGAACACCCCTCTTTTATGGCCGGTGGTTAAAAAAGAAAGCAAAAAACAAGCATTTTTGAACCAACTCAATATTTTCCTTATGTCCTAAACAGAACCACGAAACAACATCACAAACGTCGTCGTTTCAAATCAGGCTCATACCAACATTCAGAAAAAAGCCGAAAAAATCTCTTTTCAAAAATCCAAAAAGGCGGTTGTTCGCGCGTTATCTTGTCGCGTCGCTTGGCACATTGTAAAATTTAGAGTTCTGTGCCTCGGGCCAAGGAGTTCCTTCATCAGACTAATTAGGTACCTGTCTCATACATTGTCGTTCAACGACCTGTATAGCTTTGCACTAGTGATCTCTTACTTCACAAAGAATTATAACAGGGGGGAGATAATATTTAAATTAAACTTTTTTCCCTTTGAATTAAAATGCCAGTCCTTGGGGACTTAGCATTGTAAATCATCTGTTTGTTTGTTTGTTTTTTCTTTATCATAATAAGTAGGTATTGTTTGAATTGAATTATAGATTGTGGTGAATGAAGTTGGTAGGTACCTAAAGTTAGCATAACATAACATAAAATCATATTCCCCGAAGTGAACTAGTTTACCTATACCTAATACGCCGACATATCGCCATGCATGTTTAAATCTCATGTAAACGGCAAGCTTATTGTCATGAAATGGGTAAAAGTTAAAACTCCAGGCTGTCCAGAAATTCCAGATAAAAAATCCAATAAAGTTATGCCCGACCCGGCAATCAAACTCAGGACTTGATGCTCTTTAGAAGGCAGAGGCAGTTCAGAAATAGATAACATACACTGAAAAAGCAGCCAATAATCTTTCCACTACCTGGTCTCCTCTTGTTATAGTTGTCAAAAAATAAAAGGCCCGTTTTGACAGCAGGATACAACATTTCTTTACTAGTAAGTATGAAAGCGACTATCATCTTCCTGCCCTCATCCCATGTTACTGGGGTCGGTGCAAACACGTTTTTTTCTTCCATTCTGTTCTATCAGTCGTCACTCTATCACTAAGTATGAAAGAGACATAAAATTAAATCTCTTTCGCACTTAGATGTAAAGCAATCTTCTATCCCTCTCTACTTAGCTGTCAAATTGGACTTATTAGATTTTGGTGACTGTAGAAGATAACACGGTACTGTTATTTTCTACTTCGAAGCTACATTTTCCCATCAGTTTACTTCAAACTTCATAAAACCCAATATACATTCCCGACACGTTTCGCAAAACGAATTCAAAACAACGAATCCAGCAATTCGTTGTTTCAAAGTCAACAAATATTTCAAAGAGCAAACTCGATTTTGGATGCATCTAAAATTTTCTACCGAAAACTCGTGGGTAGTTTGAAACAGAGGATTTTTATGCATTCAAATATACAGGGAGATGCAATCTGCTCAACGTATCTCTTACAACGTGAAGCCTTGGGAGTAGGGCTGTCTAACATTAGATTTTTAAAGTCAATACTAATAATAACAAGCTATGAGAACCTCCTCCTAAAAACGAAGTGTGTGATGAATGATGATACATAAATAAATGATAGTTATTTTGATATCTTTTCTTTAAGGAAAAACACGCAAAATTTAATCCTAAGTCTGCTATTAAGGTTTTCCGTCCAAGCACTTAACCACTTACTTTCAGACATTTGGACACCTTTCTGATCAAAAATCAAAATTTTCCACCACTATATAAATTACCAGATTGAATTCCACTAAATGTCAGGCTAAGAAATTATTTAAATATTCAGACAAAATTGAAATACTTCAAATACCTACCTATTATATGCAGAAAACTTTTTTGTGTTTTGGATGGAAAATCATAAATCGACTTCTTCCACTTTGGGCGGAGCGGGATGAGGTAGTGTAATGACACTCTTACCGACAAAAACCCAGCTGTGTTCCTTCAAATGCTCTTTGACAGATGTAGCAACCCTAACGTACCTCGAAATGGATGGATGCACCTAATGTTTTGCTTAACATCTAAACGCTGATGGTTACTTCCTGTCATTATGCTAATTTGATTCCACTGCCGTCATGTTAGACGGATTAAAAGAAAATTCAAACAGAATGGGAAATTCTCGCTTCATTTTAGATAGATGATGGTAGTACCCATTAGTAGTTTATACATTCGTAAGAGATAATTTAGCAGCTTTAATTTTTTTAATTCAGAACTTATACGTCGTCGATTGGAAGAGAATTCCTTTTTTTTGCAGAAGGAGATGAGTTTTTTGTTGTGTTTGTTATTGTCAGGAGAAGGTTATTTTGAAAAAAAAAAAGAAAGTTTCGGGGTAGGTAGGTAGACTGGTAGCCAGTAGACGGTAGCGACGCAGCGGGGGACAGCTAGTTTGGGACAAAAATTGACCGACCACACTCAGCGATAATGTAGCTTTCTTCCAGATTTACTTTTACAAACATAATAAACAAACAGCAAAGCAAGTTAAAATAATTAATGAAAAATATTAACTTATTTAATGGAATAAAACAGTATAGCAATTACACCTAAAAAATCTGGTTATATAACATTGATATTTCTATTTTCATTTGCTATGGCAACGAAAACGATTAATTACTTTTGTTTTTAACAAGATCACCTTGCGTCATAGTAGGTACTAAAAAGACGTAAGAGTGAACTTGGCTACGATCTTTGCTACGCACAGTCTACGAGACGATTTCGTAGAGGGACTCGTAGCAAGCGATACCTACGAAAACCAATATTTCGATAACATAACATAAACGATGGAACACAAACGTACAGTGAGAACGACATTTCCACCACATTATGGTAAAATCACGCAACATATTTGTCATACATATTACAAAATGTCGAAACAGAATGAAGACCGCAGATAAAACAAGATTGACATCAATATCCATAATATCCACATTATTAATATTATAAATGCGATTGTAACGTTGAAAACGCTGAAGTATTTTGATTAATCTATACTATTGCATAAAGCTGAAGAGTTTGTTTGGTTGTTCGCGCTAATCTGAGGAAAAATGTCTAAAAAACCTTCATCGATAAATGGGCGGTGTCGGCCGGAGCCGTAGGGTGCCGTAAAAGAATAATACCATCCCATCACTTCCCGTGGGTGTCGTAAGAGGCGACTAAGGGACTCGCCAGAGAATGGGCAGCAGCGTTCTCTGCAAAACTCTACACCATACACTGCGATCACCAACCCGCCTGCCAAGCGTGGCGATTATGGCATCACTCCCCCTCATCTTGGGGGAGGCCTATGTCCAGTAGCGGACGACTATTTCGGCTGAAACGATGATGATGACGATAAATGGGCTAACCAACACCAAAATATTTTTTCTAATGAATTGAAAAATTAATATGGTGATGGATAGCCCATTTATCAAGGAAGGCTTTAGGCTATATTACATCACGCTACGACCTGTAGGAGTAGAGCATTAATGAAAAATGTGACGCAGACGAATTTGCGCGGGACAGCTAGTGTTGGTATAGAGATAAATTGGAAGTTGGATTAGGCAATAGGTGGCCAGTGGACTTTAATTTCGGGAGTAGGTCCCTTGGAATAATTTCCAAATTTAACACAGGTGAAGTTGTGCGAGCTAGTGAGACTATTAGGGATAATACTTTATCCCACAGTACCCAAAAACTTAAAATTTTAATGAACGCGGCCCGTAGTAACAAAATTAAACGCCGTTTTAAAATATTAGCTACGAATTGTGACCGTCATGAATATTGTAATAGCAATGGAAGTAATAATAACTCACTTGTTATTTTAATACGAGGATCCATTTGCAGTTTTTGAGTACTTTTTTAAAGAAAAAAAAATTAAGGTCGTAGGAATTAATGATTTACTAAGTTACAAGCCTATGTGTGTTATTCCAAAGTAAAATCTATCTCTGTGCTAAATTTCATCCAGATCCGTTCAGCTGTTCTGGCCTGATTAAGTAACAAACATCCGTGCATCCATACAAGCTTTCGCAATTAAAATAGTACTAGCTGACCAACGCAACGTCTGCGTCACTCCTATACATCATATAAACAAACAAACTCTCCAGCTTTATAATTTTATATAGTATAGATAATTAAGATAAGATTTTAGACTTCATACACATAGATTTAAAGACCTACCAGTCATCCAAGAGTGGTGACGAGATAACAAGTAAGGTGTATTAAATAGTAAGTAGGAAGAGAAACAATATACCATAATAGGGTATTTTACTGAAAAAATCTAATAAATCCGTCAGATAAATTCCCAAAAAATATTAGAACCGTATTTTTTCTTTTTTCACGTAAACAAAAATAACGAAGATACAGTAAGTTGAAAACTCGCGTGACGTCACTACGATAGTACAATTTTACTAGAGACATGGTGACACCAGCGTCACCCCTCTCCCGAGATTTGATGCGTCTTTGTCAATATTCATTGATTTCCAAAAACAAAAAAATGCGTGTTCATTATTTGTCAATACTCTTACTGACAGACTAAATAGATTTGCAATTTATTGATGGTGGAAATTAGCCTATTTTAAAATCTATTGCTGAATAATTTCTATTTTTATTTTACTTTGTCCTGAAAATTTCTAACTGTAACATTTTCCAGAATTCAACTCCCCTGAAATTTGTCGTTTAATCAAAACCTTGCACAGAAAAATAGAAAACCGATGTAGTACCCCGAAACGGGTACAACATCAGTTCTCTATTTTTCTTGTTTACTCGTAAATACAATGAACCGAAATTCAATTAATATAAGTATTCAGGATAAGTAGCAAACCCGTTGGGTTGAGAAAAACTGGCCAAGTGCGAGTCGGACTCGCGTGCAAAGGGTTCCTAACCAATTTATTTTTTAACATGTTATTTAACACTACAGACTTTTTATAGGTTTTACTGTAATTTTTAGGTAAAGATCTATTATCTCCATTTTTTTTTAATTTTAGGCTCATTAGTTTCGGAGATAAGCGGGGGGAATGGTCATTTTTCGCCTAATTTATTAAGTAAATTCAAAAATATTTATTTTGAAATAATGAAAAAAATATAATTAAAGCCCTCACAGTAAGCCCTTTCATTTGATATATCTCACAATATTTTTCAAAAAAACTATTTTTTTAATTTTTTAGTTTGACCCCTAAAGTGACCCCTTTACTAAAAAAATAATAATTTACGTTGGTTTGGGTCACGAAAATCCATATGTGTACCAAATTTCAACAGAATCGGTAAAGTGGATCCGGAGAAAACTGGCTGTGACAGACTGACAGACAGACAGACAGACACCCAAGTGATAGGGGTGATAAGGGTTACGTTTTTTGTTCAGAACCCTAAAAAAAGACAATTAGATTTATTTTTTTAGAGTGCGTTAGAGTGAATCGTAGAGAGCTAGGCATTGCGACATAATTTGAGTCTTTCACAACGGTATTATGATGGGGGGGCTGTTATAGTGTACGTTACAATATCGCAAAATTTTCTGGCCAACTAATGAGAATGTATTACAAGAATTGCAAACTCGCTGGGTTGGGAAAAAAGGCAATCTTCTTCTTATCGTGTGGGCAGTAAGGTCTAACGACCCCACAAACCCTAGTGTCAGAATTTCTAAACCGCCTCAAGGCCTCTGACATGGTTTATTTGACGACCGCCATTTGGCAGCCGGCACCACCGGCTTATATGTGCCTTCCAAAGCACAGAATCATTTTTTATCAGACAATCAGTTGATTCAAGCCTGCAATGTCCTAGCCAGTTTGGCTAGGACATTTGGAAACAACTTTACAAAGTATGCTACCCGTGGGAATCGAACCCACGACCACCGGGTCACAAGGCAAACGCCTAAACCACTCGACCACAGAGGCAGTTAAAAAAGGCAAAAATATTTATTGTTTTAGAGTGGATTAATGCACTCTAATCCACTCTAAAACCATAAATATCAGGTTGGGAGTTGGGTATTGTGTCATAATTTGAGTCTTTAGTATTTTTTTTGAGATAATGAAGTCAAATTTTCCTAGGCTCCAGATAAAGTGTTTTTTTTTTATCAGCGACTACAAATATAAAGGATTGATCACGTGGCTTTTTGACAGCGTTTGTGTGCATTTTTGACGTTTTGAAAATCGCCTTTGCCACGCTACCGCTGACAGAATGTCACCTGTCCAGAGCCTCAGCAGTGGACTGATGATTCGACCTACGGTAAACCCGATCGCATATTTGCACCTACAGGGCACACCTTCCAGTTTTTTCGAACAAATTAACGCGACGATCGCGTATTTTCGCGACATTTCCTTTGTAGCTTTATGACAAGGATTTGTAGCTGCATCTATACCGCCATAAAACCTAACATAAGGAGATCTATACCGCCATAAAAAGTAACGTAGCGACATCTATACCGTCAGATATGAACTACGTCATACAAATCCTACGTCGCGGTATCAGAGTTTTCGGATTCTCTACTTGAAATCGAATGACGTGAGATCGAATAACACTTGTTCGAAAACCTTTACTCGATTAATTAAATGCGACAGTTCACTACCTCGCGTTCGATTTAAAAATCCTTACTTAATAATATTATAAATGCGAAAGTAACTCTGTCTGTGTGTCTGTCTGTCGCGCTTTCACTCCAAAACTACTGAACCGATTTAATTGAAATTTGGTACACAGATAGTCTAGAACCTGAGAAAGGACAAAGGCTAGTATGTTCCCTAGGGACCATGCCGGCAAAGCCGCTGGCAGAAGCTAGTATACCAAACAAACATGGAACAGTCCAAATATCAACCATTGGGCAGTTGCCCACCAGAAACAACATCTGTCTGGTCGGAGGATCCTCCCTTTTCTATGGAGGTTATCGGGACTTAAGACTCTGTTCCACATACCTGTGTAGATTCTTGATAACTACAAATAAGTTCCCAAGGATTATAAAGTTTATTCCTAGTTATATAGGGTAAGTTGAAACTTGAAAGAAATCGTTAATTTCCTTAGAGATATAGCAAGAGGAACAGTTTCTCACAAAGATACATTACTTTCACCTGGACGCTTGCATTTTTCTTACAGATTGCTTGAACTCAGGTCTTGGCGCGTTCAAGTTAAATTATCTCTGGAATTATCGTCTGATTTTCTTTCCGCTCTTTGTCGGACGCGAAAGAATTCCCGCACGGGTGACTATTAATTTAAGAATTACCGAGAATCTACGTACCGGAACTTTTGTAAAGAATAAAAGGTTCTTGTAATACATCCTTACTAGTTATGCCAGAAAGTTTTGCGACATTGTATCGTACACTGTAATGGCCACCCCCCCATCATAAGACCGTTGTGAGAGAGGGACAAGTCCTATGCCTTTAGTGTAGCTCTATGCAGATCTGATATGAAAAAGTAGTGAGCAGGAAAATCAAGGGCGACGCGCGACGGTAGGCAGTATTGCCTTGAAACTATAAAAAAAATGCTTTATTGTTCCGTCTTGTGCGCAAGAACGAACCGTTCAATCATAATAAGAGAGAGGTATTTTTATTATTGATAGGTTTGCGTTTGACCACAATATCACCTGATGAAAGGCATTGATGTGGTCAACGATGGAGCATGCTTGTCTAGTAAAAACCTAATCCCTCTTGAATTTAAGACTCCCATGTTGTAGCTATTTCAAAAAGTTGGTTAGTTGATAATTCCACGTGCGTGGTCTGAGATTCCCAAACGTGATTCACCTTTTTGCCGGGTGATCTGTAACGCTAATCTGTAACAACATTTTCGAATCACGACATCGGAATCCGAGGTGAGTATAAACATAAGACCTTTATGTTGTGTGTTATAAAGTTCAATTTGTGAGCTTTGTCACTCAGGTGAAGCTCGATGTCGAAATGATTACCTACTTACAGAATAGACTACCTGTTTATTTATGGTAAAGGTTTCATTCGAAAGCGTCGTTCGCAAAATCACTCAAAAACTTGTATAAACTGTTGCCCAATTGACTTTGGATGAATTTATTCCCATTTTACCCAAGGGAAGTAACAGGAGATTTATATTATCATTGCCAAGGGGCACTGAACTAAGAAACGATCAATGTCAACTGAACTATTTGTGACTGTCATCGCAAAGTTTCAGACGTTTGTACAAATGGCTAATTCCCTTGATATCTAGAACTTGGAACAGTCTCAGAGATATATTACTTTTACCTGGATGCTTGCATTTTTCAAACAAATTGCTTCAAGTCTGTGCCAGTACATTAGAGAAGGTCACATTCAAAGTTTATTATGATTGGTTTTTGATGTTTTACAGTTTGGAAATAAGAATAATATTTTTGGTTACAGAGTTACCACATTAAAATGTTAGTAAGTATTATGTTTACTATTCGTCTACCATGAGTTTTATCAATCTATACTCGCTAGCGACTGTAGTTTCTAATTTATTTGTTTAGTTGTTAACTAAAGTTTTACTTGCAACTTGCTAGCTTGTTAGTTAACAACTTAAATAAATAAATTAGAAAAATGTTTTTTTAAAGTTTTCATACATTTTAACTACTAGCGAGTATAGATTGATAAAAGTCGTGGTAGATGTACTGATACTGGAGCTTGCTGTTTAGTTTAAAATATTGCAGATATACAGGGATATGACCGTCTATTACCTAAATGCCGTAATACCTCGTGGGAACGCACGTTGAATCAATGACACGGCTGTTATTTGAAGATCTTTAACAGTTGTTACGTTTAGTCAGAAGCGAGAAAACCTTACACCAGTTTCGCTGAGGGGCATGGTGTCATCCAGTTAACAGGTAGTGGGGGTGAAATAGCTAACCGCTTCGAGTAAATTTCTGGTACTCAGCTGCTACTACTTGGGTTGGAAGCTGACCTCAACAAAGTAAGAGAAGGGACAAGGCTGAACAGATTTCAACTGCAGAAAAATTTTGACTGATAAAATATTCCAAAACTGAAATCACCACAACCCCTAACATTAAAAGCCATTCCACAAAAAACTCTCGCATCCAATACAAAACATTTAAAGAGCTTCAAAAAATATTCAGCGGAGAGCCTGTTGAGTCGTAAAGAAGATAGATAAAACGTATAATTTACGAGGCTTTTAGTACTAATGGCCGAAGGCTTTACTGCGGCCATCATAAAGTTAAACAGAAGGTGCTACTCAAGTGGCATATCTCGGGGGACGTAAACTGGGAACTCGGTGTCGTTTATGACGCGGAAGAACTGCGGTGAAGTTATGGCTCGTCGATATAGATAATCGTCGATATAGGTATGGTTGATGACGTTGACTTTGATGAGGTTTATTTTTAAGGTTTTTGGGGCGAGTGTATCAACAGTTCCTCTTTGGGATAGGAACTTACAACATGGGTTTCTTTAAAGAAGACTGTCTTCTCTGGTCATTAGTAACATCGTATAATCTAAACTAACATTATAAAGAGAAACGATTAGATTTTCTGTTTGCTTGTTACAATTTAACTCAAAAACTACTGGACTGATATAAAAACTCTCCCACTATTCGAATGCTACATTATCCCTGAGTAATATAGGCTATGCTAATATCAAGAAAAATTAGGGATCCTTAAGAAAATTGTAGCGCGGACGAAGTCGCTGGCGAAGTGCTATAATCAATATTTTAGCCGAGAGACGTCCACTGCTAGAGATAGGCCTCCCACAAATCACCACATCGACTAGTCCTATGCGTATTGCTTCCAGGGGATTCCTGTAGCCTTTACCTTCATCTTAGCTTATTCCATAATTGGTAAATGCACTGTGTTATTAGAAAGTGGATGATTCAGTCTACATTCTTCGTGCTATCACATATTTTTTTTTCTATTGATAGGCACACGGTTGACCACTATCTCACCTGATGGTAAGCGATGACGTGGTCGAAGATGGGGCCTAGAAGTAACTTATTCACCCTTGACTTATAGTATATACTCATTATACATTCACAAAATAAATTGATGTACCTACTCACTTCAATGCCAGGATCTCAACGTAACTTAAGACAAAGGAATTATATGTAACCATTTTTAAGAAGTTATTTTGGCATTGGGAAATCTCTGAGTTTCTGAACTCGCAGATTTCCCAATGCCAAAATACTCATTGGCAGTTTATTTTTATTACCTACATCAGAGCACATAAACCTTCAATATGCATCTTCAAATGTAGCACAATTTAAAGATGCTATTTTTGACGGACCAAATACGTTTATTCTATACTTTTTCACCACTATACAAGCTATATACCACGTTCACTATCCTCGGTCCACATTCAGCGACTGTAACTCATCTAACATCGTGCCGTCCTGCGGGTATTCCCGACACGTCACGCCTGTCAGATCAATCACCCGTTCTGATGCACGGTACATTTCCGCCAGAGAGTGTGGCTTTTGGTTACACGTTTGATAAACGTTACTTTTTGGTGAACTATAGGGAGTAAATGAAGGTATGTATAGCTTTGAGTGGCCTTTGGGGTTCGGGTTTTTGATCCTATGAAGTAATAATTCTTCAGAGGAAGCCGTGTGCTCGATGAAATTTTGTTAGTAGTATGCTAGTGTTATTCCAACTTTTATTTGAAAAGTAACCAAGAAGTTTTGTGTCCGTTTTTCTCCATACGAATCTACTTTTGCAAATAGACAACTAGAGTCACTTTTTTCAACTGTAAATGCTGACGTTCCTAAGCGTTACTGGTTTAATTGAAATTAATTATTTGACTTTGACATCGGCAAAGAAAAAAAAGCTTGAATCTTCATGCCCCTTTTCTTGAAGAAATTAATTTAAGCTTCTTAGCGTTTAACTTGTTGCACAAGTTTCAAGAGCCACTGGTTTAGATTTTTAGAAGTTAATGTAAAGCCAATTTGCTCAAGTAAAGGATAACATATTGTGGGAGTATAGAATTTCGACTATCCAAATATGAACTTGGGCGTCTGATACCTACATATAGACAACCTACATACCATACATGTTAATAGGTTATTGTAAAGACGCTACAAAAACATCAAATCGGTAACCACCCTGCACCAGTTTGTCTCTGATTTTATATTTTGTCTCTGAAAATAAAACATAAAAATTCGCTGAGCTGTTTCCCAGCTCTGTTGGTGTCAGCTGCCTCACTAACCAGAGGCAGCTGAGTCCCAGAATTGAACTTGGAGCGACTTAACCAGTAACTAAATTGATGTCGTTTGACTATCCGTTACTTCAATGGAATGACAGTCGGGACCAAAGACTAAAAGTGCTTCCTGAGCTCATCAAGCGTCGCTTAACCTCGAAGATTGACCAGCCGCACGGCTGTTATATAAGTCAGCTCCAAGCTTTACAAACTTGTATCTGATTCTAACAAAAGCAATAAAAATTAATACAATACCAGCGTAAAACTAGAACCGTTTCAAAGCGCAGGTTAACTCAATTTAGAAGCAAAGCGAAGCAACAAACTTCCTTTTATAAAATGCAGCGCTTCAGCCCTTTCGGCTTGTAAACCTTTTGCGAAGCTCACAACAGAATGCGTTCATGTTTATGTCCGTATGTGGAAGTCTTTTGCGAATTACGCAAAAAAAAATATTACTTTGTTAACCCCGGTAGTCGCTTGACAACAGTTTTTTGTTTCATTTGGTAAATATGGTCGGTGGGTAACGTTGTTGTCTTTGTTTTTTGCTGCAAGAGGTAATGTTAGAAAAAGGTTGTTTTGTTTACTTCTGGGTGATTTTCATCAACTCAACTCTCTCTACCACTCTGAGTTTTGCTTGGAAAAAACTCAACCCTGCGTTAACCCCCAGTGCCTGCCGGGGTTGCGGAATCTGTTTGAAAGAGTCACCGCGGCCCTGGAACGCAAAGGGCATCATGAGGAACACGAATGGGTTTTAGTCAGTAAGAGTCTGACACTCCCTTCTGCTTCACCCAGAACGGGAGGAGCCATTTGATGATTTCCCATCCTTAAAAAAAAAAGGCAATTCTTTTAAGAGAGGCTTGACTGTTTTTAAAAAAACACGTTTCATGTATGGGAGCCACCTTTAATTTTTATAACTTGTTGTTATACCGGCAATGGAAATACAAACACAGTAAAAATTTCAACTGTCTACCTAATATGGTTCTTGAGATACAGCCCGCTGAAAGACAGACGGATGGACGGACAGCGGAGGCTTAGTAATTCCGTTGATTACCCTTTGGGTACGGAACCCCCAAAAACGTAACAAAAAATATTCAAAATACAAATACAAAATCAAAACTGAAAAATACAACCAACCATGTATTTTTATTCCCTTTCAGCGAGCTTAAAAGCGAACAACACAGATTCATCTTCGTTTTGTACATTAGTGCTGCATTCAAAGCCGCTTCTTTGAATTCTAAAAAACAGTACAGAAATAGAATTTGTGATATTCTTCACCAGTTATCTTCAGTGATGGCCATTATTTGCAAGTCTTTGATAAATAATGTGCATTATTATGCAAATCTTTTATGTTTTCGTCTTTGAAATAAAACCTGAATTCTACGTGTGATTAATTTTGTGCATTTTTGTGAAGATTGCAGTGATTTTTTGTTGTATTAATTTTTATTAATGATGTTACTCTTTTGGTTTATTGTTGGTTATTATCTCTTTGTTTTAAGCCAAAATTCAGTTCAGTAACCGGTTAACTAAGGGCAATAATAAATTCTTTTGGGAATGTTTTATTTCAAAGACGTCAGTCTACGGCGCTTAAGTGACTTGTTTTTGATTATTCATATGTATATAGTTAGGTTTAGTAGTTTATCTGATTTTGATTATAAAAAATTATTAGTACGAAAAAAAAGTCATCAGACCTAAGTACTTCATCATCATCATATCAGCCAAAAGACGTCCACTGCTGGATATAGGCCTCCCCTAATTCCATGCATGTAGGTTCCGTAAGCTACATTACAAATTTCAGCTTTCTACATCCAGTAGTTTCGGCTGTGCCTTGACTGTCAGTCAGTCACTCAGTAACGGAAGAATTTTATAATTATACAAGTTGTTGCCCGCGACTTCGTATGCGCATATACTGTTTTTTCTTATTCTCGTAAGAATTTCGGGAAATCCTCTCTTAGTGCGCCCTTACACCCCCCAAGGAAGCTACATGCCAAGATTCAGCTTCCTACGACCAGTAATTTCGGCTGTGCGTTGTGTGCCAGTCAGTCACTCAATCAGTCAGTAACGGAAGAATTGTATATCTATTGATTGATTACGCGTGACCCAAGGGCTGGCTTTTACCTCGGACAGAGGATAAGCATTGCCATACAACGTGGCAATGCCGCCAGTCTTTTGGGCTCACTACCAGATGGACAGCGACGCGGACGAATTTTTTGACGCCTTATTTTAATTAGGATATTTTATTTTAAGTGTATATATTTAGTATAGATTAATTGAATAAAGAAATAAAATAAAAAATAATCAAACAAACAATTTGATCTCTTAACAATATTAATTTAGAAGAAAACAAAACTATGATACCTTTCATAAACCGAATCTCAACAGCCATCTAAATTCCCAAATTCTAAAACAAGCCACTGTGGCATCGACTGTGGTCTATAAATATTTGGAGCATTCAGGTCAACTGTATCGGGCTCAGAAGAGCGTGTAGCTTAGTTTTAGTGCACTCCTGTTGCATTTTAATCACAGACTTCGAGTGGCCATCCCTGTATTTATGAACTTGGTACAAATTTTGGGGAATATTTTGAAGATGGAAGTTGACACTGGTGTGGTCAGAGGATTTGGTGACACATAGGGAGGTTTGTAAGAACGTTTACGAATCACGGTATTTCATGGTTAATTTCTTTTTAGAAAGCTGTAAACTTCTGCTAAAAAGTTTAAACAGGTGTTGTTTTTGAAGTTCATCACAATCTTTTCATTTTTAGGGTTCCGTACCCAAAGAGTAAACAACGGAACCCTATTACTAAGCCTTCGCTGTCCGTCCGTCCGTCTATCAGTCAGCGGGCAATGAAGATATTGAGTATTGAGTGTATCTCAGGAACCGTAATAGGTAGACATTTAGAAATCTTCACAGATAGTGTACTTCTATTGCCGCTATAAAAACAAATAATAAAAATAAAAGTTTATGGTACGCTTCGTGTGAGCCCGACTCGCACTTGGCCGGTTTTTAGGGTTCCGAACATCCGTAAAAAACGGAACCCTTATAGGATCGCTCGGGTATCTGTCTGATCTACTGAACTGATTCTTACACGCGTCCGTGTAAGAATCAGTCCAGTTAGGTAAATAAAAAAAAAATTAGTATGGGGGGTTATTTTTGGCGGTCAAACTAGAAAATTAAAAGAAAAGTTTTACAAACTGTGTCGTGTAACATTTCAAATGAAAGGGAATTTTTTCATAATTTTAAAATTAATAGTTTCGAAGTTATTCAGGAAATTAGGCCAAAAATGATCATAAGCCCCTAATCTCTGACACTGCTAAGCCTAATGATTACAGGAAAACCTATATGGAGTCGGGGGAAGTGTTAAAATAACATGTTAAAAAAAATGAAATTTGTTCGGAACCTTTTGCACGCGAGTCGGACTTGCATTTAGCCTTTTTTTTTTTTTTTTTTGTTTCTGTGGGGAAATCCTCATGGATATACTCCATCTGGGGGAGACGGATTATTATGTCGGACTCCTACCGACTAAAACCCCACAGTTCCTACGGTTACCATAAGTGGGAGGCCCGGGATACAATAAAATTCACGCGCGCCCCCGACTGGTATCAGACCGCCATTGCTAGCGAGTTCCACCTCTTAGTGTGGCCGCGGTTCTACGACCGCACATGCTCCTATAAAGGCGCGCACTGAAACTGTGCACCACGTCGTTTAGGCCCGGCTGGTCAGGCGACTACTCGGCCCCAAGTTAGCCGCCCGCAGGCCCCTTCTTATGGTGGCCGGAGATCGTTTAGCGCCCTTCGACGCCCGGTTACCCTTCTGTTGCGGTTGGATTGAGAGGTATGCTCTCTCTCCCTCTCCCTCTCCGCCGCCTCTTTTGCGTGCATCACCTCCTCGCAGAAAGAGGCGATGGCATCCCACGCGTTCTCGCTTCCGACCATAGTTTTAACTACGGACGGAAGCGAGAGATCATTTACGCGAAGTGCCGCAACGAGTGCACAGCGCTGTTGTGCCCAAGCTGAGCATTCCTCCCTTGCATTTGGCCTACGTGTCGTCTACACGTACGCTAAAAAATCGGCCAAGTGCACCTGCACATTAAGCTACCCGAAACTGTCAAATTTTCCAAATCAACCTTGAACCTAAAGCTTTTGCGATAAAGTTGAAAATTTATTACAGAAATTTGACAGATTATTGTAACTTTATGTGCTGGTGTCGGTACCAAGATAAATTAAAATCGGTTTATTCATTGGCATTGGAATGAAAGTAATTTTTGATAGGCTTGCTTACCTGATGGAAAGCGATGAAGTGATCGACTATTTAACACGCTTGTCGCGAAGTTACTTATTACCTCTTGATTTTAAAGAGCTAAATTATGGAAACATAGACTCAGATAGGATATTCTCCTTTAGCTGTATGTACGCACAATTAAAGTATTCCTAAAACAAAAAAAGTATTGCAAATGTTACGTGTTTATTGCAAAGTTCATTCATCATTGTTCGGGTGACGTGTTTACGTTATTTTCACATTGTTCAAAGTGGCAAAATTGTTATTTATCTTCAAAATTACCAATTACTTATTTCTTAAACTAAGTATGGCAGCCCCAAATATTCCATTCAAAAGCATAAGAAACAAAAGTTTAGTTCCAAAACTTTTTGATTTAATAAGTAAGTAAAGTCTCTTATAAGTGCTGTAAGTACTCATAAATATAGACTTAACTGTTTTTCAAACAAAACGTAAGACTTGCAAGTTATAAACCAGATTGTTATCAAAAACTAAAGTGTGTTGAACTGATCAAAAACTCTCAAGCGTGTATCGATCAAACTAAAACGGTTTATTGGAAATCATGTGCTACTTGCTCGCTATTTATGTACCACAAAATCGAATAACAGTACTCGTATATAGTCAAAATTGTGCCAAACATCGGGTTCTGAGTTTGATTCACAGGACTGGCAAAAATGCTACTGGTAAATTCCATTAGAAACTTCGCAGTAACAGCTCGGAATTTTTAAGTTGATGATGTGACGTGCCTTGCAAAGCACGTGAAAGAGTTGTTCCAGCACCTGATCTCTCCCCGGTCAGTTTGATGTCCCATTGGTCTTTGAGAGTACCTATCGGAACTGATAGTGCACCTGCGGTAGACCAGCCTATAATATATCTTACACACTTGGATTATCTCTGTTGTGATTGGCGACCGTGACTGAAATTTAATCGGAAGGATTAATATTGTTGAAGTCACACTTATCATCATCATCATTTCAGCCAACTTCCGTCCACTGCTGAACGTAAGCCTCCCCCAAAGAGCGCCAACCATCTTGGTCTCGGTTTAGTCTATTCTATTCTATTCTGTTCTGTTCTGTTCTGCTCTGCTCTGCTCTGCTCTGCTTTGTTCTGTTCTGTTCTGTTCTGTTCTCTTCTGTTCTATTCTATTCTATTCTTGAGCAGCCCGCATCCATCCGCTGCCAGCCACCTTCTTAAAATCATCGATTCATCGTGCCGCAGGGCGTCCCACACTATGTTTGCCCATACGTGGTCACATGTGGTGAAATACGTGGTGGTAGACATGTGTTAGAGTGGAGACTAACACATGTCTGCTCCATCGACCGTCTGCCGCTACACGCTGAGCAACCTTGAATTTGTGGGCCAGGCCTATGGTGAGTGTCCACGTTTCGGCTCCGTAAGTCATTACGGGTAACGGGACGCACTTATACTCTCACGTAAATAATAACATAATTCACTCACGCGGTCTTTTTTTTCAGGAACCATGTTTTTCACCAATTGTTTAGCTTTAGATCACTTAACAGATTACTTTTTACAAAAATATAAAGAAAGAAACAATTTTACCTCTTCATAATTTAAGTTTTTACTATCTATACAAAATAAAACACGTTGAAAATATCCAGCGTTCCACAAAAATGTAGAAAAAGAACGTCAGGTTATACGAAGATTTTCTCCGTGAAACGATACAGCTATGCAAAGAGTATAAGTTTTCCTTCGCTCAACAACGGAACCCAACACCACAGAGTACCCCAATAACTCTAGATTACACTGCACCACTGGGTTTTCTTGCAGAACTTTCGTATTAGCCGCTCAGCTTTACTCCGCTCTAGAGAAAGAAGTTTTTACTCACGGGAGTGCTCTAAGCGACTAGTTTGTAGAACGCCTAAATTACGCTCTACTTGACTTGTGTCGTTTTAACCCCCAACGCAAAAACGACAGGGTGTTATAAGTTTGACGTGATTGTGTGTTTAGATTTTGTTTTTTTTTTTTGTTTGAGGTGAATTAGTCGGAAGTGTTCTTTGCTATGTTTGATGAAAATCGGTCCAAGATGGCCGCCGCCACAAAATGGCAATATTTTTTCTCAACTCCCTCAATATGGGTATCAAATGAAAGGGCTTGACTAGTAGAATATTATACACTATGACACATTTCAAATCCAAGATGGCCGCCACCACAAAATGGTGAATTACATTTTTTTTCACAAGTCCCTCAATATGGGTATCAAGTGAGAGGGCTTGACTAGTAGAATAATGTACAGTATATTATAGGAGAGTTTAAAAAACATGAAATAAAAATTAAATTAAAATTTTCATAAACCCCCGACAAAAAGAAAAACTTTAAAAGTAAAAAATAGTTTTTTTTATCCTTTTACTTTAATATTGGTACGATTCTTTGGACCAAGCGTCATCGCGTCGGGAGACCACTAATAATACTTATACTTTGTAAATACAAAAGATTTGCGTCTCCCGAGACGAAGGCGCTTCGCCCAAAGAATCGTACTCATATGAAATTTTTTTACTTTTTAAAGTTTTTTTTTTGTCGGGAGTTTTAATTTTTTTGTAAACAAATATGGCGGACTGACGTTTCACTTTTGGAAAAAATGAGCTGCTTTTTAATTTGAATCAGTTTTTACCGACTTACAAAAAAGAAGGATTTTTATTTAAGTTCTTTTATTTCTATCCAAAGGTTGTTAGATATCACTGTTAGCGATAAGACAGTCATTGTACCCTTAAAATTATGTTATTGTAACTATTTGGATGTACAATAAAGAATATTGTACTCTTATCTACTACTTTTAGAAATATCTTCACCTTTGCATCTATCATGTATTTAAGGTTAAGAAAATCTGACACCAGACTTACCATGAAGAAGTACCGTGTTACCAGTTACTGGGTTATAGAGGTCAGGCAGGCAGAAGTACCGTGTTATCAGTTACTGGGTTATGGAGGTCAGACAGGCAGTCGCTCCACTTAAGATACTGGTTTAAGTTCTTTTATTTCTATCTAAAGGTTGTTAGATATCACTGTTAGCGATAAGACCGTCGTTGTACCCTTAAAATTAAGTTTTCGTAAATATTTTGGTGTACAATAAAAATAAATTCTACTCTACTCTTTTAGAAATATCTTCACTCTTGCGTCTATTATGTATTTAAGGTTAAGAAAATCTGACACCAGACTTACCATGAAGAAGTACCGTGTTACCAGTTACTGGGTTATGGAGGTCAGACAGGCAGAAGTACCGTGTTACCAGTTACTAGGTTATGGTGGTCAGACAGGCTGCCACTCCATGTAAGATACTGGTTTAAGTTCTTTTATTTCTATCTAAATGTTGTTAGATATCGCTGTTAGCGATAAGACCGTCGTTGTACACTTAAAATTTAGTTTTTGTAACTATTTTGGTGTGCAGTAAAGAATAAATTCTACTCTACTCTTTTAGAAATATCTTCACTCTTGCGTCTATCATGTATTTAATGTTAAGAAAATCTGACACCAGACTTACCGTGAAGAAGTACCGTGTTACCAGTTACTGGGTTATGGAGGTCAGACAGGCAGTCGCTCCACGTAAAATACTGGCTTACAGCTGAATACAGTTTGACTGGAAGCCGACCCAAAAATAGTTGGTAAAAGGCTAGGCAGATGATAGTGACACAACCTATCTATCTTCATAACCAACCTTATTTTTCGAACAATGTGTATTGACAAAATAAAATACACTACCTTTTGCCCGAGACTTTTTACGCGCATATCCCTTTTTTGCCGTTCCCGTAGTGTGTTCGGGAAATACTCTCGTAGAAACATACATGCCAAATTTCAGCTGCCTACAACCAGTAGTTTCGGCTGTACGTTGTTTGTCAGTCACTTACTCAGTAACGGATTAATTACATATATTAAGGTTGATTTGAGATTTGTGAACACATAAGGAAGAATAGACTACAGTTCTTTGTTTCCATTGTAGTGTTTCGCAAGAGTAATAAATTATAAAACGTTTACAATAAAGACGTGTATGTATTGAGGTAGAAATAAGCTCTGTGTTGCAATCGTGTTCGGCGTAGATTTACTAGTTGATGCGCAATTGATTGTTCTAATTTTATCATCTCTTTCGTGGAGGTCAAGATCATGTTTCGATTGTAAACCAGAATAGATGGAAGACCAATTTTCTTTGAGCAATAACATGCATGAATAAATGGCAGAATTCAGAGTTCATAGTACAACTAGGATATTCCATCGGCTTTGGTGATGTGGCCTATTCAACGGAAAACATTTTTTTTTTCGTTTATGGCACTTGGTGAAAGTGCACCATTTTACTAGAAAAAGTTTTTTTGTATCGTATAAAGACTCCCAGAGAATTCTGTTTCACAAACAAGCATACAGGCAATTTTACCGCTTATTATGATTGTCGTTCGGATTGAAATTTCTTGACAAGCCTTAAAAAGATCATTATTTTGCGGTAACAACACCTAGGTATCTTTTAAATATTTGAATCAGGATTAAAACTCAAAAAGCACATATTTTTCTGCATATGAAGGAACTTTGAATTGGAAAGGTTGGTCAGTCAAAAACACAAGCCAGCTGCACTTTCCAAACTGAATTCAAATTATTTAACCGTCTTCCAAAAAAAAGGAGGAAAAGTTCTCAATTCGGCGGTTTTTTTATGTATGTACACCGATTACTCCGAGGTTTCTCATCCGATTTGTGTGATTCTATTTAGTTCGATGCGTCCCGTAAAAATTTGATTCAGATTGATTCAGTAGTTTTTATTTTATGAGCATTTTTGCTTATTTCCATTTCTGCGTAGATGAAGACGTCTTCCAAGTATCACCACTTAAAAGTGAAAAATAAAAAACTTTTTTGTAAAAAAAATATAATCGATTTCCAAAAAAAAATTCCGAAGCCGGTTTTTTTGGTTTTGTATCTTCGCTTTTAACACCGACTTCCGAAATCAAGATTATTTTATACTTTCTAGTGTTTTTTAATCCCCGATCATTTTGGAAGTCGGTTATATTTTTTACACGATAAATATAATAATTGATGGACATAGAAATTACAGAGCTGCTCAAGGCAGGAGGAATACCCGTCTTGACAGAGCTTGTAAATCTCTTCAATTCCGTCATCCACACTGGCATAACATCGGAGGCATGGCACAGGAGCGTGGTGGTATTATTCTTCAAGAAGGGCGATAACACGCTTGTCAAGAACTACCGCCCCATTTCACTCTGAGCCATATCTCAAGCTGTTTTCGAACGCGTTGGAGGTCGTTTTCAAGACGCTAGATTGGAAAGGACGGGGCATAAATATCAACGGTCATTACATCTCGCACCTCTGATTTGCGGATGACATTGTCATCATGGCGGAATCTCTGCAGGAGCTGGAGGTGATGCTGAACAGCCTGAGCAAATCTTCAAGGCGGTTGAGTCTCGGGATGAATCTGGACAAAACCAAAGTCATGTTCAATGGTCCTGTCACCTCGAGACCTGTAATCGTAAATGGTGCTACCCTCGAAGTTGTGCAAGAATACATTTATCTAGGCCAAATAATAGAACTGGGCGGCACAACTTTGAGAAGGAGGCGGCCAGAAGAATTCGCTTGGGCTGGGCGGCGTTCGAGAAGCTGCGTGATATCTTTGAATCGTCGATCCCACAATCCCTTAAAACCAGGGTCTGTAACTAGTGCGTTCTACCCGTAATGACTTACGGAGCTGAAACATGTACACTCACCATAGGCCTGGTCCACAAATTCAAGGTTGCTCAGCGTGCAATGGAGAGAACAATGCTCGGGGTTTCTCTGGTGGATAGAACTCGCAACAAAGCGCGTAGAATCAGCATGCTGAAGTAGATGTGGTCTGGCCATGTCTGCTGATGGACAGATGGTCGATGGAGCAGACATGTGTTAGAGTGGAGACCGCGTATGGACAAACGTAGTGTAGGACGCCCAGCGGCACGATGAATCGATGATTTAAGGAAGGTGGCTGGCAGCGGATGGATGCGGACTGCTTAAGACCGAGATGGTTGGCGCTCTTTGGGGGAGGCTAACGTTCAGCAGCAGACGGAAATTGGCTGAAATGATGATGATGATGATGACAAAAATTAGCGATTGTTTGTATTCAGAAATGCGAAAATTGCTGAGGGAAATTAAGAAAATAATTATAATGTATATTGGTAGCACATAGGTAACACTAGGATTATGTCGAGTTTTATGAAGCACTATCTAAAATTTCGTTACAGTAACATTACGTAGATCTATAACATTCAAGCTCCTTATCTTAATACAGATCTCAGATAGGTAACAAACCCATAAACGCACGATTTGGAAACACAAACAAAGGACACTAAAGACGTTACAGTACACGTCATTTCCACAGTAAAACAATACGGAGACTGCTTTTATTACAATACTAAAGCACAAACACTAACCTATTACGTTAGAAATGGGTTTGAAAACCTCCTTTGAATTTCTAACCCTACGACTTTTGACATAGAGTTTGAAATGGTTTGGGAATAGCGTTTAAGTCTTCGATATTATGCTGTCAACGACGGTGCAGGTAGTTTCGGTAGTGATAATAACATCAGGTTGACTTGAAGGGTAGACAGATATGGGATATGGTGTATAGAACGGACATTACCTTTCAAGACTTGGAGCTCTGTGCTAAGCGATGCTCGGACCGTTTGGCACGGAATACACAATGTGAAGAACAAGACATTTTATTTACATGGTTTTTGGGCTACAGACTATTGGGACTATCGGGAAGAAAATCGGAACCATCTTACAATTTGTCCACTTGTTGCAAAAGTTGTTGATTTAAGTAAATGTAAATTTAAATTTATTATTTCTTGTATTGCACATAAAAGAAGGATGAATAAAGCCGACCCCCCGTGTAACGGGAAAAGGCGAGAGCAAAGAAGAAGATGTATTGCATACAATGTAATAAACAGAGCTATATACAACGCTTTACTTAATGGATATATTGCGGCTAAGCATGGCTATAGAAATAAAGTTAAGACTAGCCTCCTCGTCTTTATTAGTTTAGTTTATTTTCAAGGCGAGGCTAATGTTAATTAAATTTAGCTTAAGCCGATTAAACGTAAGTGTAGCCGTAAACCCTTGGCTAAAAATGACGGAGAAATGAAACAGGCAAGTTAAAAACTATAATTTTTCAATCTCAATTTTCTCTCCATGTTGTAATCTCAAAACCCGCCAGGAACAGCAATGAGCTTAAAAAATATACAGCTTTCATGTTTTAGCAATTTTTCTGGGGAACTCATTAGGACCCGTATTACATTTGGCTAAATTTTAAAGCAATTAGCGCGGGTATGCCTATAGAGATTTTTAATTGCATGGATCACTTCCACTCAGTGTTTGTACTACAACGGCGTCCTATGATATTCCCAATGATGTGACATAGATCTCCTCTTTGTGAGAGGAAGAGGACTGTCATGGCGCGTTTACATTTAGTCGGTCACCGAATACGGCGACCGTATTCGTTTAAGTTGTCGGTTTACAGAATTCGGAAAACGCTCTGCGGCCAAATACGGATTACCAAAATCCTGTTTATACTAGTTGGTGACCGAATACGGGCTGTAACCAAATCGGCCAATAGGTCCGAATGTAAGTAAGCATAATCCACGACGTGGACCCAGTGCGGCTTATCACGTGTCTTAGATTTAAGTTTCCTTACAAATATCCATTTCACTGATCTGAAAGCAGCTTGGTAGATCTTGCTTGGTAGATCTATAACACAAAAACTGGCCAAGTGCGAGTCGGACTCGCGTGCAAAGGGTTCCGAACGAATTTAATTTTTTTGACATGTTATTTTAACACTACAGATTTCTAATAGGTTTTCCTGTAATCTTTAGGTAAAGATCTATTATCTCCATTTTTAGGCTCAGTAGTTACGGAGATAAGGGTGGGAATCGTCATTTTTCGTGTAATTTCTTCAATAACTTTAAACCATTTATTTTAAAATTATGAAAAATAAATATAATTAAACCCTCACAGTAAGTCCTTTCATTTGATATATCACACGATATTGTGTAAAAAACTTTTTTTTTTTAATTTTCTAGTTTGACCCCCAAAAGTAAACCTCATACTAAAAATTTAATGATTTACGTAACGCGTCCGTATTTGGGTCATAGAAGTCCATATGTGTACCAAATTTCAACAGAATCGGTGCAGTGGATCCGGAAAAAACTGGCTGTGACAGACGGACAGACAGACACCCGAGTCTTCGGTTCCGTTTCTTTTTCGGAACCCTAAAAACGTGAATTTTACGATCTAGTTAATACTCGAAGCCTTATTGTTTGCCCTTTCATAAAGAACTTTCCATTTTAGACGCTTATAATGTACGTTGGAAATCAATTTATTTTAATTCAAACTACACGAGATAAGCTATTCAAAAATTTAGAGGCAATAATAAATAGAAATTCGAGACTTATAGTCGTTAAGATAAAACGGACAAGGACAGAAAGTGCTTCTTGTGTCTCAAAAGCAGACATAAAACAAAATTGCAAAGGAAATCAGAATGGGAATATTTAAGTTCAATACGTAGTTATTCAGGAGTAGTACTTAAAGACAAGAATCAATTTGGTTCTAGTAGGTACTTATTTCCAGTCACTATCAAAAGGAATCTTTGTACTAAACATAAAGAATTATCCGCTCCGTTGCACACATACGTTCGTGTACTTTTAAACGTATCCTAGAGTAACAGATCTCATTGCAACGTTCATTTTTATAAACACCCAGTTTCCTGGAAGAATCCCCTACTTTTTTTAAAGTGTAAGATAACAAATCAAAAACTCTAACATTTTCGAAATAATATTAAATATGTGGGATGATTTGATCATTGGCGTGAACTGTACTATCAGAAAGCCTTCCATTTTCCCTTCCTATCAGACTTCGCACCCAGTGCAACGACAGCAAATACAACGCACAAGTAAGATACTTGGGTGACCCAGATATACGGTACATATGCAGCATCCCTCCATAATATCCACAAACACCTACCATTTTGTACTGCAAATTACCTTTATTTTCCTTAAGAATGGGAAATCATCAAATGACCCCTCCCGCTCTGGGCGGAGCAGAAGAGAGTATCAGACTCATACTGACTAAAACCCATCCGTACTCCTCCTAATTCCCTATGCATTTCAGGGCCGCGGTGACTCTTCTGAACAAATTCCGCAACCTTGGCAGGCAGTGGCCCTAGCGGGCCCCGTCTACTATGCCGACATCTCTTTAAGGCGCGCATGGAACACAACGCGCCGTCGACCCGGGGCTGGTCCTGATCGGACCCAACGACTGCACATCACCTGCACCCTGACTGCCACCTCTGACCTAATGGCTATATCCGCAAATGTTTTCACGTTGTTAATTTCAGAGCCAACTTCAAAGTATTTTCGCTATCGACTCGACGTATAAGAAAGAAATAATTTGCCATATACTTGTGCCTTTTGAATACGATAAACCTTACTACATAATTCCTTTATGATCACTTTTCCTCCCACACAATATAAAGGAACACGCCCAAAACTTACCCTGAAATCCATTGAGTACCTCCACAATAGCTCTATCGTATATCACCCAAGCGGTACACATGTTATAAAGAATCTAAGATGGAAAATTTTCTCCCCTATTTACATATCGATTCAATTTGGACCACCCCGGAATTTTCTCGTATTTTCCTTAAATAGCTCGGGGGCGTAAAGAAATTGGATTTGCATAAACAGTAGGTTTGGATAAGCTATTTTTAATTCATTAGGCTTGGTTGTTTTTAATTTGGAGAACCATGGATTTTTTGGGAATGGTGAGTACTTATCAAAATCAATTTTTGTATGGGAACTTCTCAAACATTAGCATTAAAGTAGATTTTCAGAAGACCATACCTATTCAGAAATCGAGTGCAAGATGTCAAGTACAGAAAGATTTTGAATGTCAGATTTATTCATTTATTTAGACTTTATGCACATTATAAATACAAAGGTGGACTGAATGCCCTATGCAGTATGATCTATCAGTCAACCAGTGGAAAATCTGGGTTTATTTTTCTTTAAAATGGTATGGTGTACTGTAACATTAAAGCCTCGATTTTTCATACGTATTTTTCATAAGTGGAAACCTGTTGCTTTACATTTGGAAATCCAGAGCTCCACAACGGTTTTGATGTTTTTAAATAAAATGATTAATCCTTATTTTCACACCTGTGAGATTTCCCACAGCTATTACTTTTCCGTTTTGTATTTTTGCACCAATTGCATTTTTATGTTTTATTCAACTATTTTATCAAATTCATTTTAGAGATTTGTATATCGAGAATATCCTACTTTCTAATCATATTATTTGAATACGATCACACCGCAACGGTTGAATGGATCGGGATATTATGAGAGACTATGATCTGTAAAATAAATACTTTTTTATCCGGACTTTTGGGCTTATAAAAAATGTTATCTAGACACACGGCAGCGTGCCCAGCCAAAAGATCAGAGATAAAGGAACTGGCGACGCAGCAGCCGTCTGTAATATAACACGAACCATTTCAAGCTCCTTTTGACCCCTACACAACTCGAAATAATTTATTTTCTTGATGTATTTTCATAATGTTATAAAATATAACGATACTATAATATCTATGGTCAATTTGTATAGCATTGTTTCTTACATCTTTTGTTTATAGCATTGGTGCATTTAGTAAAGATAACTTTAATAACGAGTAAGCTTCTGCTTCTTTTTTGATACTGCAATAAAACAGTACTGAATATGATATTAATTGCTGTCAGGAGGAGTGTTCATATAAAAAAAAAAAAATACTTTGTCAAAAATCAAGTCAAAAAGTGATTGAACTGCATCAGAATGCTTAAAAAGTGACTTGTTTCGAACTTTTTAGTCTTTTTTAGCAGACGGGTTTTTTTGAGAAAGTAAGTTTTTTATTTCCTAAATTTTAGTGAGTTACATTTTTGGTATCGTCTCCTCGAGCCCTTTATTTTGATACCCCACTCGATAGGTTTGAAAATTAAAAATTTTTTGAAGGATTAATTTATGGCGCCAAACATCGGCCATTTTAATTTTTATATACCCAGTGTTACTCTCACAATCAAAACGAATCTAACGACACTCCTCAAGCTTAAATCCATCGAGCTGTTCAGGCCGCAGAGCGTGCCAAACAATCATACATACATACACATACTCGATAAACATAACCCTCCTTCTGGCACAGTCGGGTAAAAATAGCAGTACTTTTTTACTATCTTCGGAAGTCACCCACTGTATCTTATCACCGGTCTGTCTTCTTATCTACTAAGCTTAAGTTTATTGTTTTTTTTACGAGTCGTAATTCCTTTCCTTTACTGTCGGTAAGATAATGAAACCGGCCGCTGACGCGCCTCCTACAGATAGACTGAAAAAAGGCCTCACAGAGAAATCTAAATGAAACTGACTGCATCGTAGTGAAGTGGTCTTTGATGCGACTTTGGAGCCTTGAGTTGTATACTACCGGCTGTTCTTGGGATTTCGGCTAGTATTTCCCTATCACATAAGACTGAGGTAAGGCTATTTATATGCTCTCGTTTGGTCTCACCTAATGCTTAGCGATGAAGTGGTCGACAATGGGGCACACTTGCCTAGAAGTAAGCATTTCACTCTTTACTTAGTAACCCACAAGTTATCGCTATCAGAAAACACAGACCCCGGCAGGGAATTTCACTATGCATAATTTTTAATTGCCCACAATTTATCGATAGCGCTTCGCCGTTCATTTTGCTATGTTATGATAGAACGAGCTTGGTGGAATGAATTTGTACAATTTTCCTAACAGTAGCTAAACCTCCTCGTTCCCCTTCTAGTCATGTATGAAAATACTAGCTTTTGCCCGCAACTTCTTACGCGCAAATCCCGTTTTTTCCCGACCAATATACCAAACATCAGCTTTCTACGACCAACAGTTTCGGCTGTGCGTTGTCTGTCAGTCACTCAATCACTCTATCAGTAACGGAAGAATTTTACGGAAGAATTTTATACATATCGATTATGTAAAAGAAATATTGCTACTTAATAAAATTGAAAACTTCCCAGGCCAGTGTTTTATACGTAAAAAATAACAGCGGCAGCGCATCAGAACGCCACAAACACAGATAACGGTGACAAATGGCGTTCTATAATGATTTACATTACGTAAAATGACGCAAATGTTCCAGCGCTGAAACTCGCAAAATGGGAGCTTTTATATTTTTTCTGGCCTTTTATATTTTTTTATAAAAGAAATAGTAAGACAAAGGACGCTTCTGATTTTTTGAGTTTGACATAGGATATTTCTATCCGTTTTTTTTTTTAAAGATGGGAAGCCACCCAATGCTCGCCGTCCGCAGGCCCGCGCCTACGGTGGCCAAGAATCGCCCTGCGACTCCCGACGCCCAGGGCGTCTTCTTCTGTTGCGGCGGCTGGGGCGTGAGGTTTTTCTCTCTCTCTCGCGTTCGGCTTCCTCCTTCGCTAACATTACTGCTTCGCAGCAGGAAGATACTTTTATCCTACGAGTATGTTCCATTGGGATAACAACGTTCGATTATCTCGCGCGCGAAGCACCTGGCTGTAGCTAATTTCAAATAACCAGCTTTCAAAGGCGTATCATACTCTTTTCGATATTTGTATCGTTTTATTCTACGACTAGCTTTTGTTTAGCCTATAGCCTTCCTCATGAATGTGGCTATCATTTACAAAAACAATTTTCCAAATCCGACTGGTAGTTCCTGAGATTAGCGCGTTCAAACAAACAAATTCTTCAGATTTATAATATTAGTATTGATGGTGAACATGAACAGGAACACACGTACGTACACGTGCAAACAATTAATATATTAAAATTCTGTTTTGTATATTCATATGCTACGTATCCACTTGTAGTGGACGTCAAACTAGTATAAAATGTACCAACTTACATATGTCTTTGTAGTTGACTAGAATTTATAACATTACAAAGAAATGCACTTGACATTTATTCTCCTACAACTCACTTTTTTATGTTTTTTCCAACACTTTTTATAAATTATACGATAAAATATCAACCTCAATAACGCAGTTAAATACATCAATCCTCAGACAGACATTGAAAAATCCATTTTTTATTCAACAAACATCTCATTTGAGTTACATACGCAAATAATTGCTGAAACATGCTATAAATACATCTCCAGAACTCAAATAGCTATGACAAATGTTCCCGAGAGCGATTTGCGTGCAAAAAACTTGGCAGAATACGTGCATTGCAAATCAACACTATACATCACAGTCCGAATTTTACGTAATTATTCTCAAAAACACATAAATTAATTTCACATTTTTTGCTTGTTTCACAGTCAAAATATTGCATAGAAAATTAATAGGGATTTAAAAATTGTGGTTGGATTTAAACACAATTAATATAAATGACAAACGTAATTTATAAATCTGGTTTGTCAAACAAAACAATTACGTATTATCTTAAGTGAATATTCAGTTTGTAAAATTCTACTGTTGCCAAAAAGAAAAAAAAATACCTACTATCTTCGGGATAAACCGAACTCGAGCGAATACTTTAAATATTCAAATATTTCATATTTTGGCAGCAAAAAAAAAAATTTACGGATACGAAGAAAAAATATCGAGAAAAAGCCAAACAATAATTGGTCAATTTAACAAGAAATGCATGGATAGTCTTGAAAACAAGCTGCACAGATTTGGCATTTTTTATCAAAAAAAAAAGTTTGCTCAAGCAAAATAACTATATTTTTCTCAATTAGGCGAAATCAAGAGATACAAAAATTGCTATGTAAGGTTGAGCTTCAGCTGCTACACAACAAATTCGTAACTCATAACATCACATATTCTTACAGATTCATAGCTTTATTCGTCACGTCTAAGAAATCGTCTGCTCCACAACCTAAAACACGCAGTGGATACTGTTGAAATGTCAAAATTAAAGGATATGTGATCAACTGAATTTATTTTTGCACTACGCAATTAGGTGGAAACCAGCATAAAAGGAATAAGTCTAATACTTAGCAGTGGATGAAAGCAGACTCAAAATAATACTGAAAGGTTCAGTCCATCCAAAGGTTGTCTTCAAAAGATCGCTTTTACCGATAAGGCCGTCCAGTGTGTCACCCTATGTAATATTGAGTTCATCTATCTTTTCTGCAATCTAAATGTATGTAATAAAAAGTATCCTATTCTGTTAAAAAAGCGGTAAACAAGAATAATAACAAAAAAGTTTTCTCTTAACTCCTTTCAGTTCCATTCCAGCTAATTTTCCCTTCGATCTATCTTACACAATCTACCACAAACCCTTGTAACTATCGCAGTGAGTAATAAAATTTAACTTTCCGTTCTGCCATCAATCTTGTCTCATGTGATTAGGGCAGGGAGACGAATCGCCGCGGTCAGTGAGGAACACTCATAGACCACAGAAATACCTCCGCCGGCAGTGATAGAGACAGTAGGGTCAATAGGGAATTTGCACGAAAAAAATATTTATTATCTATACAGTTTATCTAAAAATATACACAAATATAGTACTAACTGTGAAAATAGAATCAAAATTGCTCGAAAAACAAACGAGATATAATTATTTTAAACAAATGTATCTGTCCCTCTCGCGAAAACGCTGTTTTCTATGGCAGCTGTATAGGCGCCAAGAACTTTGACGTCACAATTCATATCGGACTTTTCTTTCTAATTGTAAACTTTGAAGCTTTATAACTTCATTGCTGATGAATGTATTTAAAAAATAATTTCATAATTGTTTATTAGAGTTAATAAGTATTTCATTTTGCAAATAAAAAATTCGCATGCATATTCCCTATTCCCGTTATATATAAAGAACGTTTGCATTCGTCGCAATCAATCTGTCAAAATGGCGGGAAATTAGGGGTGATTTTGACAGATTGCGACCAAGATGCGAATGCGGACGTTCCATTGTAAGTACGGGAATGGTGTCCCAAGTACTTTCGAAAGCGATAGGCAATTTTTTCTTTGGATGCTGGCCTAGTCATTTTGAAAATCGTGGAGTAGGTACGCAATTTATTTAATTTACTTGTAATGGTTCGAGGATACTTAATCAAACAAAATATGTCGTGAGATATTTAGTACCTCAAACTGTCACGTTACCGAGATACTTGGCGGCGAATGTCGTTATAAGAAAAGTTTAATCCCAAATATCTCGGTAACGTGGCACAAGAAAATAAAATATTTTTAGGAAGGGCGTCTCTCGCTGCCAAAGCGGCGGTTTCGAGCTCTATGGGCCCGTAGTTACATGCGTCGTGGACCACTAATATCTCGTCGTATATTTGTCAATGATTTAATGTTACGTGGTTATTTTGAAATCTTAGTTTTAGTGACTGGTGATTTTCTGGTTAGTTTGAAGTGTTTTTCATCGTTTGGAGGATAATTATTTCCAATTAATCTTTAACCCTCGCAGAACAGATGGTCGACAGGGCCGAAAAATTTTGGAGTGGACCACGTATCGGAAAACCTCTCACAAGGTGAACCGATGACCTGGTGAGGGTCGCGGGTAGCCGATGGATGCGAGACGCGAAGGACCGGTTGTTGTAGCGACACTTGGGGGAGGCCTATGTCCAGCAGTGGACGTCTTTCAGCTGATATGATGATCATGATTTTTTAACGTATCGCTGATTTGTTGAGGAATTTACAAACGGTAGTAGAAAGAACAATACAACATGTGACAGAATATACGCAATATCTGTAAAGACGTCATTGAACTCGAAATTATGAACAACTTTTAGTCCACGCCGACAACGTGAAAAAAAAAAGCTGTTCAGTACATTTAATCGAGTAAAAAATCAATTAAATTCGTTTTTTTTTTAGTATAAACGTCAGGATATTTCGTAACGTTGGTTAGTGTCTCTATCAGTTACCAGATAGTCAGAGAAAAAAATACTGGTATTCAGCTGCATCCAGTTATCATCAGCCAAAAGACTTCCACTGCTGGACATAGGCCGTTGTAGCGACACTTGGGGGACCAAGTGTCGCCACAACGACCAGTCCTGTGTGTACCGCATTCATCTCACTAGGACATCGGTCTGACTTGTGGGAGGCCTTCCAACGCTGCATCTTCCGGTACGCGGTCGACACTCCAGAATTATTTGGCATCCGGTTATACTGGATCCCAAAATAGTTGAGAAAATTCTAGGTAGATGAAATGATGACAAGGTTTAAAATTACTTTTGACTCAGCTTTATTTTATTTTGTCAAAAACCCTTAACTAGCTAAAACTAAAAATAATCTAAAATATAGCGTTTAAAAATTCTACCGCATGACTTTTGACCGCAGTCACCGCCAAAACATTGGCGGTGCAGTCACATTGGCGGCAGGGTCACGTTATATGACAATGCTTATCCTCTGTACGATAAAAGCCAGCCCTTAGGTCACACGAAGTGTCAACTAGGTGATGACTCCTGCTACGGGCGGCGGCGCGGAAGAGGTGTCAAACTCTTAATGACTAAAACCCATCCGTGTTCCTCCTAGTGCTCTTTGCGTTCCAGGGCCACGGTGTCTCTTTAGAGCAAATTTCATAACCCTGACAGGTTCCACAATTCTGGCAAATTCCGCATCGCTAGCAGCGGGTCTAAAAAGGCCACTTTAGCAGAATCAGAAAGCAAATCACGCTACCCGTCACTGTCAAATTTTCCAATCAATCTTGAACCTAATCCTTTAGCGACAAAGATGAAAATGAAATTTGACAGATTGTTGCGTGATTAATATTATGATTCAAATATGATTCTCCTATAGTGGCCTTTTTAGTCCCCTTAATTCAGCAACCCTGGCAGATTCATCAACCCTGGCAGATTCCGCAACCCTGGTAGATTCTGCAACGCTGGCAGTGTTGATACTATGGCTGTATTTTGAGATTTAACTTTTTAGGTTTATGTGTACGTTAACTGAGTATTTAAAAATATTTAAAATCAAAAAACTTTTACTCCTAAAAATAAATAAAATCATTTTTGCAATTTTTTATAGTTAATTTATGTCGTGTAAAAAAAAGATCTTAAGCTTATACAAGATTTTAACGAAGTTTCCAACATTGTCTGGAAGAAGATGAAGTTAGCTCAGTTTTTAAATGAGGATTTTATTTCTGCGCTTTAGAAAGAAAGCGATTGTAGACGACATAAAAGGGATCAAAGAACAATGCTTTGTTTTGAATGAACTTTTACCTGAGTTATTTTGTTTTTTGGTGTCTACGAAGACGAATGTTTGGAAATGAGAAGCTGAGTGCATATTCTTGAAAAAAAAAAAAAAGATTTCCCCTCCTTCCGCAAGATGACATTCAATGATACCTTTACGATACAACTCAACTCAACTCAACGCCGCCATACGCATACGTCCTCTTACTATGTTACTATAAATTCCTACAAATTTAGCACATGTTCCGTCGAAACTAGTAGAATTTTCCATCAACCATAGAGGCCATTCAAATCTATTATAATTCCAAAAACTCAAAACTCTAAGCATTTATTTTAATTAAAGTATTTACAGGCACTTTGATTTGTCAAGGTCGGTCAGTCAAAGAGGTGAAGCTAGTTGCACGTTCCAAAGCGTAGATCTCTATGGAGAAGAACGTGCAAGGAACTCCACGGACACTCTTTTTTAAATTATATAATGACCAGCCGACCCGGGCAACTTCGTCTGCGTCACATTTTTCATGAATGCTCGGCTCCTATTGGTTGCAGCGTGACGTTATATGTCATATAGCCTTTCTTGTTAAATGGGCTATCCAACACTAAATACTTTTTCAATGCAAATCAGTGGTTACTAAGATTAGCGCGTTCAACCAGTCAGCACCAATATATTACCAGACAGTTTACACATCAGCCCACTACTTTATCACAATTAATTCTCACATTTTACTCTATAAATCACGTTGAAATAAAAATTAAATACAAATGATAGTTTTTGCTAGCGGTTGGCCCTCGTGTTCATCTAATAAGAAATAGGTTGGATTACAACAAAAAATATTTATAGTCCGTCAGCTAGATAATACAATACTTGACAACTCTCTTTTCTTGTTTTGCCTGACCTAATTTGTCTTACTGCTGGGCAAAGGACTCCTAGATTTACTAGCACCCTAGACAAGGTATTCAAAAAACTTGCAAATGGCTTGGGCAACGTGTGTCATCAAACCTTGGTTTTGCGGATGACATTGTTCTTTTTGCTTCCACAGCAGATCAACTACAACAAATGCTCCAAGTTCTGAACACGGCAAGACTTGAGGTTGGACTGACGATGAATGGGTCAGACTAAAGTCATGACCAATGCCGCTGAATATGGGGTGGAGGTCGATGGGCAGGAAATACACTCTGTTGACGAATATGTCTACTTGGGCCAGCTAGTTTCCTTCCACAACAGAAAGGACCCAAAGATCGACCGTCGAGTCAAGAGTGCCTGGAGGAGCTACTGGTCCGTGAAGGCGCTGATAAAGGGCGAGTAGGGCGACCTTCCTATCTCACTGAAGCGCAAGCTCTTCAACATGTATATCCTGCCTATCCTAACCTATGAAGCTCAATCTTCCCTTTTTTCTTTAGTCACGTAAAAAAGTAAGACAATTAATTCAGTGCGTTAATATTTCGCGTGAGGTCATGTCTACTCAAAAAGTGTATCACTTTTACCTTAGTGATACTTCTTGAAGTGTTGTATTACTTTGATACGTTTGATGCCAAATGCAAAAGCAAGTTTGTAATATAAGTAGGATAATTTAATACAGTGTAACAATATTTCAGTCCGACAAGTCGTTGTCCGAAGCCCTAGCTTGCATAACTGTAAACATCTCGTGAAACCTTGTGCGTTACAATCTTCAGCGCATGTTGTGGGTGGTAGCGGGGCGATTTTATGAGCGGAGCGCATGTGGAGCGAAACAAATTCCGTTAGATAAAAGTAACTTTTCAATTTTCCAGAAACTTGTATGTTTTCATTTGTAAAGTCGCTAATTATAATTATGAATTAATTAGCATTATTTTGAGGACTAAAGAAAGTATTGACGATATGAATTCAATAATTAGTAGGACAGTAACAATGTTTTCGAGCAATGAATTTTATTTTACTTTTTACCGAAGGTACATTGATATATAAAACCCAAGATACACACTCAGCATCTCAAACACGTCCGCATAAAACAAGCGCATAATTTAAAATTGTGCGCTAGTTACAAACAGTCTCGCATCGCTCGCCATACTGCACTGCTTTGTAAAAACAACTTTAAGCGATCCGTGTACGGTTGAATTTGCAAAAAAAAAAATGTATATAGTGTAACTACACACAACTCACACATGACACTTGATACATGTCAGTTTTGGACGACAGTTTCGAGTGTTGCATTTATCTATACATATAATAAAATCGTAGACTAACCGTGTCTGTACATTGAATATTTTTCCATGAAAATTACACAGAAAACTCAGGAAAAAGGTATAAAACACAAAAATGCAATTTTTGAAATTTTTGTCTGTTTGTCTGTTTGTCTGTACGTTTGTGGGAGCATCACGCTTAAACCACAGATTAGATTGCAAATTTAAGTACTTAAAAATATTAAGTGATAGCCCGAGTAACATTTAGCGTATATTTCATCAAAATCGACCCACAAAATCAAAAGATATTGAATTTTTAAGTTAAGGAAGCAACTTCCTAATGTATTCTGATGAGTCAGAGCGCCATCTATTGAGAAAAATAAAATGCACGAAAGCATTCAAAATTGTTGAGTTATTTGTGAAACTTTTAATACGTGGCAAAATAAGAGTGATCATTTTATACCTTTTCGTTATTGATCGATACAATCGATCCACAAAATCAAAATATATTGAATTTTTAGTTTAGTAAGAAACTTCCTTCTATATTCTGATTAGTCAGAGCGCCATCTATTGAGGAACCAAAAAATGCATGAAAGCATGAATGTTACACCAAAACACATTGATTGAGTTATTTGTGAAACTTTTAATACGTAGACGTAGCAAAATAAAAGTAAACATTTTAATACCTTATCGTTATTTACCGTTACATACGGGCTTCTTATTTAACGTCTTCCGCTGCCAAATATTTTGTCAGTTTACATGGTCGATAGATGGTGTTGCACTGATGACGCGTTTTTCTGAATTGCGGTGTTAAGATTTTCCGCTGGAGAATGACCTCACACAATTTCTAAACACAGTCGTGTTTCGAAGGAATTTCGGTTTGGTCTCTGAAAGGTCTTAAACTGTTAGGGAGCATAATTGGTTAAATCTCTGAGTTGTGCTGGTTTCGTTTAAAGTGCATTTATCGTAGTCTTAAACTGATTTAGTTTTGCGAAGTTCTGGACGGTTCGACTTGCGGATCAGGCCTGTAGGGTTCCGTACCAAAGGTGCTGTGCTGACGGGACCCTACTGCTAAGCCTCCGCGATTGATTCCGTTTAGAGCGTAGCAACGAACGGTTCGATTTGCGAAACAAGGCAAATAATAATAAATAAAAATTTCAGGCAGAGTCCATTTTTTGGTTAGTAGTTAGGTTTAGGTTTAGAGGAGCTCATGGCTAGATAATAACAGCCGCACGGGTCGATCTTCAAGGTTAAGCAACGCTTGCCAAGGTTGGTCTGTGGATGGGTGACCATCTTAACATACCGAGTTTCCTCCGTGCCTCGGAAAGCACGTTAAGCCGTTGGTCCCGGCTGTCATTTGTAGATCTTTGGCAGTCGTTACGGATAGTCAGAAGCAAGTAAATCTGACTCCAGTCTTGCCATGAAGTACCGTGTTACCCAGTTAATGGGTTGTGGAGGTCTGGTAGGCAGCCGCTCCATGTAAAATACTGGTATTCAGCTAAATCTGGCTTGACTGGAAGCCGACCCCAATGTAGTTGGGAAAAGGCTAGGCAGATGATGAGTTAGGTTTAGGTTTAGTTTAGGTTAGTAGTTTGGTTTTTTATAATAAGGTACCGTACCAAAGGTGGTCACGGTGACGGGAGCGATCGATTTTGGGAGGCTACTCTCTAAGTCCGAAGTCCGTAGTTTCGGGCTTAGTTGCGGACGTATTCTACTCCGTATCACCTACAGACTTACGATTAGTCCCGAACCCGAACTAAGAATGAATGACAACATGATTTCACAGTAACTGTCAAATCGTGTTACCATTAGTTCTCATTGGTTAGGTGATACGGAGTGGAATATATATTTTTTTTTTACAATAGATAGGCATACGTTTGAGCACTATCTCACCTGATGGTAAGTGATGATGCGGTCGAAGATGGAGCACGTTTGCCTAGAAGCAACCTATTCACTTTTGTCTTAAAAACTCCCAGGTTGCCCGCAACTAAGTTTTTAATTCGTGCTAAGTATCAAACGGTTCGATTTGCGAGCCAAGGCAAATTATAGGGTTCCGTGCCAAAGTTGCTAATGGGACCCTATTATTTAAGCCTTCGCGTACGATTTTGATTCGTGCGAACCCAGTCGATTTTTAGGGTTCCGTACCAAGTTTGCTAACGGAACCCTTTTTTTTAATAAGCCACCGCTGTCCGTCTTCCTTCAGTTTATGCGTTTTATTTCTGTCTCGCTAATATAAAAAATGTCTTCTAGAAAAAGGTCGAATCTTTCACAATATAGCAAAATTCTTAATCTTTTTTATATACTTAAAACAAAGTAGGGTTTGTTCGAACACTTTTCTAACTCGAGAACGGCTCGACCGATTTTCATAGTTTTTGTGTTTTTTGATTAGTCTTCGTCCGGAATAGCATAATAAGAATTAAATTACAAAAAAAGGATTGGTAGGTAGGGTAGGTAGGTAGGATAGGTAGGTAGTGTAGGTAGGGTAAGTAGGGTAGGTAGGGTAGGTAGGTAGGTAGGTAGGTAGGTAGGTAGGTAGGGTAGGTAAGGTAAGGTAGCTATGGTAGGTAGGATAGGTAAGTAGGTAGAGTAGGTAGGTAGGGTAGGTAGGTTAGGGTCGATAGGTAGAATAGCCAGTTGACGGGAGCGAAGCCGCGCGGGTCAGCTAGTAACCAATAATTTTATTCCAAAAATTTAGAAATCATGTAAGTGACAGAAACAAGGGCTTTGAGATTAATAGGGACCAATTAACTGACCATCGACTACGAGAATATTATTTTCTGGTTGATATATCGACGGTCATAGACCTGCATCGCTTGTACCTAGCACTAAACACGTAGCGACGGCGGGGCGAGTCTAAAAGCGAGTTCGGACTCTAGTTTGCAATTTCTGTAACAAAAGGTGTCACAAAGCAGCACTAAAGACTACCCTCTTTTTATTTTAAGTCTTTTCAGTCCATCCAGAGAACTGGTAGATATCACTGCCAGCGATAAGACCACTGTACCCGTAGAACTAAGTTTTTGTTAAAAAGTCATGTCACTATTTTTGGTGTACAAGATAGCATATTATATTTGTATGTATCTAAAAGCTTGTTTTACGATAGTGTCTTGTTCTGAGCTACTATAATGTCTGACTCTTGACATAGTGGTAGCCCTCTTCTTTTCGATTTGCTGATATATGAACATTTTTTGTGGCTGTTTTAATTACCATTTTTCCATTTGCACAGGTTTTTCAGCAGGCTTTCCACAACCTTCAGACGTCGTTGATTAGGATGACGATTGCGTACTCGCCAAATCGATCATTGCGAGAGTACACAATTGTTAAGTACATTCGTACTGCTAACCCGTTGGCGCCATCACGCGCCATGAGGTTTGCCGTACTGAAAGACGATACCCGCTCTAACTCCTAAATTACGCCACACAACAGTACCACGGGCATAATTCAGCTAACACGATTAACTCTGTCGGGAACAGATGCAAACGAGGCTTCAATGTTTGAACTTAATTACGCAATTGCCGTGTCAGTCGGTACAACACAACGCCCGTCGGTACAACACTACATGCGGTGTGACGGTGGCCGTAATTTTACGTGATTAGCTGTAGCTTGGGAATGAAGGGTAATTAAGATGTTAATGCTCGAATCGCTATTTGATGATTGAATTTCTAACTGGCTACGTTAAGGCTTAAAAAGAGGATTATGTTTTGCGAGGAGCATTTGAAGGAAAACGGGTAGCTTTTTGTTAGTAAGAGTCTGATACTCCCTTCCGCTCTAGGCGGAGTCGTCATTTGATGATTTCTCATTCACAAAAAAGGCTGCAGGAATCTACGTTTTTAGCGCAACGTACTTTTACTCCTATATATTTTTATTTTAGAATATTTCTTGTCTTCTGGGCAATAGAAGATTATTTTTGTCACATGAGACAGCAAATTACCAGACAAGAAGAAACCAAACGCAGACGCATCCAGAATAATACTCTTTTGTTGCAAAAGCAACAGGTTTGGTAACAGTAATCGCAGCGAGGAGAGGGGACTCTCCGTAAACAGATCGAAGACAATAATGTCATGGTGGTAGATAGATCTGGGAAGTTGGAGCTCACTGGCACGTTGGGCATAGAGTGGATGACTTTATCTACCTGGGTTCCAACATCAGTAACAATGGGTCGTACGGGAAGGAATTGCGCAGGAGAATTGGCATGGCTAAGAGCGCAATGTCTCAACTTGGAAAAATTGGGAGAGATCGAAACATTTCCGTGAAAACTAAAATCCAATTGGTACGGACTTTAGTCTTTTCGATAATGGGCCGCAGCCCAACGTTGGTCTAACCAGATCCGCACTGCTCTTGACTCTACAGTTTACACGGTCTCCCTCCCGCCAAGGACAGAAACAGATAGAGAAATATCGTTCGTGAGAAAGTGATGCAGAAGGGAGGTCACGACTGTCAGTACTAAGGAATACGATGTGTTCGAATAGCTCTTGGTGGATAAATGAAAAGCGGACTGTATTTAAATGTAAGCTGTCGGTTGAGTTTACAATAGTTAATCCCGGACAAACATTTAAATAATATAGTAAACGTTCGTGAGCGTCGTCCGTCACGGTGGGTTCCGAGGAAGCGAGTGGTCGCGAGCGGGGCCGGCTCGCTCGCTTGTCGATGACGCTGGCACGTGGGTCGGTCACGTCGCCTGCGCGTGCTGTAGGGGTGATTTTTGGTGCGATTCCCAACATGTGCCCCGGTTGAAGTGAAGACTTGGGACTCTTGCTCTAACGTCGCTGCCAGGGTAGACCTTTGCGACCCTTCCCAAAGATCAGAGTAGAGGAGGGAGAGCTCTATCTTTTATTACGACAAGAGAGCCTAGCTTCAGCTCTGTTTTCGATGAGCGCCACTTCAACTTTTGCTGAAGTAGAGCTACGTACCGTCGAAAGACAATCCGGCGGATCTTGTTTCTCGCGGGCTGAAAGCTGATTCCATCAGTGGTTCATCCTTGTGGTGGTCTGGCCCCACCTTCTTAGAGAAAAATAAACGTGAGTGGCCAAGAATGCCCAATCACAGTGAGAGACACGATCTACCACAATTGGTTTCTTGTTCTGGAAGGAGGGAGGTAAATTTAATCACTTGTAAATTATTTAAGTTAGACAACCCATTCTTTGCTGAAGAGATGTAACATCCCATTCTTTGCTGAAGAGATGTAACATCTCTTCAGCAAAGAATGAGTTGTCTTTGATTGCACCCCATCTTTGGCCTACACACGGTACGGTTCGAATTGGTCCTTTCCTGTGGACAAAAACCAGCAAACCACTACACGTTTACTATTTAAAAAATATTTCTTGCAGACCAGTCCATAAAGTATCATATCTTATATTATATCTTTATCGGTGCTTTTCAATAATTCTTGAGGAAAACAAAAAAAAAAAGACAAACACTAGAAGCCACAACTTCAACCACTATCAACTAACTCGGTATACATTGGATCTATTAAAGCACAAAGGTCTGACTAAGTTGATCTTAAAGTGCGGACTAACCGTGAGAAGCTCGATCGAAGTAGTTTCGAAGGTGCGATGCAGTCGAAACTTTCTCTCTGGAGTGCTCCTGAAGTTTGAAGCTGAAGACTCTCGTATAGGTGTCTTGGTATCGTCTTGGGAAATTGCTTCAATTTAATTCATAGTGATTAAAAACTGAGGAGCTCGCGGCTAAATAATCAGCCGCACTGGTCGATTTCAAGGTTAAGTAACGCTTGCCGAGGTTGGTTTGTGGATATTGTGGACCTTAAGATATCGAGAGTTAAGCCGTTGGTCCCGTTTGTCATCTTTGACAGTCGTTTCGGATTGTCAGAAACAAGAAAATCGGACACAAGTCTTGCCAAGGAGTACCGTGTTACACAGTTTATTGGTTGTGGAGGTCTGGTAGGCAGCCGCTACACATAAAACACGGATCCAGCTGAATACCAATTCAGCTGGATCCGAGTTGACTGAAAGCCGACCCCAATATGTATAGTTGGGAAAAAGCTAGGAATACGATGAGTAATTAAAACTGACAGGTGTTTAAATTGAACTGATTTTTAGCTGCACAGATTTTGCTTGTTGCAAAGTGCCTACATGTAAGCTGATTTCATAAAATAAGTTGAATTGTTTCTGTTTATTATGTTTGTTGTTAGTTTTCTCTAGAGGATCCGATAACATACATTATTTATTGATGAAGCTTCAGTATCGTTAAGTGTTCATATACTTTTATCCCGAAAAAATGATTTTGTGGAACCATGCATGTGTTTGGCTATGAATAGTAGCGAATAAATATTTTATACTTGGAAAGCCTGTTTCTTCAAACATTTTAAGCATGCATTATTTTGTCATCAAACATTAAATTGATTCCATTTACTTAAAGTTATGTACTGTTGTCAATAATGTGTCTAGCGCAAATTTATTGATGCCTTACGAGGCACTTTTGGTGCAAATGTTATTAATGTTCGTCACAAAATTGCATTTTTATCGAAGCGGCGTCATTAGTGCTAATACTCGCTTAATGATTAGTTATGTTACCTATATTATCTTGTTTAATAACTTTTTATCAAACCACCACACCAGAGAAAATTCAGTGGTGTGCCAGCTACCTAAATATTTAGCTTTGTTTAGGTATAAATAACTTACTGTTGCTATCTGTAATCGGAATAGAACAAAAACCAAAAAAAATGTCGTAGTTGGTGGAAATCCTAATCCTAGCTAATATTACAAGTAATGGATGGATGGATGTTTGTTACCCAATCATGTCAGAACTGCTGAACGAATCTTGATGAAATTTGGCTCAATAGTATTTAACTCTTTATTTAAAAAAAAACATATACACTTAAAATAAAAAATCTTAACTAAAATAAGGCGTCAAAAAATTCGTCCGCATCGCAGTCCATTGGAAGTGAGCCCAAAAGACTGGCGGCATTGCCACGTTGTATGACAAAGCTTATCCTCTGTCCGAGGTAAAAACCAGCCCTTGGGTCACGCGAAGTATGTTCTTAGCGTTTAGAAAGATCTTTAAATATGGCATGAGCACTCGGACCCCACGGTCCAAGAGTTTCAACCCCAAACTAATTAAAATATAATTCTCAACAAGGTTATTATATTTTCACCGTTTGAGGTTCTCAGCAGCTGCAGCGGCAGTACCAGCACAGCACGACGAACTAGGAAGATGGGATGGCGCAAGAGTATCGACACAAGTAGCATCCCACACTAAAGGCCTACCCATCTTCCTTGGAAACAAAGACATACCGTCCGGTCGCTTGCCGTCGTCGCGTGCCAGGCCATTAGGTTCTAGTAATAATAAGCTCAATAGTAGATAATAGTCTGGAATAATTTTCGACATTCACGCGGGCGGAGCTGCGGGCGACAGCTATTAGAAAATTAATTACCTACTGTAGCGAAATAAAAGATGGGGTCTTCGCTAGTCATACGAATATAATTTTTAAATAAATAAAACCTAATAGTGAATATAAAAAAAGATATAAAAAATGGACAAATTAAAAAAAAAACTTAAAAAATCTGTCGGTGAGTCAGTGATTTTTTTAATTAGTTATTTAGTCGGTAATAAATGATTAAAAACGCAAAAAAGACTTCGGCACGTTTTCCAAATTTGTTAATGAAGCCTTTCCAGAACAATCATGCTTCTAAACCAGATAGTGATTGCAATCAATAAAACACGGTCTAGGAGCGTCGTCAACAGCGAAATTGCATGAAAGATGCGGCTCTAAGTGGTTTTCGCAACTCCTAGACAATATTCAAATAGAAAATAAGGAAACTAATTACCTGCTCGGTAGGAGCAGCACGTTATGCTAACAACATGAAACAATTTAAAACGTCTACGAATATTTAGGTCCATAAACTGCACAAATCCTGGGAGTCACATCACACGATCACGCTTCGCGATCGCGCTAAAGTACTCCAAGAGAACTCGAAAGATTAAATAATTATGATCACGGATACCATCTAGCCTTCGCAGATATGATAGGTGGCCCGTGGACCGATACCGTCGTCAGCTCCGATCGGTATCGGTATTTTAGAACAATAAGCTAGCTGCCATTGGATTACATTATTATGTTTCACATTTAACACATAGGTACTTGATGGATTTATAATTTCTTCCAAAATATTTGTATTAATCTGACTTTTGTCATAATTCACCAGACACTGACCATAATTTCTTGAAATTTGTCGTGTCATTTCGATGGAATCTCAATTTAAAACATGATCAGAAAAAGAAAATTGTCTGTCTAAACGAAAGAGGTTAAATTTGGAAAAAAAAAATATTTAATTGCCAAACCTTATAATGCATAACACAATGCTGCACTACTTACTATAAGCTAACCCGCTGGTCGTGGAAATTTGAAGTTGGAGGAATATTTGTCTTGGAGGCGGTGAGATGTATTAAGAAAGACGTTAATTTAAATCTATCTTTTTTAGATTATAAAGGACAATATGCGAATTAATGCGTGTTAATAAAGTGAATTTGTTTGTTTTGATTTCACGCCTTAATCACCGAACCGATTTTGATTTTTTTTACAATGAGTCGTATCAGTTTTCATAAAATTAACACTTCTTTTTTTAGCACCAAAAACTATATTCGACACCCAACCCGAATTTATTTGGCAATAGTCGCGCACAATCGAGAAATGCGGAAGTATATTTTGATGTACAAACACAATTGTATCGTTTGACAGCTGGCAGTCCCACATTTTATTCCATTTTATCCAATACTGAATATTTCAGTTTTATATAAATCTTGTTTCATTTCCTGTGAATAGAATTTAAATGGAATATTCGAATTTTATATTGACCTAGCTTGATGCCCGCGGCTTCACTCGCTTGAAATGTGTTTGTTATTTCAAAGGAATATACTACTTACCGGGATAAAAGTATCCTATGTCACACACAATAACGGTGAGGCCAAAAAAACGTAATTTTGTGCGTTGTGGAGTCGCGTAAAATGAGTCGGCGGAATTTACGCTGCATTCGGTTTCATACTAAAGTCCTGTCTGTGCCACACGGCGACGCAAAATGAATTGGGCATTTAGTATGAAACCAAATTCCGCCGATTCATTTTACGCAACTCATAACTCACAAAATTACGTTTGTTTAGCCTCACCCTAAAACGAAACTATTGTAACAGCAGTGCGATTCTATAAACTTGTCACCGTGTAAAATACGGTGAAGTGAGCTGTTAATCCATACAAATAAGAGGGAATGGCAGTTTACTTCATGCTTACTCCATCTAAGTTTACACGGGGCTGATGTCGACATAATAGACTGGTAGTTCAGTTCAACCTTAAGAGAAAATGCTGGCGGCGAGACTTTGTATGTAAAAAGTCATCATTCGAGGTTTGGCTCTCGACAGTTTTCTCCTCCGATATAAGAGATATTTAACTAACTGAATAAGAAGGATGTATACTGTGTCTCTGTTTTCTTTTTTAGGGTTCCGAAAAAAAAGGAACCCTTATAGGATCACTCGGGTGTCTGTCTGTCCGTCTGTCACAGCCAGTTTTCTCCGGATCCACTGGACCGATTCTGTTGAAATTTGATACACATATGGACTTCTATGACCCAAACACGGACGCGTTACGTAAATTATTAAATTTTTAGTATGGGGGTCAAACTAGAAAATTTAAAAAAAAAGTTTTTTGAAAAATGTCGTGTGACATATCAAATGAAAGGGCTTACTGTGAGGGTTTTAATTATATTCTTTTCATAATTTCAAAATAAATGGTTTTGAAGTTATTCAATAAATTAGACGAAAAATGACCATCCCTTATCTCCGAAACTACTGAGCCTAAAATTAAAAAAAAATGGAAATAATAAATCTTTACCTAAAGATTACAAGAAATTCAATTAGAAGTCTGTAGTGTGACAATAACATGTTTAAAAAACTAAATTCGTTCGCAACCCTTTGCACGCGAGTCCGACTCGCACTTGGCCAGTTTTTTTATTAATAGTTGCCCAATTTGTACACTGCCCTAATGTACTGTCTGTTGACAGCGATTTATCGCATTTTGAGCATTTTGTGAGAGTTCTAGTGCTTATACGGTTAATAAATCATCAAAAAGGAAAACATAAGGACACAGTATACATCTTTCTTATTCAGTTTGTGAAATATCTCTTATATCGGTCCAATATTGGTAGTGTATTGGTCGTTGGTGGTTGATTTCTGTATTTTAATTTTGGTGTTAAATAAATTAACTATAAATAAATAAATAATATTGGAGGAGAAAACAGTCGAGAGCTAAACCTCGAATTATGACTTTTTACATACAAAGTCTCGCCGCCAGCATTTCCTCTTAAGGCTTGTATTCATGCCCTTGTGCATATGAACGGAGCTATTTATTCCTCTTCGTGCCACTCTGCTACCCGCATTTTTAATTTTTTATAAAATAATACATGTTTTTATAAAGTACTGAAACCAAATCATTTTCGTTTGTATTGCAAAGCAGTAAACATTATTTTTAATACTCTTTTGATAAAAAATGAAGGAGTAAAATGGTTTCATCTCAAGGATTTGGTGGTATTTTTTTCTTATAAATTCTGGCTAAACAAAATAACGTATCATATCAAGTAGATTACTAAGTATTTTTTTCAGACGTAATTTCTCTCTTAGTGTCGACGAAAAGCTGCTTCATCTGCACGCTGTTTTTAAGCTTCTTTAGAGACACTTAAGTTTTCCCGGTGAAATGTTCGCAGAATAGATCGATAGGTGTGCCCAGTTTTATACGAATCCATTCAGACTTCATGACATAAAACGGTAACACAAACATACAGACATAGTTACATTCGCATTTATAACCTTTTTAATTCGAACAATTTCGCTTTAAAAATATTGTGATTGAAGAACAAAATGGCGGCGACCATAACAATGTGGAGCTTTAAGTAAACATTGAGCGTGGTTAATAAAAGCGTATCGTGGTGTAATGACAATGATATTCACAGGGTTTTTGTCTTTGTTTGTTTTAACTGGGCTGATTTTAAATTTTTAATAAAAAATATGATATGTTCTTTCTACCGTGATTATTTTTTTACTTAACGACGGCAAAGCCAAAAGGAAGGGTTATTTATACTCATGTACGTTATTCTAAAAGAATGGTATTCAATATTTTTACGGCATCTCTTTTTTTCGCATAGTGTTATTTTTTCTAATATACTTTGGCATAACGATGTAGGTATAATTTTTTGTGCCATAATAGTACCTTGCCATATGCAACTGTATGGTAAGGTACTTATGTTGGCATAATTATCTTGAAGGCTAATGTTTTGACAAAAAAATAATTTGCATAATATTGCTAGGCATAATGACTATAAGCATAGAACAGAATGGAAGAAAAAACCGTGTTGCGCCGACCCCAAGTAGCATGGGATGAGGGCAGGAAGATGATGATAATGACTATAAGCATAATAGCATTTGAGAATACAATTTATAGAAATAACGGACACAATTCCATTTTTAACCTTGAATTAAAATTAAAGTGTCTTCAAAATTCAATATGTTGTGCTATAAAAGTTAGACAGAAACGAATCGCTCCACGTTGTCTTGTCTGCCCTACCCCTAGAGTGTAATCTAAGCCTGCGTAGGCACGAGGGGCGAGGTGACCCGCGAGCTGAGGAGCAGGTTTTTTAACTGCGGTGCTGAGCGTAAAACACATCAGCGACGATAAGCTCGCGTGGGGCTACCGGAGCCCCGCAGCGCCGGAGCCGTGACAGAAACCATGCCTGCTGCATGTTGCATGTGTATGCTTGTTTACATGTTTGCATGCTGCATGGTTGCTGCATGCATGGTGTATGGTTGTTGAAAAATAAAAATAAAATAATTTGTTTTACCTACAATGTAAAGTCCCAACAAATTGCATTAGAACAATATTGTATAAAAATGTGTATTAGTGCCTAACATTTTAGGAGTTCATTAATTATGCTTATTTGTTATGCCTATAAAAAATATGTTTTATATCATTATGCGTTAATAAATTTATGCTTAAGAATTTTATGCTTAATTATTATTATGACTAGACAAATTATGCTTAAAAAATTATGCGTAAGCTGTTATGCGTAAATATTGTTATGATAAAATATAATTAGGAGAAACAAAAGTATGCCGTGTTATATGAGGTTTTAAAATTTTATGCAAATGGATAGGTAACCTATTTTTACACGACTGCCCAAGGAGAGTTATAGTTACTCTTTATGTAGGGGTTTTATCCCCATATCAGTCCACCAGAAATGTTTGGGTAGATAGGTAGGTGGATCATGATTTTTTAGGGTCCCGTACCTCAAAAAGTTAAATCGGAACCCTTATATGATCACTTTATTGTCCGTCCGTCTGTCTGTCAAGACCGTTTATCTCGGAAACGCGTGGAGGTATCGAGTTGAAATTAAAACCATATATTCAAGTCTATATATAGTCCCTTGCAGCTGTGAAAAAACCTAAGTTCTAAATTCACGTAAAAAAATACTTCGACACTCTCAAGGCAATCAAAATGTAAAGGGTATTTCCCGTTGACCTAGAACAAAGAAATTTAGCAAGTAATACCGTCTTATACTACAAGTATAAGGAACAGTCTGAAAACTAAACCTTTGTAATTAAATCAACAACAAATATAGTCTTTATTTCACGAAATTTGTAGCTACAAATTTGTACGGGACACTCGGTGCGCGAATCCGACTCGCTCTTGGCCGTTTTTTTTTTCTTTGGGATACTCCTACCATTCAAAAATTTTTAGATGCAGCGCACCGCGACGGCATCGGCAATAATTTCTTCAAAAACTTTTTTTCAAATTCCTTCGGGACTCAAGTCCTCTCTTAAGTAACCTGAAGCAAGAACAGGAAGATGATGAAGCAGACAATCTACCAAAATAACCCTTGGTACAGTGCCCATACAAAGTTAATGCAATTGAAACCATAAACATAAACACACTGGTACAATCACGACGATTACGATTACGCGTCCCAAAGCGAGCGTATGTCATAAAATGCTTGTACAAATACATTCGCGCACAGAAGTGCTCACGCCTTGAGCGCTTTATTTCTTTGTAAGAAAACTGCAATAAAGTTGTATCGCGGAACATTTTGATGTTTTATAACGATGATACAATGGCTCGTTTATTGCACAGTATACGTACGTTGTTTGTGAAATGTTGAGGAGTGTATTTGTACCACTGCATGATGTCTTTATGTTTAGTAGGTTTATCACGTTTCTTTTTAACATCATTAACGCCTATCATCTTGTGCTTTGCCTGTAGATTATGGTTTTTTTTTTTCGTATCTGTTCATATTAGGGCAGAGGTGCGGCAAAATCACTGTCTGTGTATGTAGATAACAATTTCTCGAAACAGCTAGTCTATTCTGTAAATAACTATTTCGATATCGAGCTTCACCTGAGTGACAAAACTCACAAAGTGAGCTTTATTGCACACAACATAAAGGTCTTAATTTGTTACTCACCGCGGATTCCGCTGTCGAGATACGAAAATGTTATTACAGAATTGCACTACAGATAAGAGTGCTTTTACTACTGGCATTTTATCACAGCTAACAATTGTAAAAAATACCGAAATGATATTAATTAACACTTGTACCGAAATGATACTACGGAATCTCAAACAATTCGGTCTTTTGACAATCGTTATCTCTGACAGAATGTAATTTTGTCTATACTTCCAAAAAAGTAATCGTTCGATAAATTTGTAGCCGCGTGCATACAAAAACTAAGTGGTTCCGAATGAGCGTTTGTGGCCACGTTCATTCAAAACCAGATATACAGAGAAAACATTTAGAGAAAACATCGGCCTTCCTAAACTTTACTTACTTCAAAAGAGTACTTTCCTTTAATCATCAATATATATAAAATTCTTTCGTTACTGAGTGACTGTCAGACAACGCACAACCGAAACTACGAAGTCGCGGGAAAAAACTAGTCTACACTTCTACACTAATATTATAATCTACACTAATATTATAAAGAGGAAAGATTTGTTTGTTTGTTTGAATTGAATAGGTTCCGAAACCACCGCACCGATTTAATAAATTCTTTCACCATTAGAATCCTACATTATCCCTGATGAAAATAGGTTACATGATATTTTCAATAAAGTTAGGGATCCGTATGAAAACTTCGATCTTGTAACCCAAGGTGTGAAAGAAATACCAAAAAAAAGATCCTAATATCGCGTACGCTGCGGAAACTATTGACAATAGGGCAAAGTGATGTACTACAGTTTTATAGATGACATAAATATTTACAAAAAAGTCCACGAACGTATGTATCTAACCACCGCTTTTTGTTCAAATCACTCAATCAAAACCCGGGTGAAATGGAAAAGTGGTGATTTTAGTATCATGATATTAACCCTTATCTGCTGCGAAGTGCTAGTTATTCATAAAGAAAATATTTTATATGACAAATCACTTCCGTATCCACCTATACATAAGGTATACCCATACAGATGTTTTCCTATAATAAAACACAGGAATGAAATAAGAATTTGACGCCTTACTCGAATCGCTGGATTAAGTGAGACCTCTTTATTGGCTAATAATAGATTAGTACTTACTTTTAAAGCCTTTCAGATTATAAACATGGAAAAATAAAGAAATGCAGTGTAGGAATAGCTTAGAAATAGAGGTGTAGCGAATAAGAGAAGGATAATGTATATTGTCACAGGCTTTACCTGAAATAACAAAAAACTGGCCAAGTGCGAGTCGGACTCGCGTGCAAAGGGTTCCGAACGAATTTCATTTTTTTAATATATAATTTTAACACTACAGACTTCTAATAGGTTTTCCTGTAATCTTTAGGTAAAGATCTATTATGTCCACTTTTTTTTTCAAAATTTTAGGCTCAATAGTTTCGGAGATAAGGGGGTGAATGGTCATTTTCGTCTAATTTCTTGAATAACTTCAAAACCATCCATTTTAAAATGATGAAAAAATATAATTAAAACCCTCACAGTAAGTCCTTTCATTTGATATATCACACAATATTTTTCAAAAATCATTTTTTTTAATTTTCTGGTTTGACCCCCAAAAGTGACCCCCATACTAAAAATTTAATAATTTACGTAACGCGTCCGTGTTTGGGTCACAGAATTCTATATGTGTACTAAATTTCAACAAAATCGGTTCAGTGGATCCGGAGGAAACTGGCTGTGACAAACGGACAGACAGACACCAGAATGATCCTATAAGGGTTCCTTTTTTTTTTCGGAACCCTAAAAAGGAACGGGAACAGGTATGCTATATCTTTTACTGGGAAAAACTACTGTTCCCAACTATTACAATTCCTGAAAGTCTGAACAACACTGTGGTAACACCCAGAAGACGCAATGAAACTTGTTAAGGCCCAGAGAAATGTTTTAACTGTCTTGGATCTCGGATCGAAGCAAAGAACAGCGAAGGTGGAATAAAAAACATAATTTGAATGTTTCAAGAGAGTGCTTTTGACCTTCAGCAGAGTTTTGATTGGCAAAAATCAAAGAACGGATTGCTCTTTCAAAAAATACCAGTGTTAAGCTAAACTAAAGCAGTGTCACAGGAAAGAAAGTCCAATTCTTAGTCAGCAGATTTTATGCAACTATTGGATACCAGTAAAAAGCACGCGTAGGAAGTCATTACTTCACTGCGATGATTCAGCAGACGGTAATAGCAGAAAATCAATCGTAGCAGCGGAAATGACACATGAAAATATTACGTGCCAAATGCCGCTCAAATGTCAGACTAAAAAGTTCTTGTATAAAAACTTGGCCAAAAGTGTAACACAGTAGCGACTGGCAATTTTAATTAGCGTCGGACAGTGTGATTTCATTTGTGAAATTATTATTATTTGACTGGACAGTCGTTCAAAACTGTCAAATAATAAAATTATCGTATCAAACTCGATCAATCAATGTTTTTTTGATCATTGCTGGGGCGTTTGTTGTTGCGTTGATTAAATTCTTACCAGTTAAAACACTAGGAAGTTGTGGTTTGTTGAGTATTTTGTGAGAGTGAGTTCATGTAAAACTCTTATGTTTTACAAGTGCTGTTTTTTGGCCTTTGCATAAATGACTTTTGAATTAGTGGTGACAAAGTAATCTTGTCAGCAAGTTTAGTCTAAGAACAGATACGATTACGTTAGATTTACCTAGCAATGGCACTCGTAAAATAGTTGTAACCTTTCATTTTCTTGACCTTGTTTTATGTTACTTGAGGTCGGTGTTTCCAGTCATTTGATTAGGTGCACAGTAAAAAGTATAAAATTAATCCATATGTCGCAAAACATTGCAATTAATAAAAGCCGACAGTTGCTATCTTTATAACATCTTCTCCAAACTGAAAGAAACCTCCAAAAATGTTTTAATAAAAATCAAGATAAGCAAAAGCACACCACTACCACGACGACTAGGTACTTTAAACCGCAACAAAATCCAAGCAAAAAAAATAACGAAAAGTAAACTGCAACACAGTGAAATTGAATAAGACGTTAGTTGAAGAATTTACAAGGAAATGGAAGCCATTCCCTCGATCCAGCGCATCTAGTTACCTCCACTGCACACCGAATGACTCGTTTAAAAACAGTTTAAAATTTTGCAATTCCGCCTGCCTTTTTGCCGACAGTTTGGCGCTATTAGTCTCAGGTTTATTAAGAGTGTATTTCGTGAAGAGAATTGGAAAAGGTATTGCTATTACGGTGTTTGAAAATGAAGTTGTAGTTTGAAACAAAGTTGTTGAATGGGGATTAAAACAGGTAGATTGTGTTGATTTGGTTTGCTGAAAAATTTTGTTAAAAATTGGTGATTTCGTACATATTTTGTGATTAAAAACTGGCCAAGTGCGAGTTGGACTCGCGTGCAAAGGGCTCCAACCGAATTTTTTTTAACGTGTTATTTTAACATTATAGTTTTCCTGTAATCTATAGGTAAAGACCTATTATCTCCATTTTTTTCAAAATTTAAGGCTCAGTAGTTTCGGTGATAAGGGGGGGGGAATGGTAATTTTTCGTCTTATTTCTTGAATAACTTCAAAATCATTCCTTTTTAAATTTATGAAAAATATATATTTAAAACCCTTACAGTAAGCCCTTTCATTTGATATGTCACACAATATTGTACAAAAAACTTTTTTTTAATTTTCTTGTTTGACCCCCAAAAGTGACCCCCATACTAAAAATTTAATGGTTTATGTAATGGGTTCGTGAATGGGTCACAGAAGTCCATATGTGTACCAAATTTCAACAGAATCAGTCCAGTAGATCTGGAGAAAACTGGCTGTGACAGACGGACAGACAGACAGACACCCGAGTGATCTTATAAGGGTTCCGTTTTTGTTCGGAACCCTAAAAAACCATAGTTTGGAGTTTCCTTGTTTATTTATTTCGTAAAACAGCTTAAAGCTAGCCTGGGTTAGCTAGACCGAGGATATAACTTAGGATCGTACTATGAGGGGTTGCGGAATCTGTTCGAAAGAGTCACCGCGGCCCTGAAACACAAAGGGCATTAGGAGGAACACGAATGGGTTTTAGTCAGTAATAGTCTGACACTCCCTTCTGCTTCACCCAGAGCGGGAGGAGTCATTTGATGAGTTGCCATCCTTAAAAAAAAATCTTAATATGAAAGCTAAGGTGTATATTCCAAGTCCTCGTACTCGATTCCACCTAGAATGATTGCCACATACGATCAAGTTAAGAGGTCCTTCAATTTGACTTTGTATGGGCCTTAGTTTCAACTGCAGTGGACTTCTATATGCTTGATTTTCCCCAAGTTTACCAACATTAAATATGACGGAGCAGTTTTTTTCTTAGCGATGAATCACATAAGTATGGTTGTGTAGTATTAAAATTCCACATGAATATGACAATCACCACCACAAACGGTAATCACAGCAGAATGAACCTTGTTGCTCTTAATAAACTATCTGTATTTAGTTTAATATTCAATTCCATACCGACATCGCACAGGATGTTGGGAGACCGCCCAGATAATTACATATTAACTGTATTGAATAGCTTGTAGCGTGCTATCAGTGTGTCTGAGCTTGTGTTAACCCGTTGGAATAGATAGTGTGCAATTATTATTGATTAGGGGTCGAAGGGTGGTATCGTTAAGTAAACATGTTGTAAATCAATCATTTATTTATTTGTGGCATGGCATGCAAATAATATTTAATTCCAAAATTAAATCAAAGTTAAAATTATAACAATACGAATAAAGATCATCAAAATTATAAATTATGTAAACAAGTTAAATAATGTAATTTTTAAGTTACAATAAAATAATCTGAAAAAAATATAAGTCTGGTTACACTAATAAAAAATATTAAAATTACAAATGTTAATTACAATATGTATTATTGTAAAATGTGCACTGGATCCACCCTCTATTGTGATCTCTCTCTATAACTCAAAGGTTTGCTGGTAGAAAACTCAATTTTGAGTTAAGCTCGCCTTTGTGCATGAACGTTTTAATCAATGTAAATTATTAAAAGTTGTTATGGTGTACAATAAAGAATTAAGAATTAAAAATGTTAAATCAGAATAATAATATAAATGTCAATTTTAGTTAAATAAATATAATGTTCATTGTGAAACTTAAGAAAACTAAACCCGTGTAACGGGAAAGAGGCGAGGGCAAAGAATAAGAAGAGAGAGTGAAAAGATTTAAGTAATTTTGGAAGATTTAAGTAAGCTGAAGTTATTCTGGATAAAAAATATCATTCTTTTTAGTCCATCAGTTAGATTATTAAAAAATATTATTAGACACATTTTTTTGTTATACCAAATCATTAAATTACAAAGATAAAAATATAAGAGTTCAGGAGTGGGGTTTGTTACGTCAGATCTAGGAAATAAGTGATTCGCATTTTTAACTGAATTTATAACTTCCGAAAAAATTATATCAGTAACTAAAATCAAGTAAACTATAAACTATCGTAGTTTACAGGAAAGTTTTACCACCATTCTACTTTCAGCTGCCAGACAGTATTTCTTTGTTCCGGTTTGCACCGTGAAACTTACAACCACATGAGACTTTGAAAGTTTGCTTTTAAGGTCAGCAACGTATTAATAGTTTCATTTTATGTTCACCTTCGAAGTTGAATTAACTTACTAGTTTATACTTACACGGATTAACCTGTAGTACGATTCTGTAAACCTCTCGCCGTACCTGTAGTACGATTCTGTGCTGTTATTCTATAAACATGTCGAAGTGAAGGCTCGGGTGAAGTGATCGTGCAGTGAGCTGTCGATCTGTGTAATCAAGATGGAATGACAGCTCACTTCGTGGTCACTTCACCCAAGTCTTCACTTCGACATGTTTCAGAATCGACCGGCTGTAAGCTTCGGGGAAGTGAACGCGAAGTGAGTTTTCAAACCATACAGACAAGATGGAATGACTGTTCACTTTATGCTCACTCCTATTAAATGTACACGGTGAGACGTAAGCAAATTAGACCGGCTGCAGTTTTTTTTGTACTGTTTTTTATTTACTTTTTTTTTAAAGTGAATGTAAATATGCATCTTGTATGGTCTGCAATAAAGATTAATTATTATTATTATCCTCTTTATTCATTAATCTTACACCCTAATATACAATTTTAAATATTTCTTTAAAAAAAAACATTTAAAAATCTAAAATAGTAGTCCACTGGTATCGGGAGCAGGGTTCAAGTTACCGGTGGTTAGGGCTCCAGAGAAAGGAACCTCCTCACAATACGAGCCGTATAGAGGAGTACTGCCTTCTGTATCAGACCCTTTATCCAACCGCGTAACGCCAGCTTCGACAGGTGGTAGCCGAAGTTTTGGCCATCAGGCCATAACGACTATCGGCACAATGACAGCTGAGTTATTATTATTATTTTTCTGTATAAGGTTACCGTGAAAACAAAGGAGAAGTGAACTTTAACGGACCTGTCAATCTCTAGCATTTGGGTGTTACTCATTGATATATAAAAAACCCAAGATGCACAGTCTCGAACAAATGCAACACTCGAAACTGTCGTCAAAAACTGACATGTATCAAGTGTCATGTGTGAGTTGTGTGTAGTTATACTATAAACAATTTTTTTTTGCAATTCAACCTTACACGGATCGCTTAAAGTTGTTTTTACAAAGCAGTGCAGTATGGCGAGCGATGCGAGACTGTTTAAAACTTGCGCACAATTATACATATTGCGCTTGTTTTTTTGCGGACGTTTTCGAGATGCTGAGTGTGTATCTTGGGTTTTTTATATATCAATGGTGTTACTACACCAATTGATCGAACGGTGATCGATGCCATCGATCTACAGCGATCGACGTTGATTGATTAGTGTGGTAGCTTTGGCTGATCGAAGAAAGAAGTAGAAACTATTGATCGACGTCGAATAATCCATTCTACCATCGACCGAAGATCGATCGATTAGTGTAACACCCTTGAAAAGAATGACAGTTCACTTCAACTAAGTTTTACTTGGAATTCTTTATAAAATAGACCGGTTGTTTCAATTTGGTGAATAGTGATCTTTTTTCCCACCAAAAACGTAAAATATTAAAATTTAACCGTTATGAATCAAGAATTGAAATGAAAAACAATGTTATTCTTATAAACATTTTAAAGTGATAAGAATGTTTGTTTGTGGGTTATCTCTGGTTCTCTCTATTTTCAAAATTTCTTTAGAAGTATTTATTTTTCTGTAGCTACAATGTCGCCGAGTCATACGGGTTACTTTGAATTCTGAAATGGATGGTTCCGATGAGATAGGACCAGGCGAAGCCGCGAGAAAAGACTAGTATATAGGGTTTCGTGCCCGAAGGATAACCAACGGAACCCTAATACTAAGCCTCCGCTATCCGTCCGTCTGTCTGTCAGCGAGCTGTATCTCAAGAACCGTAATAGGTAGACAGTTTAAATTTTCACTGAGTATGTATTTCTATTACCGCTATAACAAAAAATAATACAAATTACCTAAAATTAAAAAACGAAAAAAAAAACATGTTTCTTGTATGGAAACATGTTTTTTTTTCGGTTTTTGGTACGGAACCCTTCGTGTGCGAGTCCGACTCGCACTTGGCCGGTTTTTACCGGACACACCAACGTATATTTTAATCACGAAGATGTTCCCTCGTCCGCCACACAAATTCGAAATGCAGTTCTAACAAACTCAACTTTGTCAACTTATACAGCGACTTAGTTACAAACCAGATCAGTTGCCACCCGGGAATATAACAAATGGTAGTTTAGTCCAGCTCACCGCTTCCGCAGCTACTTTCGCTTTAAATCCGTGGGAATAAAAAGAAGTTAGGTCCCCAAAGGTATTTTTCAGCGGAGCGGACGTGGAATTTTAAGCGCCTTTTACGCTAACGACCCTTAAAACATTGTTCGGCTATTAGTAGGTACAATTATGAGTGGAAATTCTGGTACTTTAAAAATTTTGAACAGATTTTCTAGACTTGAGATGTTATAAACAGATTGGATTTATGATGGATTTGTTGTTATTTTGTCTGCGTAAGGGGGCAATGAACTTATTTGTAATTATATTAGTTGTGAATAATTTTACTTTCGATAAACTAGGTAAAGCCTCATGTTTATCTAGCTAGAAACTACTGTTATGACGGCTAATACAGAAATATGGAGTTACATTATTTATTTTGATCTAATGGTATTTATTTATTTGGATTTAGAACTTTTTCACCAGTCGACCTTATGGTGGTGCAGAGACAGAAAATGGCAGGTGCTGAAGATAAGCAGAATAAAAACCTTAATATACATTCATTGAAATCTTCTGGAAATTTGGAATAGTGAATAAAGGCTTAACACACCATTCAAATAGGATATTTCCGCTGGGTATATTCTCATCGGTCGATGCATCGAGAATACGTTCGGGAAATAAGCATGCAGCCTTCCGTTAAAGGGAATGGTACACTTTTATTGTGGTACATATTTTGAATATTTTTATGCAATAGAGAGCTGTCTCTTAATGATGATGATGGCAGGACTAAACGGACCCTGTCTAGCTGTCAAGTGAATACCTACGATTAAAAGAGTGTGATAAAAACAAAGTCATCGGCAGTTATTTTCTTTTTCAAGTCTAGAATTCTGATTTGTCTAAATCTCGGGTTGTCAGTTTGACCTTTCTTTTGGATCTCTTCTGTCAAAATTGCTAAAATGATAAACGGTCCACTTCTTGGATAGTGCTTTGCATGGTCTATGAATGCTTGCAGTGCGCCTATTCATTACTTATGAAACAAAACCTTGCTCTCAAGTTTGTTTAACAATTTTTCTAACAAAAGCAAAAAGAAAAACAGACTAAACTTACCTACTTAGGCGTCACTTGGTACTTTTAAAGTAAAATAAACTTATTTACATGCCAGGCCCCACTCAGAACAGTTTTTTTTCTAAACAGCAGAGATCTTAAGTAACTCGTGATGTTTTAATGTAATCTCTCTAGTACATTCAAGAAGTGGATTTAATCATACGTATTTTTGGTAGCAGGTCGGGCTGGGTTTGTGCTCGGTAGATGGCAGTATGCTATTACTATAGGACTTATCAATAAGAGCGCTTGAACTTGAAATAGAATAAAACAACCTGTTTAAGTGATATTGCCACAATTTTTACTTTATTAAAGAACATTTATGACATTTTGTATGGAATATAATTTCAGCCAAATGGCCGCCGCGACTTCGCTGAAGATGGTGTCCTGGTGGATCAATTTTGGACGACATTTTCGCATAAATGGGGCTCATGAATTTCATGAAGAACGCGAGTTATGTTGGATTTCAGGGCAGCAATTGTCTGTGGTTTGTCAGAATAGACTCGAGATTTCACGTAACCCCACAGAAAGTAATCGAGCGGTGTTAGATTACACGATTTCGGTGGAGTTGATGTCACCACCACGTGAGATGACGAAGCCCTAGAACTTCTCATTCAATAAATTTAATGTTTGATATTTTAACAATTTCTACACGTTCTTGAAGCGTGTAGTATTCCATGATGAAATGTCACGAATATATAATTATGTATTCCCGCCAAATTTCACAGCTATCACTTTTACCCTTTAGTACTGAATCATCACATCATGATCCAACATCCTTTCAGCAAAAAGATGTGATGACTTCTGTCTAGCAGTGGACATCTTTTGGCTCACGCACAGGACACAAAGGACTGGGGGTATGCCTGTCCAGGCTTCCCCCAAGTCCTGTGCGTTTTGCAGCCAGTAGATTTTGGGAGGTCTTCCAATGCTGCTCCTTGTGTTCTTGACCCCATCGAATCTTTTGCCTAACTCTTTCGGGAATACAGGCATAATGTCATATAAGTTTGTTTTTACCGCAACACGACTGCACTAAGATCTCTAGATTACTAAAACCCCAAACTGACGTGTGGGAACTGGCAGGAACTTTTATCCGAATGGCAATGTAGGTGGGAAAATTCCATCAAAGGCCGTCACCTCCACCAGTTTTTTCCATCTGTTCGTGAGCGGCTGAATAGGACATGGCTGGAGGTGGATCAGCGTAACGGTTGGCTTTCAGGAGTTACAGTGGTTGAGAAAGTGTGGCGGGCTAGTCCCAAAAAAAAAGTGTGTTGTGTTCTAAAACGCTCTTCTTTTCTTTCTAAAATCGAAACTTCATCGCCAGATCTATTAAAAGCAATTCATTGAATTCTATCCGGCCAGCTGCAGTATAAAAGAGTCTGCGTATTTCACGTCCCAGATTCTCCGTTCCCTTTGATTCCTCGGTAGAAATGGAAGCGATTTCGTCCCATTCAACCGGCATGTGAGGGCTATTCAGCGGCGTGCTTTTCTAAAGTACCCCTCAGAGTAATGTTATAATATTTTAGAATTGCCCTGCTGTGAGCTGTGGCTAGGTTGGCGATGAAAGTACGGAATGGTTTTTTAGGTTTAGATTTATTTGAATAAAATTTATTTATTTATTTATGGATTACCAACGAGTAAGTACACTACAAAAACTTCTGCAAAATACAAGCTTATTACACAATACATTTTCGTGTAATGCACACTCAATTACAGGTAACCACAACTTACACATTAATAAGTCTACATGCTCCGACTGAATATTAAAACAACATAACTTTAAAATAAAATAAAAATATAACCGATTGACAAAATAATTTCAAGATTAAGAAGTTTATTTGATTTTGTTCGCGTCAAAATAGTATTATATTACTCGCATACATACGAGCTTATGTAAAACATAGGATAAGTTATAGTTTCGATACTTTTGTAACCGAAAATTAAATTCATAATTTTGTTGTCGTTTTCCCCAGGCGCGTAAGACGTTCTTGGGGGACTTATTTAGCTGAATATGGTTAGGTAGGGTTACACACTCCCGTACACATTCCTGGTAAACCCTTAAAAGGTATCTGGTAAAAGTCTAAGGTAAAGGAGGTACACAGATATCGGACATTTCACACATACCGACACAGGACAGCTACTCAAAAGGTAGTAGTAGGGTGGACAGACAAACCACCATTCACAGACCTCCCTTTACTAAACATTCAGAAAATCTAGATATTAAGGCTTTAGACAATAAGCATTTAAGAGCCGGCACTAAGCCTTATCCAAATATGTATACATCTGTACGGTCAGTTAAGGCATAAAGCCTTAAATTAGGAAAATGTTTTCCCCTTCCGGGCTTCTCACCTCATAGTACTTCCACCCTTAGAGGGGTGGCTTTGTAAGATGTGTATCTGGATAGAGGGATGATGCACCTACCGTGAGACATATAGCCCAACAGCCCTATGGGCACAGTTTTTCGGGAAGTCAACCCTTAATAGTTAACAAGTTTAAACTTGTGAATAGTTTCGATAGATAAATGCAACGAACCGCTAAGTGGGTAGGGTTGAAGGGTTGATTTCCACCCCGTTCGACGGGTAATTTCGGTGGCTTTACAGACAGGTGCATCAACCCCTATCCAGACCTAGACTAAGTCTAGATATAGCCAGGAATGTACAACAGTTAAAGTTAAACTTACGGTTAAAAATAAACTAAAACAGTTAGTGGTTTTTGGGACCAAAAAATAGTTTTGTAGTCATTGGCAAGAAGAAATTTAGAACTTTTAACTAGAAAGTAAAGTAGTCGCGAATTCATCCCTTAAACCGCTAGCTGCAGTGTTAAACAATCAATTCTGCATCTTCATTAATTCCCTGGTAAGCAAACATCCCTAACCCCAATCTATCTCGAAGACAGCAAGTTCGAATATCAAGAAAGAAGAACGGTCCACGTGTGGTACAGAGACCTTCGTACATAGGCACAGGACGTCAGCGCGGCTGGACGCAGTTGGGTGGTCGCAGTTCACATCGAAGGAATAGAAGAAGGAAATACCTTCCCCAAACACACTCCCGTTCCAGCCGATCACGCCCGTCTGGTACAGATTTGAATAAATTATATTAGTTTTTAAATTAAAATGGTTTAAAAGTTACAGTTAATGCAAAATAGTTCATATTATTTATTTATACTTTATGTACCGCAGTCAACCTTTGTGTTAAAAGACAGATATGAAAAGAAAGACCGATAATAGTTAGTTAAAACATAGTTTATTTATTGTTATTTCGTTTGTGTACGAAAAAAAATTTGAAGAAATATATTTATTTGCTGAAAAACTACAATTTAGACATTAATATAGAACATAAAGAGAGAAGAATAAACAATTACATTTATTATACACCATCATATTAAAATTAGGAGCTTATGAGTTAACAGCATTGCGGTTTTATCGTTTAACACAAAAACTTTTTTTAATCGTTGAGGCAATTACTAAAGTGTAATTCATCATCATCATATCAGCCGAAAGACGTCCACTGCTGGACATAAGTCTCCCTCAAGTGTCGACACAACAACCGGTCTTGTGCGTCTCGCATCTATCGGCTACCCGCGACCCTCACCAGGTCATTGGTCATCCTTATGGGAGGCCTTCCAACTTTGTGTCTTCTGGTACGCGAAAATGTAACTCTTCTCCAGTCAAATGCCAATAAAAATTACCAAAACAAATAAATCCCATTAAATTAACCTACACATCAGTTATGATGACTTAAACGCATTTATTCAAATCATCACACCGTCCATCATCTCCAGATTAATCGTATATCATTCGGTGAGGACATTCAAATAAAACTAAACAGTCGTTGTGCTATAAATCTTTCAACAGTTGGATAGAGAGTTATAAGAGTCAACGGTTTATTTCTACGTATGTTTATTTTTGTTCTAATTTTAAAGACCTATATTCTTAGTCTTTTTGGAGGAAACTTACTCCACTCAAAATAATCCAATCAATATTTAAACTACTAACACTAGTTTACAAGGTTTTTGTCCTGGAACATAAAAGTGTATATTCTTAATTAATGAGGTGCTGCAAGTTTAGAAAAAAATATTAAAAAATTCCAACACGTCACATTTCGAAAATACTCCCCATATATTTTTGCAAAGATAACGAGACTAAAAATGAATTAGTGTCGACGTTTTTGATATTTTTTAATAATCCAAATGCTTTTTTAGCACCTTTGAAATATTAAAAAAGCTGCTTGGACATCCGCACGTGTAATTTAACCCTTGGTTTTATGATTAAAGCCAAATGCTTTTAGCGATAGGAGTAACAATCAGTTTCGAGGTTGCATGCTGGGTCTTTATCATTTGCTTGCAATTTCAACAATCTATTTAAACTTGCATTCCAGCAGCTTAGCGTTCTTCTACATTTTTCAATAAACACTTGAGAAACCCACTTTTATCCCGATGAGAGACCGGAATTTTCAAGTAATAAAAGATAGGCATATATTTGAGTGTTTTCTTTATAGAATATTCTTTCTTAGATACAATAATTTCACCAAAAACAGCCAGAATGTACTCTAACCAACCTTTTTGACCTTTTGGAAACAAACATTTATCAAAATGAAGATTAGCTATTTCGGAACAAACTTGTGGGTAGTTGAAACTAAAAGGGGTCGATATCTTCCATCTGTGACGTGATAAAAATTAAAAATGTACATGTTTGCATTGAGTTATTGCAGCTACTTAAAAAAATATGTAATTTACTGCAAGGACATTTTTTTTAATTTTTTTGTAAACTAATAATTAATTATCTAACGTTTGACACAATAATCTCAATACCTCTTAAGGGTTCATTTTAACCATCATTATGAAAACTTTCACGCGAAAAAAAAACTTACTTTACTGCCCCATACTTTTATGTGCGCATAACTCGATAAAATGTACTGAGCAGTTGATTTATTTTTCGCGATTTGGAGGTTGGTCCCAAACTAAAAGTTGTTCATAATTATGAGTACAGTGACCTATGTCACTGTACTCATCATTATGAACAACTTACTTAACTAAGAGTTATTGCGTTTATTTTGTTGCACGTTTTATTACACTAGCTGACTCGCGCAATTGTGTTGCATCACATTTTTCATGAATGGTCCGTTCCTACAGGTCGTAGCGAGATATTATATAGCCCATAGCCTTCTTCGATAAATGTTCTATCCAACACTAAAATATTTATTGAATTTGGACCAGTACTTCCTGAGATTAGTGCGTTCAATCAAACAAATAACAAAGTATTTAGATTTATAACGGTAGTATATAGTATAGATAAGTGTAGTTTTTTTTTTGCATAACGTGATGTTTACCTACTTAAATTAATTGTATAGAGAAGCCGTTGGTAAACCTGAATAAATTGATAACATTAGGATTCTTACATTTAGAGCTGTAAAGAGTGCAAACAAGACCACATTACAGGGATCCTCTCAACATCATTTGTGAATTGAAAAAGCAATTACGAAAATGAGTTACCTATTTGTGAAATGAAAGCTGTGTGTTTGTTTGCTGAAAATAGTGCAGTCTATTTTTCCCTGCAGATGCTTCATAGAGAAGCAAAACAAACATGTTTTTGCTTTCATATTAGAGGACAGTTTCTTATATTGGACTGCATGATAAGCAAATCACCCATTATGCCATCTTAAGACCATAATGATTCCAGTGTAGGATGGAGACGGAATTACAGATTATAATTATAAGACGCATATAAATTATAGGTCAGGGGCGTATTTAATAAAAGCGACAGGCAGCCCTTAGGGTAAAACCAGGATAGCTGTTTCATAAAAATGCAATATTTAGCCAATGAAAATGAATGGAACAGCTGATATTTTTTTCGAGTTTTCAGTTTGGTTTTTTAGAGGTATGCAAAACAGAGCGTAAAGTCCCACAAACCTCCGTTGTAGAGGGAGGATCCTCCGATTAGGCGGTTGTAGTGCCTGGTGGGCAACTGCCCGATAGTTGGTATTCGGGCTGATGTATATTTTCAAATCGCATGGTAAACTCTGCTTGCGCGATGCAGGATTTCGACGTAGTATTAGTGTGCTGTTCGCGGTTCTTTTTGTTGCGATTTAGATTTGCCCCGTTGGTTTTTCTTGTGGCGGCATTGATGCCGCTACATCACTCCCCTCCGGAGACCGGAGGTCGATAGTGGTTGAGTCGTCTATGCATCTTAAGATGCTTGCCAGGCCAGTAGAAGGTTGATTCCAGTGAGTCGGAACCGGAAGTTGCAAAGTTCACGGTGAGTCGGAACTGTCTGCGGTGCCCCAGTGAGTCAGGGTGATGAGATCTTAGTGAGTCGGGATGATGCTGCAGGCTCCAGTGAGTCGGAGTGTTGCTGCTGCTGGCTCCAGTGAGTCGGAGCGGTGGGACGGTGGACTGCTGGCGTCAAACAGGAAAGGTTATTTATGGCTCTTCATGTGACTGGCCGTAGGTGCAGTGTGCTTGCCAAGGTAGTTGATGAGGTTGAAGGTAGAGGCTGAGGATGCGGACCAAAAATGCGCGGCCGCTGCTTGTTGGTGGTCAGAATACTCGTAGAAGCCGTGGGTAGCTGGCTGAAGTAGTTGCACGAAGGCTGCGCTGAAGTTCTTTGTCGAGGGCCACCAGTTTGGAGGGTATACGGTACAGAGACTAAAGTCCCGCAAACCCCCATTGAAAAGGGAGGATCCTCTGACCAGGCAGTTGTTGTGTCTGGCGGGCAACTGCCCGACAGTAGATATTCGGGATATGTATATGTTCAAATCGCACGGTAAACTCTGCTTGCGCGATGCAGGATTTCGACGTGGTAGTTCGCTGCTAGTTGGATACATGGCGTCGCGTTTCTTTATGTTGCGATGTAGGTTTGCTCCGTTGGTTTTTCTTGTGGCGGCATTGATGCCGCTACAGTCTCAAAGTAAAAGTTGTTTGTGATCATGTGTACTCTCTCTTCCTAAGAGGTTATTAGTGTTTTACAAATAACCCTGTAACTAGTTCCTTTACGCAATTGTAGAGTTTACATTTTGCGGTACCCACCTTAATAGTATGATAAGAAAGATGTTACTGTATTTTCATGTACAGAAACCTAGCTTTTCGTGCACGATTATACAAATTTCACGCCTACATTTCCGCATGGGTACATAGACGTTGAATACCCACAGTTCGCCAGTTTTGTTTACTAAAGTCCCGCACAAATCGCGACGATAATGTTCCAATTTTTCATCCTAAATCCTAAATCAATGTGCTATTGAAAAATTTCTAATAGAATAGTCAAAAATTTTGGATGTCAATCAAAGTAAGCACCAGTCGGCCATTTTCCCGAAATTTGACTGACCAGAATGTAGACACAATTCCAATTAATTACGATTAATTAATTCAATTTGGTAACACAGTTTTGTGCATTTCTAATCTGATAATGAAACCGCACTAACGCATTCTATTAATTTGCTCTGCGGTACTTCCAAGCCAGCACTGGCGTATGTGGCAATTGATACGGATCTATGTTTGACATCCCTCTACAGGTGCTTCGGGATTTGTTAGTAATGTTAGTTAATTTACCGCGGTAAGTGGTTTTGTCAGTAAATGGTGTATCACACCGCTACATAGTTTATGCTTTGAGTGATTAATCTGTCAGATCAAAGGTTTCATTGACATTAACATTCTAATTTGAGAGTTAAAGTGAGACACGCATAAGTTTTTAGCATACAATTTTAGTGATCCGTACCCAAAGAGTTACCAACGGAACCTTATTACTAAACCTCTGCTATCCGGCCATCCGTTCATTCGACCGTCTGTCTGTCTATCGGCGGGCTGTACCTCAAGAACCGTAATAGGTAAACAGTTGGAATTATCACTGATAGTGTATTTCTATTGCCGCTATAACAAATAATAAAAATTAATAAATTAATTGTTTGTTAATTAATTGTTTCATTTAATTTTGTTCCATAAAAGAAACGTGTCCGACTCGCACTTTGCCGAATTTTGTTTAAAACTAGTATTAAGATAAAAAATAATTCTACCAACTGTATGTTTTCTTACTTTGGAATATTTATTACGTCTCAATAAATATTTGTTTTTACTAAAAAATATCAAGATAAGATAAAAATACTCACTATTGTTTGATATATTTTTATCTTTAGAAGATGCGTACCTTTTAATACGATACACGTGGGTCTCAGGTGCTGAACGAAAGATTATAAGTGTTTTTATTGCGTCAATTTTATGTCAAGAGACAGACATGGGACTGAATAATAAAATTATAATTATTTAGTTGTGTTTTTTTTTTATTTTAAATATAGCTTTTGTCTACGGCTTTGCTCGCGTAATATAGCATGAAAAGCAGCCTATATCGGTCTTCAGGTTCCCAACTATATCTGTCCTAAAATTCATCAAAATCGGTTGAGCGATTGACGAGGCTTGAAAGCGGAACATACAAATGACATTCGCATTTAAGAATTAGTTGGGATGTTAGGCCAGCTCTTAAGAGGAAATGCGGGCGGCGAGACTTTGTATGTAAAAAGTCACAATTCGAGGTTTGGCTCTCAACTGTTTTCTCCTCCAATATTGGATCGATATAAGAGATATTTCACAAACTGAATAAGAAGGATGTGTACTGTGTCTTTATGTTTTCCTTTTTTGATTAATAGTTGCCAAATTTGGCTCTGTTGACAGCGACTTATTGGACAATTATGAGCATTTTGTAAGAGTTCTAGTGCTTATACGGTTATTAAATCATCAAAAAATAAAGCATAGGGGCACAGTATATATCCTTCTTATTCAGTTTGTGAAATATATCTTAAATCGGTCCAATATTGGAAGAGAAAATGGTCGAGAGCCAAACCTCGAATTGTGACTTTTTACATACAAAGTCTCGCCGCCAGCATTTCCTCTTAACCTTTATCGCATCTGATGGAGAGCGATAGATGTGAGTGTAAGATGGAACGAGGGAGTTCTGAAAGAGCTCAAAATTAGTAAATAAAAATCAAAATGTTTGTTGGTTTTTATTTTCTAAAAAACATAACGTTAACGTTTGCAAAGAAACGATTTTTAACCTAACTGTGATGAACATGTTTTGGGCAGTTTACTCTCGGTAAACATAAGAAGACAAGTATATGACGTCATCTGGCACGCGCTACGATTTACCAAAGACCTTTACTATACCCATCTATGTACGTGTAAGGAAGATAGGTATTATACCGCACCGGAGGTGTTCATAACCAAGATTTATGTGAGAGCTTATGTCCAGAACCGGACGGCTTGCTCCTGATAATATCGTGATAGCAGTGATGAATATATTTCATGGAGGCGGATAAATATTTGAAGCAAGGTGGTAATAGATCGGCTCATATATTGACCAAAGCAACGAAGCTCAATCATTTAAATTAAGCAATGAAAATTGCTGAACTGACAAAATGTAACTCATTGATTTATCTTAAAATTTGCATGGAGTGATTCCTAAGTAAGCGTACAGTCGATATCAATAACGGTGATATATTTTTACTCTATTTTCAAGTAAAATTTTAAACATAATTATTAGATCGGGTGGAAATTCTGAGTTATTTACCCTATTTCTGAATTAAAGAATTTTAGCATTTTCCAAACTCTACTTTAACCATTGGAACCCTATTACTAAGCCTCTGCTTTCCGTCCATCCGTCCGTGCGTCCATAAGTCCGTCCGTCCGTCCGTCCATCCGTCCGCCCGTCTGTCCGTCCATCCGTCCGTCCGTCTATCTGTCGGGGGCTCGCCTACAAGAAACGTGTTTTTTTTCGATTTATGTTCCGCACGTGGGCGGTTTTTTAATTTACTACTAAATTACCAATTATGTTTACAGTTAATATCACACATACAAGTTATGGGTGTCTTCGTCATTGTTCCCTCACTGCTGAGTATTGCGACCACATACTATGAGCCTCCAAGTCATGCGGTCTTCTGCAGAGTGGACCGCTCTGGGCCCCAAGTCTGCTATTACAATAGTGTCAGAATGGTCTATCATTGATTTCATAATGATTGATTTTGACAAGATTCTATGCCATTTCTCCATTGAAAGAAATGGCATAGAATCTTGTCAAAATGAACCACAATGAAATCAATGATAGACCATTCTGACACTATTGTAATAGCAGACTTGGGGCCCTGTACGTGCTACTTCCAATAGCCTACTTTATGGCATCTGGTACCATCTTTATTCCGGTGTGGTGTTCATGTATTTTTTCATCTATTTTGGCAACCAAATAGTCAGAGGCGTATCCAATTGTCTGTTTAGTTTCGTCGTGGTTTCGTGCTGGTGTCAAATATTTGTGTAGTCTACTAATAGTGTTTCCGTTTAGGTGTTTGGGCTCGTGCGTGAGATTTGTGGCTATTAACACATAAGTATCTACACAATATAAGACTTATTCTGACCCGATAATCTAAATACTTACTAGCTTATTCTTGGAGTTTTGTTCCCGCGGCCTATCATACAGGAACCGCGCGTTGCGAAAGGGGGCTAGTTATCATACGAAAAGTTGTAACGACACTTTTTGCTATACTTGTAAGCCGTGCGGCGTGCGCGTGTTTCTCTGTCTGTCTCTCTCTCTCTCTCTCTCATAGAAAGCAAGTATTCAGTATTTACTTAAGCCAGTTATTTTCGTTTCGTCTTTCTATTTCTGTTTACATTATATTTGTCAATAATAAAAAAATATTTTGTTATCATTTTTTTATAATTTTTTTTTAATAGTATTTATTATACTTAAAAAAAATTAAATAATATCACAATTCCTTCACTAATTAATCGAAAGGAACTTCGTTCCATCCGGGTGTCCCTTGACACCTCTCAAGTTTTTTCATAGAAAAAGTTGTTTATGAAACTGAGTTCTCTACCAGTGAGATATATTTTTTTAAATCGGATCAGTAACTTCAGAGATTACCAAGTGACACCGACTTCCGAAAATTAAGTTATTTTTTAGTTATTTTACTTTAATTTCGGAAAGTAGCTGCAAGTAATGATCTTGATGAATGTATGCAAAAGACGCAGTATGCATTATTCTCACAAATACATACCTACAAACTACGTAGTTACCATTTTAATGACCATACGTCTTGACCAAGATGAGCCATTTCTAATTTTAAACTATCTAGCTGACATAATGAATAAACTGAAATGAACAAACTGGCAAACATAACTAAATCTACTTTTTAGGGTTTCGAACAAAAAATGGAACCCTTATAGGATCACTCGGGTGTCTGTCTGTCTGTCTGTTCGTCTGTCACAGCCAGTTTTCTCCGGATCAACTGGACCAATTCTGTTGAAATCTGGTACACATATGAACATTTGTGACCCAAACACAGATGTGTTACGTAAATTATTAAATTTTAGTAAGGGGTCACTTTTGGAGGTCAAACTAGAAAATTAAAAAAAAAAGTGTTTTGAACAATATCGTGTGACATAACAAATGAAAGGGCTTACTGTGAGGGTTTTAATTACATTTTTTTCATATTTTTAAAATAAATGGTTTTGAAGTTATTCAATAAATTAGACGAAAAATGGTCATTCCCCCCTTATGTCCGAAACTACTGAACCTAAAATTTTGATAAAATTGATGATAATAGATCTTTACCCACAGATTACAGGAAAGCTATAAGAAGTCTGTAGTGTTAACATAACAAGTTAAAAAAATTAATTCGTTCGGAACCCTTTGCACGCGAGTCCGACTCGCTCTTGACCGGTTTTTCCTATTTCACACAACGACAGTCCCGTTCTACAAAACAGGTCTTCTACTATTACATGCCAATACGATCATGATACCGCTGTGAGAGAGGGATGGAGCTATACACGATTAGCACTTACCCCTTTTTCATAACGGAATCACGATACCAATGATATGCTATAGTAGAGGGTGTCTATTTTGTAGACTTCGAAACCGATCCATCCCCATTCCTGTTTTAATAAAGATAGTTTAATAAAATAGCATAATAAAACAGACATAAAAATACTCTCAGATTGCTATGAAAACTGAAAACATGCCATATATTATCCGAGAGAAATTCAAGACAGTTTGTTTCGTCGGATTTGTAAAATTGTCATAGTTTATTTCCTGTATTTTATCATTCTAAGCATTTGGCTGGAAGCCACAGAGGTAAATACATCGCCACGTCGTTGATCCTTATTTATAGCACGTTAAGGTTCATAATGGGCGGTGTAATGGCTTACATTGTAGGAAGTCAACACAAATAAGATTTATTGCCAAGTAGCCAGCGTTTGGATGTGGGTTTGCCCACGTTGATATAGGTAATAGATGTCTTGAATTAAGTTTGTATATCTTTTATTTACCTGTTGAAAATAAATTACTATAAAATATTCAGCATTCTAACCGTGCTCGTTAGTGTACGCTTTAAAGAATGATCTTTTAAATTCCTTTTCTTTTACTATTGATGGGCACACGTTTGAGCTCTATCTCACCTGATGGTAAGCGATGATGTGGTCAAAGATGAAGTACGCTTGTCTAGAAGTAACCTATTCACTCTTGACTTAAGAACTTCAAGGTTGCTATCAGGAAACATAGACTCTGGCAGGGAATTCCACTCCTTAGCTGTACGCACAATGAATTTATTCCCAAAAAGTTTTGTGCTTGTGACTGGGATGTCCACCATGTACCCGTGGCACATTGCCGCACGTCTTGTGGTCCGATGTAACAACGGGCTTGGCGGAATTTAACTATGCAATTAGACGCAATTGCATAGTTTCAAATGCATTTTAGAGAGTGTGCGACGGCACAGTCCATAAAATGCAATCGACAGAAAACCCACAGGCTAACAACTCGGCGTCGATGCTCAAGACTTTGGAGCTTCGACTCGACGAGCCTATCATTGCCGATGATCCTCTTGGCTCGTTTTTCAATTTATTGACTCAAGTGTATCAAGTTGGTATCTGGCAGATCCGTCCCAAAGATTTCTAGAAGTTTCTTTATCGAATTAAAATAGAAACTAAATTACCTACAATATAGCTAAAAATCACAAAAATACATTTGGTATAAGTCCTAAAATAAAACTAATTAGTAACTAATAGTCCACGGAACCGTCCAACTTTATCCGATATTGCATTTATTAGTACTGCATGTAGTTGGCTAGTATTTGTGGCGACGATCGATTTGTTGCCTAATTAATATTGTAGATAGGCTACACTGAAATGTTTTGCTTGCGTTGCTTGATCGTTTTATTAAGATAGAAAGTGTGTGTCGTGTTGCAGTGTCTGAAAGACATTTAGTTTAGTTTGTAAGTTTTGGCAGCGCATTACTTTGAGTTGTTACGACAGCGCTTAATATATTGTGTCTCCTTAGGCGAAGTACTAATACAAAGCTGCCATTGCGCAAATACGCGATCGTCGCATACATTTGTACGGGAAACCCGACTGTGTCGTAGCGCCAACAGATGATCCGTACGATAAGTGTTTACGGAGATGCGGGAAGTCGCGCGTCGCGGCCCGCGCTAAATTCAAACATGGCGTTGTATACGTTTACGGAGAAGCGATTTTACACGCGTTTGCTTTAAATGCAGGCGCAGCCCGTGAATGACCAATTGCGGCGATAAGTCCCCTCTTTGAGGAGTGGCTAGAGCGGCGCCACGGCGTTCTCACCTTCCGCCTGACGCAGGTACTCACCGGGCACGGCTGCTTTGGGAGGTACCTGTTTCGAATTCGGCGGGAGGATACGCCCGGGTGTCAACACTGTGAGGATCGCCCGGAGGACACGGTGGAGCATACGGTGGAGGTCTGCCCTGCTTGGGCGGAACACCGCCGCGTCCTCGTCGAGGCGATTGGCGGCGGCGACCTCTCGCGTCCGGCCCTTGTCCAATCCATGGTCCGCAGCGAGGAGGCATGGGAAGCGATCACCTCCTTCTGCGAAGCAGTAATGCTAGCAAAGGAGGAGGCCGAACGCGTGAGAGAGAGGGAAACCTCACGCCCCAGCCGCCGCAACAGAAGAAGACGCCCCGGGCGTCGGGAGTCGCAGGGCGATTCTCGGCCACCGTAGGCGCGGGCCTGCGGACGGCGAGCATTGGGTGGCTCGCCGTCTGATCAGAATCAGGCCCGGGTCGACGGCGCGCTGTGTTCCACGCGCGCCTCAAGGAGCTGTCAGCATAAAGGACGGGGCCCGCTAGGGCCAGTGCCTGCCGGGGTTGCGGGATTTGTTCGAGAGAGTCGCCGCGGCCCTGGAACGCAAAGGGCATTAGGAGGAACACGGATGGGTTTTAGTCAGTAAGAGTCTGACACTCCCTTCTGCTTCACCCAGAGCGGGAGGAGTCATTTGATGATTTCCCATCCTTAAAAAAAAAAAAAAAGCCCGTGAATGACATCGGCGCGATGGCGCACACAGCGTTGCGAACAGCTACTCCTGCAATTATCCGTTCACGGTAAAACGTAGAGACACCCGGGCGGCGAGGAACGCAGCGTCGCACGCGGCAATATAATACGCCGCGTCACGTCCCGCATCTCCGTAAACGAGGCCATAGAGTGTCTCATATATGTAGCTATGGGTAAATAATTACCCTACCTAAATAATTTTAATGAATTAAATTGTGAAATCAAAACATGCTAACAGTATGTCCTATTTACTTTCTTAGGTTTGTATGTGTGTCCATAATCCGCATTTATCCTCCCATTCTTCTAAGCTAACATTAGCCAGCCTAGCTCCACCCAGTAGCACAGAAGAGGTTCACACGCTTGGCGAAGCCACTGAACAGTTTCGAGGATTTGTAGACATATTGGGAAACCACGACCTCGTATTCCAAGACTTGGGCACTAGAGCAGCCTCTGCATAATCGGTTGTTCTGGATGGACATAAGTGGAGCAAGAGCTTGCTCTTGTTTTTATTGGTAAGGTCAACTGTATTTATTTTACTGGATAAAAATATAAATAGTATTGTCTTTATCTTAGAGTCAGGGTGACACATCGCTAAAATAATACAAGATAATGCCAAATTGTATACTCATTATAATAGTATTATTATTTCCGCAGACATCTTAAATTACGATCAAGAGCGTTCCAACATTTGAAGACAAATTGTTTTGTTTATTATTTTAATCTGAAATTAATTTTAGAACAATGTTAACAAATATTATTGCAACAGCTACTCAGATTATTAATTTTATCCAAATGAAAATAAATATAACTTCATAATTATTGTCAACTTGGATCATTTATTGAGAAATAATCTTCTGGAAATTAAATAAGTAGTCCCGTGCGAAGCGTGCGTACGTTCATCAAAAATGTATAACTACTTTTAAGTTATTTCAAGATAAAAAAATGTAGTTTTATTTAATAATGTAAGTATAAAGTAGAAGAAATGCTAGTAGTCAATGAGTCTGCTAATAGATTTTTTATAGTCTATATTTATAATTTTCAACCGGGTTGGTTTAACCCACTCATTATTACTATTATCATAATATTTTTTCACTACACTTCCATCACAAAAATGTCAATTAATACATAAGCACATAAATTTCGTAAATAATCATCATTAGATATAATGATCCAGGAACCAATTCAATAAACATTAACTTGATGCATTCAAAATGTTGTCGATGATAAGTAGTGTGGTAATTCCTTCCTGGTTTGTATGAAACTCGCGTGAACGCGTGTAGTTTTAAAGTTTACTTAATTTTTAGGGATCCGAACAAAAAACGGAACCCCTATAGGATCACTCGGGTGTCTGTCAGTCCGTCTGTCACTGCCAGTTTTCTCCGGATCCACTGGACCGATTCTGTCTAGTTCTAGTTTGACTCCCAAACTAGAAAATTAAAAAATAAAGTTTTTTGAACAATGTCGTGTGACATATCAAATAAAAGGACTTACTGTGAGGGTTTTAATTATATTTTTTTCATAATTTTCAAAAAAATGGTTTTGAAGTTATTCAAGAAATTACACAAAAAATTACAATTCCCCCCCTTATCTCCGACACTACTGAGCCTAAAATTTTGGAAAAAATGGAGACAATAGATATCTTTACCTATAGAATACAGGAACACCTATAAGAATTTTATAATTTCAAAATAAAATGTTAAAAAAATAATATTTTTCGGAACCTTTTGCACGCGAGTCCGAATCGCACTTGGCCAGTTTTTTGTTTGCATAACCCTCTATTTTACTTTAGTTTTTCGTAACTGATATTTTTTTTAAAGTTGAAGTTTCATGACGTTTCATATTTTAAATATGTAGATCCATGAATATAGCCGAGTCGATTCTGTAAACATGTCGTGTGTGATGGTCACAAAGTGAGCTGTCATTCCATCTTGATTATTTGGATTGACAGCTCAAGTGAGCTGTCAATCGTGATCATCACTTCGTGATGTTTACAGAATCGCACTGCAGGCTACACGACCCGAAATACTTTTAACGTAAAGAAAACACGTCAGATTCTGATGTAACAACAATCTCACGGCAGTATGTAGCAATTCTACGATGAGAAGTTTTCTTCTTCAAAAAATAATTACCCATTACAAACAGTGCCAACAAAAAACAACTTACAAGTTAATGAAATCGAAGTTTCTCTCAGTAAACTGCTTACAGCACGTGTTCCCAAGCAAACAATTAAAAGAACAAAATGATTGCTACCTGTATTTGCACACTCGGTTTGTTCAAATAACTCGTGTTAGAAAAAGATTGCAATATTTTCACAGGTTGCCTTTCTATGCTCATAACCCTTCTTTATATTTATTCAGGACTGAAGGATCCTCAACGTTTGGTACGTAAAAATATTTGACAGCTGAGGCTACTAAATATTATTTGGACTTCGGTTTAATGGTTGTTATGTTCATTACAGTGTGCTCGTGGCCAGAGAAAAACAGCCGTACGGGTCAATATTCCAGGTTAAGCAACGTTTGCCAAGGTTGCTCTGTGGATGGGTGATCATCTTAACATACCGAGTTTCCGCCATGCCTCGGAATTTTGGTCACGGCTGCCATTTGTAGATCTTTGGAAATCTGACTCCAGTCTTGTCAAGGACTACCGTGTTATCCAGTTAATATTGAATAGTAAAATATTGGTATTCAGCAGAATCTGGTTTTACTGGAAACCCAACCAACCCAATATATTAAGGAAAAGACTAACATCCTTCGAAAACAGCTTTATGAGTTAAAAAACTGGCCAAGTGCAAGTCGGACTCGCGTGCAAAGGGTTCCTAACGAATTTATTTTTTACATGTTTTTTTAACACTATAGACTTCTCATAATCTATATTTTCCTCTAATCTATAGGTAAAGACCTATTTTCTCAAAATTTTAGGCTCAGTAGTTTGGATGATAAGGGGGGAATGGTCATTTTTCGTCTAATTTCTTATATAACTTCAAAACCATTTATTTCAAAAATTATGAAAAAATGTAATTAAAACCCTCACAGTAATTTGATATGCCACACGATATTGTTGAAAATACTTTTTTTTAATTTTCTAGTTTGACCCCCAAAAGTGACTCCCATACTAAAAGTTTAATAATTTACGTAACGTGTCCGTGTTTGGGTCACAGAAGTCCATATGTGTACCAAATTTCAACAGAATCGGTCAGTGGTTCCAGAGAAAACTAGTGATCCTATAGGGGTTCCGTTTTTTGTTCGGAACCCTAAAAATGAACTCCAAGAAGGCCAAAACAATTTCAAAAGATAAATAAAAACAGTAACTTCTAATTACCACCGTTTACATACAAATATGTAGCTACAACAAGCCCGCCGTAACAAACAAACAAAGGGCTATGTGCAAATATGTACAAGTTATGAAACTCCTCATTAGCGAGCTTCGGGTTCAAGGACTTGGGCGAAAGTTCACAGGTGAAGACACGATATACATAAGTACATAGTTTGATACGAGTTTGTTAACTAATCGGGTCGGTAACTCTTTGGCCTTTCTCTATACAAACGCATTTCGCTGTTATCTTTCGATGTTATGAAAAAAAAACATTGCTCTAGCAAGAGCAATGTTTTTTTTTCATAACATCTAGATCAAATTATTACGTGCCTCTATCATATTCTTTTTTCCAAAACAATTTCTTAAAGAATTATTACAATCCAAAAACCCGAAAATAGCCCGTTTTTACCGCCATATTCAGACGACTGTCAGACAAATTAGATAAGTTTTTACAAAATAAAAAATAATAGAAGCATACATTTAGTCTTCCTTTTTAGATCAGTCTAGTTTTGAAAAAGAAAACAGCGGAAAACAGAACGTCTTTTAGTTAACGTTTTTATAGGTAAAATGCAGCTTGAGCTGTAGTTGTCGCTTTCGCACTTTACTTGATAGGGTACAGTGCGACGCATCGGCAATAGTTTCTTCAAATACCTATTTATCAAATTTCTCGGGACTACAGTTCCGTCTTAAAATGTCTGAGGCCAGAACAGCTTCTGGCCTCAGACATCGAGTTTCATCTCATTTCCAGTTTTCTCATTTCATTTCTCGTCAGAAGTAATGACTGGAAATGAGATGAAACTCTGATCCTAACTGATAAAACAACTAAGAATATATGAAAGAACGCATAGCGAAATAGAGCGTTTTTTTTTGTCTGGTAGCCTTTGTTTATTTTAGTATTTTTTACCCCATTGCTGGGTAAAGACCAGGGCAGCGCTCTCAAACCTTGTGATTCTGACGCATCACCTTCGCCACGATTGGCCTTGACGGCGTTATCCCTCTCAGGCATCCAGCAATTGTCGATCTTTGCTCATCTCTCCGTATGCATTCGAGCAACGTGGTCAATTGAACAAACCCCTTCTTACGTTACTCAAGAGGAGTTTTAATATTAATTCACGCATTAATAAATAGATATTATTAATTTAAAATGACGTTCGGATCCTTTGTTCATCATCCATCTGTGTAAAACATAAATAAAGTTATCGAACTCAATACACATCAGTTATTTTGACAACTGTTCCACTAACGAACGGAAAACGAATAAATTCATACACAAACTACAGTAAAGTTGAAAATGGCGTAGTTTTGACTGAAAGCTATAAAGATATGTACTGTAGGAAATTGAAAACAAAACCTTTATGCAAATAAGAAGAAATGGAACGGTAGTGTACCAATGTTGAACTGAAACAACCAATTTTGTCACCACTGAGGTCATAAATTGTAGCCTTTTTGACTTTATGCCTTCTGATGTGGCCCATTGTAAGCGGCCATGTTTCGGTTCCATATGTAACTTGCAGCACGCACTGGTCATATACTTTCGTTTTGAGAGTGTATGTGAGATGAGAAGATAGATTCTAGTATTAAAATGCCTATTATACTGTCATCGAATTACAGACAACGTTTCTCAGGTACGCTTTCTGTTCTTAAAGCGTGTTGCAATTAAGGATATAAATTTTTACTGTCTACTATGTGCAGAGGTGGCGAAAGACAAACAAAGCTGAAGTTTTGTTATAAATTACATGCAGTGAGAACCTCCTTTACTGTTGGTAAGTAACTCGACTAAACTTCACAATGCTTTAAATTCAGTAACCAATTTTATAAGGGATCCCTTCTTTTCGCATAATGTTCTTTTTCCTAATATACTTTGGCATAACTACTCGTATTTTGGTATAATTTGTTTTGACATAATAATAATTTGCTATTTTTTGGCATATAGTTTATGTTAGCATATCGCAGCCCCTCGATCGTTTCAAATCTTTAGGGCGGGTTCCGAACTTTAATATTTGGAGTTAAGAACGTGGTTTTTAGGCCAAGGTATTTTTTAGTAATATTCAATTCAAATGCTTATCAAAATTTACTAACGTTACTGTATCAGTAACATTAGGAAATTCCTTTGCAATTCGACCATAAGAACTAGATACATCTACTACACATCAACTAAACATGAGACATCTTGGCAGAGTCATGGTCGTGGCTATTCTGGGTCTTAATGTCGAGATTTTTGCGATATGATGCGTCTTTTTTGGCGTTACTTGTTTTAAATATAATAATAATTTGTCAACTAAAAAATTCAGTCAAAATGGAGATTTCGAATCTTCTCGATGAAGTCCTAAAACTATACCTAATAGAAGAAGAAAATCGACTTAAAAACGGTAATTATTTGAAGAAAATAACTAATCTCCATACTTTTTTCTAATTTTCTTTTATTAACTAGACTCAGAAATTACAACTTTCCCCCCAATATGAGTTCCCATAGTAAATACAGCATAAGCTAAACTTTAAATCATTAAAACATGAAAGTGTAGTGCGGCTTCAGTGTTCAACGCGGCGGCGTTAGAAATAATTAGAAGACTATAAACACTTTGAGACTTCAGCTGTTAAAAGTTCATCTATGTAAAGTGTGTAGGAGATAGATTACATGTAGGTATTAAAATAAACTTTAATGTTAAGCCCTATCCTTACTTCCTTACTAAGATAATATAATAAATGCGAAAGTAACTCTGCCTGTCTGTCTGTCGCGCGTTCAGGACAAAACTACTCAACTGATTTAAATTAAATTTCGTAGCCTGAGAAAAGACATAATTAGGCTACTTTTTATCCCGGGAGTATGTTCCCTAGGAACTAGGCAGAAGCTAGTACATGATATAATAATAGATTAAACGCGAAACATGAAGGGCCTAGTGTTTAAGTGTTATGAACAACATTTCACAATGGAACCAATCCTGAAATCGCAATAAAAAATCAACCGCCCCAAACATTTGTGTGTATAGCTCGACAAAATGTACTGTCTAGCCTGGCCAGCTGATTTTTTAACGATTTGAGTGTTGGTCCCATAGTTGAATTTGGTTAATATACTCAATATTAACCAAATTCAACTATGGGACCAACACTCAAATCGTAAAAAAATCAGCTGGGCGCAGTGTCGCCTTGACATGTTTTGCGTTTAATCTGTTATACGTTGTTCACAGTGCCATTTTAGCCGTCTTACAAAGACGGCCCACTTAATGTTCCCGACATAAACGATCTCTAGGTGCGAATATTTTTTTTTAATAATTCGTTAAGATAATAGTTACAATAAAAATAAATAATGCATTAGGGTAATGAAACACCCTGTTATCAATGTTTATGTATTAAAATAATGCTCCTGGATGTTTCAAACTACGTCATGCGTCATGACAGGTAATGAATAATATTTTCATTTTTAAAATCTTCATAAATATGTATGTTTTGTAATTAATGTGTAGTAGCCATTGGAGAGATGAAGTGGGCTGCCCTTGTAAAATGACTAAGCTGTATAGGTACAATTTACCCAACTTTCTTATTTTGTAAAGAAAAAATAGTACGAAAGTCACGAATCAACAATCACACAAACGTTGTTGATACAATAGATATTTATGCACTAGTTCGCTGAACATTATAATCTCAATGCACTATTTATTTGATTAACAAATAAGGAAAATAGTACTTCTTTACTTTGAATACTTTTCATTGTTTAATGTCGATGTCCACCAAATGACCTGTATTTGTTATTGAGTTAACTTTATCTAGAAAGATCTCAGGTATCTTGCTGATAAAATATCAATGTACATTAATGTAAGTTTAAAGTCAAACTGTCTACAATAACAATATTTGTCATTGCATGAACTATTTTATAAAGAAAACATATCGCACTGTCGCGGTCGCGTCGCATCTGTATCTGGGAGCCACAATACATTAAATAGGACGGCTCCGCGACCAGCATCTTGAAACTGATTGCCGGTCACGGCACCCTGGGGTAGCACAAGAAGTCACCAGGGAAGTTTTTGCTCCTAACTCCTACGCATGATACATCACTACATATACTACGATACGATACATCTTCCGGGTCGTGTAGAATGTTCGTTTTAGCGAAGCACCTGTATTTTCACACACGCTTGTGTATGTTCTATAATATGTCCTGCGCCTATGGCAAGTCTTCGCTGACATTGGCCGCTAAGATCGATGTTTGGTCTTGACTGACTATAATCCCGGAAATGGGGCATGAATAAAAAAAAAGCCAAATCTATGTTAATATCTGGTTCCCCCCTCCTCCTCCTTGCGTCGTATTCCTCAATGCTGAGGGTCGTGTTAATATCTGGTTAAAGACCTTTTATTCTCATAAAGAAATTGACATTTCACTTACATAATAATAATAATAATTAGCTGGCAACTCTGGCTGTCAGTTCAAGCTTTGTTTTTGTTCTCCAATTTATTCGTTTAATCCACACAAGTATGACAGAGCTGGTTAGTAATTGTATCATCTGAGTTATTTAGGATGTTCGGTGAGTTAAAAGGCATTAGTTTTTTTGGTTAAGTTTGTACGATCTTTGGAGTCCCTTTGACATATTTAATAATGAGATCCTCTTCACCATTTTCTTTACGACGGGTTAGTACGGGGTAACCCGTACTAACTCGGGGTTTGGTCTGGGTCTGCTTTAATGTTATCAGGTAGTTTTGTTTTGTTCCGTAGTATTTGTTTCGCCTCTCCTGGTGATTCGAAGCAAATTTTCAGTGGGCCTTTTTTTTCCTGAAGTGTATTTACCAAGTCGAATTGTGATATTAGAATACATAATTAATGAAAATCTTATAAATTAGTTGCAGAGTTCGCAGTCCGTAACAGGCGGCGTAGTGGGGGCATCTCGACGTGACAACGTCATTTCCGTCACGGCATACGTTTTGGTTTTACTGCCAAGGCGCGCAAATTGGTGTTTCACATCAAAAGTATTGTTAAGAAATATTTAGAACACCTGAATGTATCTCACTTTACTGGTTAAGGCTAAATTACCCTTATCGCATTCCAGACAACACTGCCAACAGAGGGTTCTAAACCAAGGAGACAACATAATTAATTCCCGAATTGTACAAGTTTATCTTAAGTTTATATTGGTTCGAGTTCGGTTTGAATGCTAATTTATCAGCAGACTTTATTTGTTCGCTTGTTCAGCTGATGACCTTCGAGAATTCGAAGTTTGTTGGTGATAGCGATCTTATTTTGAGTTTCATGTTGTACAAGGTTATTTTTGAATGACAATTTGAAGATATGAGTGGATAAAGGTGTTATTAGGTGATTTCTTAATAAGAAAAATTTACGTCCAGGTACGTATTGTAGCCTGTCAATGCTTCGTGAATGTCTAGAAAAAAAAGATGGATGGATGATACAGAGGTTGATTGGAAAAGAAAAGCCGGCCATGTGCGAGTCAGACTCACACACGAAGGGTTCCGTACCAAAACCCCACAAACCATCAACCTATCTTAAATAAAAAAAGAACCGAAATTAAAAGGTTCCATGTATAGCCCTTTATTTTTTTTATTTTACTTACTTATTTTTTTATTACCTTTCGTTAGTTACTCTTCGGATACAGAACCTTAATTAGGAATTCTCTGCCAATCTAATATTTATATCCTGTACAAACATTCATAAATCTTCCAGTGTGTGTCAATTTGTACACTGTAACACTAAAAATTCCTTCAGAGTTTCCTAACGAATTTATACTAACATTTTTCTCATAACAAACGCGAATTATTTACGCCGCCTTTAAATCTTTAGCCCCCTACCAACAGTAGTTCATAAAGACACCCCTGTATCCTGTACACTCCTTCGTATTGGTACGACGTAACCAGCACAGGGTCACACATCACTCAAACTATTACTTGCCAATTACTTAGTAACACGACACGGCAGTAACGTGATGCTACGCTTGAGACTGAACCGTGCCCTTACCATGACACGCCAATGTCATCATGACTCCCTTATGCGAAAGAGATGGTGCTATTTGTCCTGTATATCTCCATCTCAGTCCCACATGAGGACTATGATGTCTTTAACACGTCCATAGTACAAGTCCTGAACTGTTACACCCGGGGGTAAGATCGACTGACAGTTGGTAATATGCTTAACAAATTGACTCGATATGCTTTGATATTTGATGCCAGGGTTTTGAAGGTCAGAATTTAGTAAATGTTAAGGATTAGAGTTTTGTATTTCCGTGTAGCGTTTGATTTTTTATTTCTTTTGTACTTTCCATTGGTAACTTCATAGAGTAGAGAATGATTACACCGCACCAGAAGCGACTAAAGTCAAAGCTGTCATAGCCAGCGTAGTCATTGTCAGCGTCTTAGTCAGCATTGTTATTAGCCTTGATTGCCCTGTAGAATACTATGTTTATGGCTATCTTAAGATTTTATGTGCCCTAGCTGGGGTAGACCCCAGAGGGCGTCCGCAGGAGTCCTACATTGCGAGCGAAATTGGGATTTTTGCTTCATCTCGCTCTACGTCATTGCGATGCTTGTTGCTTCTACAAACACGGTAAGTCATCAGGGCCCCAAGTCTGCTATTACAATAGTGTCAGAATGGTCTATCATTGATTTCATAATGGTTGCCATTATGAAATCAATGATAGACCATTGGGGCCCAGGTTTTACGCGGATGGCCGCGTTTCCTTTTCCTATTATGATTGCAGTCTACGAAGTTTACGGAGAAAGAGACAAAACTACCTTATGTTGTTTTTACAATAACCTTTTTTCAATGAATTATGACGTATGTTTGTATATGCAAGTCGGTTTGAGTCTAAAAATAGGCATACAAAAAGCTTATATTGTCTGTCATGTTATTTGCATATTTGTTGCATCACGACGATTTTGCAATTCAAAAATATGTAGGTACGATGATTGTAAGATTTAATTTTAATTACTGGTTTATATGTCTATAAAGCATCGCCAGTTAAAACAATTATACTAATTAAAAACATTAATTTAATTCCTAAGCAATTTGGTATGAAATGTCATGCTCTATAATGTAACCCACATTACAGAGCATTTCAGTCAAACAAAATTACTAGCTTCAGTAATGAAGGAACCTACACAAAATCATCATATGAGTATATTTAAATGGGATAAGTGCTACAAATTTGTACGGAACCCTCGGTGGGCGAGTCCGACTCGCACTCGGCCGGTTTTTTCTTTAGCAGGTGACTTTTAAATTAGGTAAGGTATATACTAGTTGTTACACGCGACGTCGTTCGCGTGTATGACGAAAAGTAAAATTATGTTGCTATGTAAGATCGCTAAGATAAGATAAACAAACAGTCAATATCTAGCATTGCTCGACCCCTCTTAGAATTAGGAATTTGGAAGACTGTTATGCAAGGCATTGGCTGTATCACCTCTTCTGTTCAAAATGCCGTCCAGCCCTAGTAGGCATATAGGTATATGGCAGGTGCCAGAAAACCACATACATTTATTGACTTTCTTAATATCAAAAACAGAAATAAAGTCATAAAGCTGGCCCGAATCAACTTCTACCGTGATCCTTTACGTTCTCTAGAAATTAAAAACAGTTCATCATTTTGTTCGGGTATCTACGAAGGGATATTAGGGAAAGGTCAATGTACTTTATTGTAAGTCTACCTGGCACTTACCACACAAAAGAACAATATAGAGGTAGAAAACACTAGCTTTTGCCCACAACTTTGTACGCGCATATCCTGTTTTTTCCCGTTCCCTTGAGAATTTCGGAAAATCCTTTCTTACTGCTCCCCTACACTCCCTAAGAAGCTTTCTACGGCCAGTATTTTCGGCTGTGCGTTATCTGTCAGTCATTCAGTCAGTCATCAATAACGGAAAAATATAATTATATATATATATATATATTTTTTTTTTACTATAGATAGGCATACGTTTGACCACTATCTCACCTGATGGTAAGCGATGATGCGGTCGAAGATGGAGCACGTTTGCCTAGAAGCAACCTATTCACTCTTGTCTTAAAGATTCCCAGGTTGTAGATATTTGGAAACACAGACTCTGGCAGGGAATTCCACTCCTTAGCTGTACGCACTATGAATGTGTTCCCGAAACGTTTTGTAACGAAACAGACGCAACATAACAGCAACAGCAACAATCACAGAGTGACAGAGAAACACATATATCTTCGCCCAGTTACGCAGTCCCATTTGTTTCCATCAGTTTCATGATCAATTAATTTAAAGGTATTTTCATTAATTTCTTAATAAATCATAATTAGACTTAATAACAATGAACAGAACATTGTATGCAATAATGAAGCAATGGGTAGAAATGCAATAAAATGTTATTTTAATTGAAGAATTCCAAAGAACTGTCTCGACAATAGTAGACTCGTGTTAATTAAAGAAATATGTGGAGTTGATGAAGAGAATAGTTTGAAATTTGTTAAATCGTCAAGTTTGCCTACTGAATTTACTGTTTCACAAGTGTAATGAAAAGTAAAAAATCTCACAGATTTTCGCAAAAAACCTCATGTAACCGTCGCCTGTATGTCATCATCTCAGAGGCACCGTGGCTTAGTTGGTTAAAGAGCCTGTCTAGTAAACAGGAGATCATGAGTTCGAAACTTGTCGGGGCGGGGGGGGGGGGGCTACTCTCTAAGCCCGAAGTCCGTAGTTTCAAGTTTAGTTGCGGGCGTATTCTACTCCGTATCACCTACGGACTTACGATTAGTCTCGAACCCGAACTTAAGAATGAATAATACGATTTGAGAGTAACTGTTACATCGTGTTGTCATTAATTCTTAGGTATGTTTATATCCAATTTTTTTCCAAGATTAAGGAATTGTTCCAAAGAGTTACCGCGGAAGCCGCATGCGGAAGGCGCGCGTGGTTAAAGAACACGGATGGGTTTTAGTCAGAGAGAGTCTGACACTCCCTTCCGCTCCGCCCAGAGAGGGATTAGTCATTTAAAGATTTTCCATCCCAAAGGAACGATCTCATTTATCTCTGTACCATAATTCATCAAAATCGGTTCAGAAATTAAGCGTCAAAGCGAAAAATAAACTTAGTATAACTTTTTTTATACTAAAAAGGATTAAAATTAAGGTTAAAGTCGTAGTGCAAGATTTAACAATGATTTTCACAGAAGGGAATGATGGAAAATTCCTCCAGGAACGGGAAAAAACGGGATATGCGCGTACGAAGTCACGGGCAAAAGCTAGTCTACACTAAAATATAAAGCTGAAGAGTTTGTCTGTTTGCTTGAACGCGCTAATCTCAGGAACTACTGGTTTGATTTGAAAAATTCTTTCAGTGTTAGATAGCCCATTTATCGAGGAAGGCTATATATCATCACACTAAGACCAGACAAAGTTGCGCGGGTCATCTAGTTTTCCATATTTAATATGGGATGTATGACGCTCAATAGGAGCGGAGCAAACGAAGTTGCGCGGGTCAACTAGTAATAATTATAAAGTTACAACGAACTACAAGAAATTTTATATTATGTTACTTGGTGCTACGGAACCCTTCATGGCGACTCCTACTCGCACTTGGCCGGTTTTTTTCGGTATAAGGTCAAAGTGTATAATGTTTATGATTCAAATCGTATAATCGTATGCTGTACCGAAAAGGAAGGATTACAGCAGTGTCAATTCTCACTAGACGCTGGTCAAACATATCAACAGTTTTAGATTCTCCTACATTATTATTGATGACGTATAGAAGATAAGATATTTTCATCACAGCTTCAAAGTAAATAATTCTGAAACAGCTCATTTAATCCGAGTGAAACGAACGTCATGTAAATATTTTCACAAATAGAATCATATTGATCTTTATATATATGCATTTTCTATTCAAAATAAACTGAATAAAATAGAATTTCGTGTGCAGTTTATTGCTTGTTGTTTGAATTTTTGTTAATAATGAAAAAGTAAATGACTATAAACAATAGATAAGAAAGGCATAAAAGTTTTAAAACAGTATCTTGCAGCCAAAGTAAATAACCTCTTCTAATATAAAATATTTTCAGGTACAAAGACGGATTCAGACAAGAATATAATATTGATATTTACCCAAACTATAAAATATAACGAAGAGATAAGATTGCTTGCTTGAGTATATTCTAAAGCATATGCTTTAGAATAGGGTTTCTTAAACTTGTTTCATTCGCGGACCACTTTCACAATTTAAAAAAATCATATCTAAGCCCGCGCTGCCCGCGCACAGGTACAGTCCAGCCCCGCGCCCGGCACCCTGAGCCGAGTGGCTGATAGGTATTAATTAAGACAGCGTGCAGTAATGACGTATCGAATACTATTGAATTCGCCTCCCAACAACAACAATGCGTCCTGTCGAGTTTACTACACCATTTCCTAATAAATATTTTTACAGACACCTTCTGCGGACCCCTAATACACATGCTACGGACCCCTAAAGGATCCGTGGACCTCACTTTAAGAAACCCTGCTTTAGAAGATACCTTATATCTAAAAGAATTGATCCGTGTAATTCCCGGCAAGAGTTGTGTTTCCTGATAGATACAATCTGGGAGTCTTTAAGTCAAGAGTGAATAGGTTACTTCAAGGCAAGCATGCTCCATTATTGCATACCATCAGGTGAGATAGTGGTAAAACCGTTTGCCTATAAAATAGTAAAAAAAATATGTGATAATGATGATAGTATTTTTATTTCACTTTTATTGATGGATAGTAATATTCACCTCAGTAATAGCAGCGGGTTTCTTGAGCGCCATGAAGGATTGCCATTAAGTTAATAATTATACAAAGTTTAATGCGGATTCTACACGTTCAAGTTATTTGGTCAAGAACGCTGGTTCAGACTATTTGATCAAATAGGAATACGAAATTTCGTATTTTTTCATGCCATTTGACAACTTACTTTTGATCAAATTTCCCTACAGAGATTCATGCCAATTAACTTCATAAAACTGTTTGAACCAGCCTGTTAGACAAAATTACTTGATCGTGAATGGCTGTCATAACAGAATAAACGTAATACTTTTAAAGGAGTCATTGTACTTATCATTATGAATAATATTTACTATGGGACAAACGACGAAATCACGAAAAAAAAAAATCTGTTGTTCAGTACATTTTGTCGGGATTTGCGTATAGAAATGTTGTTGTTGATCCCATAGTAAAAGTTGTCCATAATGATGATTACAATGACCCCTTTTAAGAGGGAACTCTAGTTCCGAGGAATTAAATTAAAGGTAGGTATTTGAAGAAACTATTGCCGATGCCGTCGCGCTACGCCCTATCAAGTAAAGTGCGAAAGCGACAACTGCAGCTCAGGCTGATTTTACCTATAAAAACCTTGACCAAAAGACGTTTTGAATTCCGCTGTTTTCTTATTCAAAACTGGACTGATCTAAAAAAAATATATATCTAAATTTTGAGAAAGACTATATCTATGCTTCTATTACTTTCTATTTTGTTAAAAACTTATCAAATTTGTCTGATAGTCGTCTGAACATAGCGGTAAAAACGGGTTGTTTTTTCGGGTTTTTGGATTGTCATAATTCTTTTAGTAATTATGTTTTGGAAAAAACATTATAAAGGCACGTATTAATTAGACCAAAATTTTCTAGAAAAAAAAACATTGCTCTAGAAGCATTGTCTACGAAGAAAACAGCGGAATGCATTTGTATGGAGAAAGGCCCGATAGAGTTCCCTCTTAAGGTATTGTGTTTATTCTGTTACACTTTGTATGTCTACACTAATATTATAAAGAGGAAAGATTTGTTTGTGTGTTTGTTTGTTTGAAATGAATACGCTCCGAAACTACTGGATCGATTTGAAAAATTCTTTCAACATTTGAATCGTACATTATCTCTGATGGACAAAAAGCTACAGATTTTTTTCAAAAAATTTAGGGATCCGTGTGACAACTTCGATAATGTAACCCAAGGTGTGAAAAATACCAAAAAAGGATCCTTACATCGCGTACGCTGCGGAAACTATTGACAATAGAGCAAAGTGATTTACTAAAGTTTTATAGAAGATATCAAAATCTGCAAAAAAGTCTAACTATTATGGTTAAGTCACAATGACCGCTTTTTGTTCAAATTCTTCAATCAAAACTCGGGTGAAATGGAATAGTGGTGATTTTAGTATATTTCTGACTCGGTGGTAGACAGGCAGCACTCGGCCAATCACTCTTGCTTAGTGTCTTAGGCTATTTTTTATCGTCTAAGAAACGCACGACCGCGAAACACACGAAGTAGAGATGATCAACAAGGTGAACATAAGATGGGTTAAAAAAGGTGACTGGAATAAGTTCTGGACTTGTCCAGCAGAGAGATTAGAGCTTAACAATATTTCTTATATTTTATTCCTACTAAACAACCGCTGTTATGAAGCCTAACCTGAATGTCAATTTTGACAGATTCAAAACGAAATATAATGAGGGCTTCCTGAAATAACGAGCACCAGGTGGCAGCACTGAGGCGTCAGGTCCAGGCACCTGTCAAACGCCTATTGTTTTCTGACATTAGTTAAATTGACAACAAAGTCATGTTTACACCAAAGTCACTTTGTCAATGATGAGCGGGCCTATCGCCTATGAGGCGGTTTAGAAACTTTGTCACTAGGGTGTGTAGGGTCGTTAGACCTTACTGCCCTTACGATAAGAAGAAGATCGCCTATGTGGTTCCAATTGGTGGTGTAAATTTTCCTGGAAACTCTCATTGCACAATATTTTATTATGCTGGATTTCCTAAAGACTGAAGGACAATCATAAATCATAGGCCCCCATTACACAGTAAGTTTTGCTGTCAGTTTAACCATAGTCAACGCTGTGACTGACGGATAAACTATCGTGTAATGCAATGACTGATGGTTGCATGAAATTGTTTGTTTTGTTTGTTTGGATTGTTTTGTTGTTTTTGGATAAAACCTGTAACAGAGTAAACGGGATCAACACTGGCCGCCGGCCGTCAAAATTTTTCGTGTTAAATAAAAATATAAATTTAATATTGTTCCGTGTTAAATAATTGATAAATGTGTTAAAAAACAATAGATATAGTTATAAATATCAAGGATTTGTGTTAGTGAGTTGTTTCACTGCAAAATCAATGAGAAATTCGCTAAACTAGTTCCAGCTGTCACCTAACGGACGGATTTGAAATCACCACCTAACTCGGGGAGTATTTTCTTTTAATTACTGGCTTATTTATATAATTAATATTACAAAAATCGCCCATAAACGTTTTCACAGCTCGTCCCTGTGAATAGTGTCATAAATAACCCTTCTATTGCACTGGTCATGAATGTTTTTTTGTACATTTTATTTTGATTAAGATAAACATCATTAGTATCAAGTAACCAGTTATTACTATCCCTGTCATAATTAGTTGATTGGTCATATTTTTTCCAGCTTATTATAAGAAATTAGATTAACATTCACTATAAAACTAGGTAGTACCCTCAAAATTAATTTGTGGTTTTCCCTGTTTTTTTTTCATATAAATAATTAAAATAACATTTCCTAATACAGCTATCACATACATCTTGCCTTTAATTTAACCTTAATTTCGTCTATTAATTTGTTTTTAACTTAAAATCAGTCTCTCACCTTAGAAACTTTCTACTAGCTTTTCTATATCTCCTATTCTCTCATATACTTAGCTATCTCTTTTCAAATTCCAGGGTGCCTCATGGGTTGACCTGTCAACATGTTGACCCGTAGAGCTGCATCCTTGGGGGAAAAACTGAGGGCAACGTTGAAAGAGTTGGAATCTTGTAAGGACCAGTGCAATAAGCTGCTACAGGAAAGGGATGATAGCGAAGTGGAAATTGAACTCATCAATCAAAAGAACACCCAGTTAAAAAACCAGTTGGCTGAACTAGACATTCAGCATATGGACATACTGGACCAGCATCAACAGCTCCGTCAACTTGTGTCTAATTTCCAGCACTGCAGCGACACACATGAACTGGCTTTGAGACGTATATCTGAGCTGGAATTGGAGTTAACCAGAGCCCACAATTGTATTACCCACTTGGAAGCTCTTAAGGCCAGTGAAGAGTCTGCGAAGACCAGCAGACTTTATGATGAGTTAGTTGGTAGCGGGTCCGGACCAATTTGTGTAGAACCAATGGTTACAATAGACTTAACCAATGAAACCATTAATAAAGGTAATTTATTTAGAGGCCATAATAAAATTAAAGTTAATAGATTAATTAGGAGAATCCATAAAAAATAAAAAAACAAAAAGTCAACAAATTGAATTTAGAACTAAGGCAAAAAAATATCAATTTAATGTTTCAATTAAAAGATAGTAGTGATGAGTTAAATTTATGTAAACTCATGTATGAAAAGGATACTCAGCACCTTCAGGATGAACTATTTGTTAGGGAACAAACCCTTAAGGAAATATTTAGTAAATATGAGGCTTCTCAACTGGATCTGAGTAAACGCTTGCAGGAGGCTAATGAGCTGGTGGACCTGGTAACATACAATGCGGAGAGGTATGAGTCTCTGACAAATAATCTCTCTTGCAGCTGTGCTTGCTCCCAGGCACCACAGCCTCATCATGTTACAGTCACACCCTCGGTAGCTCAGCCTGTAGGTAGCTGTACTGTTAATAATAGTGTTAATAATAGCATTCATTCAAATAATTTGATTAACACAACATATGTATTTTCTGACAAATTTGGTCAGGGTTTTGGTAGTGTATTTAACCAGTGTTCAAACCATTACGTAATAAATAATTGTTTACCCGGCGCCAGTTTTTGCCAATTAATTAGGAATATTAAATTGTCAAAGATAAACCCCAACACAACTATTATAATATTATTTGGGGATAGTTTAGCTGTAGGTAAAAAAGACATAATTAAATCTGTCAATTTAATGTTACATCTAAGTGAGATAAATACTTGTAAATTTATTTTCTGTGCTTTGCCTTACTCTCAATATTTATCTGAGGACCTAAACAGGCACATTTTTGATTTAAATATGCTAATTTATAATAGGACCTATCGTCATAGTGACGCTATTTTATATTTTGATTGTAATCAATTTATTACTGATTACAAACTGACTAGTTATAATATGTATTTACCACCTAGTTGTAGGAGACATATAAAATGTAAACAACGTTTAGATTTAGTTAATCTTTCTATTGAGCGCACTATTGAGTTGTCTTGTGTTGAACTCGAGCGATACGTTATAGTTTGCGTTTATCGACCGCCCTCTGGTGATTTTGGTCGTTTCGAATCGGTAATGGAAGATTCACTTAATAAATTAAAATCAAGTAATAAAAGTATAGTTGTATGTGGAGATTTTAATGTAAATATTTTAGATGTTACTCCATTAAGTATCAGACTTCTGAATCTATTTAGGTCTTATAACTTGGTTAACTTGTTTTATGAACCAACTAGGATCACGGCATCTTCATCGACTTGTCTAGATAATATATTTAGTAATTGTGATGCCGAACATAAATTAGTGTTAAGTGACTTAACGTCTGACCACTGTGGCCTATTAATTAGCTTACCTATGCCAAAAAATAAAAAGCCGCATAAAATTGAATGCAGGCCTTATACAGCTAGTCGTTGCAAAAAGTTCCAAAATAATATAGCTAATAAAATTACACCGTCTTTGCTAGAACATGAGGATCCAAATAAAATTTATGGAGCTCTTTTTGATGTTGTGCAAAAAGAATATCAATCCACTTTTAAGACAAAAACCATAAACATTAAAGGTACCTCCGTTGGTTTCAACCAATGGGCTACTGCAGGTATATATAAAAGTAGAGCGAGATTATATGAGTTATATGGTTTTAAAAAATACAGGTTTGATATCCCTTTTTTAGAGTATGTTAAAAAATATTCTAAATTATATAAAAAGGTTTGCATTGTTGCTAAATTAAAATTTTTAAGTGAGAAAATTAAAAATTCTAATAATAAAGTAAAAGCCACTTGGCAAATCATTAACAATGAAACGGGCAAATCGGTTAAACGAGACAATCAGTTAGAGATAATAGTCGACAGCAAATTAGTGACTGATGCTGCAGTCGTAGCTCAGGCATTTAATGAGTTTTTTTCCAATATTCCTATAACTACAACTCGCTCCTTAAATTCATCCTCTTCTAAAGCTGAAAACCTGTTGCATAGTAGTGTGCCTAAGTGTAATCAATTATTTAGTTTTGAGCACGTTAGACCAAGTGATGTAGTTGACGTTTTCAATACACTTAAATCTAAAAACACAGGTGACTTCTGGGGTATTTCCATAAAACTTTTGAGTAATATAATAGACATAGTAGCTCCCTACCTGGCTGTAACGTTCAATAAATGCGTGGATTTAGGAACTTTTCCTGATCTTATGAAGAGTAGTAAAGTCATACCTTTGTTTAAATCAGGTAATAAAAACGACATAGCCACTCGGGCGTCGGCGCGAAATCGCTCAATGTTGGGGGGGGGTTCGGGTTGACGTCACGATATCGGCGCGTGAACTTAAAACGACGATATCTCTGAATTTGTGCACAGGAGCTACATGAAACTTATGTTTTTGGAGTTTTAATGAAATAAGCTATCACATTTAAAATAGATTAGACCAGTTTTGCCTTGTAATATACTGTTAATTCTACTTTGAAATTAGCGTGAGCGAAATATTCCTAGTTTATTGTGAAAAAGTAGATAGAAATAAAAAATAAGCCAATATTTTAAAAAGTTTTTCTTGAATTTACAAGAATATACCCTATTACACATTAATCTATTAAAATAACACACCTCCCCATACATTTTTTTCATACCACAAGCCTTACAAAAAAATGCCTCAGGTAGCTGACCCGGCCGCCAACAAAAAAAAAGGGGTATGCTTACACTTAATTTTCGGGAATTCCGTAAGCTAAGTGGCTCACGATAGTATTTTATTACATAGTTTGGTACGCAGACAAATTGTTAGCTGTTTCAATTGTTTAGTTTACGAACAATGAGTCAGAATGCAAACACTTGAAAAAGAGCGATAAAAAAGACCCTTTCATAATTTGGATCACAGAGCAAGTGCTATTGCATTTATTTGAAATCTTATTTCGCAATCAACATGATTATGATATTTACTAATCGAAAAACACAACTTAAGGGCATGTTGCCTAATAAAAACATCCCAGAAATCAACCAGCAAAATTAACAGTTTCACGACTAAACGCACAAGTACATGCTAGCAAACTATGGATACGGCTCACTATTATCATATCACCAAAAAAAACCAGTCACCTAAAAATATTAACACATGACAAAAAGATGCACTGAAAATAGTAGTAACAAATACGCAAAATGCAAAAAAAACACGACCGACAAAAAAAAAGACAAAAAAAAAATCCACAAATGTCTTATCCATACTAGTCGATGACGTCATGAATACGCCCGAGCGTCAGCGGACAAAATAAGGTCTCTACGCGGCCTCGTGTTTTTGTTTTCAATGAAATTCTAATTTCGGACGATAAAACCTAAATTGAATGCACTAAAGACATTGTAAATTAACGAAGCATTGTTAATAACGACAGTTTAATAAGCATTAGGCATATTTAATATTCACAACACGTCGAAAAAGAATCGGTCACAATGGAACAATGGAGGCCGATGTTCGTTGAAATAAGTATTTCTACCAAAATTTATGACAAATACATAATCAAGCTATTAAAAACAGTTTAATATTTACCGGTTTATGATATTGCTGCAGCTCAACCACAAACACAACACTTTAAACACATAAATTGGCACTCGAAAACAAGGTCGCGACCCGCTCGTACTGCTCGGAACACGCACTGAATTGACGAATTCTACATCGACCGTGGTTGGGCTCAGGAGTTTCTGAGGGACTGTATGCCATCCTAGTCTTTTTCACTACACGTTGGGCAAGTTTGACCAGGATCGGTATAGTTTTGATGCAGTAAAACGACAAAAACAAAACCGCGGGAAACCGCGGCCTTATTATGTCCGCTGACACACTAGAGCCGCCGCGCTGACACCTTTTTACGTCAAACGACGCTCGAGTGGATAGGCAACTTCCGGCCTATCTCCATCTTACCTGCATTTAGCAAAATATTTGAAAAGTTAATACTCAAGCAGTTGTTAATACATTTTAATTTAAATAGACTACTCCATAATGAACAGTACGGCTTTACAAAAGGTCGTTCGACTACAGATGCGGGTGTCGCTCTCCTAAAACATATATTTAACGCATGGGAGAACTCGCAAAATGCAATTGGAGTTTTCTGTGATCTCTCCAAAGCCTTTGATTGCGTACACCATGACACGCTTTTGCGTAAACTACGTCACTACGGTCTCCAAAGCGAAGCTCTTAAAGTAATTGATTCATATTTACATAATAGGTTCCAATGTGTTGATGTCAATGGTGTGAAATCTTCCGGGCTACCAGTGTATCTAGGTGTGCCTCAAGGCTCAATACTGGGTCCCTTCTTGTTTCTGGTGTACATAAACGATCTACCATTCTTCTTAAAGGGTATCTGTGACGTAGTATTGTTTGCGGATGATACCTCTCTTATCTTTAAAGTAGATAGGAATAGACAAGATTTCGATAACATAAACAACACTCTTTCAATGGTTACGGATTGGTTTACGACAAATAATTTAGTTCTAAATGCCAAGAAAACGAAATGTATAAAATTTGCCTTGCCTAATGTTAGAAATTTAGGACCCAATGTAATCTTAAGTGACGAGGTGCTTGAAACTGTAGACACGGCAGTATTTTTGGGCATAACTGTTGATTCCAAACTACAATGGGGCCCACATATATCAAGCCTATCGGAAAGGCTCAGCTCTGCCGCATACGCCGTCAGGAAAGTAAGACAATTTACTGATGTTGACACAGCTCGGTTAATCTATTTTAGTTATTTCCATAGCGTTATGTCCTACGGTATTCTATTGTGGGGAAAAACTGCTGATATACAAAATATATTTGTCTTACAAAAACGTGCCGTGCGTGCAATATATCAGCTAGGGTCAAGAGTTTCTTTAAGAGAAATTTTCAAAGAGATTGGAATTCTCACGGTAGCATCTCAATTCATTTTTGCAAACATTTTATATATTAGGCAAAATATATATTTATACAGTAAAACGAGCGACATCCACAGCTTTAACACCAGAAACAAGCACAAGCTACATGCTCCTTCCCACCGACTTCGTAAGGTCCACGACTCATTTGTGAGGCTAGGTATCCGTTTATACAATAAACTTCCACTTTCTTTTCTTGACCTGCCTTTTAACTCATTTAAAGCTAAAGTTAAATCTAACCTTTGTTCGAAGGCATACTATTCTATTAATGATTATTTAGACGATAAGAATAGTTGGTCGCTGTGTTAAACGCAAGACAATGTCATAATTATCATGTTCTTTCTCTTTAAGTAATTAGCTTATGACAGGTTATATGTACTCATATAATATTGTTTTTGTTTTTTTATTTATTATTATTATTATTTTTTTTTTATAATCTGACTATGTAGGTCAACTCGTTGTTTTTTTTAAATATACCTTTCTATCATTATCAGTATCATAGTGTGCTAGCTAACAAGTTATAAATTTTGTGTCATGTATTAATTACTTAGCATACTTTTATATAGATTCAAGTTCTTAAAACGTAACAGACAGATGTGTTGCTGGGGAGTTTGTTGGCCACTTCTTCTCCACAGCTAAAACACTAGGAAGTGGTGACGGGCGGGCGTTTTGGGGGACTGTCTTTTGTAAAACTTGACGTTCAAAAAGTGCTGGCTCTCAGCCTAATTTGAATAAACGACTTTTGATTTTGATTTTGTCTGGATATTTAATTGTGTCATGAAATAGAGCAAGAAATAGTACTGTGGACGTTCCTTGTTGGGACTTCTGGAACGTCTCGGGGTCGATATCAATAAAAAAGACTTTAAGCGATTTAAGAGATCATTATATTAAGCGGGTGCTCTCAAGAAAAACTTTTACAGATCTGTCAGAAAAACAAATCAATCATCGTATGTCAATATTTGAACCTATTCTAAATTCCTAATTCTTCTAAAGCTTTTTTTATGATTAAATTGACTGAGGTTCCCGGAGGGTGAGACATCCAAGGAGGTTGTATCACAGTACCTATTATCTACTGCCATTGAATTGCGCTTATTTATGAACCCCGCTTCTCCAATAATTCCATAAAAAAAGTGTTATAATATAAGCAGGTATAATCTTAACTATAAAACTGAGCAAATATCTCATTTACAATGTATGGCGAACATTAATATCTACTTATACACAGCATTAAATTATGTGTTTATTTGTTCAGTTGATATGTGAGGAAGATAAAATTACTATTGTGGTTCGCAAAAAATAAGTCCTCATTTTATTTTACAACTGATGTTCACACGTCGTTTATAAATTAATAAAGTTTTTAAGGAAATTATTTATTTTTAATCGTCTACTCTAGTAGGTTTTAATAAGCAATATAACCTTGTAAGAACTTAAAAAATTACAAGCACAATATCTTTTTTTCTTTTAGCGTGATTTCTGCCTGGAATCTCCAGGGCCCATCCTAATATATAAAATTCTTCCGTTACTGACTGACAGACAACGCACACTCGAAACTAGTCGTAGAAAGCTAAAATTTGGCATGTAAGTTCCTTGAGGAGTGTAGGGGAGCACTAAGAGAGGATTTCTTCCTACGGGAACGGGAAAAAACGGGATATGCACGTACGAAGTCGCGGGCAAAAGTTAGTAGAAATATAAAAATATCTATGGCAGCGTTACTTACGTATGAAGTGCGTAAATATCGCGTGACTTGTGCATAGGCCCTTCTACATATTATTATCAATTTACTGGCATTACCCTATTACTTAGAATTTAAATTATTCCCACATTTATCTACAATTTAAATTAATTGCTTTTAAAAACGCAACTGTAATTAATCCGACCATTAATTATACTTTAGACTTACACGGATTTCATTGCAGTTCCAATTAATATGAAGTCATTTAGTTGTTAGTTAGAATGTGGGAAAAATAATTAGTACCTGTGTTTGTTTTTTTCTTTGTAGTTTGTTATTATTTTCTATTATTTTGTCAGAGAAAGAAAAAGGTAATCGCATTCTACGTACTTCATATCTAATTATGTTTTTCAATATAATAAGTAGCCAACTGACATTTTTTACTTCCTGTTAATAGCCTTGCCTTGAAAAATGTTCCAGATTAAAATTACTGGTTCAAGTATCCATGCATCGTCACATTTTATAATCTGTAGAGTAGTGTCAGAGTATTATGTCGTAGCCTTAGGCCCAGTTTCTCGAGTGTTTTTATTTACTATAGATAGGCATACGTATGACCAATATCTCACCTGATGGTAAGCGATGATGCAGTCGAAGATGGAGCACGTTTGCCTAGAAGCAACCTGTTCACTCTTGTCTAAAAGACTCCCAGGTTGTAGCTATCTATATATAGGAAACACAAGCTCAGGCAGGGAATCACTCCTTAGCTGTACGAATGTGTTCCTAAATCGTTTGGAGCCTGTGGGTGGGATGTCCACCATGTACCGGTGGCGCATCGCCAATATTTGTCATGCTTGGCGCAACCTGATGACCTGGTGAGGGTCACAGGTAGCCGATAAATGCGATACGCACGCGGGAGGCTTATGTCTAGTAGTGGAAGTCTTTCGGCTGATGATACTTGGCTTAAAAAAAAAACTTTTTTTCTTCAAATTATACTCTAAATTATTGTAAAAATTGTAAAATGCGTGATAACTGCTGTGAGTAATCTTTTTTCTTTCAGAAACTAGAACAAGTCAAGAATTTTCGCGACATTTTGATTTTTGATTTATTCCCGTAAAATGAGGGTTAACCTTCTGAATCTAGTAAAAACATCCAGAAGACTGCTGTAAAAATCATAGCTGGGACAAAATGTGACCGGATATGATGCAGAGGGAATATTTACAAAACACATTACTTATAATTTTAGCCAGTTATTTCTGTGATGTCAAAACATGTGCGATTTGCTAAAGAGAAATATGTCATAACATTTCCTGGGTTACATTTTTAATGGCGGCTAATAATAGTATCTAGGTCACGATCGTTTTATTTAGCGATCGATTAATCCACAGCACTATTAAGTATTAGAAAGTAAAGTAACTCTATCTGTCTATTTGTTTGTTCCTTCTCATGAGTTCAATTAAACTTGGCAAACGTACGGATTGGACATGGATCCTGAATTTTGAGAAAAGATATTTTCATTTCAAGAGTATGGTGGAAATCCCGAGTTCCAAAAGATTTTTTGCATGTACCCACATGCAAAAACACGTTCCTTGTGCGTACAGCTAAGGAGCCCCTGCCAGAGTCTGTGTTTCTTAATAGCTACAACCTGAAGGTCTTTAAGTAAAGAATGAGTTGACTACTTCTAGGCAAGAGTGCTCCACCTTCGAGCACATTATCACTTACCATCACACTTGGTGCGAGTCGGACTTTCGGACCAAGTGTTCCGTACCATCACATAAAGTACCATCACATATAGTGAAACTAATTTAATTAATTTCTGAAAAAGTATGCCATTTAGAGACATCGTTTTAATTTCCTGTATTCTTTACATAAACTATCACATAGCATCATTTCAGATTTTTCTCTATGCAAACTTCGGAGATAAGGGGGAAGTCACGGTCATATTTGGTGAAACATTTTTGGTCAAAAGTCGAAAACATTGTGGCCTAAAAAAAATGAAACAACGTTTGAGAATATGCAAACAGCGTTCTTTCATATGATACTACACATAGTAGCCCTAATTTGATTTTTTAAGTTCCCGTTTCAGTCGCTGTTACAAAAAAAGAACATTATATATTTTATTTTTTCTCATTTGCAAAATAGTTGGGCTTATCTTAAACCATTCCAAATTTCAAGTTGATAGCATTAGTAGTTCTTGAGATATCTAGCTGTGACAGACGGGCAGACTGAGTCACACCATAAGTGCCTATTCACGGAGACGCGGCCCGCACTAAATTCGAACATTATGGCTTTGTATGAAAGTGTTTTCGCAGAAGCGATTTACGCACGCGGAGTCGCACGCCGCAGGCCCACACTAAATTCGAACATTATGGCTTTGTATGAAAGTGTTTACGCAGAAGCGATTTACGCACGCGGAGTCGCACGCCGCAGGCCCACACTAAATTCGAACATTATGGCTTTGTATGAAAGTGTTTACGCAGAAGCGATTTACGCACGCGGAGTCGCACGCCGCAGGCCCACACTAAATTCGAACATTATGGCTTTGTATGAAAGTGTTTACGCAGAAGCGATTTACGCACGCGGAGTCGCACGCCGCGGGTCCGCACTAAATTCGAATATTATGGCTTTGTATGAAAGTGTTTACGCAGAAGCGATTTACGCACGCGGAGTCGCACGCCACGGGCCCGCACTAAATTCGAACATTATGGCTTTGTATGAAAGTGTTTACGGAGAAGCGATTTACGCACGCAGCGTCGCACGCTCAACGCCCCACGTCTCCGTAAACGGGCACTTAGGGTTCCTTTCTACTATTTTGGTACGGACCCAAAAAAAATATGTTCCCTTGGAACAATTTCCAAATATGACGCGGGTGAAGCCGTAGAAAAAAGCTAGTTATTTATATTTTCAGCCAGTTATTTTTGTGATGTCAAAACATGTGCGATTTGCTAAAGAGAAATATGTCATAACATGTCCTGTGTGATATTTTATCGTTGGCTATTATTAGTTGGTATGAGATAACTATAGTTTGATTGCGTAATCGAAAATCTTTACTTCTTACATACGAAATGCGAAATTTAGTATGAATGTTTGGTACTCAATCACGCTAGAACGGCTAAACGACCTGAGGCTCTAGACAAGTGACATTCTTTCAGCGGTGGCGTGACGATGGCGATTGTCAAAATGTCAAAAATGTATGGGATTGACAAAAGCTGTCGAAATGTCACGTGATAAATCCCTTACATTTTGGAATTTCGACAATCGCAGTCGCTAATAGAATTGCATTTTGTCTAGGGCCCCTGGATGAAATTTCGCACATAGGTAGATTATAGACTGGAAAAGGTGTTAAAAAACAAAGAAACAAAACCAAAACCACCGATTTCTGAAATTAAAGTTATTTTATACTTTATAGTGTTTTGTTTGGAAGTCAGTTATATTTTTTTGTAATTTTTTTTTGTATTAGAAGAAGATAAATGCGTAATTTAGGATGGATGTTTGTTACTCAATCACACCAGAACGGCTGAACGGACTTGGATGAAATTTCGCACAGAGGTAGATTATAGACTAGAATAAAATATAGGATACTTTTTAAATCGGTAGTATGTTCCCTTGGGATAATTTACGAAATTCACGAGGGAGAAGCGCGGGCATCAGCTAGCTTCACATAAAACACGACATCACGCCTGTATTAACCGGTAGGTTAAGCAGAAATGCACCTATAATACACCTACATTTTGCCATTTATGTCTAAGTCCCATCTAAAGGGGGGGGAGGGAATACGATTGCTATTATTCGAGCAAAAATTCAGACTTAGGGCCGCTACAAGTGAAAAAACTCAAAAGTACCAAATACTATTTTTTTATTGTTGTAAAATATTAGACAGGCCTATGAAATTTAATTTACTTTCCTCTAGATGTTGGCAACCATCGTTTGAGACAAGAAACGTTTTCTTCCGGTTTGTGGTACGGAACCCTTCGTGTGCGAGTCCGACTCGCATTTGACCGGTTTTTTTTATGCAATCTTATACAAGTTCAATACACAGAAACTATCCACACACAAAAAACATAATAACGATCAATCCAACCAGACCACAATATTTAACAATTCATCATACGAACCACCAGACCGATATATAGACGTCCTAAATTACCTATATTGTGACGCAAGTGAACCTAGATCGACCAGCTACTCAATGTCTATTGAAATAGTCCGGCCTCTCAAGTCTACCATACGAGTAATGTCACTCGACCGCAAAATACATTATCTTTAAGGTGGTACTGTGATGCCGCATGTTACCAACGCCACGATACCACTTAATATCTAGTAGAAATGAAACAACGATTGGGTAAGAGATAATTATTCGAGCACCTTGCTATCAAAGATAAAACAAGTATGACATTTTGGAACAAACCACTTTACACATTCTATTTTTAAAAAACGTTCTATTATATTTTTCTTCGACCTTTACAAAGCTTCTACGACTTTGCCATCTATATATAGCCTTCAAGAAGGTTTATCATAGTATTGTATGAATCTTAGTTTTAGCTATTTGCTTGCCAATTCAATTAGTAAGTTATATATACTCGTAACTGCAAAGATACGATTTTTAAAGAAAGAAAAAAACATTTTTGTCTATAACTTGCGAAGCAATTCAACAAGTTTGCAATTCCATTTCGCCGTTTTAATTTAAGAGAAGAGGACAGCAAAGGATTTTATCGTATGTTTAATGAAGAAAATGTTACAAAACCATATTACATTTTTTAAGGGTGCTAAAAAAATAATGAATATTATTGCGTTATTTTGTATCTTTATAAAATGGGCAGGAAATTCACGAATAAAATTGAGTCAGTAACTTGTTGATCACTTAGTCAGTCAGTAATGTAAGATTTTTTTTATAACATTTTGATATATTGAATGGAAGAATCTAGGTTACACTACTATTTTTTAAAGATCAAACTGTATTGAATGTTGGAATCAAACAACGAATTATTTATTTTTATTTGCTTCTGCCATTCAGTGGGCATTTGAGCAATGATAATTCACTATTTTTAATTAGTGACTCGTTAAAATTAAAAAAAAAATAGACAGACTATTTATAAAATTTATTGCCAACTTATTACAAAAAATAATTTTATTAGAACTTTATATTTTTGATTAATTAAATATGTTCATGTTAAATTGACTTTTTTACCGAATCGAACTAAAAAGGTTTGATAGATATTGAATCCTTATTAAAATTGTTGTTTGAAGATAGAATGAATTTGCTTGATAAGTTTTTGAATGAAACTATCTTAAACGTTACCTTTGATATTAGAATAACTTTAAAAGTTTCTGCGTTCACATAAAAATAGGTACCTATTTACCACTTGATCAGCCCAGAGGGTCAAAGGGTATTTGACGTATAGTTAAGTATAGTAACGTAACGTAACATTTTACTACAATTATAATTCACGTTTCAAACATAGTGTCTATTTGAATTGTATACTAAATATATTCATATTTTTGTATAATACAAATTGTGTATGCCGCTTGTAATCAAACCAAAATACTTTGGGGTTGTAGCTTTTTAAATTCAAAATTCGCTGACATTAACTATAATAAAACGTTACTATACGTCAAAAAATTCGTGCTAGACGTGCGACGTGCGACGTGCGTTCGTGCGTTCTTTAAAGTTAACTGTCAACTTTTTACCAACCTCAAGTAACGATTAAATTAAATTCCTGAGTAGTAAATCTTCAGTCGATAACGGTGCCTATACAAAAAAATTAGATTCCTACATAATTCTATCAGGTAATTTCACGACCGAAATCATTAAGACACCAGTAGGTCGTCTTCGACATTTTTTGATCGTTAAATCCAGACCATGGTAATTTTTGTATCGAGGAAGTTAATTTTTAATCGACTTTAAAATAGGAGGAGTTTAATTTATATAAGTTAATAAATTGCTATAATTTTAGAAGTTGGTGACAAAAAACAAAAATACAGCACCAGAATTATGGGAACCGATCACTTTTCCGATTTTTTTTCGTTCGTTCATTTTACCGAAAACTATTGACCGACGTCTTATTTGCTATATGCATTATTTGCTATATGCATTATATTTTTGATCATCGAAGTATCACGTGTCATAGGTATTATTTTACCGAACTATAGTTCGCCGATATACATAATAACTTTTTGCTATAGGCCGAATCCTCGTTTACACTTTTTTAATTTGCCAAATTATTTATTTGCCATATTTTCACCCCAAACTCTAATTAAAGAATCGTAGTGCCATCAATGCCGCCACAAGAAAAACTAACGAAGTGAAATTTGTACAAAAAGAAACGAAACAAACAAACAGTCCGAATATTAACTATCGGGCAGTTGCCCACCGGACGCAACAACCATCCGGTCAAAGAATCCTCCCTTGTCTATGGAAGATTGCAGGACTTTACACTGTATTCCGTATGCCTTCCATAGAATCATATTTATTTCATACCTTTTACTGTAGATATTGGACATATAAATAGGTTTTCCATTTTACAAGATTTAAAACCATATCATATTGCGCGAAGTCGTCGCAAATGGCGGCAACGTTTGAGCATGACCATTACTGGCTGAGTCACGGACGTGATGGATTTTCCATGAAATTACATTTCACAAACGACCCCCTCACCTATACATATTTTGTTATTGTACTGTAGATTATGATCCTATTATTGTGTATTAAACATGTCTACATTTATTCTTTGCTTCCTTCTACTAACTACTTTTAAAATTGCCTTGTAAAAATTTGCAGGGCTCGGAAGATTTTTATATTTTGTTCAGCTCAATATTGTTTAAAAAACTCAAAAGCCTCCTAAAATATCTAACATTTGTAAAAGAATTAAAACTAGGTTAAAGGTCTTTGTCATTTTCGTGTCATTGAATAAATTTAGAGGACAATGAAAAGGTATTTACAGAAACATTTTATTAAAAGATAAAGTTATTTTGACTGATAAGAAAAGGGAGTGAAAGCAAAGGCAAGGCAGGAATCCAAATGGTCACACCAGTTTTTTTTGGCCTGCATCGCTTTCGATGATGTCGTTGGACCATCGGTCCTGATGTACCTATCCTGTAGATGACCACCTTGCATATTCATCGCAACATCGGCAGTGCCTGGCTCGTAATATAGTATTGCGCAATTCGATCGGTGAGTTTAATGCTACACTCCATCCTACCAATTAGTACATCTTATTTGTCTACAAACTTTCAACTCACCTGAAGTATTTAGTTCCTATCTCAGTTTAACTTTTGAATTTGTATGGGGACAAAATTGGTTGGTCAATCGTGCAGTTTTAATGACGTCCGCATGTTCGAACGATTTGCATACTAAAGACATGAAAAGCTCCTGATCCACGGTTGAATGTGAAATTGTTCAGTTAAATCGAAAATATGAAAGCAGTCTAAAGCGAGCTGAAACAGGCAAAGCGCTTGTCATGCTCAAAATGTACGAACATGACACGACCATGATCGGGCATTTTCTGCTCGCCCACGAATGCAGCCTAACCCCTGTCACTCAAAGCAACAGAAGAACATGTAATTCTAGCTGTTGTGATTGGATGACCAAAATAAGGTATACTGATAAAAATAATAACCTACTACATATAATAGAATACTCTTTAATATGTATACCATAGTTACAGAAAAGATAAATGAGGAAAACATTACAAAGGTCTTTTTAAGACAACTCGCTTATGCGACAGACGTTGTCCTGTTCAATTCATATAATGTACATAATGCATAATATCCTATTCAAACAATTTTTTTTCCAGAATTTATTAATTTTCCGGCAACTTTTCTACACTAAACAAAATAAACCGGTCAAGTGCGAGTCGGATCGGGGCTCATTCGACACATTGATAATTATGTCGTAGAATGTGATTTTTACTAGAATTTGCAGCATATCTTAGCAGAACAGAGACCAAATTAATAAAGATAATGCTAGATGTACCTAGCATCAACGCGCGTGCCGCTTCGCTCTAGTTCACTAGAGGAGCGATGGAATAATGTAAATGATCAATCTCGTCAGATTTTCATGATCTGCGCAGTGTGTCCCGGTCATAAAACAGTCTCGAGTCTCAACAGTTAAGCTACAGTGCGACAGTAAACTTTATTTGCCCCCTTCAGCGATTGATTTATATTTGGTCATAGGGTAGTTATATAACTATCTGGACTAAATATTGAAGCAGTTGTATGCAGCTGCTGTGAAAATTTTAACAGCGAACAGACAACAGAATTGACAATAAACTTATTTTAGTATCGTTGTTGATAAAAGTTGGTGCGCTCAGTTAAAAAAAAAATTGTGAACATTTGCCCGGTCTGGGAATCGAACACAGGATACCTCGCTAGGCAGCCGCGCTCGCGACTACGAGGCGATTATACTATTTTTAATGCTGTCTCAAAAGCCTCATCACATATTTATGACGCGGACTATCTCGTGTCCGCGTCAAGGTCTCAAAAATGACCAACGATACATAAAGGCAGTAGAATAATGATGATGTTAGTTTTCACAAACTCTGAACCATAAATCTAGTAAATACTTTTATTGAAAATATGATAAAAATAACGAATATTAATGACTAAAAGTTTTCAGCGTATCCATTTATATTATTCAGCGTATATCACTGACATTTTGACGGCGACTTTTAAAATATTATTGCTTAATGTTATTTTTTATCATTCCAAGGGCCATTAAAGGGTGTCCCGTTAAATTCAGAGACCGTTTATTAAGGATTCAAGTTATTTTTAATTAACTCTAAAAGTGCTTCGTCGTTGAAATTAATGTAGGTTACCTACCTAACATTTTTGCTGAAAGGTCAATCGCATTTTTTGTGATTTTTGGAACAAGTCTTTAATAATGGATATCAATTCTAATTTAAAATTACACGGAAATAATGATGACTCGAGTTTTTTCTGCATCCAAGCCCGAATCTAGTTTTTACAGCATAAAAACTAAATGCCTATTGTAATGATATTACTAATACTATCGTGAATTTTCAAAGAAATGCCTTATTTCATGATTACTTATTTCAGAAACTTTCATTAAAATTTACTTTTATATTTTTGATTCTCCTATGTTCGTTCAACTTTGCTATATTCGTTTTTCGTAATCTATACTAATATATAAGGCTGAAGAGTTTGTTTGTTTGCTTGAACGCGCTAATCTCAGGAACTTCTGGTCCGATTTGAAAAAATCTTTCAATGTTACATAGCCCATTTGTCGAGGAAGGCTATAGGCTACGGGAATGGGAAATTCCTAAGGGAACGGAAAAAAACGGGATATGCGCGTACGAAGTCGCGGGCAAAAGCTAGTTCTACTTATAAGTAAGTATCGCATTTAAATGTTATGCGTCTGTCATCCAGAGTGGGTATTTTACCTATGTATCCAATAATTTATAGTCTATGATCTACGTTGTGGGCTACAATATTGTCATTTGTTATATGTATCTTTTTTCTGTTTTATTTTGTAGCTGATGTTTTTCTTGTTAAATAAAAATAAGTTAGTAAGTTTCATTGTTCAGTGGTAGGTATTTTTTCTTGGCTAAAATGTGGCTATAAATAAATGATCAACTACAATACTCATTCGAAATAAACGTTGCGCAATAGGTTCACCAAAACTCAGTACAAATTACTAGAAGATTTACAGGAATACGAAGTGAATTTATTCAGAATTTTCAGTAGGTTGATATAAATAGACTATACCAACGTTATAAGGAATGCATTGATTCAAAATTAAACAATACGTTTACATACGAAAGCCGAAATTAATTCTGCATTGACTGATACCCGACATAAGGAGAGCTCGTACTGAAAGAGGGAAGCGAGAACATGTAATACTGAAAAATAGACTTTTGTATTTGAAAAACTTGGTTACTGATTTTGCATCACTTCGTTCTTATACTCATAGTTATAGTGGTCAAAAAATAATAGGCCCGTTTTGACAGCAGGACACAACATTGCTTTACTAGTAAGTACGAAAGAGACATAAATATAAATCTCATTCGCACTTTTTTGCAAAGCAATCTTCCATCCCTTTCTACTCAGCTGTCAAATCGGACCTCTTAGATTTTTGTTAATTTAGGTCTCGTTATTTGCCTCATATCATATATAATACGTGCCACGAAAGTTGAGACTTGGCGAGCGTCAGTAGTGGAATGCTTGCGCAGGTACAGTCGTGACAAAATAGCTATCCATAATTTGTATATCTATTCAGGGGTTTTTCGATGACATTTAGATTAAAACTTTTAACAATACTATAATATTTATTACGAAATAATAAAGTTTAAGTGGTGTGTCAAGTCTCATCTTTCGTGGCGCGTATTGTACCTAGCTTTTTCTAACTATATTGGGGTCAACTTCCAGCCAAACCGGATTCAGCTAAACACTCACACTGTGCTCCTTGGCAAGACTGGTGTCAGATTTAATGGCTTCTAACTATCCGTAACGACTGCCAAATATATACAAATGTCAGCTGGTACCAATGGCTTAACGTACTTTCCGAGGCACGGAGGAGTCTAAGTGTGTTAAGATGGTCATCCATCCACAGACCAAGAAGACCAGACCTCGGGAAGTGTTGCTTAAACTTGAAGATTGTTATTGGTAACTTTATTAGCCCTTTGAAATTAGGTAGCTAAATCCATTTTTGGTGCTGCACAAAATTGCTAAGTTTGTAACTCTCTGCCAGCGTTTAAAGTCTTGGTATTGCTCGTTCCATGTAAATCTGGCTCCCCGGAACAACGGCGCGTACCGGGTCGACGGCGTTTTGTGTTTCACGCGCGCCTCAAAGAGATGTCAGCATAGAAGAAGGTGTTCGCTAGGGCCAGTGCCTGCCAGGGTTGTGGAATTTGTTCGAAAAAGTCACCGCGGCCCTGGAACGCAAAGGGCACTGGGAGGAACACGGATGGGTTTTAATAAGTAAGGGTCTGACACTCCCTTCTGCTTCGTCCAGAGCGGGAAGACTCATTTGATGATTTCCCATCGATAAAAAAAAGGTAAACCTGGCTCAGCACGAAAAAAGAAACATTATGTATGACCAAACGTTACATACTAAGACATCTCCATGCCTCGAAAAGCAGTTAAGCGTTTAGCCTTTGATCCCGATTGTAATTTGAATATCTTTGATAGTCGTACTGGTACTCAGAAGTCAGAAAAACTATCACCATTCTTGCCAAGGAGTATTGTGTCAAATACTGGAAGTTATGGTAGGCGCCAGATAAACCGTTTTCCATTACTAGAAAACTTAAAGGATTACGATAGAAGTCGATTTAATATAGCTTTGTCTTTATTTCTGTTTTTGATATAAAGTCAATAAATGTATGTGGGTCAATGACCGTTATTGCACATTTATCTGGCGCCTACCACTGTCGCACCCCTTTAGATTAAAAGCTGACCCCAGCATAGTTGGGAAAAGCTTGGCAGATGAATTGAGTTACAGACTACATAGATGACATTATTGTGTCTGCTTCCCAAATTGAACTTGAACTTGATTGAATTGAATTTTGTATTTTTTTATCATAATTATTTTTAACACATTTATTGAATTGTTTTTTATTAACCTTACGAATTATGTTTTTTACTGATTTTTTAATGAAAATGTTTTTTTTTTACTTTTAATTTAAAATGTGAATATGGATCTTGTATGGTCTGCAATAAAGTTTTACTATTATTATGATAAAATTACTTAAAAAAAAATAGATTTTTCTTTTACTCTAAGTCTCCTACGAATTCAAACCGCAAAAAATCTACTAGTTGCAAAGCAAAGAAGCTACACCCGTTGATAGTTATACGATTGTATAAGAGTTACTGTATACACGCACCGCGTTAGAGATTTTAATCGTTTACATTTCACGTATTTTCGACGTGAGTAAATTAAACAGTACCTATTGATTGTTATTTTCAACGTTTATGCGGAGAAAAAGAAAATATTTATAATCAGACAATGTTTGTAGATCGTAGGTATTTGCCAACGTTTAAACTGGATTATATAGACTCATCCGCATTTTGGTTCAATTTGCCAACAGGTTATTTAAAATTTTCTAAGCTATGTTGTCTGTTTACTATAATATTCGTAAAAGCTCTGTAAGTTACGATGATATTAAGAAAATTCTTACACTGTGAGAAAGCTACACTTTTGTTGAGTGCTACTTTTATCCCTAAGTAATGTATGGTTTCTGCGGGATAGCTACCAAGGGCAAAGCCGCGGGACGTGTTAGTGTTTTACAAACATCATTGCAATTGTGAACGTATGTATATCAACATGACTTAGGAGGCCATACAGGTATTAGCATGCAGAAAAGTACATACGCGTGAACTTGACACTTGCCTCGACACATTTCGATTGACTTTTTGAGGTTTTAATTAAAATAGAACAATTCGATTTCATTGAAAACAATATAAACGCGTTAGCATCACTGTTTTGCTACGGCCACACAACCGTAATATGGCAATAATTATGGCCATAATTGGTGTTGTTTAAGTTGGTTTTGTTTCAATTATGTCCATAATTATTGCCATATTACGGTAGTGTGGCTTCAGCATTACCGTTGCGTTTATTTTATTTTCGTCGAAATCGAATTACTGGCTCGAATCGTAGTAATTCGAGTCAGGTGCCAAGTTATAGCGTACAGGTAGACGCATTATCTTTAAGGGCAATTGGCAAGCATCACATTTTTGTTAGCACTGGTTATATATCTCGATTCATCGTGACTTTTACGAGAATTCAGCTACAGCTGTTTTGTCACAGATAAGCCAGTGTTTTGACTGAGGGCGCTTTGTAAATTCACTTAAAAACAGTAACCAAAATTGTAGCTGACTTAGTACAAAAAATAGTACCTACTTACTGCACAGCTGCAAAGTTTTTAGTGGTACTGCAATACGTTGAACATATGTCACCGTAAAATGGCATACTCCGTAAGATTATAAAATAACTTGAGAGATTGTAAACTTTCGATAAATTGTCAACTGAACATTGGGAATGCTTTTTTACGAATCAAAATTTGATAGTTAATAATTCCTCGAATCCATTCCGAGAAGTTGTGAACTGAAATAAAATGACGACCAATCAGAGCACAAGCCTATATGAAACAGGCTCTCATCGGTCTGTTCAGATGAACGCCATAGAGTTACAAATTAAATGGACCTCCCGTTATCCGATGTTGGTTGGGTTTACTTTGGGTGTGTGTAATGTAACGTATAGGTGTATTCGGTTTAAATTACGGTTGTGACCATGGTAAGTTGACGGAGCTCCTATTTCTGCCTGCAGGGTTTAAAGTAACCTAACATGAATGGGACCATTCGAACCTAACCTATCCGTGTCGGGGTACCCTAAGTTAGTCTTACCGAGCTGGCGCGGTCGCTCTTTGTTCAGCGGTAAGATCAGATTTCCATAATACAAAATGATAATTAGATCAAAAGAACATTCCTGAATAAGAATATACTAAACGAACGAAAAAGTTTAAATTTTTGCCATGGGTATTTTTTATTTCGCGAAATCGACAATGACTCCATTCAATTTGTAACTCTATGGCGTAAATGTGACGTCACATCTGAACAGACAATGAGATTTCTTGTAGACTTGTGCTCTGATTGGTCGTCACTTTATTTCAGTTCACAATTTCTCGGAATAACTTCGATAATATATAGTCTATCAAATTTAGATGCGTAAAAATGTATTCCAAATGTTCAGTTGACAATTTATCGAAAGTTTACAATCTCTCAAGTTATTTTATAATCTTACTAAGTTTGCTATTTTCCGGTGACATGTACACAAAACAAAGTAACACATTGTCAGCACAATTCAGCTTTTACAGTATCGCTGAAACAGTAGCGACGAAGAGCAACTATTTTGTTACTTTATTGTTTCACCGAGCGTAAACTTCCAAGTGCTTTTTCACTGAAACAATGTTTCAATGTAATTGGTTCAGTAAGAGGTTCGAGTTGATGAAACGTATAAATTGGAGCTAGATTTACGTAATACTAACTTGCCTTTATAGCATTTATTTCAATTAGATCCGTTTATGTTTATTGCTGAATTGTTGTAGTTTTATTTTTAAACCGGTTGTTAATTTAATATGTACATCGTCTTATGGAGAGAAAAAGTTCTGAGTACCTACCATATATTTTCGCGATACAACACTACCTGATACAATTTTTAGGGTCCTCAAAATCCGTAAAACAGAACCCTTATAGGATTACGTAAATAAATAAATTTTTAGCATGGGGGTCACTTTTGGGGGTCAAACTAGAAAATTAAAAAAAAGTTTTATCAAACTGTATTGTGTGACATATCACATAAAAAGGCATACGGTTAAGATTTAATTATATTTTTTTCATAATTTTAAAATAAATAGTTTTGAAGTTATTCAAGAAATTAGACCAAAAATGTACATTCCACTCACCTTATCTCCGAAACTACTGAGCCTAAAATTATGAAAAAATTGCAGATAATAGTTCTATACCTAAAGATTACTGGAAAATCTAAAAGAGGTCTGTAGTGTTAAAATAATCTGTTAAAAAATTAAATTGGTTCGGAACCCTTTGCACGCGAGAACCACTCGAACTAGGCCAGTTTTTTTCTTTTTCACTCAGTCGTACGTTTTTTAGTTTTTTCACTCACTTAGTCTTTCTGTACGCTGGCGCCACTCAAGAACCTTTCGGCTTCATCGGTAAACTGTACTGCAAGCAATGTGCCACACTCACTTGGTGAGGGCCGTGAGAGTCCGTTGAATGCCAGAAGCACAGAACCAGTCAATGTGGCGAAACTTAGCGTAATCCTCATCATCATTATATCAGCCGAAAAATGTCCACTCCTGGACATAGGCCTCCGCCAAGCGTCGCCACAATGACCGGTCTTGTGCCTCTCGCATCCATCGGCTACCCGCGACCTTCACCAAGTCATCGGTCCACCTTGTGGGAGGCCTTCCAACGTTGCGTCTTCTGGTACGCGGTCCCCATTCAACTTTTCGGCCCAATCGAACATCTGTTCTGCGAGCAATGTGCCCGCCCTGCCTACTGCCACTTTAGTTTATCCTGCAGCGTTATAATTATTGCTATTCCTTCACACAGGAAAAGGAATAATTTTCGTCGATTTGTGAAAGTGAGGAACTCTCTGCCAGCGTTTGTGCTCCGTTCCACATATAACCCGTCTGCCTTTAAAGCAAGCGCAAACAGACATCTTCTGGGCACGCTCGCTCCATCATAGACCTCGTCCATCGCTTTCCATCAGGCGTGATTATGGTCAAGAGCAAGCCCATTCCTGAATAAAAAAAACAGGGTAGTCAATTGGTTTTCATTAATTTGCAGTGAACTCCCTACAACAACGTCCAACACCGCAACTTCCTGAATACGAGAGGAAATGAAAGAAATTGAAAAATAATACAGGTAGAGGACGACCTCCTGCTTCATAGTTGGTCAGCATAACGAAACTCTCATCAGAGGAAGAACTGCCCGACCCGACATCCAGTACTGCTTGTCCTAGATGGCGCCACAACTGCCGTCATAAGAAAAAGGGCGTTTCGACTTAAATTAAGTAACCGATTTCCAACCTTAAGGTATTTCTTAATCTCGGAAATCATTAACTTCTTTTTGTTATACGTATTTTTTTCATAAAGTGGGAAAAAGCAAGGGAGAGGAAGAAGAGGAAACGAACTCCTTACAACACTGCTAGCACTAAACTGCTCTATAATGCATCGCCAATCGCTATTAACTCCACCTAGCCTTATCTCACTAAAGTATTTGTTGATCTTGGACCGAGCTACAAATGATTGAAGGAGATTGATCTACATACACATACAAGATCCTATAATACCCGTAGACACGTAAATGAATCAGTCTGTTACATTTTAAACACTATTTGTAAATGTTTTTCATAAATAAAATTAGGTAAAATACACAGTGGCATGCCGTTGGATATTGTGATGTTTTAGACTGGCTGGAATATTGTTATAGCTTTTTATTTATCTGTTATCTTTTTTAGGGTTCCGTTCACAAAGGGTAATCAATGGAAATTAAACTAAGTAAAAAAGTTTAATTTCTCTATGGGACGCGCTCCAATACAAGAAATTGTAACGTGTTTTTTCCCAGTTTATGTTACGGAACCCTTTGTGTGAGAGCCGACTCGAAAACTTGTAAATACCGAAATTTAGCTGAATTTTAAACACTTTTTATTTTTCTGAATTTTCCCTTTACTTGTCCTTGCTTTTAACCAAAAGCGACAATTCTAGGTCAACCGGAAGTACTCTATAGGTTTCGGTTCGAAAGTATATTTCCGTTGACCTAGAATCACGAAATTTTACAAAAAGCAAGGTCTTATAGCACAAATAAAGGAAACTTTCCAAAATATAAAAAAAGGTTGAAAATTAAAGGGTGTCCCCATACATACATAGTTGACGCCAATTAAGATAGTCCTCTGAGTTTGATGGGCACTCTTCAATTTAGAGGACTAGTTTAATTGGCACCAACCTCAAATAAGGTAAATAAATAAACGTTAGCAACTCAACCATTACAGCACACACAATAAAGGCTGGTCTTTCGAGAAATGCTTAAAAACAGCGTGCAGATGAAGCAACTTTTCGTCTTCATTTACTGAGAAATTACATCTAAAAAAAAAGTAGTAATCTACATGATGTGATACGTAATTTTGTTTAGCCGGAAGTTATGTATCGGTATAACACAACAAGAAAAAAAAAAACACCAAATAACCTCCAAATCGTTGAGATGAAACCATTTCACTCCTTAATTTTTTAAACAAAAGTCTTAAAAAATATCTACTGCTTTGCAATACAAACGAAAATAATTTGGTTTTGTTACTTTTTTAAAATATGTAGTATTTTAAATATAAATTAAAATTAAAATAAATTAAACGCGTTTGTCCACTATCTCACCTGATGGTAAGCGATGATGCGGTCGAAGATGGAGCACGCTTGCCTAGAAGTAACCTATTCACTCTTGACTTAAAGACTCCCAGGTTGTAGCTATCAGGAAACACAGACTCTGGCAGGGAATTCCACTCCTTAGCTGTACGCACTATGAATGTGTTCCTAAAACGTTTTGTGCGTGTGGGTAGGAGGTTCACCATGTACCGGTGGCGCATCGCCTTTGACTTGTTATCTAATTGTGTAAGTAACTATTGAATGTTATTTCTGTTTCGAATATAGGTTCGTACTCCATCATAATACCTACAAATAGATGTGCATTGATATTTTTAGTTGATAAAGATAACACTTTAAAAGGCATCGGCTGATAGGAGTAATCCAAATGCATTTTTTTGTGTCAAATATTGTTATCGCTAATTGCCATAGGCGAAAAAGTACATTTAGAACGCTTTTCAACACGTGTCAAGAAAGTGAATCATTGTGACTCTTATCTGTTCTTGCCTGGTCACACGCTCCGGAGGGATCTCAGTCATATTCCCAAACAGGCCATGGATTGGAATCCTCAAGGGAAAAGGAAGTGTGGCCGTCCCCGTCAAACTTGGCGACGCACCGTGTTTGTAGAAGCGACGAGCATCGGAATGACGTGGAGTAAAGTGAAGCATCAAGCTCAAGACTGCTCGTGATGGAGAACTAGTGTGGACGCCCTCTGCCCCAGCTAGGGGTCATAGGATCTTAAGTCAAGTAAGTCATCTGTACTTGCCTATAGAACGTCTAACAAATAGCAGTGCTATTTTGTAAGCGTCTCTCCGGAAAACTATGGTGTTGTGACCATGAAGTGAGCTGTCAATTCTTAGCATCAGTGGAATGACACATTCAATTCAAGCTCACTTCACCAAGTTTTGAAGGTGAAGTTTTTTACGGAATAGCGCTACAAGATGCTGTTCTTTGCCTCTATGAATTCACCTTACCTCACTGACATTTTTGGGAACCGTTTTCTGTAAGAATAATGACGGGGTACAAGATTTGTGTACATTTCACACAGTCAATCTTTATTCATTCAAAAAGCAGTAGCCAAAAGGAAACAGTGTCACTATGTATTACAACTGCTCAAAGTAAGTCTAATCGTTCGGTATTCGTGTTTTAGATGTTAAAGTTAAATGAAGACCGAAATACTCGACCTCAAGTCACGCGTGCTTATTGCTCACATTGATAAAGGGTGAATGGGCACGCGTCAATATGTCACGTCGCCACTTGCTGGCCGCGTACGGTGTTACAAATCTGTTTCCAGCTGAAAGCTGTTCCTGGTCGTGAACGAACGAAATCAATGCAATTTGAAATGTAAGTAGAGATTTTATTTGGTAGAAAAAGGTAAAGTGAAATAAAAACCGAAATACATGACTCTCAATTCAGGCGTGCTTATTACCCACATTGATGAAAGGCGATTAGGCACGCGTCAATTTGTCACGTCTTTTGGTCGCGTAAGGTGTTACAAATCTGTTCCCAGCTGAAAGCGCTTTCTGAACGTGAACGAACGAAATCAATGCAATTTATGATGTTAAGACGGTTTTACCTACGCACCACAATCGCAATGGATGAACGAAAGATTTTACTTGATAACAAAATAAATAAATTATTACGACACGAGAAAGAGTTATATTTTACCGAAGTCATTATTATGTATGCTTTGTGGAATAGTTACAAAACAGTTGGAGCAAAATAGATTTCCTTTCTCAATTTTATGAACTTTGCTTTTGTGACGGTCGACTCTATAGAACAAGCTATCATAACGCCTCTACCCACACTGTCCATAAATATAATAAAAATAAATCAATTTCTCCACCTCAGAAAAACAGAAAAAACATCTTATCTAAATTCTTCCTGGAATACACAAATTTTACAGCAAATAAATCTGCAAACGTCGGGTACGAACAAAAAAAAGTCGTTTTTATGAAAAAGTATTCGTTCGTCCCCGAAAGTTAGAGCTTCGGCAAAGATCGGAGTCTATCAGTCTTCTAAAAATGCTTTTGAGGCACTATAAATTTTGCTTACGCAGTTTGACACCTACTATCGAAATCATATTCACAAAAAACTCATTTTTTAGACTAATTTGCGCTAAGAACGAATTCTGACTCATGAATAGGACTCGTTAGGTGAAAATTGTCGCGAGATTTTATATAACTAATAGTAGTAGGAGCCATTTCGTTTTTCAGGACAGAGTATAAATTTTTATGGCACTAGGTAAGCGGCGGAATGTCGGAAGAAATAACCGTTAATCAGTCTGTTCGCGATTCGATTTCGGCTTGCGAAAATGTCGAACTTGAACTTGAAATATTAATGGACCGTTTCGTAAATAGAGATGGGGGAGCACGTCACTACTTGTGCCCTTGAACACGATTCAGTTTTTGTCGTGCCCAAATGTAGGGTACATTAATCTGGGGATAGCAAAAACTGAGTCGTTTAATCCATAATGATCGCATACATTTGACGCCCTTACTCTAAGTTTAGTTAAGCAGATATTCCACTAGATTATACTGTAGAATAAAAACGAGAACCTCGTAAATGCCGAGAAAGATACAAAAATCAAACATCTTGACTTGACTCGTGAGGTTGTCAAAATGTGGGATTTGAACTCAATCATTGTACCGATGTGTCAGTCAACAGCTAAATAACCACGAGTCTCGATCAACACCTTAGAAGGCTCTCTTTAGGTAGCTGGATCAAAGGCTTTATTCAGAAAGCAGTACTTTTGGACACGGCTCACATTGTTAGGAAGTTCCTCACTCTGGGGCCCTGACCGCCCGGTAGCTTGGAACATGTTCCCGTTACGGTTCTCGTAATTTTAATTATATTAAAACTTACGACTTCTTTCGTAATCTTAATTTTTTATTGCGCAAAGTCAGCAGCGAATACATAGGTACTCATTTTTGAAAATAACAAAATTCGAATTCTAATTAAAACCTCTTTTAATTTGTTAAAATTAATAATAACTTAAGTAACTCCATTACAATAGATTTTATAAACATTCAACATCATCTAAAATAATGAGTTTAATGATCTTCCAAAACTAATTGTTAGATGCTCATTAATTTATCATAATTACTACAGATTCATTATAAGATAATATTATTTTTTAAAGATTTTTCATTTTTGACCAAGCGCTTGATGACCTTAATTTTAAAAATAAAAAAAAGTTAATTTGGATTTTAAAACGACAAAATAACTTAACAAAATGATCATAGGAAAAGCAATTGACACGCTTAGTCAACAAGATAACAGTACTAATGACTACAGTCCCTTAACCTTACCGAAGTACAAAACAGTAAATAGATAAAGGTTATATTTTGTTTGAGAGTCGTGATTAGAATATTATGGAACTATAATGTGGGATAATAGTAGAAATGTTCAATGACAAAATTGGGAATAATCTGAAAAAATATTTTCGAATTTTACAAGATTTCATTCGACTTTTTCAGATTAGCATAAGCCTTTGAGCAGATGTGAGGACGTGTCTATAAGAAGGTAGATTACGCCCCTAGGAATTAATATTCGTAACAGACGATGAAAAGTGGTAGACAGAATGAAAAGTAGTCTCGATACTCAGCAGTGATATGGAAACGCCAGATATATGTGCAATAACGGTCACTGACCCACATACGTTTATTCACTTTCTTAATATCAAAAATAAAGACATAAAGCTGTCTTATAAAGAAAAACAGTTCATGATTTATTGTTCGGATTTACGAAGCGATATTAGGAAAACATCAATGCAGTTTATTGCAAGTTTATCTGGCGCCTTCCATACAGTGCTTAGGAAAAGAAGTGGGACAGATTAAATGTCGCTTTGTGAAAGCAACGATGAAACCTATACTCGGCAAAAGCAGTGTCATATTGAACATTTTCAAATTTAACTGATAGGTACCAGGCTGTCAATAAAGTCTTGCTAATTTTGAAGCAATGTCGCAATCTGTCAGTCGAGACTTTTTTGAAAGATTGTGATTGAGATGCGAATGGGAACGATGAATAAAAAAATTACCAAGTGCGAGTCGGACACGCGTGCAAAGGTTTCCGAACGAATTTCATTTTTTTAACATGTTATTTTAACACTATAGACTTCTTATAGGTGTTCCTGTAATCTATAGGTAAAGATCCATTATCTCCATTTTTTCCAAAATTTTAGGCTCTGTAGTTTCGGAGGAAAGGGGGAGAATGGTCATTTTTCGTCAAATTTTTTGAATATCTTCAAAACCATTTATTTTAAAATTATGAAAAAAATATATAATTGAAACCCTTACACTAAGCCCTTTCATTTGATATGTCACACAATATTATTCAAAAAACTTTTTTTTTAATTTTCTATTTTGACCCCCAAAAGTGGCCCCAATACTAAAAATTTAATAATTTACGTAACACGGCCGTGTTTGGGTCACAGAAGTCCATATGTGTACCAAATTTCAACAGAATCGGTCCAGTGGATCCGGAGAAAACTGGCTGTGACAGACGGACAGACAGACAGACAGACACCCGAGTGATCGGAACCCCAAAAAATATTAGAATTAGCCCCAAGGACAGAGTTGTTCTGTTCAATTATGTGATAGGCAAAACTGTTTTGTCTACAGCGTATAATTTTACACTCTCTTATTAGTCAATGCGTAAATAGTTCGTATTTTTATCTCCCATCATTTCAGAAAAGTGTTTAGGTTTTACATTATTTACTGTTTGGCAGAAATTGGCAGTAGTAAATTACTGGTCAGCCTTGGAATGAGCGAGATTAGAAACAATAAAAACGAACAATAAGCTGAGACAACGATAAATTCTTTCAAGAATAGCTATTGTATCGCTAGGAATATCGTATTAAATGCGTACACACGAAGTTATCAAGCTATACTTAAATTTATATTTAAAGCTGACCTCGAGTAATATAGGCTTCCCTTGTACTGTGAGGTCAGTTTATACTGAAAATGCCGTAATTTGAAATGTCATCATTTGTTTATAGGTAGCGCGCAAAGCGACAACACAATTTAGTTGAAATTGTCGTAGGGTTTAAAAATTATACAAAAAAGAAAAAAAACCTAGATTATTGTCGTCGCTCTGTCAGTTCTTAAGACCAGGGTCTATAACCAGTGCGTCCTACCCGTAATGACTTACGGAGCCGAAGTGTGGACACTTACCAAAGACTTGGTCCACAAATTCAAGGTTACTAAGCGTGCAATGGAGAGAGCAATGCTCGGGGAATCCTTGGTGGATAGAATTTGCAAAGAAGTCATTCGCCAGAGAACTAAAGTCACCGACATTGCGCGTAGAATCAGCATGCTGATTCGGAAGTGGGCCGGCTATGTCTGCAGACGGACAGACGGTTGATGGAGCACACATGTGTTAGAGTGGAGACCGCGTATGGGATATCGTAGTGTGGAACGTCTTGCAGCACGATGGATCAATGACTTGAAGAAGGTGGCTGGCAGCGTGGTGACTGCTCAAGACCAGGATGGTTGGCGCTCTTTAGGGGAAGCTTACGTTCAGCAGTAGACGGCCACTGGCTGTTAAGATGTCACTTCAGGCATGGCGGCAGGAGCCTCGAATCGACATTAGATTTCGTTAGATGGATAAGATTTTAATCTTGCATTTATAGCAACACAATAATATGGTATCTATCTGTCTACTTTTCTAATAAATCGTTCGACTTATCTCGAGCCGAAGATAAAGAAGATAAATTACTGAAAATATAGGTAGGTACGTATTACGTTCCCATAACTCGAGTTTTCATTTGGTCTATAAAAATGTCGCGTAATTTTACCATCTAATACTCCTGTAGGACGAATTTCTTTTTACTGCCCGAGTATTATTACTAGAGATAGTAGAATTTTATGGGAGGACTTATGACTTGGCATATAATTTTTAATTTTAATAAAACTCGAGAATCTGTTTAGCTTTTTATTGCATTTTTACTTAGTAAATAACTTTTAGTAACCCTCATCAAAATGTAAGCGTATCAAAACAGGGTTTAGACAAAATAATTTCAAATGTTTTCACCCAAGCAAAACTTCTAATTTTTAGAGATAAACTTTTATTTAATTAATATGCACACAAACCTTACAACTAACTAAAATATAGCATTAAAAATTCGGCCTCAACGCTGTACCTAAAAGACAGGCGGCATTGCCACGTTGAATGGCAATGCTTAGTTTCTGCACAAAGTAAGAGACAAAGTGGATCGATGACCTGGTGAAGGTCGCGGATAGCCGATGGATGCGAGACGCACAGGACCGGTCGTTGTGGCGACGCTTGGGGGAGGCCTATGTCCAGTAGTGGTCATATTTCGGCTGATATGGTGATGATGATAGTAAGAGCCAGCTTTTGGGTAACGGGAAGTGTCAATCAGCCAACGTCACACGACTAAAATAGCTTTCTTTTAGTTTACTAAAAGTATCTAAATTAGTCAAAATTAATTCACTGTTCAACAACAATAAAAATCACGTACGAGTACTCATCAAATGAATCAAAATAATTTACTATCACAGGTAGAGCTGACCTGTATAAATCATTTAATCAACGTTGCGTGTTCACAGTTAAATTCGAATTCATTGGTCTGATACATTAATTTTTCATGCTAATAGAATTCCGTGCTGTGTTTGGTAAACCTAAAGATTATGTTCATTTTAAAGCTTCAGAAAAAGTGTGCTATATTTACGTATTCTTCTATCACATAGAATAATTTCAGATTTTTTTCTATGCAAACTTCGGAGATAAGGGTGAACGATTATTTTTTTATATTTTTAGTCAAAAGTCAAAAACCGTGCGGCCTAAAAGAAAATAAAAATATGTTTGAAAATGTGCAAATAGCGCTCCTTCGTAATAATACCCCGCATGCTCTAGTAATAGCACTTTGAATTTTTAAAAAGTTTTTCAGTTGCTGTTGCAAAAAAACAACATACATTTTTGTTTCTTTCTTATTTTAAAAATAGTTTGCAAACGTCATATAAAATTATTTCAAATTTCAAGTTGAGAGCATTTGCTCTTGTGATATCCAGCTGTGACAGACGGACAGACTTAGCCACACCATAAGAGTTCCTTTTTACCATTTTGGTACGGATCCCTAAAAATTGAGACTGTCTTATCGATAAAACAATATTTCCTAAAACCTTTAAATAGAAACAAACAAGCAGTTAACAAAAGGCTGGGTAGATGATGACGAACGATAGGATAGAATGAAATCATTATCATAATAATTATAATGCCTATTGTGTCTTATATTGCCTCAGTATTCAGTATGTAATATTGCATTTGATCGCTCAATAATTTGGTACAATTCTTCAATCATCGATAAAGCTTAATTAGTCTTTTGAATATGCTTTGAATAAGATTTCAATAGTTTCAATCAGTAGCTATTGAAGAGCGTTCGTTTCGTGTCATATTGCAAGCTAAATGGCAGTGCCCTGAGGTACCCCGCAACTTTAGAGTTTTATAAACCATTCTAGATGAAAACTGAATCGATATTCACTGGCTTTTCATTTGGTTTGTTTTGTTTCTGGGACCGACTTTCAGACTTCCAAAACTGTATCACATGTTGGGAGGTTTCCATCTACTTTTTCTCTAAATTTTGATGAAACGACTTCATACGCGCAAATCCGTTTTTCCCCGTTCCTGTAGGGATTTCGGGAAATCCTCTCTTAGTGCTACCCTACACTCCCCAATCTTAGGGGAGGCCTATTTCCAGCAGTGGACGTCTTTCGACTTATATGATAATGATGATGATGATGACACTCCCCAAGAAATCTACATGCCAAATTTCAGCTTCCTACGACCAGTAGTTTCGGCTGTGCGTTGTCTGTCAGTCATATTAGAACATGATTTTATAGGCACTGTCACTTTTATTGTATTTGTGTGAGGGCAGTTATTATGTTTAGTTTATCATTTTAACCTGTGCTTCAACAATAATACTAGGGAACCTAGGGTATACAATTTTGTTTTCCAAAAAAATCCCATAGAACTTAATCTTTACACTAACGAAGAAAATATGCCATTTCATAAAGAAAAAAATAGAAGAAAATTAAAACCTGAGCCAGACTTTTTTGAAAGCCATAAAACCTTATGCGTTCACAGAAAGTATAGGTACGGAACCTCAAACACATGTTCAAATGTCAAATGCCCCAAACATTAACGCTTACTGTTATTTATAATGAAAATGACTGATTTTATTGTGATAATAGAAGCAAACTGCCGTGACTTAATATCGGTATTGCATGTTCATTGTTGTCGTTTGGTCAACGCATAATTTAGTGTTTTCACAAAAACTTCCCTTGGTAATCACTTCTTTGGTTCGAGGATTTTGACGTTATTATTTAATATTAAGAGCCTGTACTATCCCACTACATTGCAAAAGCCCTCTTTCCACTTTCTCCGCTCTTCTACAATTTTGGCCTAGTCCACATCCTTTGAGGAGTCCAGCTCGTCTTGTCATCTTTTTCTGGGCTTGCCGCGTTGTCGTTTCCTTGCATTTGGGAATTTACTGCGAGGTAATCTTTGCCCATTGCTCCTCCGACATGCGGCAGATATGACCACGACCAGCCCAATTCCACTTCAACCTCGCAGCTAAGGGGCCAACGTCCGCTATTTGATTTTGATGTAGTTTTCAAAATTGCGGTAGTCCATCAATCTGTCGAGCCTTTTACCAATTATGTTGGGGTTGGCTTATAGTCTTGTCAAGTGGATGCAGCTGAATACTAGTATTCTACATGGAACGACTGCCTACGCATGTATATATATCACCGAAAAATTGCAAACGAATCGTAGAATTGTAAAATATCACGTCAAATCGTAGAATTGTAAAATATCTTCATAATTCACGGACGTATTGGAAACTATTGAATTTGGATGGTATTTGTTTTTTTTTTTAAAAAAAAACGCTACCCCGCAATAGGAATTTCTCCTGTATCGTGGATGCGTTTACAAACATACAACCTCACATACACAAACAGCCACACCCGGAACAACTATCTGTAGGCCATAGAAATATTTGTTCCGTGCGTTTGTAATGTGGATGGATGGAGAGGGAGAGTGATATAAAAGACTAGTGGACGTCACGCGGTTTCACCCGGTTACTTCCCGTTCCCGTGGGAGTACGGGGATAATATATATTTATTTACTAATACTTCATGCACACAAATGTACAGAGGCAGACTTAATGCCTATATAGCCTATTTTACTCCCTGATAATGTAGCTATCCAATGCTAAAAGAATTTTTCAAATCAGTCCAGTAGTTTCGGAGCCTATTCAATTCAAACAAACAATCTTTCTTCTTTATAATATTATATTATAGTATAGAAGTACAGAAAAGGGAGTTAGTGATAGCGTGACGGCTGACATGACAGAATGGAAGAAAACAACGTGTTGAGCCGACCACATGAAACATGGGATAAGGGCAGGAAGATGCTGAAGGTAGATGATGATGATGGCCTATCTGACCTCCATAATCGGGTAACGTGTTACCTTTTGGCAACACTCATGTGATTTTCTGTTTTTAGGGTTCCGAACAAAAAACGGAACCCTTATAGGATCACTCAGGTGTCTGTCTGTCCGTCTGTCACAGCCAGTAAAATTTTGAAAAATGAAATGGAGGTAAGAGTGAATAGGTTACTTCTAGGCAAGCGTGCTCCATCTTCGACCACATCATCGCTTACCATCAGGTGAGATAGTGGCCAAACGCGAGCCTATAAATCGTAAAAAAAAAGATTACAGGAAAACCTATAAGAAGTCTATATTGTTAAATAACACTTAAAAAAAAAAAAATCGTTCGGAACCCTTTGCACGCGAGTCCGACTCGCACTTGCCCAGTTTTTTTTTTAAATTAAAATCTACCCAAAATTTATTTTTAATTATACTGGAAAAGTACACGGTAAAGATATAATAAGCTGTACGAAAAATCCGAAATAGGCATTAGAGACGAATCAATCTTGTTCGACAGCCCAGCGCCGGTCTTAGGACTATTTTGTAAGGTTCCGTATCCAAAGGGTAACCAATGGAACCCTATTACAAAACCTCTGTTTTCCGTCCGTCCGTCCATCCGTCCGTCCGTCCGAACGTTTGTCTGTCTGTCAGCGGGCTGTATATCAAAAACCGTAATAGGTAGACCGTTGACATTTTCACAGTGTGTATTTCTATTGCCGCTATAACAACAAATTAAATTAACAATAATTTATTATTTATTTATTTTTAATTTAATTTGTTGTTATAGCGGCAATAGAAATACACACTCTGTGAAAACGGGCTCCTATACAAGAAACGTGTTTTTTAAGGGTTCCGTACCCAAAGAGTAACCAACGGAACCCTTTTACTAAGCCTCCGCTGTCCGTCCGTCGGTTCATCCGTCCATATGTCCGTCTGTCTGTCAGCGGGCTATATCTCATGAACCGTAATAGGTACACAGTTGAAATTATCACAGAGTATGTATTTGTATTGCTGCTATAACAACAAATAATAAAAATTAAATTAACAATAGATGGGGGCTCTTATACAAGAAACGTGTTTTTTAAGGGTTCCGTACCCAAAGAGTAAAACGGAACCCTATTACTAAGCCTCCGCTGTCCGTCCGTCCGTCCATCCGTCCATATGTCTGTCTGTCTGTCAGCGGGCTATATCTCATCAACAATAATATGTAGAAAGTTGAAATTTTCACGGAGTATGTATTTCTGTTGCCGCTATAACAACAAATAATAAAATAAGACGGTACGGAACTCTTCATGCACGAGTCCGACACGCAGTTGGCCGGTTTTTTAATTTTTTAAGCTTATTTTTTATATTATTATTCAAAATTTTCTCATATTTGCACTTTAAGCGAATCAAATGTAGCTAGTTACTAAAAGTAGAAAACACGATTACATTCAAATGAAATTTAAAAATGAAAAACGGTTCACACGGCAAATGTTTTTCAACAACTTTTCCATTTTTGTTTTAATTAGACAGCGTCCGTGCCGGACAGGGGTCACTCGAGCGAAATAGAATATTAGGCTTGTTCCAGCGGATTTTTTGTTTATTTATTTTAGGAATTTTAGAAAATGGCATACCTAATTCATATAAATATGAGATATTAAAATTAGGGTTAGTGTTAATATAACTGGTCTATGATGTACAACAAAATGTATATTTTTTTTCTTTTTAGCCTGTGATTTTTTATTCCTTTTTTTTCTGTTATTATATGGCCAAGTGTGGCTACTCTGGTCTGTTGATTTCGAACTAGCCCTACCATCTTGTCGATCGATGTCGACAGACATTTTCCAGGTAAACTAGTTTTTGCCTGCGACTCTGTATTTTTCCTGTTTCTTTAGGAATTTCAGGAAATCCTCTCTTAGCGCTGTTCTACAGTCCCCGAGAAATCTACATGCCAAACAGCTTTCTACAACGTTGTTTTGGCTGTGCATTGTCTGTCAGTCACTATAATCTATATATATAAAAATGAATTGCTGTTCGTTAGTCTCGCTAAAATTCGAGAATGGCTGGACCGATTTTAATAATTCTTTTTTTGTTGCATTCGCCAAAATACAGGGAAGGCTCAAAAGCAAAAAAAAAATGGGTAGGTAGATAGGGTAGGTAGGTAGATAGGGTAGGTAGGAAGGGTAGGTAGGGTAGGTAGGTAGGTAGGTAGGGTAGGTATGGTAGGAGTAGGGTAGGAGTAAGGTAGGAGTAGGGTAGAAGTAGGGTAGGAGAAGGGTAGGAGTAGGGTAGGAGTTATATTATAGATGAAAATTGTGACGCAGACGAAGTTGCTAGTTATAAATAAAATTCTTCCGTTACTGACTGATTACTCAGTAACGGAAGAATCTTGTTTATATTAATGCTTTAGACTATAAACCGTCCAATCAATGGATTTTGTTATTTCAAGAGCTATATTTTATTTTTAGTACAGGCGGTCGTTCTCAGCTTATTTAAAAATAAATCGAAGCATTATTACGAGTATTGAAGATTATAACATTTACCGTATTAATATACATCAATTAGGTACCATCTTTACAATTTTATGATAATTATTAAAACAACAAGGTAGATCTAAAAAAGCCTTGTACAGTACTATTCATCATCATCATATCATCCGTAAGACGTCCACTGCTGGACATAGGCCTCCCCCAAAAGGGGGGGTTTGCCGTAATCGCCACGCTTGGCAGGCGGGTTGGCGATCGCAGTTTATGGTGTTGATTTTTACAGAGAACGCTGCTGCCCATACTCAGTCCCTTAGTCGCCTCATATGACACTAACAGTATCTATTGATTTGTTTTAAAGACTATTCGTTTATTCAATTTAAAGTAAATTCCTTAACTTATTGTTTTTTTTTTGTGGTATTTCAGATCGTTTGTGTATTTGTTATTATTTGATTATGTGTAATGTGTGTGCTTTGATCCTTTGTTGGTCGAAATAAATGTTATTGAATTTGAATTTAACACTAAGCAGTCAAATGTACAGAGGTCGACTTCTTAATCACCTACCTTTAATTTTTTTATGGGAACCATCAACATCCTTCCGCTTTGAAGGGCGGAGCGGAAGAGAGTGTCAGACTCTTACTGACTTAAGTCAGTACCCATCCGTATTTCTTCATACTTTTAGGACCGTGATAACTCTTTCGAACAAATTCTGCAACCCTGTCAGCCACTGGCCTTAGCTATAATTATTTACCTGGATTCTAAGGATCTTCATTCCCAATTAGTAAAGTTCATACACTCTGTAGGTGTCAAAGGTAAAATTTTGGTGAAATTAATTCAAACTAAAGTTATGGTTAAACAAATTAAAGTAATTAAGGGGATCACTTAGTGATATTATAACTTAATTAAGTGTTAGAGATGCACATTGTAATTAGAAATTGCTAATATAACACAAAGCATTATTTACATAAATGACTGAAATTCTTAAAACAGGGCAGAAATTAGAACAAAATGAAATATTGAATCCGAAATTCATTTTAAGTCTAATTTCGAATGTCAGTGATGAAAAATCGATAGAACATTATCTCTGAAGGTAATTAGATAAAAAAGAGCGAAAATTGTATATTTGAAAATCGAGTCGAGAGCTACAGGTGAAGAACGGTCGGCGCACGAACTCACTGGCGGCGTCAGTTGGCCCGCGAACAGTGTCCCGTACGGACGTACTGCGGCCCGTCTCACGAATACCGACATGTACTCGAACACGAAGAATGTAAGTGAACGTAAATAAAAAAAAACAACGTGCAAGTGCTGTGGTCAAGACAGTGTTACAAAAAAATTGTAGAACATAGTTTTTTTCGTTCTTTTAGTATAGTTATCTATTAAGTGCGTCAGACGAACAAATTCGAAAGAATTGACTTTGATAAGATTTAATAATAGTAAATTAATAATAGTTTTTATTTATAATACTGTTAATGTGATCAATCAGTTTTATTATTTGTGTGTTTCTGAACAAAATTGTGGACAAATTTGTGGACAAAGAAATTATGCGGATAGCTGAAAAATGTAAGTACTAATAATGTTTTTTTTTTTAATTTTATGAATACTTCTTAAGAGGTTTACATGGATAAAAATATTTAAATGAACATAAAATCTTAAACAAAAACTGCTTGCAAACAATTATCGAAGTGGAATAAATTCCAAATATCAAGCAGCAACTGCGCATCTTTCTGAAATGCTATAGTAAATACCTGTCACGTCAATTTGTATTTCAAAATAAGTTAAGATCCTTAAAAGTAATTAAAAGTATGATATTTTTAAACTCACCCCTATTTACATAGGGGTGGACAAACCCAAAATTCTTCGGTTCAAAAAATTGTCACTAAGAAATGCGGAACTTTCTTCAGCATCATTATCACAATCATCTGTTATCGTTCGTCCAAATACTAAATTCATGACGTATCTAGAGGTAGTAGAAATGCAAATACTGGAAAAGACGACAACTTCTTTCGCACATATTTGCAAAGGATTTAAGCAAAGTTTGTCCCTTTTGACGCATTCGATACATCTTACCGCAAGAATTTTAAGTACAGTTATCACTGGAGGCGTTTCTAGTATAATTCCATGGTTGAAGTTCAATGGTATGTGAGGTCATAGTAGTTTTTATGATGTAACGAACTTACCTTAAGAAATGTCGTCATAGGTATATAAAAAACGGCTGAAGCAGCTCTGACACAGCGACGCAAATGGCGTTCGAATCGATAATTTTAAGAACAGATATTTTGGTGAAGTATCCCTCAGGGTAAGAATTAGGCCCTCCTTTGTTTAATATCTATTTTCGATAGTTTAGTTTTAAGTAGATGATGCCTCAGCTGCTGATATTTTTAGTAAAAAATTTTTCCTCGATGAGAGAGGGTTCAAAAATGGGTTGGATGTAGAACATCGTCTACACATGTTGTAGCAGATGTATTATTCGATATCGTCTCGTTGTCAAGACCAACAGATTTTTTATCTAATGACGCATTATTCGAGTTTGCCAATCTTATTCAAATACGAGTGAAAATCTAAGACGTTGTCAAACAAACTTCAATTATATTTAGTTAAACATGCTCAAACATTGTTATTGTGTTTCTAGGACTTTTATGGTTTGAATTCGTGTATTTTTTATGATATTGTTTTGTATTTATCGTTATCACTAATGTTATCTGTAAGTCTTCATGTTTCTTGATTAAAAGATTGTCGAGAACTATTTTGTTGTTACTTTAATGACTTATGAAATTTATTGGAAGCCAACAAATGGTTCCTAAAATATTAACTTCAAAAGTTCCTTGTCCGATAATAATTAATTGAATATCAACCCGTTTTCTCTACAAAAACCGGACGTCCATTAACGCTCGATAGCTTCAGGCGTCACTGACATTTTCTTTTCAATAACTTAATGGGATTATCGAACATTTCAAAGCTTTAAAATTAGGAGTTCATTTTGATGGATTAAGAAGAAATTTTTCAGCAAAAATCGGATAGTCGATGCTAGAATGTAGGTGAGGTATGATCACAGGGTTATGCCCAGTTACTGGATTGCAAAGGTTTGGTTGTCACTTCACGAAAAAAAACTAGTATTGAGATGTATCCCATTTGGTTTGCAAGCCGACCTCAACAAAGTTGAGAAAATGTGTATTCAACATAATATGATAAATTTGACATGGTTTTGGCTTTAAAACACTTAAAATATAATAATTTTTTGGCTTCCGATAAATTTTGGCACAGGAAATGCTGCATAATGATGCTAAGACATGAACATTATTTCTAATAACCAAGGTAAATTCCTAGACTACTGAATATAGCGAAATATTCTTGAATAGTTTTGTCCTATCGTTCTGAAGGAAGTTCTATGCACGGTCGTGAGCGTGTGACGATGTAATTGTATGGACATATAGAATTCTTGGAATAGTAAGTGGTCTGTATTATCTTCTTCAATTCTTTATCTGGCAGCACTTACCTTTCCTCGTTTAAATCTTACAACGTAGTTTTAGCGATAGTGGTTGATAATGCAATTATCTCTAAATATTCAAGTCGTTAAGATATAGGTATTGTAATATTTGCTTGGTATTTCTAAACTATTTGGCGACTTTTGATATGATTTTCACCGTTCAGTCGAGGAAGTGATATTATGAGTGAAACCCGGACATCGGGATATTTGCACAAAAAACCAAATGGCATTGCCCTTTATAATGAAAATTTAACAATTCTTATTGCTATTGCTTTGTGAAAAACATGTTACGCTTTAAGGCGTAGGTCACATTTTATACCACATAGTTCAATCATTACAAAATGTTACATTCTACTTGAGATTTAATTAAATGTACAGACCTCGCGGGTGCAGAACATTAAAAACTTTGCCTCGGTTACAACTGCAACAAAATATTAAACGTAAATGAAGCGTTTAGTAAAGTTGAGTTCGGACAGTATTCAAACTACGAGTACTCTCAAAGGCTACATGAGATGTGCAAAAATAGATCATGCTTTCTGACATAACTCTCTGAAAGCACACACGTACTTACTAATAAAGATGATTTTCTTCATAACAGTGTAAAATATACTGAAATGAAACTGTGCAGCTAATACCATATCGATTCAGAATAGAGAGCTTCCATCAGATCAGATACCCATTGAGCTGCGCGAGGTATAAGTTTCAATCAGGAGAAAATAAAAGAACTGGGTCAAATGTATCCGATTCCCAGCCTATTACGATTTCAGTAAAATTTTCAATAATCACTACATATAGAAATTCAGACAACTTATATATGTGATAGTGGTAAACAAATCTTTGCTGGAATGAACGTGAAAACTGAAGATGGGCAATGATTGGAACAAAAGGACGTACACTTATCAAAGAATTACAGTCGATAGACGAAAATCGTTTAAGTTTTAACAAAGCTTGTATAAATTTTTGGCGTTTTTGATCATTCATGCTACAGAACCGTGAAACAATTTGTTTGAATTTTTATTGAATAAAAATGGCTGTAGGGCCATTTTTATTCAATACACTTCATATTGCAAGTTATCGAGAATCGTCGTAAGCCGCCTCTCGCAGTCTATCACCCTGAGCCATGACCGTCTTGGCCATAGAGTAAATACGCCACAGTCCACGAAGACATAGGCTAACAAAAATGGACAAACGATTATCCTAAAATGTATTAACAGAAAATTTAGCATTTTTCTTTTAGGTTATTTTCTTTGCTGTCAAGTGGTTTTCTTCTAATAACGATTTATTACTTTTTTAACAGCAATTTAGTTAAACTACCTACATTTAATACATGAAATTGAAGCGTACAAAAATTACAAAATACTATTGTAATGGTATGTAAAATTAAGCAGTTTTTTTCAATCTCCTTAAACAAAATGTTAGAAAATTACGTGTTGCACCGACCCTAAGTAACACAGGATAAGGATAGAACAATAATGAAGAGCAAATGCTTGTTGTATTAGCGATACTCGGTTAAAGTAATAGAGAAGATTGCCACCTCCATCTAAACAAAACAAACACACTTAGACACGTCTCGTTCGAGATCCAGTACAAACATTAAACTGTTAGGCATAACCATGAAAATCCATTTATCCATTAGAAGTTCGGTCAACAAAGCAATAAAGTTACATTCAGTTAGTCAAACAAATGATGATAATAAAACAATGGCTAAGGCACTAATAGTAGAAAATTAGATTAATCTTACTGAAATTTCAATTTTTATTGTATTACATAAGAAAACATGGGTAGTACAAGTGAGGAATGATGTGATAAAAAAGTAAGTGAATAATAGTGAGACGGTCGACCGTGTAAAATGGAATGAGATAACATGTTGCGTCGACCCCAAGTATCCTGGGATAAGGGCAGGAAGACGATTATAATAATTTTATGTAATACATTTATCAATTCGACTAAAGCTTAAGCATTTTTCGCATCTCAGTCGCAATCTGTAAAAATTTAGGGAAATTATGAGTTTTTGACAGGTAGCTTCTGAGATGCCTGTTTCCTGGCCAAAGCAATTAAAGTAGCTTGAATGCCATTGAAGCGTTTTAAATCTTATGCTAGGTGAATTTCAAAATGTCATGCTACTTGTATTATTACTTCATCACGAGCTTGAGACTACTTTGAAGATAGTTTGGACAAACTATGTGTGTGAAGATTATTTCATGCTCTTTGTCCCTTTCCTAGACGACGCTTCTCAGAAAATTCAATGCTATTTGCGTCATCATCTTGTTGGATACCACATCATTGTTCTATATGAGAAGCAATTCATTTTAAACTGTTCACACATAAATCTAAACGATGCTGAAGGTTTTCTTAGGAATCATTTTTCTTTAGTACTGTTGTATTACTGTATTATAATCATATTTTCTTTTTTGTTGTTTTTAATGAATGTATGGAATGGTAGAAATTAGGTAAATTGACTTATGGTTACTATTATAAGATATGGAATAGAATTGAAATAATCAACTCATTATTCAATGCATTAGTCTCTGCAAAATCTTTATTTGCACATTGACCGCATCTTTACACAACATTAGGTCAAATCAAACGCTAGCATATCCTGGTTATACTATTAATATTATGCTTCGAAAGGATAATTAATTTACTGCCAAAATTAAACGTCTGTGGTTTGATTTATAGTTTCATTAATCGATAGTTGTTTTTCATTTTGACAGCATTCTTTAAAATGTCAAAATAATTATTACCTTCCGTTTTTGTATCATGTATCTAATGCAGTCTTATCTTCTTGATTCTTGCTCTTTTGCGTCATAGTCTATATATAGACGGTAAAAACCCTTATTACCGACAATTTCTTCTTGATTGTCCGTTTGTAGCTTCACGACGATTTTTTTTTTATCAAAATGTCGAGTTTTTGCGCTATTATCATTACGATAATGTCATGTGATTTCCTAGCGGCTGGAGCGTGTGAAAAACTGACCACAATGCATTATGTATTGCGCAAAATGCCACAAAACTCGTAATGTGGTTTTAATGGAAATGTTGTTAAACTTACAAACTTTTTTTACGTCACTTTCGATGACTTATGTTGGTCTACATTTATAACCGACTTCCAAAAAAGGAGGAGGTTCTCAATTTGGTTGATTTTATGATCCAATTTCAATTATTCTTTTTTATTTCGATGCGGTATACTTGTTATTTGGTCTCGTAAAAAACTGACACAGTTTGGATCAGTACTTTTTTATTTTATGAGCATTATTGCTTACTTGGATGATGTGATTTTTGCGTAGACGATGACACCAAAAAATGAAAAATAAAAATCTTTTTACAAAAAAATACAACCGACTTCCAAATAAAAACATTAAAACGTATAATATAACTTTAATTTCGGAAGTTTGTGTATAAACGAAAAACAAAAACACCGACTGAAAAGCATAAAAAGTGTTTTTATGCTAGTCAGTGACACTCGTTTCGTCCTGAGATTTTGTGAAGTTGAAAACGTTTATATCATTAGTGCATTTTTGGGGCTTGATGAATTCATACTCATTTTGTACTGTAAGCCACTTTTACAACTCTGGTAGTTGTTACTAGGCTGTAACAGACAGTAAAATTTAACATAATCCATGTGTCTTTATGGTACAAAATCGGAAACAATACAAACATTTAGCAACGATTATTTTTACCAGATAGACCAAGAATTGAAAAACTAATAGATAAAGTTATACCGATTTGAATGACAAAGAATAATTTCAGTGTCATGTCATGGCCGAAAAAAGATAGCTTCTTTTAAGAAACAAAGTGTCTGGTGACGTGACCCTGATCGTACCTAATTGAATATTAATTTTATTTTGTGCCTCAGACAGAGCTGTCATTTTGGAAAGGAAACCATTCAGTAATATATTTAAACAATTGCTCAATGAGGTGTTATTTCGTCTATATTTATTGGTTCTTTTGTACGCGAACTTGGCTTTTTTGCACTCATATAGGGTTTGTTTTAAAAGGTTTGTCCGTGTACTTCTGGGTACAAAACCAGATTCGCAGTTTAGGCACCTTTATACAGACTGAGTTACGGTTATCCTTGTACATAAAATTTTAGCTAATCAATATTTATTCGTATTGAACACAACAGTTACAATCATAGGTAAAGGTAAAATAGATCAAAACATGTTGTTCAAAATTGCGCTGAGCTTACCTATTCCAAAAAGGTTGGCAACTCAGCATTTACTGACCTGAATAAATAAGTGGGCATTAAAAATATTAAACTATCAACAATTTAGACGACATGCGACAGTAGGTATCTTTGAATGTATTTTGTCTACATTATTTTGTAGTAATCATTGCCTTTGAACTAAAGCCCAATTTAATAAATGATTAATTTCGTATTAAGTATCGAAACGCTTCCCAGAATCGCAAATCATTTGAATAATTTATTCTGACAGCCATCAGATATTCAGTTACAGATAATTGATAAACACTTTGTAAACAAAAACCTCTTCAACATCGAATTACCTTTTCACAAAACGTTTAATTTACTAGAATATAATGTTGAGAAATCAGAAATCTCTTCAAAGATTAGATGACACCTCTTTCTTTTAAATATTTGACGAAAAATAAATCGTTTTGCTGTCTCTTCAAAGTTTACAAGCTCGGAAAAGTCTCAAGTAAATTTGAAATATAAGTTGACAGCTAGATTTTAGAAACTATAATTCGGTTTTCATGTAGGTAACGTAAAAATAACACACATGTATTAATGGATCAAAGAAAATGATTCCTAAATCATTTAAACCCTTTAAGCAAGTGTCTTGAAAGTTCTCAGAAGATCCTGCTATTTTCTAATCTTTATTTTAACCCTCTTATTATGTTTCATTGAAAAGTCGGTCACTTTTCTAAAGATACCTAGCTATTCTAAGTTCTTTCAAGTTATCTCATGGGATGTCCAAAAGTGAGCCTTATGGACATCCCATGAGATAACTTTAGCGGCCCTCACTCAACCGTACCCAGTTTTTACTGAACTCACTAATATTAACATCGCTTTGATCTTTTCTTTTATCTCAACATTTTTATTTACAATATCGCAAACATATTTGAAATATCTCAGTGAATTTTTGCGTCGCAAAGACATTTTTATATCAAAGTTCACGACGCTTCTAAAATTCCACCCACACCCGTATTGAGGAAGAATATAAAATGCATACTCTTCACTTTATAGGTTTTTCTTCAGTGTTTGAAATATTGTTCAGATTGAAGAGTTTTATTTTCCTAGTTTTATGTTTAAGACCATGTTTTACGGTATCAGTGTATAAAGTGATAAAAATGAATAGTAGACTGCGTTTTGTCAATTTCATTTTTGCCTTTTCAATAAATTTACATTAAAACTACCGCACCAGAAAACTGCATTATCCCTGAATTTCAAATTAGGGCTTGCCAGATGTTAAACATATATCACACAATATCCTTCAGGCAGTATAATTATTCAACAGTCTATACATTAAATTTTGCTAACACTGGCGGAAGCTACATAATGTAGTACTATAAACTTGCTCGTTCGCCAGACGTCGAATACTCTCTGGGGACGCTTAGGCAAATATGATACGAGCATTACCACTTGTGTTTATGTCTGTACGTATTATAAGTTTAACACTTTGTGATCCATCATCTCTTTCTAGTTGCTGTTTAAATTCGTTTATTCTTCTTTTGTATAGCTACCATAAACTTCTTCGTATTTTCTAATTGCTACTGTACATCATTGTTCTGCGCATCACATCGCCAGGCTTGGTCGCTCTCCAGTCCTTTTGGATTACACTCCCATGCAATATCATTGTGAGGACAGAGAGAGTGCATCAGTGTTCGCTCAAACTTCGTGCACGATTATAATTATCTCCGGTGTCAATAACTAGTCTAAAAATCTTCTTTATTCCGTAGTAGTATAATCTAAGTAAAAACCAAATATAGTTTTTACTTAGATTGGCCGTTTTAAATGAAATTCGAATAGTAGGGCTATTAGGTATATTATAATTCATATATATCAAGCGTAATATTTTTGCAGCCCAGTAGATGGCTAGGTGGGCACATCATTGCTTTATCAAGGTAATGGCAAAATTTATAACTACACAAATCTTCAACACAGATGATTCCGATACAAATAAAGACCTATAACCATCCAGTGTAATAGATGCTGTAATGGTCAGCACCATGGTCGTCTAAATAGAGGAAGAGACAATTGATCTGTTAAGATCTCGCAAATTGAAACAACTACATAACTGCGTTTGAGAAGCGCGTTTCCATCAATTCTCTGTACCTCTGTACGTGTTTGGTGCGGTCATGCTATGAACACGATAATAGTGAACAGATAGTAATCGTAAAATTACCATTTTACTGCGTTTTATGTGAGTCGTAATAATAGTATGACACTGCATGAAACAGATTTTGACATGGCTTATGGTGCGATAATAGTGATTTTGCATGAAATGGAGGCGATAATTTGGCAAATTTAGGTATTTTGTAACCATTGAGACCCTAAATAATTTAATTTATGTGGCATACGGCTAATGGACTTTTCCAAATGTCGAGATCCGAAAACGTACGAAAGTTTTCGATGTCGGAAAACGTAGCAAGGAACTAAAATGGAGCTGAGCAGGACACCTGACAATGATGATAGCTGGAGTAAGGCAGCAACTGAGTGGCGTGGAAGAAGAAGTGTGGGTTGTCCGGCCGCGAGATGGGTAGACGACATTGTTGCCATTGCGGGACCTGGATGAGGCTGGCGCAAGTTCGTGGGAATTGGCACGTTAAAAGAGGGGCCTATGCTCAGCAGTGAGCGAGATCAGGCTGTGGATGATGAATGAGAAATAATGTACCAGCTGATTTATGATCATGGATGGTGAAGAAAAAAGTAGCGGTAGGTATAGCTAGTTTAAACTGTTTAGATTAGTCACCAAACTACTATACCACAGTAATCTACAGACAAAGTTTACGGGAAATTTATTAATTGAAATTGGAATAACAAGATGAGTAACTCTTTGATTAAGATATTATGGTAATAAAAGTGATTAAAACTAATTCCTATGCGAAGGTAATCCTTTGTCTTTTATTACACCTCGCTGTAGATAAACAATTAATATTGTAAAACAAGTACAGCTATTTCCTAGAGGGAATATTTCTGTTGAGTATAATGACTTTGTATCATAAAAAACATTATCCGAGTAATCGGTATCTTAAGATAAACGTGTTGATTTAATCATGTCCAATGGTAAGTGCCGTTTTCTAATATCTATTTGTATATCTTCTAATTATGCTGATTATATCTTAACGTGTGTTTTTTTAATCACTATTTTAGTAATATAGTATTTTGATATATTTTTTTTACGTTTAGAATATTGTCAAGCATATTATCGTCTATAATTTTGAGCCGACTATTTTGGAACATCTAACCTTAAATGTGGCCTTAATTTCTAATTACGGGAATGCTGGATTAAACATTTGTTGGCAAACTAAATGTTGAGCTTCTCAAAGTAAGTTACCTTGAGAGATTAATTTGAGTGACACTTCCTTCTGAGTAATCTTTGAGAAAATCTGTTATGAAATTGTTTTGTTTCTGTTAGGTGTCATTAGCATTGCCGTGGTTGGCTTCCACTGGGTTTCTTTAAATAAATTTAGAGGCTTATTGTGTCATAGCTATAAGTAGTACTTTAATTTCTTAAGTATCTACTGGTCCGATGCTGTTAGACGCTAAGTCGAGATAACTGCTTTGATCAAAGCAGATATTTCTGAAGTGTTTTAACATCCAATCAACACGTTAAATAAATTAAATGATTGACACGAGAGACTTATCCTTTAAAACATCTTTCATCACACTCATAACTCTTATATAAATCATTCAAATGTTTTATTTAAATACCATAAACTGACGTCCTTTGATGTTTCATATTAGTTTATTACTCTTTAAACAGATTCAATGCAATTTGTGTTTAGGTTATGAGCATCAAATCACTTTATATAAGTTTTTTATAAAAATAAATTGATTTTGATTAGTATGAAGAAGATTTATAGCACATTAAAATGTATTTATTGTTTCTTTAGCAAATGTCAGATACGGTCTAGATTGTTTAATAGGTTGCTTGTACATTAATATTTGTATCATATTTCTTTTGCAATTTTATATTTTTTGTGGAATTAACTAATACAGGATAGTTTTTATGAGTAGGTTCATTGACAGCCTTCTTGGTTTCAATTCAACCGATCAAATGTGGAGGCCATTTTGCGCGAATATTATATAATACCATCATAAAAGCGTAAATTCACAACGTATTTTACAATATACAGGTAGATAAATATACTATTTTGATCACTGTTTTAGTCATTTTGGTATTTGGGGACGGCCCATTTTTTTCTTCGAGTTCGTCTTCGTTTCTAACAATCTGTATCAACTTTAACAATATGGGCATTGTGACCATCGTTTAATTGGTCTTCCCCAAGGTAATATCCATTTACATGCACATTCATACTCAAAACTTTTCCCAGTAAATATTTCCCAATAAACTCTTCTTCTCACCATATTTCTAATTGAATCCAAAACAAGAGTTCGTTTCACAAGATCTCTTTGCTTTTCAATATTTATATCCAAATCCAAAGCGTCCCCAGTATTCCTTTAGTCGGATTCCTCGTTAAGTCCAAGTTTATATTTTTCATTACGCTTGAAATGAACGCGATAACGAAGCTATGAATCTTTAAGAACGTACTCTAAGAAATTCTTGTATTTATTTTCTGTGTATTAGACAGTTATGACTTGTGTGTGGCTGTAAGAGGGTAACGAACGAGGTCTAGATCGAAGTCATGTTCTAGCACCACTTTGTAGTACCTATTTTGTTCTGAATTGGCTTCTGTTTTGGGGTATATTTTTCTACTTAGTTCATCATAATTAAAATCATTACAGCAAAAAAAAATATTTTTAGATTCGAATTGTAGATTGTTAGGGCTTTATGACAGGCTTTGTGCGTAGTCATCTGTGGCGGGACAGTACGGGGAAATTTATTTATTTTTAGAAAATATCATTCATTAAACAATTTTCTATTCAATGGTAGTCTAATTAATTTCAAATCGTCGAGTTATACTAGTTAAAATGTTCACACAGTTTCTATTGCCGCTATAACAACAAATAATAAAAACTAAATTTAGTTAAAGATGACGCCCTCTTTATTTATGGTCCGACTCGCGCTTGGTCGGTTTTTTATAAGACCTACGTGTCTATTGCCTAATGAGTTTTTCAAATCGCACAAGAGCGCAAATACGAGTATTATAGAATAATCGCCAGCAAATCTAATTCCACTTATAATTCGAATTCCACAGAAACTATACAAATATGAACTGAAGCCGGATACTAGATTATATTTAATTATCATGTTTAGTTATCGTTCTGTATTCAAATGACATAGGTACAGTAAGCAGTCTTTGGCTTAATTTACACTATAGTGCCGGTTAGTCTTTATTTATTAACCGTACATGTACTTAGCGGTAACAATGAAAATCTTCACACAATACTAATACCATGAACATAAATGACAAGATAGGAAAACACTGAAACTAAATTAATAGTAAAACAGTTTTCATTGCATTAGTAATAAAATAAAATCAAGCTCAAAGCTGGCAGAAATTATTTTGAAACTAGTTTTTGCCCACGACTTCGTGCGCGCATATCGTGATTTTTCCCGTTCCCGTAAGAATTTCGGGAAATCCTCTCTTAGTGCTCCCCTACACTCCCTAGGGAACCTACATGCCAAATTTCAGCTTCCTACGACCGGCAGTTCCGGCTGTGCGTTATCTTTCAGTCAGTCAGTCACTCACTCAGTAACGGAAGAATTTTATATATTAGAATAAGCTGCACCTTTGTGCTCTTCTGTCTGTATTGCTTTCCTCTTTTAGTAAAATTGTTTTTATGTTTTGTGGAAATTAGTAACAAAAAAACCAAATCAGTTAGGTATTTTAAATTAAACAAATGGCATTATCTTTATTCTTCGGTGACACATTGTCTTGGCCTTCAAACAGCTCGAATGGCTGGTGGTGTGATTTGCTATTCAAATTCATTATTACACAAATCCACATTGAATAGTGAACTCGTCTATTATTGTCGTCCGGTTCGTGTTTAGTCCAAATCAGTATTTTCTGATATTATTAGAATGTCTAGGGACATAGTCATAAAATGTCAATGATATCACGGTTATTAAATATACCTCTAGCTAGAGTGTTTGGTTTAATAATACATATTTGCAGTCGGTTTTTTAAACTGGAAAATACAATAATCGGTACTTTATTGTTTTTGAATAACTATTAATCCAAGCTCTCTTTATAAGTTCATACTTTTCTAAAATTGTCTCAATATTTGTCCTCTTTTAAAACTAAAAAAAAATCTCTACCTCTCTCCTTAACCATCTTTACTGGGGTTCTCTGTTTTTGTTTCATAATTATTATTGTATAATATTTATTAATTATGTATAAATAATATGTAAATAGTACACCTAAGACTACTTGCTTTTGAATCCATCCGAAGGTTGTCTTCCCAGGCCTATCATTGTGTCACAATATGTAATGTTATCTGCATCTTTCTTTTCTGTAACTTATAAGTTGTAAATAATATAACATATTATTTTTTATTTTTTGTATAATCCATTTTGCAATAGGTTAACAATCGTAATAATCATAGCCCTCGACAAAATTTCCTAACAAAAATCTTTTGCCTTCAGACTTCCTACATAATCAATCAAAAGAATAAATACTCTTTTTTTCAAGGTTTACCGATCATTGTTTTTCTTTTTATCAATCATTACATACATTATTTATGTACACAGTCCATCTTCAAGGTGGGCTACTTTACATTAATGAATTCTTTGAATAAATTATTAATTTACACTTACTTCCACCTTTGGCCGTTTGGTTGTGTATTATGCAATATGCATAGTTATCTGATTTAAATTTACGTTAGTACTACGTAGTTTGTTTATAATAGTATGTTGTAGGGCCATTATCTATTATATATTAATGAACTAAACTATTGAATAAATTCATGTAATGTTTATTCCTGGTTTGAAAAATTTCAATTGAACAAAAAAATGTTAGAATCCAAATATAGTAAACCCATTAAAATTCAAAAACAATTTATCTTACGATAAATGAAGCTAATCTTAAAATCTGAAGCCTTGAAAGAGTTGTGACGCCGCATAATATCGATATCGTCACTTGTATCGATTTACATCAAATATTGAAATATACGTATTTTCCCATGTTTGATTCGCATCTCTCAAAGATAAGCTACCTGTCAATGCTTTGATTTTGATAAAATTCTGATTCTTTGTTCATGATTGATGATAGTAGTTCGATGTCGTAAATCAATGATATACCTACTATATGTAGATGTATATCAGAGTGTAAAAATCCTTTTTACACACCGATATTTGGTGTTCAAATGACTAAGGTACGTAATGGGTGGGATGTCCACGGTCCACCGTGTACCGGTATGCATGATCGATATGATACGTCTTGGTTTTTAACAGAAAGGCTTGCCACACATAAAGTAGGTAACTAACACTGTCAATGTGTGTGAACTGTCAGTCTTTAAGCCAAGAGTGAACACGTTACTTCTAGGAAAACGTGCTCCATCTTCGACCACATCATTGCTTATATACCATCAGGTGAGATAGTGGTCAAACTTGTGCCTGTCAATAGTAAAAAAACGATATTACAAAATTATATTATTACAGATTGAATTTTTTGTAAAGATGATGTTTACAACATGAGTATATAATGTGGTTCCCCGTTATCTTTAAGATACTTGATTATTATCATTTTTTTTTAATTAGGGCGTCATTTATCTTTTTTGCAATTTTATTGTTAACCTACCACAGCAAAATGCCTTATGCGGATTGGTTGACTTTAATCAAAATCAGTCACAAATTATACTGCTATCATCAATAATTTATCTACCGCTGACCTTATCATTAATCTAAACAATAATAACATAATTTTGCTATAGTAAATTTTTGCTTCTTGACGATACAAATCTTTATAACTTATTATCTTTATTATTATTTTTACAGCAATGAAAACAGTACATGTACCTGTAGTCGTTGCATCGTTTTATAGATTTCTACAAAAGCCATCTTCTAAATTAGAAAAACTAAACAAGTAAAAAACACATTAGTATAACATGACAATTACAAATATAGTACACATGAGAATCTCAAGTTTATCAAGGTCAAGTGCAGAAGCAAATCAATTGATGATTCACGGTCCACAAATTACAAAGCGTCTAAAGTAATCTTTTGCAGTTTCGTGGCGCTAGTTGCTTAGGGATTATCAACGCAGCTGTCAAACTCAGTACAAATAATTTAGTTCCTTAAATTACCGCGTATCAAGAAAAACTGGTAGTTTTAGACGTTAATCTATGTTATGTTTTTTTTTTGTTTTTGTTTGTTACAGTGTTGTGATTGTAATTACCTGGTTATGGTTCAATAGGTCATCTTGGGACGTGTTAGCGTAATATAATGGTATTATTTAATACTTCTATACTTTGCGAAGTATAACCTATCGTAAATATGTGATTTTTAAGGACGTTATTTAATTTTTAAGAATAAAAGTAATAGGATTCATAGCATGACTTAGAAAGCAACTTTTTCTGTCTGTCTGTTGAACAGATACTTTTTATCCCGGGAGTATATGTTTTCTTGCGAGACTTTCCGATATACTGGCGGGTGAAGTCACTGACTCAAGGTAATTTAAGATAAAAGAGCTTCGAGTAAATTAAATTTTTATTTCTTAATCAGCATAATAATAAAAAATACATATCTTTTAGTTTTATCAATGTTCAAAATATAATCTTTTGTTTTTTATAGAGCCTAGCAAAAACACAGATCGGTTTTAGAACATGATTGATGTCTGTAAAAAAAACCCGGCCAAGTGCGAGTCGGACTCGCCTACCGAGGGTTCCGTATAAATTTGTAGGTACATTTGACACTTACAAACAAAGACTATATTTTTTTTTATGATTCAATTACAAATATTTAGTTTTCAGACTTTTTGCTATACTTGTAATATAAGACGGTACTACTTGCCAAATTTCGTAGTTCTAGATCGACGGGAAATATCCTATACATTTTGATTCCCTTGAGTGTCGAAATATAGGTTATTTGCGACATAAACTGCCGTATCTATTTTCTACGTTAACTTTTTTTCACGGCTTCAAGGTACTGTAGACCTAAGCATATGGTTTTAATTTAAACTCGATACCTCCACGCGTTCCCGAGATACCTAAGGGTCTTGACAGACAGACGGACGGACAACCAAGTCCTAGATCCTATAAGGGTTTCGTTTTTTCCTTTTGAGGTACGGAACCCTAAAAATGACAATATTTTGTATCTCTGCAATTTATTGACCTGCTTAGTAATATCTGTGTCTGGGTTGTAATTATAGCCACATAACTTTTACACAGATAAATACAGAAATAGATATAATTAAAGGTAAGACCACCTAGAGTAGTAAAAAAGATGGACATGGACAATCAAGAACAGATGGGACAGACAGACCATTATTCTGATATCTATAACGACCGAATACAGTTTTTACGTCATGCTATGAGAGCAATAAGGTCTTATCTGATTATTACAGAGCCGTAAACCAAAATTGTTTACATAGACCGATTACGGTCACATGTGACATTGTTTAGCACTTTTGTTTGTGACATACTCGTAAACTATTGAGCGGTTGGCGGTCGACATAATACGTCTACAGGGAATAATATTGCCATAAGTTTTGTTTTACTAAATAGCATTTACATTTGAGTTTTTAAACTTACTTTACGCGACTTACTTACTGTTTACGTTTATTTTTAAAATCATTTTTTTCCTTCTCTCATCTTATCATATCAGCCGAAAGACGTCCACTGCTGGACATAGGTCTCCCCCAAAGGGGGGGTTGCCATAATCACCATGCTTGGCAGGCGGGTTGGCGATCGCAGTGTATGGTGTTGCGTTTTACAGAGAACGCTGCTGCCCATTCTCTGGTGAGTCCCTTAGTCGCCTCGTACGACACACACGGGTAGTGATGGGGTGGTATTATTCTTTTACGGTACCATACGGCACCGGCCGATACCATACGGCAAAACACGGAACAGGCAACAGAATTAAAATTTCCTTAGTTAATTTGCTTAGTTTTAATTTTATTATACTTTTATGGTATCGGATATGTAATTATTTAAAAATATTTTTTCTGTGTTAAATAATTATATTATTAAAATGTTCACTTTACTGTACATACACATTTACAATTATTAAATATGACTATACTAATATTTTGACCCGTGCCCACTTCGTCAAAATCGGTTCAGTAGATCCAGAGACCCCTACAACCTCACAAACTCACAACATCACAAACTTTACCTCTTTATAATATTAGTATAGATATAGAAGTATAGATTTCTTAACAATAAATAAAAAAAAATTGTTAATATAAATGTTGACTCTCTGCACGTGATGGTATAAAATGTAAGTGCAAAGAATAAGTTGTAATAAATAAATAATAAATGGCGGTCGATTTTATTTAGTTTTAGAGGTAAAGATAGATTGTTATTGATGAAGTGTTTACATTGTGTCTCCATTTTTGTTTTTATTTGGGACTATAATTATTTAAAAGTGTCTTTGATTTATTTTGTATCTTTTGAAGGTTGTTATTGTAAAGTTGATGTTACATTGCCCTTTATTTTATTGCGTCTTCCTTATCTTTTTGAGTCGATGGTGATCTTAAACAGATTGTGCCCAGTAAGTGGCCATTTTTATAGTATCTAATACAAAATAATCGTGATTTACTACTATAGCTAAATTAATTTCACTGAATTTAGTATCAAACACCGAATAAAGTGGAATGAATGCCACTGTCAAAATAAAGTTGCAACTACTCTCAAAATAAATGAATCCAACACTTTACATAGTATGTTGAAAAAGCTTTTAAAAACTCACATTACAGCACCTACAAACTTTAAAAGTAGAAAGTTTAAAGCATTCCTCTTCACTGCACTATCGCTGTAGAAAACAAAACAACAACGAACTTGTAGTCTACAAAGTTTCTTTCACATCTTCATACAATCCTTATCTTGTCTCCATCAGATCTTCCTGCAAGATCTTCACAAACAAACTGTCAACAACCTTGCATCTTATTGTGCATTTGTCAACACAGCATCTCCTATTTACATGTATGAAATGCAGCACGAATTGATTTTGCATTTGAAATAGTTCTCAGAGTAATTCACTGTATCTTCCTCGACATCTTTTGCATAATAATTGTTAGGATCATGTGACTGAGTGGTGACTTAAATAATGTTGTCTAGTTATAGTAAGGATACAAGTTTGTATGGGTGCGTTTTAATTTAAAGTACTTTCATTAGTAGATGGATATTCAAGAGTGGGCGACTATAGCGTCATGTAAAAAGATCTACTACAGTGGGGTTCTATAGACTGATCTGAAATAAAAGAAAATAAAAGTCACTAAATATGTCTGTATTAGTAGTAGTAGTACTAGCGACGGGCCCTGGCTTTGAACGGGTGCTATTTCTTTCCTCGTCTATCGCTGTCCATTAGGGAACACCGTATCAAAATCCGTAGCATGATTTAGAACAATTAAGTGAAGTTTCAGACAGGCATACTGCGGCTTTGTTTTATATTATCTATACCAATATTATAAAGCTGTTAAGTTTGTTTGGTTGTACGTGCTAATCTCAGGAACTACTGGTTCAAATTGTGAAATTCTTTCTGCGTTGGATTACCCATTTATTTAGAAAGGCTCTAGGCCATTGATATATAAAACCCAAGATTAACAGTCTCGAACAAATGCAACACTCGAAACTGTCGTCAAAAACTGACATGTATGAAGTGTCATGTGTGAGTTGTGTGTAGTTATACTATAAACATTTTTTTTGCAAATTCAACCTTAGGTACACAGATCGCTTAGTTGTTTTTACAAGGCAGTGTAGTATGGCGAGTGATGCGAGACTGTTTGAAACTTGCGCATTATGCGCTTGTTTTTTGCGGAAGTTTTTGAGATACTGAGTGTGTATCTTGGGTTTTTTAGATATCAATGCTCTAGGCTATAAAGCATCACGCTAACACCAATAGGAGCGGATCATCATAAAAAATTGATTGCAATATTGACGCAGATGAAGAAGCGCTGGTCGGCTAGTTAAAAGAGACTCGTATAAAAAATTGCTATTTGTATCTGTGCCTGTATAAATTTTAACTCACTTTACTATCGGACATTTGGAGAATGTTATCTGGAATTAAAAGTATTTATAGAAAAGTTCTTTCAAAGTCGGGATGAATGGAAATAAATTTAAGAACGTGCACTTTTTGAATCGCAAATCGTGTTTTATGGTTGCACTTTTTCTCGAACGATTTTATTTTAAATCAGCTATCAGTGCGACAATTATCTTGATTTTTTTATGAATAGGAAATCACCATACGACTTGCGCTCTGGGCGGAGTGGAAGAGAGTGTCAGACTCTTACTGAATAAAACCCATCCGTGTTATTCCTAATTCCCTTTGCGTTCCAGGGTCGCGGTGACTCTTACGAATAAGTTCCGCAACCCTGGCAGGCACTGGCCCTGGCAGGCCAAATATCTTGCACAGGAGCACTATTATATGCTGTAAGTTTTGCCTTTGTAAGTCAGAGCTACAGCATTCTAGGTTCGTGATAAAATGTGTAAAAGTTTGATATTAAGGAGGAGCAAACTCCCCTCTTGGTTTAACGAGAACAATGTTTTATTTCTGGACGTTGCTCTTGTCTTCATAATGCATACGTTTTTTATACGGAAAGTTTTTAATACGTTTTCTTTGTGCAGGAATAAAATACTAAGTGGCAGCTGCGTTGTAAGACAGGGTTAAATTATGCTGAGGTTCTAGATTAACACATTCTCTAAAATTTTTTTTTGGATAAGCCCGTCGCACATTCCCAACCACTGCAACTCTGAAAGCCAGAACCAACAGTAGCGACCACCAGATACACGTCGAACCCATGAAGCTCCGCGAGTCCTGGAGAAACGATTCAACTCTCTTGGATCCCGCAACGAAATTCATCAGAAAATGACAGCGGAGGAGTAGGAAAAGATAAGATTTCCCTCCACAGCCCTCATCATCATCATATCAGGCGAAAGACGTCCACTGCTAGAAATAGGCCTCCCCCAAGCGTCGCCATAACGATCGTTCCTACGCGTCTCGCATCCATCGGCTACCCGCAACCTTCACCAGGTCATCGGTCCAACTTGTGGGAATCCACAACCCTGTAACTGATTAACCCATATCACATACCCCTCGGTAATACTGGTGTCCGATTTCTAGTCTTCTGACCACTCATAACGAATGCCATACATCTACAAATCTCAGCCGGGACCAACAGCTGGTATATTCTGCAAATATAGGTGAAGTGAGCTTGAGTAATATAATCTGAGAGCCAATTCTTCTATTTTTAAGCAACACTCGCAATTCAAAACTTATTATTATTATTTTTTAATATTATTGTAATGTTTTTATTTTATTTTTTGTGTGTTGACAGTTGAAATTAGAATGGTTTAATAATTTGTGATAATAATATTAGATTTTTGTATTTATTCTCTTTGACATTTTTTTTTATAATCAGCATAATTAATTGTACTTACCAGAATAATATTTGTACGCCGTTGATGGCACGACATAGCGTTCATTAATATAATTACAACATCTGTATTTAACCTACACCTATGTTCAACAAACAAAAATATTTGTAGATATTTGTATGGAAATTGATTTCCATACAAATACAAATATTTTGGATTGACAGCTCGCTTCTTGTTCACTTCACCTAAGTTTTACACGATGAGATGGATACAGAATATCATTACCTACAGTTGAACGAGCTTTTCGAGGCACTTTCATTGAGGTATGTTTAGATGTTAATATTCCCCTAAAGCGAACTCAGCAAGCGTTGTCTATGCAGCTTTTACTATAAAACCACGAGTTCCTAAAAAAAATAAAAGTACTCAATCAATAGGTGTTCTTACAAAGCCAGTTATTGATTTTACCTGCACCGCATTACGTTTAGCTAGGTAGATTTAAAATACCAATATCAAAAAAAAGATATCCAGAATTAAAAAAATATACTTCTGATCAAGTATCATTGGAATCAACATGTATTTTATTATATTTTTTTTTTTTACTATATATAGGCTGGTTTCACCACAATCTCACCTGATGGTAAGCGATGATGCGGTCGAAGATGGAGCACGTTTGCCTAGAAGCAACCTATTCACTCTTGTCTTAAAGACTCCCAGGTTGTAGCTATCTGGAAACACAGACTCGGGCAGGGAATTCCACTCCTTAGCTGTACGCACTATGAATGTGTTCCCAAAAGGTTTAGTGCGTGTCGGTGGGATGTCCACCATGTACCGGTGGCGCATCGCCGTTCGTCTTGTGGTCCGATGATGGAACGGGCTTGGCGGAATTGAATCATGCAATTCCGTCGCACTCTCCCCAAAATGCAAGCGATAGAAAACCGACAGGCCAGCAACTCGGCGTCGATGCTCAAGGCTTTGGAGCTTCGACTCGACGAGCCTGTCATTACCGATGATCCTCTTGGCTCGTTTCTCAATTGACTCAAGGGCATCAAGCTGGTATTTGGCAGATCCGTCCCAAAGATGAGAGACACGATCGAACTTGCGCTTGATAGATCTTGAGCAGCTGTTCCGGCGTGAAGTACCGTAGTATTACTAGTTCTTGGCCGCGACTTTTTTTCTCGTTCCTGTAGGAATTTCAGTAATATCCTCTTCGTGCTCCCCTACACTCCCCAAGGAACCTACATTCCAAAAACAGCGTCCTACATCCAGTACTTTTCGCTGTGCGTTGTCTGTGAGTCACTCACTCACTCAGTAACGGAAGAACTTTACATATTAGGATATTGATTATTATTTTCAGCTTGTTCTGTTCCACTGCAGGGCCAGAGGCCCTTTATTTATTTATTATATATTTATTTCAATTCAATTACTCTCTGCACTTACAGTAAATGTACCAACACGTACAGAGAGTCAACAATCTAGGTATTCGAATTAATGATTAAATATTAGAAATAATTAACATGTCAATTCACTAAAAACAACAAAGAATTAAAAAATTTAACAAACAAGTACAATCATACCTCCATTCGTACCTTTTATTCCCTCTGCTCTGGGCAAGTGCCTTTGGATAGGCATCAAGCTCGTTCTACCATATTTGCCTGGGTCTCCGATCTATCATCCGCGATGACACTTGACATTTTCTGGAAACCACATTGTGGTTGATTTAGCCCTTGAACCAGATTGAGCAGATTTTAACTTGACTGCCATTAATATTGTATCTTAAAAATGTCCATGTTGGGAAAACCCTTGAATGACAAAATGCGACGGATCCAAATAAATATTTGGCTAAGATTTACTAGCCGTCAACTGTCACTAGATTGTTACTTCAAACATACTTGTAAGATGCTAATTGACGTATTTTACGGATACAAACTATGCAGTAAATAATATGTACAACGCCAATGGCTTCTTTGGTGATAAATAAATAGAAAGGCTTTTATTTCTTGTTTGTAAAATTTAAATTGTCACATGTATTTGTGATTATATAACTAAAATTAATATTAGTATACTAATATTAGTATACTAATGTTATAAAGAGGTAAAGTTTTTGAGTTTGTGAGGTTGTAGGAGGTAATCTCTGGATCTACTGAACCGATTTTGAAAATTCTTTTAACAATAGAAAGCCACGTTATTTTTGAGTGTCATAGGCTAACTACTACAATATATTAACCCAAAAAATAACGCCCAACGCAGTGGGCACGGGTCAGCTAGTATTGAATATAATAAAACAGAATAATACCACAAAATATACACGTGGCTGTGAAAATAATGTCAAAAAAATAGATTTTTTTTTTCCAGTGAAAGATACACATAAATTTCATAAGCGGCAATAGGTATAAATGAATACCTATACAAAAATATAGATTTGGGGGTCTGTAGGGAATACTTTAATAGGCGTCTATCATGAACATGAGAAAATGTTATTAGTGGATGGTATGTAATGGTGAAACGAATTATTGATCCAGTATTGAGTCGATACGGTTGTGGATGTCGCCGGGTATAAAAATGCAAGCTTGCAATAAACCGCGTAAGATTGTAAACTCTTTCTTCCCTAAATGACGTTAGGTATATTGTATTTGTATAGGATATATTGCTATGTTCACAAAATAGAAATAACTTCCTTGTTAGGTTATAAAATCTATATTATATCTTACGGTGTCACAAACTTACGGTGATATGTAAGTAGGTATTTCAGGTAGAAAAAGTCGCATATTTAGCACGTTTGATACTTATATTCTAAAACAAATGAACTAATCAAAACTATTACAAACATTTTTCACTAACACCAAGTTATTTTTAAACATAATACCAAAGACGTTCAATAGTCGCACAAACATGCATGTTTTTTCAACTCCACCAATGACGCACTAAGCACTTTTTGCGCTTAAACGCACACACTACGGACTTAATCGAACAAATCCGTTGCTAAGTAGCAGAATAAGGTTAATCAAAGGTTCCTGAACTCCAAGTAATTAACTAATAAACAAATAAAACTCCATTTTTATCGCCGAAATGTATGCCGATAAACTTTATTTTATAACTGTAAAGATAGCAGCAGATCCTAGGATTAAAACGATAACAATTTCTGTAAATCAATCTTTGATTAAAATAATTGATAGCGATTTGAATGAATGAATGAATGACTATGAAACTGAAGGAAAGTTGAACGAAGTTTAAAGGCTTATCGTATTCCGAACTTCTAAAAGTCTTATTCCAGTCCATTGGTCAGGTCCGCGTCGGTATTGAATGATTTTCTATTTTCTCTATTTATGTCGAAATGTTTGGTAAAACCCTGGGATTATGATTCGTGAAAATTGGAAGGGTAGAAAGGAATTCGGCGAACAATTTTGTGACGGTGGACGGTCTCCGATGGTTTACCGGGCTATGGCTAAACTGTGACTGAATTAGTTTTGTTTATATATAATAATACATAATACACTAGGTGCTGCTGTAAGTAGGTAAATTGTTTATTTCACGATGATTTGCATTTACAACAACTTTACAACCTTGTTTTTTAACCGTTCAAACAAGATTGTCAATCAGCAACTTATATTTTTTGAAATAAGTAAACGTTACTCATGTGTCATAACAATCAATGTGTCAATGAATTATATCCAAGCTACGAGTAAAGAATTCAAATTTGGAATTCGTGATAATAATCAAATTTTAGAACTTGATTATTATCACGAAGAAACTTTAGAGTTGAAACAAAATTGAATGAAAAAAAGTGAAGTTGAATGAAATTTGATCTTTGTTTTGTATGGTTTAGACCATACAAAACAATGATCAAATTTCATTGCAACTTGTATAAATACAATGAGCATTTAAATACGCATTGTTAAAGTAGATACTTGAGTTGGTGGCGATTGATTCAATTTATCTCGAATTATAAGTTCAAGTAGCTACAGAATCTATCCACAAGTAATCATCAGTATTATTATCCTATTACTCTAAATTACTTAACAAGTACCTCGATCCATTATCAGACCTACGTATCGAGTTCTATATACCAACAAGAAAAGCGGATTATACAATAAACCTTTTGTTCTAAGCCCGATTATTATAAAGCATAAAATTATAATTTATCGTCAAAGTTCAGTAGCTTCGACGCAGCTTTATAATATCTACGTCAGAGGCTATAAAATATCAACATGCTTGGTTTATAGACTATCTTGTAGATGCCGTGTTTTTAGACTAGAAAATACAGAACACGGAAACGCCTTGGCGGTTACTACTTTCTTTTTTCATGGGAAATCATCAAATGACTTCTCCCGCTCTGGGCGGAACTTGTGGTAGTGTCAGACTCTTTACTGATTAAAACCCATACGAGTTACTACTCCCGCTCTGGGCGAAGCTTGAAGGAGTGTCAGACTCTTACTGACTAAAATCTATACGAGTTCTTTCAATGTCTTTGTTTTCCAGGGCCGCGGTAACTCTTTCGAACAATTCCGCAACCCTGGCTGGCACTAGCCCTAGCACGTCTTTGGCGGATACTGCTAGAGACAGGTTGTTAAAGCTGCCATACATCGTTGTCATTAGCTAATGAGTGTCACCGTTTCAATCTAAATGCCTTTTCCTAACAATGCTGGGGTCGGCTCCAGTCTACTCACGGAATCGGATACAATTGGATACCAGTAATTTACATGAAACGACCTAGCTGACCTCCACAGTCCAGTAATAGGTTAACACGTGCAAGTGGGGCACGACTAGTGTCAGATTTTCGGCCTTTTGACAATCCGTCCGTATGCTCATAAAAATTGACGCCTGTGACAATTCTGACTATGGATATGGCAGCCAATGTTCGGGTGTCTGACTATACGTCCGTTTGCTCATAGAAATTGACGGCCCGTGACAATTCTGACTATGGAAATGCTTAGTTTTGCGTGTTCACAAATATTCATCTGCCTAGTTTCTGGTATTGTTTTCTTTCTTTTGTTTTCGGTTAAATGTTCATCTCAATATTTGTCTTTCCTAATATATAATTTACGTACAATCGGGCAATCGTTAAGCTATTATTGTTTAAGTTTATAATTTGTGTACATATCAGTCCTGTGACATAAATATTGTTTCTTACTTTTCTTTCTTTATCGCTCGCGCAGCGTTCCATGTTCTGCGGTGGAAGCTATCGTAAATTTTGGTCTGCGATAGCTCAGTTTTTTAAATTAGATCAGTACCTAGACTTCTTCTGTATCCGGCAATGCAAAACTGTTTTGTAAAAACAAATCTTACTTTTACTAACACGTTGATGGTGTTTTTGGACCATAAAACAAGTGTAAAACCACATACCTCCGCGTACACCTGGAATTGGTTACGATTCGGAGCTCACAATGTAGCGAATTCCGAAATCACTGTGTTTCCTACTTAGCTGCGATAGAAATCTGCAAAAAAAAAAACAAAACTTTTCAAGTGCGATTCAGACTCTCACACGAAGGGCTCCGTACCATAAGCAGATAAAAACATGATTCTTGTATGGGGGTCCCCTTTTATTTTTAATTATGTTTCAATTTTATTATTTGTTGTTACAACAGTAACAGAAATACACAATCTGTGAAAATTTCAACTGTCTACCTATTACGTTTCATGAGATACAGCCTGCTGACAGACAGCCGGACGACGGACAGCGAAGGCTAAGTAATAGGGTTCCGTTAGGTACCTTTTGGGTAAGGAAACCTAAAAATACCTTTTGATACTAGTACTGCTTCCCAGCAGTCTTAAGTACATAGGGGATATCTGTTACCCAGTTACTGATTTGTGGAAGTCAGCAGTAAGTTCATGTAAAATACTGGTCTTCTGTTGATTTAGTAAGACTGGAAAACTCCGATATTTGAAGGAAACTAGGTAAATTAAAGGGTACAGGCAAAAAAAAAGGAATGTCAGCTTCCTTGCACCTAAAGATAATCTCAGTGGTGTAAACTTGAGCTCCTATCTATACCAATATATAAAGCTGAAGAGTTTGTTTGTTTGCTTGAACGCGCTAATCTCAGGAACTACTGGTCCGATTAGAAAAATTCTTTCAGTGTTAGATAGTCCATTTATCGAGGAAGGCTAAAGGCTATATATATTACGCTAAGACCAATAGGAGCGGAGCAGACGAAGTTGCACGGGTCAACCAGTAAGTAATATCTAAGATTAGATACGTAGAAGAAAGTCCATACACTTTGAAAACTTAAAATGTAAATTACACAAAATCTGTTTTTTGTAACATTCCTTGTTTTTCGCCTGTGCCCTTCAATTAGTACGTACAGTAGTACCCAACTGATATGGCTTACCGATGTACCTGCGCAGAAGATGAATTTTCAAAGCGCAGGAAATGCTATTCACCAATCGGCACGCTCCACGCAACGCGCTTCTTTTTCCTGTACCGCTATTGGTCGGCAGCTGCCGCCATGTTAGCGCGCGCCGTGTTGCATGCACGTGACTTGCGAGTGAGACGGAACTAACAGCTGCAGTATATTATTTACCTTATAATAGTGATCCAAGGTTGATTGTAAGTTTGTTTTCTTTCGTTATTCTTCGGGGCCATACTTTCTTTTCTGTGCAAACGAAGATTCACGACGCGCCTTATCAGTTGTGTACCACTGTACCTATCTACTTTATATGGAGATTAAAACAAAATAGCACCTAACTAATTACGCAAATACTCCAGGTTCATCTATTTTATTCAAAACAACCATTGTCTGACAAAATGAACCAATGACGTACATACCCAGGTAGACATACGTATGTTTTTTGTACCTAATACTAGGCAATATCATAAATAAATCTATAGAGGCAATCTTAAGAACTAATTGCTTTCTTCGCGTGAAAATTCTGTACGTTATGTGTGATGTACCGTTTATTATCTATATCTATATTCTATACTAAATATATAAAGCTGAAGAGTTTGTTTGTTTGTTTGTTTGCTTGAACGCGCTAATCTCAGAAAATACTGGTCCGATTTGAAAAATTCTTTCAGTGTTAAATAGCCCATTTATCGAGAAAGGCTAAAGGCTATATATCATCACGCTAAGACCAATAGAAGCGGAGCAGACAAAGTTGCGCGGGTTATCTAGTTTTTAAATTTACTATAGGATGTATGACGCTCATAAGGTGTTTTTCTCGTGCCATCGTTCTAGAATAGTGTTAAATAGCATTGGTTGATGGCTATAGACAGCTATCGGCGCGCACCAGGTGAAACCCGCTTAGAGGTGACACCCGACTGCTCGTTGACTGGTTTTTGTCACTTTCGGGTGGCACCCCTAAACGTTGGACGCAATGAAACCTGTCGGGAGAAAGGTGCAAAAAATTTTGAGCTCGCTTCGCTCGCTCTTGCATTTTGCACTCTCTGACTTCCTGAGTTTTTCTATATAAATCAACAAAAAACTTAAATTTCAGTATCAATGTTCAAAATACAATAAAACCCTTCCGAGATGAGGTGCAAAAGTTTCTTTACCCCTTTAGGTTTTCTGCATTTAGGGGTGACACGCGTTCGTTGACTTTTTGTCACGGTCGGGTGTCACCCCTTAACGGGCGACGTAATGAAACCCGTCCATGGGGTGGGGCGTAAAAATGTTCGAGCTCGCTTCGCTCGCTCTTACTTTCTGCACTCTTTTATTTCTCAAGCGTTTCTGTATGTCTCACTAAAATCACTATGTTTGTGTATGAAATAATCAAAAGAAGAAAAAAACCTTTCCGAGTTGGGTTGCATGAATTTTCGAGCTCGCTTCGCTCACTCTTGTATTCTGCCCTCTCTCAGTTAATGAGCTTTCTTGCATCACTCCATAAAATTATTTCTATTTAAGTATGAGTGATAAAAGAATATAAAACCTATCCGAGGTAGGATACGAAAATTTTCGAGCTCGCTTCGCTCGCTCTTGTATTCTGCCCTCTTTTAGTTCTTGAGTTTACTTGCGTTACTCAACAAAGTTGGGTTTAGATAATGGTGACAACAAAATCAAAATAATCGAATTTTCGAGATTTCGTTTGTTAGTATGACGTAAGAAAATTCCTGAAAATAAAAACCTGCAGCGCAAATGATACACCTTCCCCCTTCCCTTCCGAAAAATGGCTTGGATTGCCGTCACTAGAACGAAAGCTCAAAGGTGCAACTCAGTTGTGGAATTTGTTCGAAAGAGTCACCGTGGCCCTGGAACGCAAAGGGCACACAGGAGGAACACGGATGGGTTTTAGTCAGTAAGAGTCTGACACTCCCTTCCGCTTCGCCCAGAGCGGGAGGAGTCATTTGATGATTTCCCATCGATAAAAAAAGGTGCAACTCATAATTATTTGGGGGGGGGGGGGTTCATTTGTGGGGTGACACCGCATTATCCGCCCCGGGTGTCACCCATGCTAGTTACACTACTATAAAAGCTACTGGGCATATAATACGACGTAAATTATTTTTTAATTCACATCTAAAAGGCTAGTCGTTTGAAATAGGTTTATCTAGATCCTATCTACAATTACTGCGAAAAGCTGTAAACTTATTTTAGTTTGAAATGAGAATACTTTTAGAAATGATCGGACCGACTCATACATAGGAAATATTCACATTCAGGTCCAATATCTTAAACAATATTTAAAACTTGACAAAATGTAGAGACGTTAGAAGTGTTTTTCGACAATTTGTGATTGCGGTACCAATGCAAATCTAATACCTTTAAACAAGCAATTCTTGTATTTATATGTCTATATATAATCTGGGGGCTACTCTCTAACGAAATCCGTAGTTTCGGGCTTAGTTGCGGGCGGGCATATTCTACTCCGTATCACCTAACCACACGATTAACGATAACACGATTTGACAGTTACTGTGAAATCGTGTTGTCATTCATTCTCAGTTCGGGTTCGGGACTAATCGTAAGTCTGTAGGTGATACGGAGTAGAATAAGCCCGCAACTAAGCCCGAAACTACGGACTTCGGGTTTAGAGAGTAGCCCCACTGAATCAGTTTCGGGACCGATAAATCGATCTAGCTAGGTTTCATTTTTAGGAAACATCCCATCAGATTTAATAAATCAGTCTCCTATAAGTAGTTCTATATGCAAGGCGATTAGATCATAACATCCGACCCTGACCTCGAAAGGGCATCTCCATAGTAATAGAGATTACAGCCCGGGGCTCATCGGAAGTTCAATATTGGCACCAAACTTCATAGATTTGTGTACCGTCGCGTAACATCGAATAGACAGTGCAATATTCTGGTTTTTATTAATATTATATAATCTTGTGTGTTGTTACAGATGCATAGACTTTTTCTTTAATAAGGCAGTTTGCTTTTGATACTAAAATTTATCAAGTTTTATAAAAAATATTAAAAACCTTTGTTGCATAGTGTTCTTTGGTATTTTTATCGGTGCATAGTAAAAGAAAACGGTGATGCCTATAAAAGCAATATAATTCTTGCTTAGTAGCTAGTACTGAAAATACTAGTTGAATAATTTAGTAAGAAATCAAATTATGTATTCGTCTCTCAAAACAATTTTCGGAAGTTCCGTTTATTTTGTACCAAAACTGTTATATATAAGAGAAGTCGACAACTATACGGGTCAATTATTATAGTCCGATACAGACTTGAAACATCAAGGCAAAATGCAAATTAGGCTAGGCTAAAGTTCAAAGATCAAGCTCAAAGATATGTAGATGAGCTAATGTTATGATAAACCGCCTGGAATAGAATTCAGGTTCCTACCTAGTCTTTAGATATTTCAACAGATTAGGGACGATAGTAACAGATGATACCAAGATCATGCAAGAGGATACAAAGCTGAGAAAATATTTTTCTTATTCCTCCACTGTTCATTATTTTCTGATGAATTTCGTTGCGGTATTCGAGACAGGTGAATCGTTATTCCGGGACTAGCCAAGCTGCACTGACTCGTTTTTCTGGTGATCGCCACTGCTGATTCTGACTATCAGGAGTTGCAGCGATTTAGGATTGTGTGGTGGGTCCTAGTAGCGTACAGATCGATTAATTCTCTTAATCTTAAAACTATATTTTCTTACAAAGAAAAAGAAAAAATGGATCAAAGCTTGTGTGCTCCCAGTTTAATATCCGTACCAAATAGAAGTCAGTCAAGGAAAGCGGAATATTCAATATCGATTGAGAGATGATCTGTTATTAAAATTACTTATGCATTGATCTTCTGGAACTTCTCACCATTCAAGGTTTGAAACTTTGAGGTTGAATTACTTATCATCATTTTTCCCTATACTGGGTCAACCTGGTGGATTACGGCCCACTACTTCTCTCACACGTTGCTCACGGAAAAGATGGTCGATGGGGCTGAAAACTTCTAGAGTGGCGACGAAGACGCAGCGTTGGAAGGCAGACCAATGACCTGGTGAAGGTCGTGGGTAGCCGATAAATACGAGACGCACTGGACCGGTCGTTGTGGCGACGCTTGGAGTAGGCTGTTGTCCAGCAGTAGACGTCTTTCGCTGATATGATGATGATGACCAGAGGTCATCACAAATAGGAAGCCGGCGACCCAAAAGAGGGAACGTTATGGGCTGATCATACTTACGATTCATTCTTCAAATTGATTTAGACGTTCTTTTGTTTTTTTTTTTTTAGCAATTCGAATTTTGGTTTTGGGGCTGTTGGGAAATGTGATGTTGCTGTAGGCATCTCGAAAAAATGTTCGTTACACCTGAAATGAAATCGCGGTTTATCTTATCTACTGTTGAAGAAAAAAAAACGTGACTTAAAAATGTATCGATCTATTTTTAAATCAATGTTATGACTAAATCATCTGTGTACAAAAAATGTTTACTTAATATTATCATTTGGTTCGGCGAGTTCTGCGTCAGAATATAAAATTTTATGCAGTTTCTTTCGATATTAAACACGTCACTCAAGCGTTAGTGAGGAGTTGAGCACCTCTTCACACCTTACTGTCAGCTCATACTGAGACGGACGGCGCGAGCAACTTTTAAGAAAGCGATACAATATTATGTAATTAGGTCGTCGATATTTACGTCGTATTGATGATTGTCTTGCTTGCTTAGTTTGAGTAGGTATATAGTAAGAACGTTTGGTTAGGTCGCATCTCTATGCGACCTATCCTAATGTTCTTACTATGCTATTATTCGACGGAACGAGTTGAGCTACAAGATAACTGACATATGACTGCACTATTTGAACAGGTAACCTAAAAAATCCGTCTCAGACATAATCCTACATTGTTCTTACATGATTTGACCAGTACGAATTGACCTTAAAATATACTATGACTTGTGAGTTTAACTTCTTATTCCATCTAATTTTATTTGTACTCAAAAAATCGAAGATGTACCGATGAACGAATTTGATTTTATTCGTATTTTCGAATTAAATAGATCGCGATGTCACATCCCGTCGCGGAGTTAGCTAACCCTTGGATTAAACTTGTAATAAGCAGGAGTATCACAGAAGGTCATTCAGTTACAATATCAGTTTTAATCGCCATTATCGTCACTCGACAATGGATGTAGGTAAAAGTGCCTCTTCAACGCCCAAGTAAGTTCGACGACTAGCAATGACACCCCGGCCAGTGGTGGCCACTTTTAGTACAAGTATTTATGTAACCAACATCAATATGATACTGACTGATTGAGCGACTGACAGACAACGCAAAGCCGAAACTACTGGTCGTAGAAAGCTGTACCAGTACCAGCATAAGGAGAGGCAGTTTTATGTTCTTGACTTTGACGACATTGTAATTAATTTTCACTACTGTATATTAGACCAGGGTCGATAATTTTTTAAACAAAAAAAATTAATAGTAGTATGAAACCCATTGGAAAAGAAAGAAAATATAACAAAAATAAAAGGAAAATAATTTATGGGCGATCTGAGGTCGGGAAGTGGATGGGGGTGAGTGTTTAAGGGTAAAAAAACGGTTTATCTCGATTTCCGGCAAAACACAAGTCCCATGGAAAAAAGTTTAGTGGCAAAGTTGTAGGTAATAAAAAGATCTACAACTTTTGTATTTACACTTTTTTCTCATAACCTCATTTATGTGAAAAAATCAAATAACCAAGTTTTTGGTTTTTTATTTTTATCTTTCACGAAATTTGGTGAAAGCTTACCTTTTTATGTCCCAAATACACTGTAATTTTTTCAATTTGAAATATTTATTTTTTCACCTTATTTTGACTTAATATCGAAAAAGCACCCTAATTTTCAATCGAAAATTCTCCCGTCAAAATATCTGCCTTTTTTAAAAGTCGAAATCTCTACTTTCTGATGGTGTAAAAAAATATACATTGCTAAGGTAAATCTTAGAAAATGCAAAAATAAACTCACCCCCATCCACTTCCCGACCTCAGATCGCCCGTAAATTATTTTTCCTTTAATTTTTGTAATATTCCTTCCTTTTCCAATGGGTTTCATCCTACTATTTTTATTTTTTTTACTTATTACCATTTTTAAAGGCTTCAGCCCTGGTCTATATTGACTTCCACATTTCACACTTCTTTAGGTACCTTTAGTGTTTGAAAATTGAATTATTTTAACAACATAAGTACATAATTTAGCGCACCTTTTTTCGTTCACAAATATTTTTCTTCGTGTATTTTTAAAATAAGTCGATGCTCTAAAACAATTCAGTTAATGTTTATTCTTGTCTGAAATTGCGAATGTAGTTGTCAGTTTACGTCAAAAATATTCACATAGATGAATGGACCATCGCCTGAAACCGACCGACATCGTTAATACCGACAGATGTTCCAATTTCTCATCTAATATGAGAATAATAGGAATAAATCTTTATCTTTACATAGTACAAAACAAAGTCGTTTTTTCCATTTGTACGCTTATATCTTTTAAACTACGTAACGGATAATTTCTTCCGAAATTCCTACAAGAACGGGAAATACGGGATATGCGCGTAAAAAACTAGTGCATACTAAATCTCGCCAAGTTGATCGCTTGGCCTTGAATATTCGGTCTGAAACTGCATCTGCATAATGAATACATGATTATGAATTGTGTTCGTACGTTTAATATTATGTAGATACATATATACTACTTGTTTGAATGCTTCATTTAACATAATTTCACGCCTGTAATCTCCAACGAAGTAAGCAGGGCTGTATCGGAATTCTGATCTCATTTGGCTGATGCTAGCATCAGCCAAATGAGATCAGCACCAGCACCAGCTTCTTCTATAATATGGTTCTAGAACCATTTTATAGAAGAAGGCGTACCAACTACCAAATGCTACACACAATGTTCAGCTGTTGTAGAAACACCAAATATAACTGCCCTATATAACTCCCCTTGATCAGTCTTAGAATAACTAGATCCCCTTAAAGTGAACACAAAACGTTTGGTGATACGCCACCGGTACGTGGTGGACATCCCACCAATACGCACAAAACGTTTTGGGAATATTTTAATTGTACCTACGTACAGCTAAGGAGTGATTTTCCCTGCCAGAATCTGTATTTCCCTATAACTACAACCTGGGGGGTATTTCAAACAAGAGGGACTAGGTTACTTCTATGCAAGTGTGCAGTACTCCACTGTCCACCATATCGTCGCTTACTAACAGGTGAGAAAGTGGTACAGTGCCCGCCTATAAAACAAAAACTTAACAAGTCACATTGATAGGATCCGCAATCAACTTGTAAAAATATCACTGTAAGGTTTCGTCAACTAAGTGACCCTCAAAAAATCAGGAACCCTACCAAATTAGTCTTCCATATTGGAGGTCTATAAGGACTCTTAGTCCTATAGATGTGATTCAAGATTGTGTCCGGAGAGTCGCAAATGACCCTTGATGTATCCACGACGGAATTCGCACCACTTATGCCAGTTTTCGACGTCCTATATTGTTTGATAGCACATCTTCGGACACCGAATGACTCCTAAGATTTATAACATGAGCATTAATCTATATTGCTTGGACTCTCCTCTCTATGATTTTTGGTAAACGCTTTCGTGTCAGATAAGATGTTATAAGAACTTGGAGAAAATAAACTTTGTTTTTGTAGTGTAACACTGGAAATTTCCATGCGTGGGTTTGCTACATAGTTTTATCAATGTCCTTGACACATTTCGTGATGGTTATGTTAGTATTTCAGTAAAAACTTAGGGATGCTGTACGTGTTCAGTACGTACTTGATAGCCTATAAAAATATAAAAACCGGATCTTGAACTACTTTTCCGTCTTCCTAGAAGTCAGTGAACCGTTACAACAAAACAACAAACCTATTAAATTTTCTGTCGCCTACTACATAAGCATCTCAACCAATTCCCATCACCGCCCCCAAAATAACTTTCTTAATTGAACCCCTACAAAAACCATTAAAGAACAAAAGCCCTTAAACACAGTATCCATTTACGCCCCATTTAAGTAATATTTTCCGCTATTCAAACCTCAATCGATACTCCGTCTTGTTTACTGCGTACCAACCGATTAGTTTCCTTTCTCTATAGATGCTCTGTGCGGCGTTTCTCAAAGTGAGGTACGTGAACCCCTTGGGGTTTATCTGTTGGTAGTTGAGATATGACAGTGAGAGATATTGTACGTTCAAGTGGTTGGTAAGCTTATTCTCACTATCAAACGAAATATTAAATGTATACTAATTCTTATTAGTAAATAAGCTAATCATGTACGTAACTTACGATTGAACCTGACTAAAATTTACACAGCTAGAGAGAAGAGTTCACACATCACAGAAATCATTATCACTACAAAAAATCGTCATCAACTACCTACAGTTTCTTATTTCCTTTGAAAAGATAAGTGAGTTTAGTAGCCCTGTCTCAGAAGTCTTGGAAAATTAAGTCAGTTCATGAATTACATAACGTGTTGTTGAAGTTTGAGAATCTCTGCTCTATTGTTTACCATAGTGTCTCGTTCCATGATCATATTTTACGTCATCATCCACTCTGCTCTTGACCGTGGTTTATTTTGGAAGCTGCTGGTATTTGTGGGTTTGGCTCGCATTGTTTGGGCTTCGAAGAATGCAGTGCTTTGATCTGGTGCAAGATTTGATGTGTGGAGTCCAGTCATGGGATATTGTTTGTGTTTTGTTTTGGCAAGGGGAACATGACTTGCAAATATATAGAAATGCCATAGAAACTCAAGCCATGCCATTTGGTCTAATTCTCGCTTTTAACTAAATAGCTTTATGTTGATAAATAATCATTTTATTAATAACTTTCAATTAATTTCTGTCTATTCTAGATTTGAATGACTAGAAGACCTTTTTGGACATACGTTTAAAATAAAACTAACTTGACGGTTTGATTATTGAAATAGCGAATATATAATGTTAAATAGAATATAACTTGAATCCGACTGTAAATTAATGCTGTGTGAATAGCTCTGCTCGGTAAATGAGCACATATTTCACATTCTTTTGTTTTAATATAAAATATTATTCACCCGTCATTTGTTCATGTTCATTTCTGTATAAAAAATACCTATAGGTATCTTTTTTCATCTAGGAAGAGAACTGATGATCTACGCAGACCGACAAACAGTAATAAACTTACTAGCAATAATATCTGATGCTTTACTCTCTTTATAAAATAAAACTGAAGTGAATGCATTTTCTCTCTGAGGAAAAATTGTTTTATACGATTTGGCAGTTCGTCTCGTTACTAAATTGACGTCATTGATGTTCGCTTTTGTTTTATTTGAAGTCCAATAAAATTGCTTTTCTATGTGTCTTTTGTAATAGAAAGTATTGCAAATAGTTTTTCAGAAGCATGCATTTAGATTCCTACTGATCTTGAAATCACGGGTTTGGCATCAATATCAGACAATCGATCATTTTAAACAAGAATATTGAATTAAATTTCGACAGCGATAATAACGTTCCTATCTATAGAAAAGTAAAACAAATCGTCGTGATGGATAGCCTTACCCATATTTCAGAACAATGCAAAACCAAACACACCATATTTGTTGATTTTGGTTCATTATAGGCGGGAAGAGGTACTAACACTAAGAGTCAATTTCATAGGTGGAACTGAAGGCGATCAGACTAAACTGCTTTCAAGAGCTGTCAGTCAATATTCCATAACATTGATGACATTATCAGCTCTTGGATTTAGATATGCTGATCACTTTCAGTTATTTTGGTGATATTGGCCCCTTACATACCCCTTACGACCTTTACATAATACACATACAGCCCTACCCTGTGAGACTCAAAACACTTGGGGCTGTACAAGGAAAAAAAAAATATAACATTCCAATTTCAAATATGAATTCTGCGAATCAAAGGAGTCTGTTTAACCCAAGGCGGTAAGCAACCTCCTTATATAAACCTCCTTTTAAACCCTCCATAATATCGAAGGAAATTAAAAACGTAACAAGAGCGAGCATTTGGGCAAAGATTTTCAATCACTGAAGTTATTGCTTCCCAAAAAACATTAATTCAATGCAGGATATTAAACATTTCTTCGATTCCTGTTTCAATTTTCTACATTCAATTCTTCGGAATTGATTTTGCATAACACATAAGCATTACATCTCTAAAGTAGGCCGTCGTGTATTATAGTAATACTAGTTGTCGCCCGCGGCTCCGCCCGCGTGAATGACGAAGAAAAAAAATTATCCTATGTGTTATTCCAGACCAGAATCTAACTCGGTGTCCATGGAGATCCTTTCAGGCGTTCTGATGTAAAAGAGTAAGAAACATCCATCTATTTTCACAAACTTTCGCATTTATAATATTAGTAGGAAACAGGATAAGATAACATCACCTAAGAAAGGCTTAGGGATAGTTTTATCAACGGTAGGTGTCTACATTTACAATCACCTACTGCCATAAACGGGTAGAAATCCAGACGGGCAACTTAATTTAAGATAGATAAAACATAAGTGTTTTGCCCGACCTAGAAATCGACTGCTTCGCCGTATGGTGTCGGCCGGCGACGTATGGTACCGTAAAAGAATAATACCATCCCATCACTTCCCGTGGGTGTCGTAAGAGGCGACTAAGGGACTCGCCAAAGAATGGGCAGCAGCGTTCTCTGTAAAACGCAACACCATACACTGCGATCGCCAACCCGCTTGCTAAGCGTGGCGATTATGGCAAACCCATCTTAGGGGAGGCCTATGTCCAGCAGTGGACGTCTTTCGGCTGATATGATGATGATGATGATATGATGACTGCCATAAACGGGTAGTAATCCAGACGGGCAGCTTAATTTAAGATAGATAAAACGTAAATATTTTGCCCGACCTACAAATCGAACCAAGTATCTAAGCGCCTATAACACCACGAATGTTTTTGACGTATAGTAACATAACTTTAACCATAACTTACTATATCTGTAATATTAATCGTTTCGCACATAATTTTTATTTGAATTGGATACTATATTCATATTTTTGTATGATACAAATTGTTTATAATACTTACGTTAACGATACTGTGATGTTACTATTCGTCAAAAACATTCATGCTAGGCCTTCTGATTGTCAAAAGAAGCGCATGCGAGCACTAGTTAAAAAATACTGAATTATGGTGTATTAACATGCTTTCGTTCAATGTGATAGGTGCCAAGTAAATACCCAGGGCTTCTATCTAGAAATTCATGATAGAACAAGTAATCGTTGTCAGACCTGGGGACTCCCTAATTCAGCAGACGTACGTAAGTACGTAAGTTGCTGTAAAGCCAGAGAGAGAATCTGCATATTTTTCCATACACACATTGACTTTACGCGTGTAGCATTGACATACAGTAACAATGTAATCGTTAAATATAATGGTACCAACGTGTCAGGAATAAGTACTAAAGTCAATTATCGTTCGATCGTAGCGAGGCCTTATAGAGGCCTCGTAAAATGTTGGTACTACGGTTTCCCTTCCAAAAGTATTTGCGGATCAATTTCTTTTCGTCTTTGTTTGAGCATTGATGAGGTTTAATGCCATCTTTTATGTTTATGGGATTATTTTATTTGAAAAGAGACTTGGGCGGAATAGATTTTAAGAAAAAAATTTTTGGTGCGTAATTGTTTTGAGCGTTTTCAGTTACTAGGTTCTGCATACGACTTCGTCCACTCGTTTTAACATAAAAAGGATACAAGTATAGCTTTCTAACAGTGGTTCAGTTTTTGAATCGGGTCAGGACTTCAAGAAAATGTAGAACTTTTAAAAACATTAACTAATAATTTTAGCTCTTCTTAGTTTTAGTGATGGCTTTTAAAACACCACAGATCTACTGTGGTGTTTTAAAACCCATCGTTATCATTCTGCCGTCATCCCCAATAGATTTACGCCATTTGCGTAAATGTACCTACAAGCAGTGTTCTCATTGACATGATAACATTATTATCTGTAGCAAATAAAAAAATTATGAACGATGAATATTGTAGCTAAGCAAAACCAACCTGTTGCAAAATTGTTATACTAACTCCCCAAAATTCACAATCTCTAGAGCTTACTACAGCGAAAATCTAGATCTTTTATCCAGTAGCACGTTCCCTCAGTGAATATTACATAAGCACCAAATTTGCGAGATTCCGGCCGACTTTCCAACCCTTAACAGCGGCCTATAAATTTTTATTTAAACCAATTATATCGTTGGAGGTCACCGCTGTGGATTGCCGACTAGGAATCAAGATAAGAGTGTCATGTACTGATTTCTTAATTATTGTACACCAAAATAACTTAACTAGATACAGAGATAATAAAGTTAGTCTATACAGGCGAATTTAACGCAAAGGTGAGTTTTTTTTTCCAGAAAACATTTGAGTGATAGAGAGCATAGAGGGTAAGATCCAGTGTACAAATGATGAATAAATTATTTTGAGGAGTTTCATAGTTTTATAGTGATATAGTCATACAGCCGGTCGATTCTGTAAACATGTCAAAGTGAAGGCTTGAGTGAAGTGATCACGAAGTGAGCTGTCATTCCATCTTGATTACTTGGATTGACAGCTCACTTCGTAATCACTTCACCCAAGCGTTCACTTCGACATATATACAGAACCGCGCCGCAGTGTGAAATCTTGAATAGTGTTTTTACAGTTGAACAGAAAATACATATTTATCTATGTAAAAGAAAAACTTATTATAAATTCAAAAAGTAAATGTTTTCTTATTTCTATAGAAAACATTTTTTCGGCACAAACACAACACATCTAAGATCTAATCATTTAAGAAATCCGTCTTGGTTTTTGTCCATAATCTAAAAGACAAAAGAACTTACCTACTTTAAAAGTCAAGCTGGGATTAATCAAACTTAACAAAAGAAGTTAGAACACCAAAAAATGGAGCAGAAAAACAAGTCATCCACCATGTTTTTTTATGCAAACCATGAATAATTGAATATGATAATAGACTGCTGAATATTAATTAATAAGTAATTGGTATAATTTATTTGTTAAGTTTTACAGATTAGCGATAAAATTTTCGAAGAAATAAGGGATAAAGGGAGAAATTATAATAATAATAATATTTGAGGGTTATTTCTGTTTAAAAATGCATCAGTTTTTTTTTTATTGATATCTATACTTAATATATAAAGCTAAAGAGTCTGTTTGTTTGTTTTCTTGAACGCGCTTATCTCAGGAACCGATTTGAAAAATTATTTTTGTGTTAGATAGCCCATTTATCGAGGAAGGCTATAGGCAATATATTATACGCTAAGACCAATAGGAGCGGAGCAGACGAAGTGCCGCGGGTCAACTAGTAACGAATAAACTTAAAAACTACTGGACCGATTTGAAAAATTCTTTCAGCAATGGATAGCTACAATATCAGGGAGTAACATAGGCTACATTTTATCCCCGTACTCCCACGGGAACGGGTACTATGCGGGTGAAACCGCGTGACGTCTGCTAGTATAGGATATAATAAAATACTGTTTCCTATGTACGTTAATATTATATGTAAATGAATAGAAAACTTAACATAGGGTTAAGCGCATTTTGAATGTGAGCACTACCAAAAATAATGATGGTGTGATCGGAGATGGTACTGCAAGCTCGCTTAATAAGTATCATATTCATTTGAAAACTAAACTCCCAGATAATAGTTATCGGGAAGGTCATTATTATCAGGTGGGATACCTGAGGGATTTTACATTGTCGTATACGAGGCCTCTCACAATTTGGGCCGATGACCTGGTGAAGACAACGTTAATCTGCTGGATGAGAAATTCATAGAATAGAATAGAATAGAAAATCATTTATTCAGTACAGACAAACGCACAGCGACAAAGTAAAGAGAAGTAATAGTAGGTACACAATTGCGCTGAGCGTGCCCATACCGAAAGGGTAACCATCTCAGCATTTGCTGGGCGTCAGACACCCAGCGCTGGTTTTCAGTTGGCACCCCACAGTGACACACGGACGAAGGTAAACACAATAAACATAGTACTTAATTAAATAGACCGACCTTAATTATATATTCATGAGACCGGTCGATGTGGCGATACTTGGGAGAGGCCTATGTCCAGCTTCTTTCGGATGAAAAGAAGATAATATTTATTATTCCTTTATTTCAGGCAACTTTGGCCCAAACAGATACAATACACAACAAAATATAATGAAAAATTAAGCAAAGTTAATAAAAGTTTTCTGGAGAAACAACTTTGACTAATTACGGTAGACTGTTTTGTTGTAAATGTGTGTGGGCCATATTGTTTGCGTAGGCCCTACGCCGTAGGGCGATAGTCTTTCAAAATACAGTGTACAATACAGTTAAGTCAGCCAGTCAGTTCGCCCAAAGCCTAAGGGCTAAAACGAGGCTAAGCTAAATCTTTGAAAGTTTCTATTAGGTTTTCTAAAGTAGTTATTCAGGCCGTCTGAGGCCTTTATAGGAACATTTAGGTAACTGGTGTTATAACTTTTGTGACTAAAGTTATAAAAGTTAGGTTTTGCCAATTACTTTGACGTCGACGATCTTCGAAATTCGTCGACCCGTAATTTGATGATATTATTTTAGAGACTTTGGACTTTATCAGGAATATTGAATATTGTGTTTCGTTTAAAAACAAAGCTACTGTTGAAATTTTCTTATTTCTTAGATTTTATGAATCTTGTGAACTTAAACCAATTTTAGCATGAATAAGACATATTCATCGTAGATATGTGAAAAAAAATGGTTATTAGGACTTAATGACTATTAGGGCTTCTTCTGCTCTGGGCGGAGCGAAGTGTCAGACTTTTACTGACTAAAACCCATCCGTGTTCCTCCTAATGCCCTTTGCTTTCCAGGGTCGCGGTAACTCTTTCGAACAAATTCCGCAACCCCACCATTAGGCCCGCGTCTTGGATTATGGCTCATTCCCTCTCTTAGAGACGAATCCTTTGCCCCAGTAGTGGTAATGCCGGTGGGCTGATTATGAAACATTAACTTTTTGCACTAGCGTTGGCGGTTGTTCACGGTAAAATAGCCTTTGTTAAGAGCCTAAGTAAATAATTTCGTGGCGCGATTTAGCATCCCTCTCCCCGAGCGCACCGCACACTCTCCTCGTACTGCCGCATCAAAAGTTTAAAAAATCGAATATAGCGACACCCCATGAACTTATTCAAACCGCCAAATAATTCAGGGTTACTCACAAACAACCTTTTTAAAGAAAGAATAAAATAAATATTCAAAGTAGACAAACAGTAAAGTTATTCGTGTTATATCATCATCTGCCTACAACTACACCCAACTATATTCTGGTCGGCTTTCAGTCAAACCCGATTAAGCTGAATACTTATTTTACGTAGAGCGGCTGCCTACCAGACCTCCACGTCCTCAACCCATTAACTGGGTAACACGGAACTTCTTGACACGGCAGGAGTCAAGTTTATTGGCTTCTGACTGCCAAAGATCTACAAATGACAGCCCAGACCAACGGCTTAACGTGCTTTCCGAGGCATGGAGGGAACTCGGTGTGGTCGGTGTGGGAAGATGGTCACCCGACCATAGACTAACCTTCGCAAGCGTTGCTTTACCTTGAAGATCGACCCGTGCGGCTGTTATTCTTTAACCAAGATCTACTCCATGGAACGTGCAAATAGCTTCATGTTTTTGACTGACCGACTTTGACAATTCAAAAGTGCCTGTAAATGGTTTGTTTGAAATATACGATTCGATTTGATTTCATTCGTGTTATATAAAGTGGTCAAATTGGATGTTCAACTTTATTTTGCCACCAAGCTAAGGCCAAGGATTGCAGTTCAAAGGCCGCCATTTTGTTTTTGAGAGTTTTCAAGACATTGATCATTACATTAACTTCGTTCGAAAGTTCTAATACAATTGAAGAACTTCCAAATCATATTCATCGCTGATGGTATGTAATAATGTAATGCACACGGCGTATTTTCACCGCGCCGACGACGCACGTTTTGCGAACGCGGGTCCACGGCGTTATAGGTAAAAGGACCAAAAAGCAGATCGTCGCATTTGCTTCGATTCAAACGTTTGTACAAAGCGATACAAACGCGCGCGACAAGCGTATTCAAAGTACGTGTGTATCGAGTTTGTTTATTAAGAGGGGACTCTAGTCCCGAGGAATTTGATAAATAGGTATTTAAAGAAACTATTGCCGATGTGTCGCACTGTGCCCTGTCAAGTAATGTGCGAAAACGACAACTGCATCAGAGGCTGATTTTACCTAAAAAAACCTTGACCAAAAGACGTTTTGTATTCCGCTGTTTTATTCTTCAAAACTGGACTGATCTAAAATTACGTATCAAAATTTAGAAGAAGACTTCATCTATGCTTCTATTATTTTCTATTTTGATAAAAACTTATCAAATTTGTCTGATAGTCGTCTGAACATGGCGGTAAAAACGGGCTGTTTTTTCGGGTTTTCAGATAGTCATCATTCTTTAAGTAATTATGTTTTGGAAAAAAAAATTATGGAGGCACGTATTAACTCGATCTAGATTGTTTCGAAAAAAAAATCATAGCTCTAGCAGCGGAATACGTTTGTTTGGAGAAAGGCCCAAGAGTTACCGACTAGAGTCCCTTCTTAATTGTCGGAGAAAGGTGTGGGTGAGAGGCACTGCAAGGTTTACTTGTCACTCACACGACATCGGATAGTAGTTTTTCCCCCATCTTTTATGATTGGGCAATGTTTTAAAAGTTGTATTAAAATGACCATCACTCAATCTTCTTTCGCTCGTGAATGGGTTAATCCAATAATGTCGCTTATTTTTTATACTTTCAGTAATAAAGCCAGCGTAAGCAGTGCTGTCTCGTCAGACTCCATTGTATTACTGTTGAGGAGTCTGGTGAAAACACAGAGATTTCTGTATAGAAATACATACGCGCGACTGCAGCGCTTTTATACCGTCTATCGCCGTATCAGCGCGTTTGTATCGATACAAATAGGTCAACGATTACAGCGCCACAAAATTTTTTTATGCAAAAATTAACCATCTGCGCCTGAACTTCGTTTAAAGCGCGTTAGCACGCATCATCATGATCGATCGATGAGGCTTTACACACGATAGGCTTCTCGCGATTTTCAGCAAAACGGTACCTAAGTTTTATCATAAAATAAGTTCAGACAAAAATTGTAGATCAGATAAATAATTATCTATAAAAATGGCTAGATACTTTTTTCCTAAGAGCCACCGTTTTTGAGGTATATCGATTCATAAAGTTGGAAGAATTGTAATCGTCATAATATGCACACGTTTCCACACCACCTTGAGCGATCACTCAGGTCTCAAAGAGCTGAGAATCTACACTGACGGATCAAAGACAAGCACCGGAACCGGAGTTGGAGTTTACTCCAATGACCTTAACATCAGAATATCCAGACCGCTAGGTAAACTCAATACCGTCTATCAGGCGGAATGCGTGGGCTTTATCCTGGCGGTCTATGCCATAGAAGCCAGGGGAGTCACAGATACCCACATTCGCATACTCTCCTTCAGCGCCTCAGTCCCTCAGTTCCTAAGGAAGCATCACACCACTTTGAAACTCATACGAGAATGCCACAATGCACTAGAACGCATCACGGTGACCAACCGCAACACTATGACGCTGCAGTGGATAAAAAGACACAGCGGATCACATGGAAATGACGCGGCCGATGAGCTGGCCAGGAGGGGATCTGATATTGTGGCTGTTGGAGCCGAACCCATAGGACCACTCCCCTTCGGCCAGCTGCGCACATGGCTACAAGAACACACCCACAAACAAGCGGAACGCTGGTAGGCCTTAGCACCCCGCAGCAGGCAGTCCAGGGAGGCTATGCCATCCTTGAACAAACACTTACACACGATAGCTATTACGGAGATTATTAGCTCCTTTATGCAGAGCATGCATGGAGGAGGAGGAAACGGTATCGCACGTACTCCTAGAGTGCACAGGCGTTACCGAAATACGGAGTCAAATAATAGGGTCACAGAACTCGCTTACAGATGTTTTTACACACCGGGAAAACTAATCAGCTAGTCTATTCCGTAAGTAACTATTTTGATATCGAGCTTCACATGAGTGACAAAACTCACAAGTGAGCTTTATTGCACACAACATAAAGGTCTTAATTTGAAACTCATCTCGAATTTCACTGTCGGGATACGAAAATGTTGTTACAGAATAGCACTACTGTTTCTGGAGGGAGGTTGGCTGGTTGGAGTATTGGCTCACGCACAATGGTCCAACATCAGGACTAAGTGCGGAAACCAAATCCTAATAGATAGATAGATAGATACCGTTTTGCTGAAAATCGCGAAAAACACGTTTTTGTGACTTTTGACCCCAAGTAATTTTGTTCCAGGTATCGGATCGATGAGGCCTTTTTATATTTCATTTATCATAGTGTTTTGAACAATCCTACCAATTTTGAGCTGGGTGCGATTATTGTAACTTCACTCCAATTTTTTGGACTAATTTGACCGGACTAATACCTATTGATTGGTTTTAGAACTAATATTTTAATTCTGTACCGCAACAACATTATAAATCAAATAATAAACATCAAATCATCTAATTATAGGCGTCAATGTCTAATAGAATCACGAATAAGTATGTTTGGGGCTAGAATTATGAGCAGTGGAGACTACAAGGAGGTCAGAATCATGAAGAGGTAAAATTTTCAGGACTGAATACTATTTATTTACTCTTCATTTCTTTTAAAGTAGGTGTTGAGGCCTCTGACCTCATTCCCCTCTTTATGATATTCGTTATACATTTCTTGAATTATTCTCACTTCCCTCTTGACCTAGTTCTGAAATTCACGCAGATGAAGTCGCGGGCAGAAGCTAGTTTCTAAACACAATCTTTTTTCGTAAACTGACAAGTTTAATTACATGACATATTGATGTTTGACGTCTTTCAAGGCTCGAAATAAATTAATTTATTTTAGCCTGTTTCTTAAGATAAATTTTGAGATAAAAGCTATAAAAATAGACACTCCAGACCAGAAAAAAAATGCTATAGCTATATTACTTTACGTGACTGAAAAAAATAATGTTTGTGGATGTTCTATACACAGAAGTGAAAGTGATGATTTTATAATGATTTGCCGGTGTTATTAGCCACTATTAATTTCCTGTGATATGAATCCTTTGTTGCGTTCAGGTATGTTCCCAAACGTTGTGCTTTATCTAGTTTCAGTCTTTTATTTCATACCATTTTATACATCATTTCAATGTTGGCACGAATAGAAAATAACTACGAATATATATTGTTCAAGGTCACAAAATTATAGTGAAAATAATTTCATAGCACGAATTTTAATAAATTACAACTTTAAGCTGCTGAACTATGTAAAATATTGTAAAAAAAAATATTCAAATTACGAAAATCTGACAGGTCGGATCTGCAAAAAAGTGACATAGGTGCTACGTTGACAAGGCCCACGGACCATCTAAATTGATGTGAATCGACAGTGATGCAAATACTTTTAAAAGGCAAAAGATGAGATGGCGATAGAATGAGGGCGGCACGGAATAAATAACGTAAGTGCCAAAATTAATTTTCGTATTTTATAACATAAAAGTATAATGAAATCAAAATATATTAAGAATTTAGCTAGATAAGATTATTTTCTATGTTTAAAAGTAGTTTTCATAAAATCAATACAATGCATTACGCCATGAAAATGAAAATGGCAAAAAGACAGACCGAACTTCGCAATTTTTTTCTATCGAGAAAATTTCTTCGTATCGCGTATTCCTTTAGAATTTAGGTAGATCATAAAGTCAAGAAACATGAACCGAAATATCAAATCCCTATTATAGGTACTTTACGAGAAAAAACAATTCTCAAAACGGCCTTATTATTCGCATAGCCCCTTAAGAGTAAATCGTATAGTAAAGAGTGCTCCATCGTCGACCATGTCATCGATTTCCATCATTTAAGATTCTGGTCAAACGCGAGCCTGTCAATAATAAAAAAAAACCTAGACATTAAAAAAATAAGGTACACGTTATTAAACTAAACGTTGATTTATATTCAATTGGGAAGAAATACTACCACTGAGCTACTTTTAAATAAACTATTATACAATATTACTTTTAATAAATTACCTACCTGATACCTTCCATATTCAAAACAATGCACTGAGCTTGCAACACAACACTGAATTGAGACAATGAGGGCTACTTTTTTGTATTCACCAGTTGGCGCCACGGTCGGGTAACGTTCTAAATTAAAGCATTAAAGTTGTTACTACGCGAACGTGAACAAAGTTAGAAGGAAAAAAAAACAAAAGAAATAAGTAAATAAACTCGCGTCAATAGCCAACCATCAGTGAACGGAAATGTTTCAAAATGGGCCAGGTCTATGTACACTGCCTCAAAAAAAGAGAAATTTCCGTAGAATTCGGGAAAAATACAGATAATGCATTTAAATTTTTAGTGTTGTGGTAGTTAATTGATGTTTATAAATTACTTTTATCGATTGTCAACACGGCGTCGGACCGATTTAGTTACGCTGTGCTTAAAAAATGACAGTAGATCATAGAAAGATAACTGTTAGCAGTCACAACAATATCACTTCAGTCACTTTCGTCTCGTTGTCGATAAATAAACATGTCAGAAATAAATGTCAAACGTCATTAATCAATCAAAATGACAGCTTACCGCCATGACGGGTTTATGTTGTGTGTTGCAATTTCAAGTGTAATTCAATTTCTTGTGTTTTACCAGCAAACAAAGCCATTTTAAAGAAATTGGACCGTTGAGAACTGGTTTAAATGTATTTTCCTATTTTTAAGTATAGTGTACAAGGACCTGGCCCAGGCTCCATACATTTTGGAACATCTCCTTTGAAATTTAAAACCTCACGCGACACTATCGCCTCTAGCGGCGAATTCAAACGCGATAGCTTTTATTGTTAAACACAATTTTCAACAGTTAATTTTTAAATTTAATACGTACAACAATACAGGATGATTGTTTATACAGAGGCCAGTTTGTTAGAACAATTGATTTGATTGCAGTTCTAGTTGATGGCACAGCAATTTATATCTCTTTGGCATTGGAAACAGTGATATTTATTTTCATGTTCGAATGTTTGCGGTATAGCTGAATGTAAATTTGAGTGTTTTAGATTCCTCGAATTCCAGTTTTCTTTTCTTTATATTGTTTCGTTTCAATTCATACTATTAGAAACTTTTTGTTGTGCTTTGAACACTTAAGAATCATTTCTGTAAACCTTGCTGAAAAGTAAGCTCTTAAAATTACGTCCACAACTATTACACTCTATTTACAATCATAATTTTGAAACTTAACCCTTTAACAGGCACAAAAATTTGGAAACCGGAAAATATACCTGAATTTTCATAAGTGGGTGATAGAATTACGAGCAAGTACGCGTACTTATGGTTCGACGACCTTTTTCTCGACGCGTCTTGTTTTTAAGTACGCGTATTTAGAGCGACACACGAGCGAAAAAGGTCGTCGAGCCATAAGTACGCGTACTTGCTCGTACGTTTATCACCCACTATAGGGTAGGCATTATGGATAGAACATAAAAAAATATTTTTAATCTTTTATTAATATTTAATGAACGATTAATATGTCTTTAAATAACCATTTTAAACAATAGAATACGTAATGGTAACGTTATCATTGATTTAAGAACTGTGGAATATGGTGATAGAAATATTCCCTCTGCCATAAATAGGGTTACGGCATACCCCTTGGTTTTACCAGCTAAAGCGCCACTTAATCCGAACACATACAAACCCCTTAGTAGCAAGGTCACAAACTATTTTATATCAACATAATTGATGACTTCTTTTACGTCCTTTTCTCTACAACCTCTCCCATATTCGGTTAATCACTTCATGCTAAATATATGTACATGACCACACTGAGTCTGCGCTGTGGATAATGGCCCATTCAGTGGAGGCAGCAGGTATCCCATCAGTGGGAACATCATGACCTGATTATATTTAATATAAATCACAATGCTTAGACTTTCAAGCTAATACATTTAATATGGTACCTAGTGTTTAACATAGTTTTATGCTATAAACACACACACATACACACCCCACACTTTGACCCCGGATGTTTTTTTGTTCAAGCGATGCTTTTATCGTACTTTAGAGTGGATTATTGATACCTACCTATTATGTTTTAAACTTTACTTGAAATTTTTAAGTATCATATGAATTTAAATAATCGGGATAAACGTACGAAGTCGCGGGTAAAAGCGAGTCCAAAAATAAAAGTATTCAATCTTATGCCTAGCGACTTTAAAATTTGTTCAGTACTGAATGATTTTACAATAGAAATACTAACAGAGTTCCTTCACAGAATAGCTGGGTGTAGATACATTTTACAATGGAAGATATTGGCCTAGATAGGGGCTTCTTGACGCCCCTCCCTGTATAGAACATAATTGTTACATTCATGTGTGTAACACTCATATGTTACTATGTATGTTAATCGTTATGTCGAGGTTAAATTGATTTCCTTTTGTATCTGGGAAACAGGTCGGGACGTAGTTTTGACTTATGATTCCATGTTCATCTGACTTTTAATTATTATTTGTGATATACCCAATTCTCATAATGAAAGAAAAGAAAGAAAATACTTTAATTCCACCAGAAATGACGCACAAAATCACCAAAATAAATAAAACCAGTTACAAACTAAAACCATTTGCCGACCAAACCAAACCATTTTTTTTAATGAACTATGAGAATTGGGTATATTACAAATAATTCGGGAATTGTGAATTTTGCGCCAATTTTTCATTAATGCTTCGCTCCTATTGGTCGTAGCGTGATGTTAAATTATAGGTTTATGTTATATAGCCTATAATAGCCTTCCTTGATAAATGGGCTATCCAACATTAAAATATTTTTTTCTATTCAAACCAGTATTTCCTGAGATAAGCGCGTTCAACTAAATAAATTCTTCAGCTTTATCATATTTACTAGTTGACCCGCGCAACTTCGTCGGCTCCGCTCCTATTAGTCTTAGCATGATGATATATAGCCTACAGCCTTTCTCGATAAATGGGCTATCTAACACTGAAACAATTTTTCAAATCGGACCAGTAAGTTACTGAGATTAGCGCGTTCAAGCAAACAAACAAACTCTTCAGCTTTACATATAAGTATTTATTTATTCAGATTATCCCTAGTAAATAAAAAAGAATATGCAATAATTAAAAAAAAAACCTTAAAAACCTCAGTGACTCAAGTGGTGCAGAGTTTTGATGCAATTCCATTAAAAGATAAAAATTTCTCCGTTTCTCCGCTCCGCTGCCTCGGCCTCGGTACGTGGCAATGGACAGGCACCCTAAGCATATTTTAACGAACGAGTATCCATCGATTCCATAATAACCAGCCATGTCAACCTTATAAAAATCAAGACGTCATTCGAATAAAAAATCGTCTTGAATCTTGAACAAAAATACCAAATTTTTTTGCACAGGATATATTTTTAATGGTGCTCATAAATTTTGTTTGGTCATCCTCACTAAATACAACATTCCTTTTTACATGCGATCTGCCGAGCCTTTTCCAAACTATGTTGGGATTGGTTTCCAAATTGAACTGATGAACTTGAATACCAATGTTTTACCAAGAGGAATTCTGACCACCAGACTTACAATAGTAAGTGGCTAAGATGATACCATTTGGGAAGACTGGCTTCAGTTTTTGTGGACGCGTTAGCGTATCAATAGGGTATTTTACTGCAATATAATATGATAGGCAACTGTGTCCGTGGTCGAGTGGTTTAGGCGTTTGCCTTGTGACCCGGTGGTCGTGGGTCTGATTCCCACGGGAAGCATACTTTGTAAAGTTGTTTCCAGTTTGGCTAGGACATTGCAGGCTTGAATCACCTGAATATCTGAAAAAAAAAAGATTCCGTGCAGAAGGAAGGCACATATAAGCCGGTGGTCCCGGCAGTCAAATGGCGGTCGTCAAATAAATCATGTCAGAGACCCTTGAGGTAGTTTAGAAACTCTGACACTGAGGTGTGTGGGGTCGTTAGACCTTACTGTCCACACGATAAGACTAGGCTATTTTTTACCACATCAAATCGATAAAAAATGATAAAGATATAGCGCATCAAAGTTTTAGAGAGGGAGCTGATGGCGTCACATCGCTGGTACAAATTGTACCATCGTCGTTAAGAGTTAAGATGCTCAAATGACAGCCGAGACCAACGGCTTAAGAGGAAATGCTGGCGGCGAGACTTTGTATGTAAAAAGTAATAATTCGAGGTTTGGCTCTCGATTGTTTTCTCCTCCAATATTAGACCGATTTAATAGATATTTCACAAACTGAATAAGGAGGATATATACTGTGTTCCTATGTTTTTATTTTTGTTGATTTATTAACTGTATAAGCACTAGAACTCTCACAAAATGGTCAAAATTGTCCGATAAATCGCTGTCAACAGAGCCCTAGTGTACAAATTTGGCAACAATTAATCAAAAAACTGGCCAAGTGCGAGTCGGACTCGCGTGCAAATGGTTCCGAACGAATTTAATTTTTTTAACATGCCATATTAACACTACAGACTTCTAATAGGTTTTCCTGTAATCTTTAGGTAAAGATCTATTATCTCCATTTTTTTCAAAATTTTAGGCTCAGTAGTTTCGGAGATAAGGGGGGGGGATGGTCATTTTTCGTCTAATTTCTTGAATAACTTCTAAATCATTTATTTTAAAATTATGAAAAAAATATAATTAAAATCCTCACAGTAAGCCCTTTCATTTGATATGTCCGTATGTCGCTATTGGGATCCAGCAGAATACCAGCGCCAGGTATATTTACCTGGCACATGCTGAGTTGGACTCGTCATCATTCCGCGCGCGCCACCCGACCGTGACGGACGTCTGCTCCGTGACTCATCGCTGCTCGCTCGCTCGCTGCTCGTCTCGCTCGCCGTGACGTCACTGTGGTCGCTGACTACACATTTTGATCCGACGCTGCCTTTTTCAAGGCAGCCGAGAGATATCTTATTTCCGTTTCGGGTACTGTCAAAAAACGTGGTGACCCCTTCAGGGTAAATCCACGTTTCTCGTGGTCACTCGGTGGAAACCTTTCGGTGCCAACGAAGCCGAGTGGGTGTTGACCCGACACACCGACCTAGCCCCTTCAGGGCCTAGGTCAAGTCGGAAGGGTATTGGACCCGCGGCCTTGGGGGGCCTCCTAGTCGCGACCAATTACTTAACCCCGCTCTCTTTCAGCTTCGTCGGTCGGTCGCAAGACCCATAGGGACTCGCTGCACAATAAGATTGGCAGCGAGATCACAAGCTTAGGGCACACCTCAGGTACTCACCTCCCTGTCTACACCCGACAGGGAGGGTACACATCCCCGGGAACTCCCACCCGGGGAGTTAGGTTGATAGGAGTTTTAGGATTAGGTTCCCCCTTGCCCCTAAGGCATATGATTTCCCCTCCCTAGTCTTACAAAATGCCTCCCCCTAAGGAGGTGGACGCGATCCTTTGGGATCTCGTCCAAAGACTTATAGAGGACCACCCCAATCAGGAGTTGGTCCGTATTGTTAACTATAGGCTTCATAGGCTGGAGAGCCTTAAAAACTCCCAGCCCAGTAGGACTAGCTCTCCTCCGCCGCGAGAGTCACTCTCCCCCGTGCCCCCTCAGGGCCCCTCCCCCCCCTCTCCAACTCACGATGACGTCACTGATTTCAGTGACGTCCTCGAGAGTGCCCCGCTCACCTTAGAGCCAGACTCCCCCACTCCCCCCCCCCATGGACTACGAGTCCGGTACCGACAACGACTCAGGTACCTCAGACTCTTCCGCCGAATTTACCCTTGTGGGTAAAGGTAAGCGGAAGAAGAAAAGCTCTGCCGCTCAGGAGTCCGCCCCCAAAGCAAGAAAGACAGTAGTCCCAACTGTCTCCCCTCCCTCCCCCGCTGCCACGACCTCCGCAGCCCCCAAAGCCAGCACCTCCCAGCAGGCGTCTCGTCCCCCCAGCCCGATGGCCACTGCCCCCCCGGCCAACCAGTCCGACCCGGCGCTCGCAAAGAAGTCGAAGCCTCCGCCACCCCTCTTCATTCATGAAGCGGCGAAGTGGACGGAGGTTTCGGGCGCTTGTAACGAGCGCCGAATCCAATTCTCCCACGCCCGTGCTGTGGGAAATGGAATTAAGGTCCAGGTGCCTTCTGCCCAGGACTACAGGGAGTTGCATAAACTCCTTGTAGCGAGGAAGGTACCTTTCCACTCGTTCGCCTTCGAGGAGGAACGCCTAGTCCGCGTGGTAGTGAGGAACGTCCCTCACGCCATATCCCCTGAAGAGATCAGTAATGATCTCAAACGCCAAGAGATCCCGGTCGCTGCGGTCCACCGCATGCACCGCCGTGGTGGAGCACCATATAATATGGTGCTCATCGTCTGTAATCCAACAGACGATAAATACCACCCCATCTTCAAAATCTCGAAGATTTGTTTCCTAGAGGGCTTGAAGATGGAAAAGCCCCGTCGTAGCGGTATAGTTGGCCAGTGCAACAACTGCCAACTATATGGCCATTCACAGCGCAATTGCTTCGGCAAGCCGCGCTGCGTCAAGTGCCTGGGCGACCACGGCACCCCTGACTGTCCCCGTCCTAAGGACCACACACAATGCGCCGACCCGCCCAGCTGTGTGCTGTGCGGGGAGGCTGGGCACCCGGCTAACTACCGTGGTTGTCCCAAGGCCCCCAAATCGTCTGCGCCCAAACTGGCAAAGCGTGCAAACGCTCGCCAGCAGAGGGAAGCCCCCACGACCCAACCCCCCGTGGCCCTATACCCTCAGCGCCCCAGCCCTTGGAACGCGCTGAACCATAGGGCCCACTTCCCGGCGCTCGGACCCGCGCCTACCCAGACCCAGGCCCCTACGGCCCAAAAGCCCTCCCCGGCCATCCCGGCCCTCATGGATGTAGCCATACCTCCATTCCCCCGACCATCGGTCGCCGTCGTCGGAGCAGCCGCCCCTCAGGCAGCCACTCCTCCCCCCCCACCACCAAAGGCTACTTCCAAAGTCCCAACCCACCCTATTCCCGCGAATGCGCCTGAAATGGCCATCCATATTAACATGGCCTTCTACAAGGCCTTCTACTCCCCCAGAGCTGTGGCTATGACCGAAGCTCTGAAGGCCTCTGACATCACTGAACACGGTGCCGTATACCGTGAATTCAGTGATGTAGTTCACTTTATTAGCCTCTATGAACGTCTTCATGGCTAAGTCCCCCGCAGTAACATGTAGGTTTAGGCCGAAGTCCCTACGGATAGGGTACTTCAATTCCAACAGCCTCTCAGGCCAACGCGATGAGATCGCCAATTTCCTCCGCGACCATCGCATAGATCTGCTTCTGGTGCAGGAGACGTTCCTCAAGCCCCATCTTCGGGATCCTAAAATTGCGAACTATCGGTTAGTTCGCAACGACAGGACCCGATGTCATGGGGGAGGAACTCTCATATATTACAAATCGTCCCTATACTGCATCCCCATGGATCCGCCCGCCACCCTAACCGAGCTTGAGGTCTCTGTCTGTCGGCTCGGCATGACAGGCCACCAACCCCTCACGGTCATTTCTGTCTACGACCCTCCCACCACCACTCCCATAGGCCCCTCCCTCAGAAATGACCTCACAACTCTTCTTGGCTTGAGTGACTCCGTCCTTCTGGCGGGGGACCTCAACGCCAAACATCCCTCATGGAATAGCCACACGGCTAATCCCAGAGGCAGAGCTCTGTTCGAGCTCAGCAGCCCCCTCAACTTCGATGTCATCGCTCCGATGCATCCTACTCATTACCCTCACCAACCTAACTGGCGACCCGACGTGCTCGACATCGCTCTCCTCAAGAATGTAAACTTACGTTTGCATTCTGTGGAGGCGGTGGACGAGCTCAACTCGGATCACCGACCGGTTATTCTGGAGCTCACTCCCAGATTCGGTCCTCCCGACCCCTCCCAACCTCCTCCCACCAGAGTGATCACTGACTGGCGCAAAGTAAGTGAAAAACTGAAAGTCACCACGTCACATCACCTGGATAAAATCCCAGATCACATAGAGTCAGCTGCCGACACGGCGGCTGCGATCGGCTCGCTCACGGAACATGTACAGTCAGTCCTGGACGAATGTTCAAGGGAGGCTCCGGCGACGGACGACCGTCGCTGGAAACTCCCGGACGATGTGCGTGAACTGTTGACCGAGAAGAATGCGGCCGTCCGTGCCTACAGCTCTTTTCCCTGTGCTAGTAACAAGGCTTTTATGCGTTACTTACAGCGTAAAGTAAGCAATCGCATCAAAGAGTTTCGTGACAAGCAATGGGATCAGATGCTCAGTGATCTCCATCCCAATCACCTCGCATTTTGGGAACTTCAGAGGAAGTTACGCGCCTCCGAGGTTACCACTATGCCCCCCCTCACCCGCCCCGATAACACTCTCGCGTTTAACGACGACGAGAAGGCCGAATGCCTGGCTGACAGCCTAGAGGCCCAGTGTTCCCCAAGCTCGAACCCAGTCGACCCGGCCCACCTCGCCGAGGTGGACGCCGAGGTCGAACGTAGGACCTCCCTCCCTCCCGTCGAGGACCCCGACGACCCTCTCCCTCCCGTCACTCCCGACGAGGTGGAGAGGATCATCGGCCAACTCAGACCCAGGAAAGCCCCTGGGCGCGACGGCATTACCAACAGGGTAGTTCGACTCTTTCCCAAGACTCTGATCGTGTTGATGACCGCCATCTTCAATGGCGCTCTGTCCAACAACATGTTTCCGCAGCAGTGGAAAGAGGCTATCGTGATCGGCATTCCCAAGCCGGGTAAGCCCAAATCCTCCCCGTCCTCCTACCGCCCCATCAGTCTGCTCAGCTCGCTCGGCAAGATCTACGAGAGGCTTATCTATAAGCGTCTCAAGGATTACGTCGAGCGAAAGAGTCTCATCCCCAACGAGCAGTTTGGCTTTAGAGCCACTCACTCGTGCGTCCAACAGGTCTACCGCATCGTTGAGCATATCAACGGCCGCTATCAACGCGGCTTGATGACGGGAGCCCTGTTCTTCGACATAGCGAAAGCCTTCGACAAGGTCTGGCACAACGGTCTGATATACAAGCTATATCAACTCGGGGTGCCAGATCGTCTCGTGCTCATCTTACGAGACTATTTGTCGAACCGCACCTTTCGATTCCGTATCGAAGGTGCGCTTTCCACCCCCCGCCCCATCCGCGCCGGCGTACCGCAAGGCGGTGTGCTGTCGCCTCTTATTTTCACGCTGTTCACCAGCGATATTCCCCCCGATCCCCAGTCGCAATTAGCGCTCTTTGCCGACGACACGGCCGTTTACTACTCTGGCAAGAGTGGTAAATCCATATCTCTTCACCTCCAAAGATCCGCCAACCGCCTAGGCGGTTGGTTTCGGAAATGGAGGATTGAGGTAAATCCCGAGAAAAGTCAGGCGGTCCTGTTCCGCAGGCCGCGGGCTAGACTCCCCCCGATCCTTCCACCGATCAAGATGTTTGGCAAGCCGATCCCTTGGGAAGAGCGAGCCAAATATCTAGGAGTGATCTTGGATAAAAACCTCAGTTTTATGGAGCACATTAAGGCGGTGCGCTCGCGCGCCGCCTTCGCTCTCGGTAGGCTCCACTCGATGCTGAACCACAACAGCAAATTATCCCTAAAATGCAAGCTGCGTATCTACACCACTTGCATTCGCCCCATCATGACCTATGCGTGTGCTACATTCGCCCACGTAAAGTCATACCGGATCCATAGGTTGCAGTCCCTCCAAAACCGTTTTCTCCGGAAGGCCACGGGTGCCCCGTGGTTCGTTCGGAATGAGCGACTCCATGTCGATCTCAAAATCCCGACCATCAAGCAGTTCATGAAACGCCTCACGAAGCGTTTCATCGAATCTGCTGAGAGGCACCAGAACCCTCTTATCGCATCGGCTACCCGATACGCTCCCTCCCAGATTAGTAAGGTCCGCCGTCCACGGCATACCTTACTAGAACCCGATGACCCAATCACCCTTGTACAAGAGAGCTGTAGGGAAACCAGTACTCTTAAACAAGCACACAAACCGCGACCCGCCGCCTTCCGGCCTCGCCGCCGAGGCCCCGCGCGACGTCCCAGTAATAATAGCAATGTTGTTGTTGCTCCCCGTCTTTTGCCTAACGAGCCAGCCCGCGTCGCTGAGCCATTAGCTTTAAACCCCCTAAATAATGTCATGACCCAGCCTGTCCCTTGCTGCCCTCCCGATAACGATGCCACTGAGCCGAGGCCCGAACCCCACAGGGGGTGCCCCCAGTGAGCAGAGTTGTAGTTTTAAGTATTTTTAATTGCCTTGGCTGGGGGCTTTAGAGTCATTCTGAGGCCACCACAGGCTAGCCCGGTTAAGTAGTAACCACCCGTCTAGAGGTGAACTACGAGTGGTCCGAATCAAAAAAAAAAAAAAAAGAGTTGGACTCCCATTTGGTGCAGCTTAGAGACACACACACCGCACATTTGAGTGTATAAGTCATATGTATCTATTTTTTTTATTTTTTTTAAGTAGGTAGGTAATCTGGCAAATTCTTTAGTTTATGAATAGTAATTGCCACCATACATTCTGCCTTTTCTTTCTTTTTATTTGTTTTTATTTAATTATTTCTATTTTCTAGTGTTATGTAACTGTGCTTGTGTGTTGTGTTTCTTTCTTTGTTCCAAATAAATGTTTTATCTATCTATCTATCTATCTACACAATATTTTTCAAAAAACTTTTTTTTTAATTTTCTTGTTTGACCCCAAAAGTGACCCCCATACTAAAAATTTAATAATTTTCGTAACGCATCCGTGTTTGGGTCATAGAAGTCCATATGTGTACAAAATTTCAACAGAATCGGTCCAGTGGATCCGGAGAAAACTGGCTGTGACAGACGGACAGACAGACAGACAGACAGACAGACAGACAGACCGACACCCGAGTGATCCTATAAGGGTTCCTTTTTTTTTCGGAACCCTAAAAATGAAAACATAGAGACACAGAATACATCCTTCTTATTTAGTTTGTGAAATATCTCTAACTAGTGGATGTCACGCGGTTTCAACCGCGTAGTTCCCGTTCCCGTGGGAGTACGGGGACAAAAAATATATGCCTATGTTGCTCCCTGATAATGTAGCTATCCATTGCTGAAAGAATTTTTCAAATCGGTCCAGTAGTTTCAGAGCCTATTCATTTGAAACAAACAAACAAACAAATCTTTCCTTTTAATAATATTATTATTTATCTCTTATATCAGTCCAATATTGGAGGAGAAAACAGTCGAGAACCCAACCTCGAATTATGACTTTTTACATACAAAGTCTCGCCGCCAGCATTTCCTCTTAACGTGTTTTCCGAGGCACCGGGAAGTCTTGTTATTTAATTGATGTTCGCCAATCCAAAGACTAACCTCGACAAGCGTTAACAACCTTAAAGACCGACCAATATGGCTGTTATTATTTAGCCACAAGCTCGTCAGAATTTGTATCGTCATTCTCACTAAATAGCTATTTTCGATCTGAACTTGAATCTATAATTTTCGTCAAATGACGTAGGTGGGTGTAATTACGTTAAATAGACCAAACTGTAATTAACTATGTATTGGAATTAGCATTCAATTTGCCTAGTAAATAGTGTTGCTAGCCCATTTTTAGCTAAGCATTTGTATAACTATTTTTGTTTAAACATAAAAATAGTTATCCCAGTAAATTTTTCTAACTACATATTTCATTTTTAATTTTATGAGAACCGGCTTTTCTTATATCTATTTTTTTTTTTTGGTAGATTAAAGGTACCAAAATGGTAAATAAATCAACATGCAATTTATGGTTTGGAGCTTCAAGAAAAGGTGATACCTTTCTTACACGGAAATTTGAAAGATGAGAAAAACTCTTATGGGAAAACGATTTTCTATGAAAAGAAAAAAGAAATGCACAGCACCGCATCTTTTGATTACACGGGGTAAAAGATTCAGATGGTTTCTTTAGAATTCACAGTAACTGCGAATGAGGCCGAAGACTAATACAATAGACGTCTATTACAACTTGTGCTGTGTTCCATAGGTACTTCCTCAAATTCTTTTTTACTGAACTAAGACACTTGGGTCAAGAGTGTATTTTTAAAGCTATAAAGGCTTTATAATAACACAACTTTTGTTGAAGTATATTATGTGTATTAAATTTACCTGTTTTAAATTAATTGTATATGTCATATAATTATAAAATAACTAGCTGTCCCCCGCGGCTTCGCTCTCGTCAACTGTCAACTTTCGTAATTTTTTCTTTCATATGAACCTTCTGACAATCTACACTATATAATAATAATAATAATTTAATAATCTATACTAATATATAAAGCTGAAGAGTTTGTTTGTTTGTTTGCTTGAACGCGCTAATCTCAGGAACTACTGGTCCGATTTTAAAAATTCTTTCAATGTTAGATAGCCCATTTATCGAGGAAGGCGAAGGAGCGGAGCAGTAGTGGAAATTGTGACGCAGACGAAGTTGCGCGGGTCAGCTAGTTTATATTATAAAGAGGAAAGATTTGTTTGTATGTTTGAAATGAATAGGCTCAGAAACTACTAAACCGATTTGAAAAATTCTTTCCCCATTAGAATCCTACATTATCCCTGATGGACATAGGCTATAGAATATTTTAAAAAAAGTTAGGGATAATGTAACCCAAGGTGCAAAAAATACCAAAAAAGATCCTTACATCGCGTACGTCGCGGAAACTATTCACAATAGTGCAAAGTGATGTACTACATTTTTATAGAGAACATCAATATCTACAAAAAATCCGCGAGGGTATATATCTAACTATTATAGTTAAGCCACAATGACCGCTTTTTGTTCAAATTATTCAATCAAAACCCGGGTGAAATGGAATAGTAGTGATTTTAGTATCATGATGGTAATCCTTATCTATTTAAATGTTTAATAATTAAGCTTGGTAATGTAGATGTAAATTACACTTGAAATTATTCAAATTGAACCTTTCTTTTAAAAGTTACGACGGGAACGAAAATACTCTAATTAAGTAAAATGTTCGGTTTAAACGAACTGCCCTAAGTTTATTCTATTAATAAGTAATTTACACAATAGAGGGGAGATGCAGTTCGTGGAGTACCAACTAAACTCACCGGAACGAAGTCGCGGGCGAAGTGCTGGTAACAGATAAAACAAAAAAAGAATTAGCGAAATTGGCCCAGCCGTTCACATGTGATGCCGTGACCAAGGGAAATAGGAATTAATTTTTATATGTAAGATTTTTAATAATTTAATTGTAACAAGAATCACGTTTTGGCAACGATTTATTCGATGCGTGTTTCCGAAATCCTTGGAAAGGTAAATCTTAACTGCTCCGAATTATTAAACAGTTCTTTTCAATATTTATGCAAGCCGATCCTGCATGGAGTATTGTAGCCACCTTTGGGATGGCTCAGCTAAGTATCAGCTTGCCGCGCTTGACTCGGTGGAACGCAGAGCTAAGAGGCTCATCGGTGACGTAAAACTGGTGGATGCCAAGCTGCATAGCTTGGCTCATCGCCGTAAGATGCCTGATTGTCGGTCTTCTACAGATTGCACTTCGGTGAGTGTGCCCAAGAACTCCACGACCTCATCCCACCGGCCCCCTTCTACCATCGGACATCCAGACGCACTGCATCTTACCATCCCTACCTTGTTGCTATTCCACCAACTCGCACTAAGCGTTTCCAAACGTCTTTTATAATGCGCACAGCAAAGGAGTGGAACTCTCTGCCTGCGTCTGTGTTTCCAAACGCTTACAACCCTAATCTCTTCAAAGTTAGAGTGAACAGGCTCCTTCTGGGTAAGCTCGCTCCATCGTAGACTTTGTCTCTGTCATCTCTGACCTAGACTAGAGTTAAGAGCAAACCCATCACAAAAAAAAATACAGATTGTTTCTAAATATTGATTTTTGTAGTACTTGACTAACCACGTTTTTTTCTTTACTTTCAGATCAGCATGGACTTATTCTTCTCAAGCTCACCTGTAACCAACGTTTTATTTAAGCCAAGAACATAACCGTATGTATCGTTTAAACACCTGTTTTTGCAGCGTCGTTACGAAGTGTTTTGTTTACTAACTCCCATATTTTATCTAAACTAATTAAATACTAAAGTATCATCAACAAAATGTTTGAACTATGTGAATGCAATTTAGCTACTTTGCATGTTGTAGCTTATATTTCTAAAACTAAACAAGGTTTGATATCCTAGAAAATAAAATACTTTACACACACCCAAGATGGGCTTTGCTCTTTTAAAATATATATTCAACATTAAAAATTCACTTCGAAGACTCGTGAACGCTTCATTGGATTATCTTTGAGGTCAAGTTCAATTAATAATTTACCATTTTTTGCTATCAAACACGTATGTACGTACCTTTATTTAATTTTGACGTGTCAAAGGCGACGACTTCGGTCGAAAATCGCAGATTTACCGAGCTCCATTAAGACACTGACAATATACCGCGCCGAAACCGAACCGATTTCGCGCTTTAGGTCTGGCGGACTGCTTAGGAAAAATAAAGATACGCCGAGACTTAGCGGTTGTTGCATGTTGCAAAAAAAATCGACTTAAACTCAAACATAACTTTAGTTTTCGAAAATCTTTGAATTGTAGCACAATTTTACCAAGGGTCATGTATGTTGGCAAGTAATACATATAAAATAAAAACTATAACATAAAACAAATTATATACAATAATAAGGTCAAAATAAGAGGTTAGTTTACTATTTCACACTTGTATCGGTATTTTTTTTGCGTATTTTTTTGGCAAATTGGCAACAAGTTCTCAAAAATTTGTTCAATAAAAACATGTACTATTTTCGCAGCTTGACTACTACTAAATTTGTTAAATTTTTAACCCTGTCTCTTGTTTTCGCCTTAACCATTCGTTATGACGACGGTCTGTAAGAAACTGTTGTTGTTTGTTTTTTGGTGTTAAAAGTAAAAATATGAGTTGAATTGTTGTTGTTGTTTGTGTTGTTGTATTGAGTTGTGTTTACTATAGGGTACTAACATAAACTACAGGTAGTAAAAACATGAGAACCTATGCGATAAAAATGTACAACGGGATCAAAGTTTATGCCGTAAAGATTAGGTATTCAACCCTGTCGGAGCGCAATTAACATTGTGACTTCCGTAGAGTTACAGCTCTATTGTGTCCATGTTTTAAATGAAATTCAAGCAACCATGTAATTTACCTACATATAAATTGGTACACACATTAATATGTTCGGTTCTAGGCTTTCTTAATAATAATTAACTGAATAGTTAATTATTTAACCTTAAAGTGAAATCAATCATACACACACCACACACTAACTAAAAATTTACTTATTACTTGTACCGGCCAGCGCAAAAATCCTCTCCTGGATTTTCAGTTGAAAAACCAAGTCTTTTCGGTCATTATCATCGTTGCTTGGTGTTAATGATATTAAAAAAGAAACTAAAAAAAAAAAACATTTTTATTTGTACACAACGTCAGACAAAACTGTAAATAACAACAAAACATCAACATTGCATGTCAAGGCCTCCACATTTGTCTGCCATAGGTAGTTCTAATTACACCTATCAACCTACCTATTTAGGTTCCAACATGGGAACCAACATCTGGCTCAAAGGTTGGTCGAGAACAACCAATCATTGATCGGTTCCTGAATGCTAGATTGGTGTGTGTTTAGTATTTATAATTAGGTACAGTTGATTCATTTTAACATAGTAATAGTGGTCATTGGATTTTTCCTGATTTTTATTTTTTAGTTTCGATGTATGTATTGACTGAAAGTCAATACATTCATCGTTAATACATACAAATTGAAAGTCAATACATACATTTTGTCAATATATACATCGTTTTTTTTAAAAATTAAAAGATAACAATGGATTCAGTGCGGCTTTATTTTTGTTTTTAAAAGAAATAATGACGAAACAGTGACGACGATCTGTTTAGGTACTGTAATGTTATGAATGTGTTCAATAAAGTTGAATTTTTCACTTTTGCTGAAGTAAATAGGCCCGAGCTGCTTACCAAAATAACAAGACCTGACTTTTTGGGGTCCATTACACTTAAAAATAAATACAAAGTCAAAGTCAAAGTCAAATGATTTATTTCAACTAGACCAATAAAGGCACTTTTGAACGTCAAATTAAAATAAAATAAAATAAAATATTATAGTGACTCTAGTCGTCCGTTCGCAAAAGGTAGATTCTTATGGAGAAGAACGGACAAGAAACTCCATAGTTACTCTTTTCAAAAATAAGCTTTACAATATTTGCATACATTAATCAGTTGATTATATGTGAGGACGATGCTCCCAAAAAAACACTTATGTACTACTAGTAGGTACAATAAAGAAATGCCAGCAGAGGTAAAATTAATAATTTTACTAGTAAGGGAACATAATACTCACATACGTACAAATTTTTGCAACTATTGATTTATATGATCAGTGTGTGTGTTAAATTAAATATGAAAATCAGTAAATACACCTGTTTACATAGTAAATATTAATACAATAAACACAAACATATCAACCAGTTTCACAATGTCTACTACACCCTAGATTGTCCTATGGAGCAGGACTAGCATGTTTCCAAGCATTCTTATCTTGAATATAATCATCTAATTTGTAATATGCTTGTTCACAAAGTGTCTTTTTTACACACGTTTTAAATTATAATTTTAATTATATTTAATGTGAATTTATTTTAATTATATTTAAAATACATTCTACCAAAAGCCAACAATGTGTAACAGATAAGGGTTGCAGAATATTTAGTACCTAACTGTCTTATTAAACTTCCAGAAGACTATCAAACGTTATATAAAACGAGTTCGAAAAGTTATAAGTACAAATCAAAACGTTTCTTTACACAAATGTATACTGTATAAGTGTAAGCATGTACGTAATTGTTATATTTAAAACATTGCTGTCGTAAAAAGTAAAATAAAAGACGGCTCGATTACGAGATTTACGTCGTATGGCAAAAATCAAGTGTAACTATAGATTAAGTACTTTAAAAATAAACAAATTAATAATAATATTTTAGTTTGGTGGGTCGCCTTGAACGATTTTGCAATACTAAAACGCAACAATTATACTGTGAATATTTTAAAAGGATTTATTTGTTTGGGTCTCTGCAGATTTTTAACCAACTGCCAAGTAAGGGTTATTTTTTACGCGCGTATCTTGTATGTTGTGTTGGTTTTATTTAAGCAAACTTTATTTCCTTATTTGATGTTTTCAGCACAAACAATATTATCCAAATGCAATCCTAATGATATTGTTATTACTACCTTAAATATGGTGACTTAAATATGGTTGCGAAAACCTCAATTAAATTTAGTTGCTATGCGATTTTCCGCTGAAACGTTTTTTTTTTTCGAAAACTGCAGAGAAAATACATTCACAATAGCAAAAGGTTGTCAATCCTCTGTTTTAAAATAGGAAACAAAAAACTGTGACGTAAACAAAGAGCCAACTGCCAATGAACGAACAGTTATTAATTACAGCAGTTTTTTGTTTTGTTTTTATTTCTGTACGGTCACTTGAAACCGCCAGTCTTTCAGAATGCACGTTATACGGTTTGATATTGTTCGCTCTTTGAATTTGGTTTAAGAATAACGGAATTTCGGTTTGGGGCTGTCTGGTATTTTCTTTTTTTGTGGGTATGCTATTTTCAAAGCGGGAATGAAGGATTTTATTACGTGGTCGAAAGTTTGCGTTCATGAAATTACTAACTGGCTAGTCCATTAAGAGCCCTATCACAGAATTGCGTTTTCACTCACAAAACTGCTGACTCATCGCATTATGTGTAATTTGGCAGTTGCAATGATTTATTTTATGAATATTTATTAAATTATAATTTTTTATGAACTATGGTTTATTTTGGTATAAATTTTACGTAATAACATAAATATATTAAGGAGAAATTTACAGTTAATTCTGAGCGTTTTAAGAAGTTTTAATGGATTTGAATGGGATTTGTTTACGGACATTCCATCCTTATTTCAAATTTCTGAGGCCGTTATAAACGAAACCACTATATAAGGAATATTATGATATATTTTTCATTTCATTTGGTTAGTACAGTAGTTCAATCCACGAGCTCGAAAAATGCCGTCGCATTTTTCAAGAGAAACTTACTTTAGAATTTTGGCTTTTTACAAATAGATAAGAGAAAAATGCGAAAAGTGAGGCCGCTTTGAATATATTAATAACTATTATCAACTACCCAATAAGCCAAAATTGACTAAATATTTCAGTTTCTGAGAATAAGAAAGCCAAATTTGGTCATTTTATGTAAAAAACACAGTTTTATTGTAATAGGCCTCTTAACTAATGGTTTTGACTACTATGGGTACTATACGAATAGTTTAAATACTAGACTATCTGACCCGTGCAATTTCCTCCTATTTTATTAACAACAAAAAATATTTACCAAACCAAGAGGCATTTTCGAGCCCTTAAATATTAAAGAGTCTTAACTCAGAAGTTAGCCTGAGTCCATGCCGAAGGTCCGCAAAGACAGTCGTAAAATTAAAAGCGCTTAATAATTGAAGTAAACGGCACTTCGAACTTCTACCAAAGTTTGTTAGGTACCAGTTTAATAAACTATTTGGCACAAAAAGCGAAGTTGGCCGGACGGAGCGAAGCGATTTTCGCCAAGTCACTTCACTCACCACTCCGGGTATATTTTACAAGTATACTTCAGGTACTTATAAAGTCCTTGCTAGGTTTTTAAGGGTACTTTTGAAAAGGAACCTGGAGTAAAATATATTGTTGTGTAGAGCCGTTTTCAGGATAAGTGAAATGTAAAATATGTAAGGTAGTAAATGCTATATATAATGTAGGCTGGCATTTCGAAATTGCTCTGAAAATCGTGGACAAAATTTTTTTCGTTTTCGTTTTGGGATATGTGACAAACTTACCATCGCTGACAATCATCGCAAGTTGGCTACAAGGCAAGTGATGCTATGGGCTGTTGAAAATTAATTCAGCAAATAACTATGAGAGAAGACGAAATGACACTGAACAGTTTCAGTAACGAACTACTTTAAAATATCTCGCATCCAATGTGATCGTAAAATCTCGCATAAAACTAAAAATGAAGCGAAATACTTCCAACCATCGATCCCTTTGTCTAAACTCGTCAGTCAAGAGTTCAAGGCCACATAGTCAATTTCCCCGACTATTCCCCCAAATGGGGCTGACATAGCATATAATAAAATTACGCTTTAACATCCACCAAGTTTGGGGGACCATCCGCATAACTTACATAGTTCTAAAGTTTTTACGATATCTTGCGGGTAACAAATAATAAATTGAAAAATTTCACTGCTCAAGTTCGTGCAAAATTTTATTTATTTTATGATTTGGAACCTGAATTAGGAACTGGCTCGTATAAAAGTTATGGATGTCCAGAGGTTTGCTTATTTTTCTTCTTTTAGTTTATTTCAATATTTCAAAAAGGTACGGTCCTCCCTAATGATGAGGTGTCTTCACATCTACAGGATGATAATTATTTCAATCTTTCAGGGAGGGTGAAAATCTTCTCATGATCATTTGTATAAGTAACTTTTACTATAGACTAACCTTGACAATTATTTAACTCTGTCAAAACATGTGATTATAATTAATGTATTACACTTTTTTTCTTATTTTATTTCCATACCTAGTTCCTAAATTACTAGCTAGTAATTAGTAACCTTCTAGTCCTTTAGAGATTGCCAGTAAATAACTTGCACTAGGCGAAAAAAAATTGACTTACTCACAACACACTCTAAAACCTCTGATTTACTCTACCGACTCGTTAACATAATATCACAGAAATGAAAATGCGTATTCCCCAAATCGTCATTTTTATAACAACATAATGCGTCACATTTCAAAAGCCCCCAAAGATTTTGATGGGGGCCGCTGTCATAAATGACGAAACTCGACAACATCCGTGTTTGGGGACTGATGGCAATAACGTTTATTTTGCCTTTTTTGTGGAAATAAAAGGTGTCCCTACCCCAAAATGTGTTTACCTTTGAATAATATTATTTTTTATTTGAAAAATTTATTCTTTTCATAAAAAGTTAATTTAAGAAAGCCACAGCGTCGCTGTAAAATGATAACCTCGTATGTCCAGAGATCCAAACCTCACAGGAAATGAAAAAATGGTTAATTTCGTCAATGTTTAAAATAAGTAAGAGGTTTTCGTTTTACTCCAAAGATGCCACTTGTAATCATAATTATATTGGGTTCACGGTGTCGCCGTATTAGAAAATATGTGGATTTCATTCGATTTTTTACAAAAAAAAAAGATTTTTTTTCTATATTCAGTCTCTTTAATAAAAAAATGCATTATTCAAAATAGAGAATTTCAAATGTAGAATGAAATTCCAGCAGCCAGTAATAAAAATATTTAACACGTTATAAAATGTTTTAATGCTGAATTTCAATGAGACATGGTGTTTGAAATTATTTTTTGTTATTTAAATTATTTAGAAGCTGCGTTTTCATAAGTAATTTTCGGGTTTTTCTTTTGATATGTAAAGATTGAAATACATTTAGATTCCAAATTGAATTAGGGATTTAGGGTTCCGTACCTCAAAGGAAAAAACGGAACCCTTATCGGATCACTTTGTTGTCCTTCCGTCTGTCTGTCAAGACCGTTTAGCTCGGGAACGCATAAAGGTATCGAGTTGAAATAATAAAACCAAATACTCAAATCAATTGTGATTGAATGATAAAAAAATTAGTCTTTATTTATAAACAAATTTGTACGGAAACCTCGGTGGGCGAGTCCAACTCGCACTTGGTCGGTTTTTTTTTTGTTTTTATTAAGGAGAAAAACATATTTTGTACTTCCTAACAATGTTATATTTCCGATACCAGACCAGTAATTTATTTCTTTCAATAATTTTATTTTATAAGAAATGCCCCCATAAATATTTGGCGTTCAATTCTTAAGAAATATGCAGATCAACTCCAGTTTTAACAAGAAGTTCAGTTACTTGAAGAACTAGTTCCTTTTTACTTACCCTGTAAAAAATAAAGACTGGTGTAAACTAAATTAGATTTTCTCGTAATCACTGCAGTTCCAAGTGCTAAATTAAATTCTTCCGGCAATTTTAAGTCGGTTTGAGGAAAATAATCCGTCTCAGTGGAAGTCCTAGATCCGTTAATTGAAATTCTCTGAGAGACCAAACTATTTCTTTTTTGTTTTTAGTTAATGTGTTGTGTTAGTTGGATTGAAATTGTAAATCTTAGTAGCGGGAACACACATTGATATTCAAATGAAATAAATATACTGGAGAAATTAACATATCGGATAAAAAAAGAGAGATTATAGACTAAGCTTCATACATCGCTTTCAATAAATGATTAGTATAGATATAGGTAATAGTTATAATATCCAGATTTATCTATTAAAGACTCTCAAATATAAAACAAAATTAATTAAATCCAGCATAATATGTAGTTAATCCCCGATCAAATCTCAAGCTTAAAGATTTAAGAAATTCCCTCAAAGTCTCAAACTAAACGTACCTCTACAAAATTTATGTTTCAATTTTTCACTAAACTCCATACTAATTTAGAATTTAGTGGAAAATTGAAACTCTAAGTGAGTACTGAGTATATACCACAGCGTAGTGAATCAAATTTGCCGGCACCTCCATCCTATGAGATCAGCGTCTTGGAGATTTAATATTCGAAGCTTCACTAAAATTGGACTAAAACGTTTTGCCTTTATATTGGATGGGATCGTTGGCAGACTAAATTCGTTGACCCGACTTAAGAATAAATTAAATCAAGAACTTATTGGTTCGGGCTTTGAAATTGCTGTTGCATTTGGAGATGCAATAGTGCTTGAAATAGAAATGAACTGCTTAAGCCTTTTGCTGAGTAAAAATTTATTGGCAGTTTCTTTGTTTCTAATGGAGACAGAATACTCTGCAGGAGTGTTACGACCCAAAGGGTGTATTTTCAAATCTCGTACTTTTGAGCATTAAATGAAACGAATTTGCAAAAAGTGGTGTTTAGGTTTAAGTTTTGTATAGTAAAAACATGTTTTTCATTGTAGCGCAATCTATACTTAATATATAAAGCTGAAGAGTTTGTTTGTTTGTTTCCTTGAACGCGCTAATCTCAGATATATAATCTGGATAATCTACTACCTAGTCCAATTTGAAAAATTCTTTCAGTGTTAGATAGCCCATTTATCGAGGAAGGTTATAAGCTGTATATCATCACGCTAAGACCGATAGGAGCGGAGCAGACGAAGTTGCGCGGGTCAACTAGTTAACCGCCGAAAGAGAGCTTAAGAATTTTAGTTTTTACTAAAATTCTTAAGCTCTCTTTCGGCGGTACGGCAAAAATAAAAATGCATGAGAATTTCTGCGTGATACTACTCGTACATAGCTAATATTGCGGAATTTGTTCGAAAGAGTCACCACAGCACTGGAACGCAAAGGGCATTAGGAGGAACACGAATAAGTTTTAGTTAGTAAGAGTCTGATGCTCTCTTCCGCTCCGCCCAGAGCGGAAAAAGTCATTTGATGATTTTTCGTCCCAATCCGATACATTTTACGACTTTTTGACAACCGTTATCGCTCGCTAATAGATATAATCACAGATTGTCTTAATCCCTTTCAGCCATTTTGTAAAATGATTATCGAAAGCGACTCTCAGAATTCTCATTTTCTAGGTATATTCTTTTGTTTTTACGTTCAAGACTAGAAACTAACAAGGCGTAAAATGGCCCATATTCAACTCCAAAAGAACGATTATCATAGTAAATTGACTGAGAGACAGAAGTTCGGTCGACTTTGACACTTTGACCTTCAGTAAACTTTTCGAAAACGAAAATTTCTTCGAACAAAAAACTTTTTCTCTTATTTTCTGTGAGTCACAATCCAATTATCGAAAATAGGATCGAAGTGATGATTGTTAATTATGTCTGTCTGTCACAGATGTTCTTGTTCTATTTGTTTTTTGAAAAAGTTTAGGTATCACATCTTGTAATTTTAGTTTGTTGCCAACATTACGAGCGGAACTATTTCAGTCATTAGATGAAGGCCAAATGTTTGTGATATCCATAATTACCGGTTTTAGGGTTACCTGCTTGAGTGCAAAAACCATGTAATATGTGATTTTGTAAATTTTTTTTGCTACCTATTCAAACTTTTTAAAAGTAAAATCACAAATGTGTTTCAAGCTTTATTCAAGCAAAAGGTTGTCCAATTTTCGCTGTCCAAAATATTGTTACTTTTTCAATCGTACTTTTACTCTCCTAGGCATAAAATATGTTGAAAACTCACTTCTTTCTGACTAGACTTCTCTGTCTTTTATTTTTAGATTACTTCTCAAGTATTTTTCATTTTATTTGCTGTCCTACAATAAGTAACTTTAATGATTTGATAAAAAAAACTTTGATATTTTGTGATTTAATAATAGACTGACTGAAAACCTGTTGTTCAGTATTTCTTTTTATTGTAATATGTACTAACTTCTGCCCATGATTTTGCCCACATAGTATTTTGACGCTAAAATAATCCCAAAGAAATCAGTGCTCGTGATAAAAACAGTTTTAGCTACGCTCTACCATGTTCAAAATTTCGTTATTTTTTAAATATGAAAAAAAAACATTAGTAGGTTTGAAGAAGGCTCGTCACAAGTCCTACAACATTATCCCGACTAACTCCTTCATTAGCCGCTCGCTCATGACCACTTGTAAAGCTGATTTATTCTATTACATGCTCATTAGTTATGCGCGCACGCCATACCGGAAAGAACACTCGGAGTTTATAGGAGACAAGCACGATATACGCTCTGGGCAGAAAGTTTATTGTATTGGTATGCTCGGTAACAATGTTGTAGATTTCCTAACTGCGGGAGTGTGACATTATGAAACGGTCTTTTTCATTTAAGGCCGTATCTTTGAAATAAATGATAGCTCGAAAGCACCGATTTCATCTCCTGGCACCGCGCAGTCCCCGCATGCTTCCATGTGCAAAGTCCGAAATATCGAACCTAGCGCCACAACATGAAATTAATTCAAACCGCCAACTGATTCAGTGTTGCTCGCTCGCAAACTTCATAAACTTCTTCTGTCAAAATATTAACACAAATCAGCACTCTTATAAACAGTGATTTTAGACGTAGATAAAATATAATTTAATAAAATATCGAGCGACGAAAAATATTGACTTGTTTTAATACTCATTTTTTACAATCGTTGGTAAATTACATCATGTTTTGTATGGCCCCAAATTATTGATAAAACTACTAATTCAGTTGACAATTTAAGAATATGGCCATAATTGTGCGATAGAGATAGTACTAGAGACTTTTAAGCATACGGAAGGTATGGAGTAGACCAGTTGTATCAAAGTTATTTTTTTTCGCTTGGCTTTACTCACGTAGCCTTTGCCACAGAAACCGTGCATATTCCGGAGATTGTTTTGTATCAGTGAAAAATAAATCGAACGTCCTGTAAACATCGAGCTCCTAGGCATAGAGTTGACATCCAGTCTCAACTTCGGCGCCACCATCGAGTACAAAGCTCAAACCGCTGCCAAAAAGCTGGGCATCCTAAATAGGGTGAAGTGATACTTCAGGCCTGGACAGCTTTTAACCCTATATAAAGCGCAAGTCCGATCCTGCATGGAGTATTGTAGCCACCTTTGGGATGGCTCAGCTAAGTATCAGCTTGCCGCGCTTGATTCGGTGGAACGCAGAGCTAAGAGGCTCATCGGTGACGTAAAACTGGTGGATGCCAAGCTGCATAGCTTGGCTCATCGCCGTAAGGTTGCCTGCTTGTCGGTCTTCTACAGATTGTACTTCGGTGAGTGTGCCCAAGAACCCCACGACGCACTGCATCTTACCATCACTACCTTGTTGCTGTTCCATCAACTCGCACTAAGCGTTTCCAAACTTCTTTTATAAAGCGCACAGCAAAGAAGTGGAACTCTCTGCTTGCGTCCGTGTTTCCAAACGCTTACAACCCTAATCTCTTCAAAGTTAGAGTGAACAGGCTCCTTCTGGGTAAGCTCGCTCCATCGTAGACTTTGTCTCGGTCATCTCTGACCTAGACTAGAGTCAAGAGCAAACCCATCACAAATAAATAAAAAACATATATTTTTAACTCTTTATCATATTAGTTGAGTTCAATACCTAGTTAACCAGTCATCATCATCATCATCATATCAGCTGAAAGACGTCCACTGCTGGACATAGTTAATCAGTATTAGACCCTAAATGCCGGTTGGTGTCGGCCGGTGCCGTATGGTGCCGTAAAAGAATAATACCATCCCATCACTTCCTATGGGTGTCGTAAGAGGCGACTAAGGGACTCGCCAGAGAATGGGCAGCAGCGTTCTCTGTAAAACTCAACCATACACTGCGATCGCCAACCCGCCTGCCAAGCGTGGCGATTATGGCAACCCCCCCCCCCCCTTTTGGGGGAGGCCTATGTCCATCAGTGGACGTCTTTCGGTAGATATGAGACCCTAAATGTGATGCAATGACCCTTTTAGTAAAGTTCCATCGGAAGTATACATGAGCACCGCTGCTATTATATGCGGCATTCCAAATCCGGGACTGAAGGATAACCCTGGTTCCATCCTCAGGCCCATATTGCTAAGTAGTAAATAGTTTCATACTGATTGTTGTTTCATCCACGGAACATCTTCAAGACTTATACCAAATCATGGAAAAATACTTGTAATAAACTACTTGACCGTCACTGGAAGCTTTCATATGAGATGGCATTTCCGTTTCCCATCGATTTCTTACCAGTTTTCATACTTTTATCCCTCTATACTTCCGGCTCAGTGGCACCACCTGGTGGTTGCAGGTAGTTTTTAGTTTTCGTAAAAAAGTGGCACACCATTTTTATTCACACGTTTCGCGAGCATGTCAAAATAACTGTACAAATATTACAAAAACTGGGGTCGAAAAATCTGTTGTTTCTCCTCAAAAAAATAATTTATTTAGGGATACTATAGAAACCATGGGAAAATAAAAAAAAATAGCACTCCGGGAGTGCCGGCAGAAGTGAAAACTTTAGTATTAACGTTGTGTTTAATTATAAGTACAAAAATACTATCATTTATGAGGTAGAATACAATGTTTATTTATTGCGCTATCGTACACAAATATGACAATTTACATGTTATTATTCATAATATTATATCGTTATTTATTTATATATTACATTAATTTTTATCTCTTAGAAAAATCAACTTTCATCCATAATTTCGTAATTCCGTAATTTCGTATCCTTGGATACGCGTGGCACGCTGTACATAAACACAGACGGACATTCGCGCAAGCGCCCTGTGCCGCCTAAGCGGAGCAGCACACTCAGGCACGGTAGAAAGAGTGGGAGATACTAGTTCCTCTCCCTTCCCCTCGATCTTACGCTTTTTCGATCAGCATCACGTGACCCTGACGCGAGTCCGTCTTACGCTTTTTCGATCAGCATCACGTGACCCTGACGCGAGTCCGTCTTACGCTTTTTCGATCAGGTCACGTGTCCTGACGCGAGTTTAAGATTTTATACCCATTACAGAAAAAGTGCTCAACGCCGCTAAAGAAGTTTTCACTTCAAAAATCCTACCAAAAGAAAAGATTCAGGACATCATTACAAAGATAAATCAGGCTATCAGGATAAATCAGGATAAATAAGGCGAACAAGAGCGGTTAACTTTGAAGGAGTTGCAGAAAATAGTTGGACTTATAAATTTTGCCAGTTTTGTTGTCCCTCGGGGTCGGCTCAATCATCGACAGTTACTAATGTTCGTAAATTCGCTGCCAGTCCTGCCATCAAAGACCTACCCACTACCACAAGGTGTCTTAGAGGAACTAAACTGGTGGGCCCAAAATTGTCAAAGGTTCATTGTCAAGGACCCCTTCAGTATCCTCCTCCAATAAATTTTCTGACGACAGATGCGTCGGATCAAGCGAACAATTTAGCTCTGTCAGGAACTTGGTCGCAAGAAGAGAAAACGCTGTATTGCAATGAAAAAGAAATGCTAGCAATTTTATATGCTCTTCAGAACCAAGTTCATTGGCTTCATCAAACTTCGCTCCTCATTCAAAGCGACAACAGAACTGCGGTCACCTACTTACGAAAGGAAGGACGTACGAGGACATTATCCCTGTTGGAAATAACCTATCGAATTCTGAATTTGTTAGACCAACATCAGATACACTTCAACATACACTTCATTCCGGGGAAATACAACAATCATGCGGACCATTTATCGCGCCTTCGCCAACCTCCAGAATGGCATTTACTACCGACTTGTGTTGAAACAATGTTTGCAAAATGGGGAACCCCAATAGTAGATCTATTTGCCTCGGCGACTGCTCACGTAGTGTACAATTACGTGTCCCTAGATCTGAGAGATCCTCAAGCTCTGTTACACGATGCCTTCAGTGCCCCATGGAATAAAGAGCTCGCATCGATATTCCCACCACCTTTCCTAGTCCCCAAAGTCCTGTCTCACTTAAAACAGTCGATAGGAATATTCCTATTAGTAGTACCTCGATGGGAGAGGGTATTCTGGCGTGCCGATCTCAAAGCCCGACCGCTCGCAGCTCCTTTAACTCTGAGAAACCTACAGAGATACCTAATAGACACGTCGACGGGACTCCCACCACCGCAGCCGTCGAGAACATTGTGCTCGATGTTTGGAAGTGTGGGGGTGGTCCGACGCGATAAAGACATGGAACATCATCATCACCATCATATCAGCCGAAAGACGTCCACTGCTGGACATAGGCCTCCCCCAAGCGTCGCCACAACTACCGGTCCTGTGCGTCTCGCATCCATCGGCTACCCGCGACCTTCACCAGGTCATCGGTCCACCTTGTGGGAGGCCTTCCAACGTTACGTCTTCCGGTACGCGGTCGCCACTCCAGAACTTTTCGGCCCCATCGACCATCTGTTCTGCCAGCAATGTGCCCTGCCCACTGCCACTTTAGTTTGGCGATCCTTCGGGCTATGTCGGTAACCTTGGTTCTCTTGCGAATATCATCATTCCTGATTCGATCACGCAAGGAAACTCCAAGCATTGCCCTCTCCATTGCCCTTTGAGTGACTTTGGGCCTTCTGATGAGGCCCATTGTAAGCGACCACGTTTCAGTTCCGTATGTCAACACTGGCAACACGCACTGATCGTAGACTTTCGTCTTGAGACACTGTGGTATGTGGGACGAGAAGATACCGCGCAACTTCCCGACGCTGCCCAGCCGAGTCGGATTCGACGGTTGACCTCTTTCTCGAAGTTAGCCCTGCCTAGCTGGACCGTTTGTCCTAGGTAGACGTACTCGTCTACAACTTCAAGTGTAAAGTTTCCGATCTTGATGGGAGTGGGTGCTACATCTAAACCTGCTTCACGTACAGCCATTGCAGGATGGGTAAAGACCCTGTTTCGGGAAGCTGGCATTGCAGCCACACCAGGTAGCACCCGGTCTGCTGTAGCCTCCAAAAGCTGGTTTCAAAATTATCCTCTCGACGAAATCTTGGCACGTGGAAATTGGCGTTCAGCTAATACATTCCAGCAGTTTTATTGACGAGAAATAATGAGAAGTACTGATTCACAAAACGTCACACAATTTTTCAATCCAATTCATTAACATTGCTAAATAAAAACGTTGTTTACCTAGAACAGATATTCTTAAATTGGTTGTTTATGATTACAATTTATGATTTCTTATTAAAAAAAAGTGTTAATTATATTTCTAAGTTACACATAGTAGTTACAGATAAAGTTTCTAGAAAGTACACTTATCTATGTACTTTCATTGAATTGCTTTATACATTTATTTAAATAAATGCATAAATTATTAATTACAACTTTGTTTAAATTCTCTTCTATCTCTCTTCTTTCTTGCTTTATCACATTGGCCTACAGTATAGCACCAGGCGATAATAAACAGATCTCATTAGAAAGCTTCCAGTAGGGTAAGTATTTTAAGATGCGTTTTATTTCAGGTAAAACGCTGATATTGTATTGTACTGTTTTTCTCTTCGTAAACTATACCTACCAAGACTTTTGATAGGTTGGAATGGTGGAAAAATGTTAACCTTATTCTGATGTTTGTAATGTTTATTGCGTAAAAGCGAAAGAAAGTAAGTGTTTTAAACAAATTTGGAAGATAAAAATAAAAAAATAATGTGTAATTTTTTCGCCGACTTTATGAGAAGGCTTGATTTACATACTGTTTTATTGGCGATATATCTAATGAGACGTTGAAAATGCGTCATAACTAACTTAAAGCTTTGAAATTACGTCATTGTCAATTAAATTGAACTTGCTAATATTTTATTTTTACAAAAATATGTCTGTGGTACGAGATGAAGTAAGGCTGAAATGATGAGGGATAAAGAGTCACAAAATATCAAGAGCCCAGAATTATGATAAATTAAAATTGGCCTAACAACTATTACAACATCACATTGATTTAGATTTATAACATTAGTAGGATTAAATATTTTTCATTTATTTCTGGTAGGTACTTCTAAAACCCACGCAGAAAAGTCGGGGTAAAAAGCTAGTATTTACTTAACACATTTTTCACAATTCAAAAGCGACTCCATAATTTTCCCTAGGCTTGTTGCCTTTGATATTTAACACATTCTTGACACATTGATGTTTGACGTATTTCAATCCTAAAATGAAAACATTTATTTAGCGTGTGTCTTGAGTTAAAATGTAAGAATAACGCTGTATAAACAGACACTCCAATATAGAAAACATAATGTTTACCCAATATTGCTCTGTGTGATGAGAACATTGGAGGATACAGTACGTATGTACAAGTAAAGGTGATGACTTGGAGACGTTATTTTCTTCAAGCCGTTGCTATTCATTTCCTGGTAAACGAGTCCATTGTCGCCTTCAGGTAGGAAGTCCCAACGACGTTGTACTTAATTTAGTTTTGCTCTTTTATTTTATACCAATTTTATACTTATTTCAAAAATTAGTGTGGATAGAAAAATATTGCGTTTTATATTGTTCAAGGTCATAAAAACACACATTCACATGGTGCAGACATTTTTTAACACTAAATTTATCTATAAACGGCTAAACTATTAGCATTTACTGTAAAAAAATATATTGATATTACGAAGATCTGACAGCTCCGATTTGCAGAAAAGTGATACAGGTCCTGCCTGCAAGAGCTCCACCGAGCATCTGAAGAACTGAACAAATGAGAGAGATGCAAATACTTTTGCAAGGCAAAAGATGAGATGAAGATAATAAGAGTGTAGCTCGGAATAAAAAAACGTAAGTGCCAAAATAAATTTTCGGATTTGATAACATAAAAGTATTATTATATCGAAATCTGTTCAGTTGAAACCTCGATAAGGTTATTTCATATGCTATAAGGTTATTTTTATAGGATCAATCTAAAGCGTTGCGTCTTGTAGCTAAAAAAAGTGAAAAGATATTTCGAACTTTGTGATTTTTTTCTATCGAGAAAATTTCTTCGTATCGTGTATTCCTTCAGTTGGATACTAGATCATAAAGTCAAAAAGCATATACCGTAATCTCACATCCCTGTGCGAAGTACCTAACAAGATACGTTAAAACGAAAAACCGCCTTATTCTAAAGGTATCCCCTTAAAATGTAGGTGCACTTCATTTTTTGGGTTCCGTATCCGAAGGGTGACCAACGGAACCCTATTACTAAGCCTCCGCTGTCCGTCTGTCCGTCCGTCCGTCTGTCTGTCAGCGGGCTGTATCTCAAGAATAAGTAGACTGTTGAAATTTTCACAGATTGTGTATTTCTATTGACGCTATAACAACAAAGCAGCCGTATGGCGTATGGCGTCGGCCAGCCGTATGATGTCGGCCAGTGCCGTAAAAGAATAATACCAACTCATTACTTTCCGACTAAGGGACTCGCCAGAGAATGGGCAGCAGCGTTCTCTGTAAAACTCAACACCATACACTGCGATCGCCAACCCGCTTGTCAAGCGTGGCGATTACGGCAAACCCCCCTTTTGGGGGAGGCCTATGTCCAGCAGTGGACGTCTTTCGGCTGATATGATGATAATGATGATGATAACAACAAATGATAAAAATTAAGGTTTATGGTACGGAACCCTTCGTGTGCGAGTTCGACTCGTACTTGTTTATTCGTTAAATAAAGTGCTACATCTAAACTGGTACGTATTATATAGATGTTAAATAGTTTGTTTAGTAAACCCTACCTCCTTATAATACTATGTATAAATGTGAAAGTTTGTGAGAGTGGATCTAATGTAGGATACTCTTTCATCAAAAACTAATGAACTATCGGAATAACTGTCTCCGTGGTCGAGTGATTTAGGCATTTGCCTCGTGACCCGGTGGTCGTGAGTTCGATTCTCACGGGAAGCATACTTTGTAAAGTTGTTTCCAGTTTGGCTAGGACATTGCAGACTTGAATTACCTGATTGTCTGATTTAAGATGATTCCATGCTTCGGAACGCACGTATAAGCCGGTGGTCCCGGCCGTCAAATGGCGGTCGTCAAATAAACCATGTCAGTGGCCCTTGAGGCAGTTTAGAAAATCTGATACTAGGGTGTGGTGGGGTAGAATTACACTAGGGTGCAGAATAACACATGGGTTATAATTTATATTGTAGTATTATGTTTTGAATACTAAAAGAAACGAACTATTCAAAGGAACGACTACGAAAACTGTTTGGTTTGCTACATCTTTGTATTTGTTCAGGATCATTAACTGCATTGATGTTCTTAAAAGGTCACATTATTTTGGCCATTGCCACGGGGCTTTAAACTTTAAAAACGATCCTGTCAGCTCAATTAAACAATTATTCGTACGTAACTTGAGCGTTATTTCTCCCCAAATCGTTCACATAAAACGATCTTTGATCTCAGTTTCTAAAAGCCTAATTTTTCGAAACGATATTGAAACCATAATCCAAGTCTATATTCTATTCACGCTCGAGCCAGAATTCTTAATTCTTTTTAAGCCTAAAAGTATTGTGAGTTACGCTGCTAACCTGACCTCATTACCATTTAAAAAAAGTGGAAAAGGTTAGGTTCTCTCAATAACCAAATATCTAAAAATCAATACTGAACAAAGCCATATCAGGTAAAAGAAAATTTTATCGTGTCTATAAAGATTAAGGTCTTATCTAACTAGGCATGTTCGTCTCGCAGCGCCATTTTAATGGCCCACTCGTAAAGTTTTGCAGGCGTGGCTCAACTTTTGATGGCTGGCTTTAATTTATTATGGCATGTATTAAATTGAGTCCCAAATAACACATTTCCTAAAAATTCTTGTCAATCGTCTTTTTATATAGTGATCGTTTTTTGTGATGTCCTTTAGAACACCAATCAATTGAGTAGCGCTCGCCGCTCATTTTCTTTGCTCACCCCACATTTTCTTTGCTCGCTCAGCTCGCGCTTGCTTTGCTTTGTTCTGCTAACTTTTCCTAGCCTATTTAGTCAAACCTAATTAAAAGATCAGAAAGCCGAAAAAGGAAGTTTTGTAAAAAGGCGACCATCAATAGAAGATTAAAATGTTTTACTGGATGTATTCAATATTCCTCATATACGGCATCCGTAAATAGGTGCGATGTGACTTTGCTTCAACGACGCGAAAATACTTTTTAAATAACTTAATTTACGAACAAATTATTCGTATAACAATTTTATTAGAGAATACCTTCCCTGTATTATTCTATATTTCGTCAAAAGATTATTTGATCATCTGTTTACACACTATTGAGTCGCGTTACTAAACTACGTGCTTCGGAGAATAGTTTTACTGTTCAGTTGGCTTTCAGCGCAACTTTGTTAATAACATGTTGGACATTCGCGGCATTTTATGGCCCCTGTTCGAATACATTATTGTATTAAATTGTTACTTTCATTTTGTTTTGCGCTGAAAGCTGTGTCTATTTCATATCCCTTCATCCTTTGTATTTTCAGTTTAATTCTTTTGTTTCAATTGTTGAAACTTGTTTTGATTGGTTAAAATTAGTTAAATATCTGTTACCATTTGTTTTATATGCATGAAATGCAAGGGTATTAGGGTTTTTTATATTTTAAATATCTAGACAAACGGCAGCATGCCAAGTCGAACATTGAGCCTTAATTTATCTTATTTCAGGATTATCTACAGAACTTGGTGCCCATTTAGACCTCAATTCTTTTTTTGCTAAATCTACAATCACGAATATTATTAAAATTGAACTTTTTGGCTCCCTTTTTCACATTTATGTTTTTGATGGGATTATACTTACTAGGTCGTATTCCAAAAAAATAAAAATGTGCCCAAAGTAGATAGATAGTGGCGGGTTCGTTATTATTGCCTTTAATACGTAAGGTCTCACTGATGTAATTTTAATTGAAAACCGTATAGTTTTCTTTATTCAAATCGAAAATGAAATATTATCTTCGATTTTAGTGCTACCATTGTACTTTCAAGTTCTTTCCTACATAGGTTCTCTTTTACTCAGAATCTGACGTTATATTTCGATATACGTGAAGTTTCAAGTCAATACCAATTTAAACTTCAGTACTGCATAGTTCTCCATTTCAATTGTAGATCTTGTTAGCAACTATATTGTTTTGTTCTAAATTAATGTTAGTATAAAGTTATTGTTAGTAGTTAGTTAATAGAAATTAGGAATGCCGCTGTATCTGTGAAACAAAGGTTGACAATTGTTTTAGTTTACAGAATTTTGTTTATGATTCACGTCCAACCAAATTGATGTATTTTGTAAGTTTAGTTTATTTGTTACTTAAAGTTATTATTGTTTTCTTTTCTTTGTATATATTGAATGTTGTAGAAATGAAAGAGATTCTATTTGCCGAGAGCGCACTTTAGTCATCATCATAATCATTTCAACCGAAAGTTCTTAAAAAAACCTTAAAAAGCACTAAACATTGTTTAAGTTAGAGCCCAAGTATACACCTGTATTATACTGGATACGTGTCTTTTTACCCAACTGCCCCAAATACAGGGGTTATAATATAAGTATCTGTTTTTGGGGTTGGCGTATCCATGTGGATAAAAACCCCGTGTTAAATAAAAAGAGTAAAAAAAAGTATTTTTTTGTTTATATGAGATTGTATAATATTATGTTTGATTATATATCACGTGGAAACGGGGAGAAAATCCTTATCTAATTAGGCTTCCCAGAAACGTCATCACATCGACCAATCCTGTGCGTCTCGTATCCAGCGGTTGCGCTTAAACTTTATTGTCCGATGTCCGCCCGTCTGCCAGTCGGTTAAGAGGAAATGCTAGCAGCGAGACTTTGTATGTGAAAAGTCATAATTCGAGGTTTGGCTCTCGACTGTTTTCTCCTCCAATTTTGGACCGAATTAAGAGATATTTCTCAAACTGAATAAGAGGGATATATGTTGTGTCCCTATGTCCTAGTCCTAGTCTACTCAGCCAGTTGTAGCTCAAAAAAAAATATCAAGCTGTAAAATACAGCCATATGCGACATATTTTGATAAAAATATTATACCTGCCTTTGATCTAGAATCAAGAAACTTGGCAAGAAACAAGGTCTCATACCGCAAGTACCTATAGAAAAAATTGTTTACGAGTTCTACATTAATCAGATTAAAGGAATATCAGTTTTTATTTACGTACCATCAAAATATTAATTAGCTTTTAACGTACCTAGCAACTATTTTAGTCAGCCAGTGTAATGTGGCTTCATATTTATTTTTACCTCGTCTAAGCAGGGTAGAATAATGTATGAAAATCATCACCATCATCATCATATCATTCGCGACCCTCACCACGTCATCAATCAACCTTGTGAGAGGCCTCCAACGCTGGATCTTGCGGTATGAAAATTAGTGATGGGTCGTTGAAGGTTTTTCCGTCAACGAAACGTTAACGTTGAATTGTGTTTGTGAACTAGTTGATCAACTAGTTAATTTCGTCAACGAGTTAACGTGTTACGAACGTCAACTTGCATGAACGATAAACGCCTAAACGCTTTTATTAACGTATGTTGTTGTAATGTTAATTTACGAACAATTTGATGCAGTTTGCGGGAGTTTTATTGTTAAAGAAATATAATTTACGTACGTTGAAAATAACAAAACGAGTTGAATTCATAAACGTCGTTGTCTCGTAACTCGTTGACGAATTCAACGAGTTAATTTGTACACCGTCAACGTTAATCCCGTTGAAGAGACATCAACGTTGATTCAACTAGTTCGTTGATTCAACGCCCATCACTAATGAAAATACCTACATATTAATAATAGTAAAAGAAAAACTCAACTTGTAATTAGTGTGAGAAGTAGTTAATTTTTTATAAAGACTGATTACGGTTTAACAAACAACCCATTAATAATGTACCTATTTTTATTATTATTATAATGCTTTAGTTATTATAAATGATTGTGCAGTACTAAGTAGGCGGGCAGTTAGAAAAGAGTTATATAAATCATTTGGGTCATAACTTACAAGCATATATTTATAAAAAGGTCTTGTAATTACTAAGCCTTTTTATAAAACTCGATTCTAGTAATTATAGTGCTAATAGTTGGAGTGCAATATTACCTAAAAATTAAAAAAAAAAGAATATTAATCAAAAATGGTTTAAGTTGACTTTAGCTGCAGAAAATAACATAAAAAACAATTTTACACAGTAAATTCATCAGTTTTTTTTTTTATTTAGGTTTACGTGCAAGCGTGCTCCATCTTCGACCACATCATCGCTTACCATCAGGAGGAACAGTGGTCAAACACGTGCCTATCAAAAGTAAAAAACGCAAACATTTAAGTAAGCGTATCAAGACGTCACCTCAGCACATTGTACTTCAAGAAATCTAAACTTTAAAACGTTTGTAGATTAATGAAGTGTGGTGTAAGATCACACCTCGTTCCTTCTCATACGAACACTCCAACGTAACAGGAGCAAAATGTAGTTTTATATTCGTTTAGTATACGTATAACATATTTCGATTTAATTTTAGTTTAGCTTCAATTTTATCATTCATTTAGCCAAATCAATACTCTCATTATACGATTTATCCAAATTCATTCAAATAGAGAACGCAGAAATAATAGGCTAGTTTGTTAATTGGCAATATTGTTTGATCGAGTACTGATCGGCAGCCGGTCTTTCGGGTAAACTTTCCTTGGTCAATCGTGCTTTCGACTAAACTTTTTTTCGTGCGAACGATCATCCGGCCGAACATTCTTAGTCCGAACGACCATTCGCCCGCACGTTTTTCGCATTGTAATTCGGGCAATCATGACACACCCATAATTTACTCTTACGTATATACTTCTATAGTAATATTATAAGAGGAAAGATATTTTTGTTTGTTTGTTTGTACCGAATGCGCTCCGAAACTATTTTAACCATTTTTTCACCAATAGAAAACTCGAAGTGCTAGTCGTCAATAAAACCATAAATAGCCGACTGTACAGAAGAGTTATTAAGATTTATTATCTTAATACACAGCATTAGGTATGTAGATTCTTAGAACAAATCGAACTAAATTATTCGAACTTGAATTATATAAGTGGTGTATAATGTTAAAGATATGAATTGGAAACTATATGACGAAACCTCACTGTTCTTCAAAAAAATTGAATGGATTTGGTATTCTGTTATGTATAAGATAACATTTATTAGAAAATGTTGCAGAACATATGCATCCCTTGACGCCTTTGTTGCATATCTAATTAGTAGTGCCCTTTTTTATTAAGATATGATACTCGAAATTAAGATATGCAATAAAAACTTATTTTTGATAACCCAACAATACCTAGCCTACCTACAAAATACAACAGAAACATTTCAATTTAAAATTTTCCAATCAAAGTTCAGTAATCTCTTTTTAATTATAAACTATCGATTGGCAGCGACAAACTTTGTCGTCTGGCTCCATGAGACTTTTAAAATTCTGTTTTCGATAAAAATGGCGTCTGATCGTTGAAACTTGACTTATCGAAACGTGACAGAACCAGGAAACGGTTGGCAAATGTGTCAAATATCTGCCATGTTTTAGAACTATGAAATGGAAAAGCGGCCTGACCTACACAAGGTCATGACCAGCCCTCGTGTGACCTGTAACTCAGCAGTCACGCTTTTAACCAAATCAAACAGAATTTAAAAAATATTGACTCATGCTTTCAATATTTACAAATATTCCGAAACGTAAAACTTAATGTCATCTTTCCCTAGACCTGTAATAAAACGCCGTCATTTAAGACATTTTGACAGCTGTCAAAAGAATTTGAAAATTTAAAATTAGAATAATAAAAAGACTGACCGAAAACTCTTGCCGAGTCAACATTCAAACGATTGTCAAATGTCTGTCGAACACTATCAGCTATCAATCGACGCTACGTTGACGCGATCGAAAAGATAGATAGAATAACATAAGTCATATTCTGACAGTTTAATCGTATCGATGAAATGTTTGATTTTATTTCCCTGATACGTTTTGTATTTGCTTTTAGTTTAGAACGTTGTTGGTTTGATTCCTGCGTTGATTACAATGTTTTTCTACCAACAAATACATACGTAGGCACCTACTAATTTGGAAATAGTTTGTACATTTATTCTCCACTATTGCTGCTTACGTTTGTGTTTATAAAATATTTTTAACTTTTACAGCTATTACTTTAAAATACAAAAAGTTTTATAAAATAAATAATTCAATGTTTAAAGTTGTACATATTTTTAACAGCTATTATTGATTTCCTCTTCTGAAATAACCAATCAATATATGTAGTTAGATAAGTTTTCAATTACATACCATTATGAAAAGATTATGTGACAAAGTAGTAAAAAAATAGCAATGATTAAATAAAATAGTAATTTGACTGTGAGATACCTATTAAAAAAATGTCAATCAAGCAATTGACAGTAGCAACCAGTCTCTATGCTGGTATGAACATACCTACTTGAAAAAACGCCAATCAATATTGTTATGCAATCATGCAATTAAAATTGGCTTTTAATCAATTGGCCCAATTGAAGCAAATGACAACTATAAGAGTATAAATGGCGATTATAACCATTCGAATTAAGACAAAACTTTTGGGAAATCTCTAATCTAAAAAAAATATAGAAACCAAGTTCATTAATATGTCATATAACCGGTCTGGGCTGCAGTATTCGACAGACACCGTCAGTGTCTTAGTTAGAATATAATTATCGACATATATAGCTCAATCTCGAAATCCTGAGTGGATTTCGAAATTGAGCTATATTTATCGATAATTAGAAAAGCTCAGGGGGGCTACTCTCTAACGAAATCCGTAGTTTCAGGCTTAGTTGCGGGCGGGAATTTTCTACTCCGTATCACCTAACCACTGAGAACTAATGATAACACGATTTGACAGTTACTGTGAAATCGTGATGTCATTCATTCTCAGTTCGGGTTCGGGACTAATCGTAAGTCTGTAGGTGATACGGAGTAGAATACGCCCGCCCGCAACTAAGCCCGAAACTACGGATTTCGTTAGAGAGTGGCCACTTGAACCCAGAAACAGTACGAAAAACAGTCGCAATGAATCAAACGAGCATAAAGTGAAAGATAAAGACTCTCATATACCAAACGCAGGCAATATACCGCATGTACCGCCTTATCACGGAACGCTATCTCACCGATATGCCACTAACACGATCGCGACTACTGAAGCTTATTAAGCCGATAACATTACAAGCGTCACTCGTTAATTAATATATTCTAATGCTCCAATATCTAATATGTAGATTATATTCGTTGGTACCTACTAATTCTACAGAGGAAATGGTTTGATTTCCGCCGCAACACAAAGCAAGGTCCTGGAATAAACTGACAAAGAGCATCGGTTCCAAATTAAAATGGTATTGAAATTTGAGTACATGATGATTTAGACTCATATTCCAATTCAGTTTAAAGGACCTACACTCATCACAGTCGCCATGGCAGCAGAGACCACTCTTAATTAATGTCAATAAATAACAAAGCTATAAAGACTATATATCAATGAGGTGATTAGAGGTGGACTCAAGTTGAAGAATAAGGCTTTGATGATATTAGAAGACAAGAGTTAGTTTTAAAAACATTATAATTTTTTAAAGTATGTTTCAGGTTCAAGGATAGTTCAATACAGAATAATATTTCAATAAAGTTGCTGATGACACAATCTTAAGACGAGTAGTTCTTTACTAAGAATATTTCGACAAAACGTAGCTGTACAAATTCCAAATTCTCAGAATCTGTACCAACCATAATATCGTTTATTGAATATACTAAGTAGACCTCTATTTTTAACAAAATTTTGCGAATCAAGTAGCACACCAGCTAAATTCTGCAGCAATTATTTTGTGTATACCGATATAGAAAATCATACTTTCAGTCCAGTTCTGATGAACGAAATAGATTGCATTGTGGATACATAAACTGGATGGATATATTGATCAAATGAAGCAAGTCATAAAATATATCATTGATGCACTATTGATGGCCTCAGTAAGGTGTGGCGATACATCGATGTACAATGATAGCGGATGTCATACAAAGAGTTGAAGGTCTGTTGTTAATACAGTTTTGTATGATTTGTTTCACTTTTCTGAAGGACAGTGTCAATATTGTGTAGATATTGACACTGTCGAACGAATCATTTGACTCACTCTTAACTCACTTTTGAACGAATCATTTGACTCACTCTTAGCTCAGTTTTTTTTTGGATATCATCAATTCTTGTATATTCATGTAAATTTTGGATATTCTACTTAAGAAAAGTGTTCATACTTTTTAATTGTGCAGATAATCCAAAGCCTTTCATTGTTATTTCTTACTCTTGCTTTTAAATCTCCATTTCTCAATATATTCACGGATTTTCCGGCAGTAGGTATTGATTAAAAGCAGACTAATTTGAAATCTATCCAATACGATAATTAATCACCGTTTGACACTTTGTGTACTCACTTGCAGCCTGAATTTGGTTTTGATTAAAGTTTGACACTAATTACCTACAAATGCAATTATCAAATCACACAGTCGTCAAATTAATTTATTTTTCATTTGCAAACATTTTGATAAATCATCGTGTACGTTGAAAATGTGTTAATAGCAATTTTCTCAAACATTAACACATTTTCGGTCAGAGTACATTCAAAAGTATATTCCCTTCGCAACGTTCTCTTTCATCATCTGTGACGTAACTCTGTAGTTTATTTACTTTGATCTTCCATTAACTACAGCGCCTTTAATCATTATAACTGTAATCCCTAATTAGAAATGTCTCACTCAACTCCTAATCTGTTGAACGTCGTTTATTATTCAGACGGACTCGCTCGTCAAGCTCTGGTCCTTTGGTCATATTATATAGCCCTGTCGTATGAGCACCACTATGTTATTCAACAAGTGGGCATTTCTAGGGACCAATTTTCGTGGCCTGAATGTTAAAGGAAGAACCTTTAAGTTCAGACGGATGAAAGACTTACTGAGCTTGATATTATATACACTTCTGGTGACCTTTGACGGATTCTTGTCTAAAGAGGTATTTATAAATCAATGAGTGAATAACCGGCATACACTGGTTTTTTTAAAGATGGAAGACATCTTTTATTTTAAACAACTCACCATTTTCTACAAACAAAACTTACAAACAATAATTATTATAAAGTATACATTTGTATTCAAGACAAACTTACTGGTCCACATTCAGTTAGGTTAGGTTAGGTTAATAATATCACAGGTCACGGATGTAATAAAATAATCGATAAACTATGTTGAATTACCTCTAAAACTAAAATGGATGTTATCAATACAGTTTAAAGCAAAATGATTCGCACCAATATTATAAATGCCTAACGCTACAGCTGCTTCCGTGGACAGATAAGGAGCGTAAAAATTCTTGATTGTCATTTGTTCAATGAATGTTTGTTTGATGATTAGAACGTGTAATATTTGTGAATCAGCTGATTGTCAGCTAGCATTACTTGTTTTTTTAATGCCTTGTATTATAGTATGATTACATTTATCAGATTATTTTCATTAATAAAAGTAGAATGTTTTAATTTTATTAATGACTCATTTCATCCATAAAAAGTCTTTAAGCCAAGAATGAATAGGTTGCTTCTGGAGCATGCTCCATCTTCGACCACAACATCGCTCACCGTCAGGTGAGATAGTGGCCAAACGTGTTCAAAGAAAAATATAATAATTTTAAACTAGAGCTTCAAATAGCAAGCTAGCGGTGGCGTCCTCGATAGTTAAGGGTTCTAAACATGCTGAGACGGTGACGGGAGTATTTGCGAGGACAAGATCTAGAATTTTGCCGTGTCTATTATCAATAAGATTGAATTGCTGTAAACTACAAAAATGAATGGTGTCAACAAAATGAGTAAACAAGCTAGTTTGAGGCGCGATGGGCCTGATTTCATCATGTGAAGTCGTCCAAGTTATGGAGCTCATATTAAAGTCCCCAAGAATAATAAATTTGTCTGTGGGGTGGTTAGTTATTAATTCGGTAAGTTTGTCTAAATAAGCATGTAACTGACCAGCGAAACTATTGCCTGAATTATGTTCACACAGATACAGTGTACATATATTAAGTCGGTAGGTACGTCTATCACAGCTGGTTCTTAATTGAATCGAAATCCATATGTCTTCCGCACTGGAATGCCAGTCAAAATTCTCAACAACAGCAAGTTCACGACGGACCGCCACCAGCACGCCACCACCACGTGTCTGCGCTGTGGCGGCGTAGTCACGGTCGCGCCGCCACACTAGGTACCTATCGTCAAAAAGTTCACTGTTCAATATCCCATCCACGAGCCAGGTCTCCGTTAAAGTTATTACATCATAGTTACATTTTGCCAGATTCCTGTAAAAGTTAGTTGACTTCGTCCGCAGTCCTCGAACATTCTGGTGATAAATATTTAGTTCATACACTATAGAATGTGATGTCTACAAGTAAGTATTTCTTTAAAAAAGTGTAAATAATGTGTGAAAAACTCGAACAGATTCGTTGACTTCCGTTTATCAACATTAAAGATATAAAAGCTTGCAAATTCAACCCTTAAGAGTAAATTACATTTTATTTTATTTAATCGACTGGCATAGGCGTACGTACTCGTTAATATCGGTAAGTCAGAAAAAAAACCGAAACGCATAACGCTAGAACCAACATAGTTAATATTTATCTCCACACTCAATACACAACGCACTAAAAAAAGCATTCCAAATGTACAGAAAAACATTGCAACATTCACCAAAACATATTTGTGAGCAAGCCAAAGAATATAACTATGAAAGCAATAAGTAAACCAGTTCGATACAAAAGAAATCGGAACGTAAACAAAGCAAGTACGGTCAAGTGAACTTTGGACTGAGATAAGCGAGGCGCATTCACTGTTTCTCAAACTTCTAATTAATAACACTTTCAATAGTCGTTTTTGTTTTGGCGTAATATTTTTAAGGTACAGCAAGGATGAGATCAATTTTAATTTATGAAATATACAAGCAAAGATGAAATTAGGCGTTAAACAAAAATAGATTAATGTATTTTTTTCAAGTCCTGTTCTGTTGTAACGATGAAAGACTTGGAGGTGGCATCCCGTTTTACAAAAATCTTCATATGCTTCACCCACACAAACTGGAAATTCTTTTCCTTAGCAAGGGATTTAGTTTGAGAAAGTAACATTTTGTTCTTGATAGTAAGATGATCATTGACGAAGATCCTTCCTGAGCCAGTCATTCCAAGGTGTTCAGGAAGTAGGGGATCCTTACGGGAACGTGCAGCCGCGATGAAATCCTCTTTTGAGTATCGATTTATAAATGAGACGATAATGTTTTTATTTGTAGATATGTTAGACGGAACTCTGTGTACAAAATTAATTTGATTCTTCATAATGGGATAGGAAACTTTAACCCCGATTTTGCTAACTATATCAAAGAGATCCTCTCTATCCTTCATCGGTACTCCCTTAATTTCCACATTATTGCTGCGGAGCCACTGATCAATATCCCGATGTCCGTCCTCAAGTTTGACAATCGCTGACTTTGTGTTTGTTACGTCTACCTGCACCACTTCTAATTTGTTTAGTCTCTCATCCAACACACGGATCTTACTAGGAAGCTCCTTAAGGTTAGTTAGCTCCTTCCGTAGAAGTTGCACCTCAGATGCCAAACTGGAGAGGGGGATAAGTTCTTGACGGATGCTGGACAACTCACGCATTATTGTATCTAATGTGATAGGTACAGAAACAGTTGGCGAGGCCGTGCTTGAAAGCGGCTGGGTGCTGGCATAACCCGCACTCTTACAATTAGCACATCTCCATGTAGCCTGGCGCTCCCCAAGCTTGCGGTAGCCCTTCTCCGTTATGCCAGAACAAGGGAAGTCGAAATGGCTGTTACATGCCGAACACTGAACCGCTTCCGAGACATCATCACCACACCTTCCGCAGATAACCATAGTTCAAAAGTTCAATAGCACTGCACAACAATTAATATTAAGATCGCGAACGACAGCTGACGGCAATTAGCGGTAGACGCACGACACGGTCTCGCTTTGACGTCTAATCGGAGCAGCGTACGCTCGAGAACTCGATATCGATGTCATATAGCAGAATTCGGTGATAAATTTCGTGAAGTAGAAAAACAAACACGAAACTCTGCAGCACTTTGCAGCTTCAACAAAAACAACATGGAAACGTACGACCATGCATTATCAGACACACAAGGCCAAAGTTAAGGAGGAAGTGGTCATGAGCTGGTGAAGGAAACGGTTATGCAATCCGATATGCATGATATGATTGTCGACGTCGAGTGGTGTCATTAACATATTGTTTTGATGATGCACAATACGTGGATAGAAAATGCGTAGAATATGATCTGAATAGGTTAAAACGGTGCACGTGGATACTTTTCTTGCTTTGTCTACGTTCATATCTAGTCGAATCTTTAACAAAAATTGATGGAAGAAAAATAAATGATAAAAGAAATGATCTCGTCATAATCGTCATCATCCTAATTTATTATTAACAAAATCCATAGTTCTTTAACAGTTTTACTAATGACATGTTACTTGAGGTCAGCGCAATTGGTTTTCTTCTTCCATTCCCCGTGTCAACCGTCACGCTATCTTTGCCATCGTATAAAATTACGATTTAAGAATCATTGCAAAAAGTTACATTCTGTGTTTACCTTCCTCTTGGTTTTCTTATTCGTTTGTATTTGGCATCATATTTCTTTTGGCATGTGACCCTGGCTAACTAGTTTTTCGTCTCATTCATAATAATACATCACATTATTAAACAGAATATGCTTCTGTTTAATAATGTGATGTCTGGTTTCCGGAGTTTTGAAATAACAATCACATACTTTTAATTTCACCTAAACAAGTAAGAAATATCTTTCCTAAAATTGGCTCACTCAAATTTAAACCAAGCAACTATTTGTTACTATAAGATAAAGGAACAACTTGCTGCAACCAAAAGCCACAAAACTTAAGATTACAGTTTGGCCAAACAAAAGTTGAATATAACGATAAATTAGGAGTCAAAAGAGAAAGTTTCTAACAAGGATACTTACTAAACAAACATGAATGATTTAGATCCCGCCTCAAAACTTTGGAACAAAGACTGACCGCGCGTGTATCTATCTGTAGCGAATTTTAGTGGCTCAACTTTCTGTAGCGAATTTCTATTAATTTGATACAAAAACTTTGTGATGAAATGTTTCTGGTTAAAGTTTCCTTGAGGGATATCTTTTGTATCTTTTGTCTATGTACTAACCATGTTCTACAAACAGCTTGATTTCTTTCAATGACCATATTTTTGTTTTGTTTTATTTTTCATGACAATATGCACGCACGGTTACTTTGTCTTTTTCGTTTATTATTTCTGTCATTTCAGACTCCAGGCATCACTAACTGCTAATGGTTCTTTTTTCAGACAGACTTTTTGATTCAGGTCTCTCATCCAGATCTTTGGCGATAGTATAGGTTCATCTCTTTTGTCTTATTTTTTAAAGAATTAAATTGGCTCATGTCGTTATTTATCGTTCACGTAAGTAGCAGAGTTGATGGCAGATGTGGCTACTTTTTCTCATTTCACTATTTCGAATTAATCCGTCTTGGTGTACAGCTTTATATCATTTGGCTAGAATTTTCAGACTCTGACTAAAATCTCCTTCCATATGCCCTTTGCATTCCGGGGCCGCGGAAACTCTTTCGAACAAAATCCACAACTAGAGTTGTGCATAGTCTCTCAAAACAAAAGATTGTCGACTGAGATTAAGTTTTATCTGTGCCCTCGGCCCACACTTTCGTTTTGGGTTAAAAGGGAAGTAACTTCAAGTTTTTAGACACGGAGCCATAAGAATTCCGCAATAAAGTTTATGTGGGTATTAAAAATGCTTTCTTTTGGCTAAACAGAGACAGAAAAGAAAATATTTTTTGGGAGAACGGCTGTTGTTTTTATTCTTGAAAGGATAATATTTAGGTCATCTTAGCAGGGAAAGCATTTGCTTTCCCTGCCAATGGGGATAACTTAATTCTGAAGAGAATCGTATACATAATTCAACTAGAGATATCTTTTAATGAGAGATATCAAATTATATTTATTTCTTAAATGTGCTCATCACTATGACACAGTGACGTCACGTCAGTCGACAATGAAATTATTTACATAACTGTGCAAATAACATTTTCACGTTCTTCTTATTTGCATAGTTTTTCATTCGGATAGTTTTGTACTTCTTGTCATTGCAAAATAATAGGTATGTATGTTATATTTTTTTTTACATTTTTGCCTCATGAAAGGCAACGGACCTATTATACTGCAGATGGTGATGGTTATAGGCGGTAGTGACCTTTTACCTCATGATCAGCTTATTTCCCACCCAATATCGTCATCGCTTAGTATTTGCCTTCCCGTACTTCAGCTTTGCATCCCAGTTATGCCTTTTAGCAATATAGGCCTTCCTTCTCTACAGCCAGTCTTCCCAGATCCAACCAAATAACATACGGTTAAAAAGTAATCTAATTGAAATGGTTATCTCATGTACTGTGTCGTCAGTTGTCATGATAATAATTGATTAGTAAAACGCTTGTCTTGTTTCGGCCTGTCATCACGTATTTCTGAAAGCGCCTCGCTACATTACTCTGCTCATCAAGAAACCAACGAGCCTTGAATATTATATTATCTTATATCATTTTAAACGTTGTTATATGGTACTTACTTGTTTTTGCTGCCTTAAATATTTTTCTGTTAATTTTAACTGAATCATACTGGTTGTAACCGGCTTCAAAAGCGTCAGGATGCTAAATCTAAAAACTTATCTACACATGCTCATCTTTTGACTGACGTACCTAACAAATAGTTTTATGAGGAGACTAAGATGAAGATCAGCGAAAAGATGAATGGATTGTGTGAGGATTGACATGAAACAAAAGGGAGTAAATGATAGGCCTGACGGTTGACAGAAGAGAATGACAGTAAGAAACATGACCGTGATGGTGATGAAGATGAGACTAAATACAAATAAATCTCAACGAACGTGTTCGATGTCGCAAGTGCACCTTTTTTCTTAGAGAAGATATTTGCAGAGCATTTAAGGCTTGCTAGGGGGAATAACCTCGTAAGGAAACCTCAACAAAGCAAGCATGCCAAGATTTCTAGTAACATTTCTATCTGTGTATTTTTTCTGTAGTATTGTTTATCAAAAAATGTTCATTATAAACCTCATGTTGTAAAAGGTACTGTGAACTCAATCTTTCAATTTTTCTCTTCCAAAAATGCAGTACTCATTCTTAGTTTTTATTTATTTATTATTATTTATTATACACTTTATTGTACACCAAAAGTATAAACAAAAAGGAAACTTAAAACTAAACACATACAATGGGCGGCCTTATCGCATTCCGCGATCTCTTCCAGACAACCTAGGATGGACAGTATTTGCCAGGACATGAGATGGGGCTGTCATTGGTGTGACAAAAACTAATTTAATTACAATATAACATAATAGATACACATATACATACATAAAAAGCCATATAATAGATACATAAATACATACATACCAAGTATACAAGTAGTGAAAATAAATGACGACTATCGATAATCACAGCGATAGGTAATGTTCTTTTACAAGCCTTTTAAAAGCAGGTAACGACTGAGCACGTCTTACTGGGACTGGCAATGCATTCCACAGACGAGCAGCCTGTACAGTAAAGGATTTATCCACGAAACTTGTTGAATGCACTGGCATTCTTAGACGCAAGTTATCCGATGACCTCAGAAGTTTAGTGTGGGAATCAGAGAGAAACTGGAAACGTTTCTTAAGATAAAGAGGGGTAAAAGGGGAAAAGAGGATATTGTATAAAAGGGAAAGAGTATGAGCATTCCGGCGAAGGCGAATTGGCAACCACTTGAGCTTCACACGAAATTCGGAAATGTGGTCATATTTGCGTAAGCCGAATATGAACCTGATAAAAAAAATTTGAAGCCGCTCAAGTTTATCGAGTTGCTCCTGAGTTAAGTCAAGATAGCTGGCATCAGCATAATCAAGGATGGGAAGAAGAAGTGATTGTGCAAGCGCAATTTTGGTGGCAGTAGGAAGAAAATTGCGTAGTCTCCTCAATGATGCAGCAGACGCAAATAATTTGCGGCTAACTTCCTGCATTTTTAACCAACTTTAATTCCGGGTATGAATTCCAATAACAAAACCTTTATGTACCAGGAGATTATCTTCACAAAGAAATACCGGATAGGATGAATATTCATATTGCGTTTTATTTGTAACAATAGCATTACAAAACTCCATGTCATCCTTCACGCTATTGACTATGGAGGCAGACAGAATTCATTATCCATTGTTAGTAATTACATACGTGGTTGTAGTTACTGGGGCGGGAAGTACATACTATCGACGGCGAAATTAAGGGTTATTGTTGTCGTGTTAATTCTTTCGTTTATTATAAAATTACAAATTGCATAATATTTTGAACAGTTTATGGGCTAAATCAATCACATTATGGGTCCCAGAATATGTCCGGTGAAACTGCGGTCCATTTTAATCAGTTTTCACAGAAACTTTGTTCTTTACAGAGACTGACACATTTATTTACTAAACTTAGTACATTATAGAGGGTGTCCCAGAACTCAACGTCAAGCCGAAACGGGGTGACAGGATTGATCATAACCATCACGAGAAAAATCTGAAAAAAAAATCTATCCCATGCAATTTGAAAATTATGGGCATTTTAAGAAAAACCTAGAAATTTGATCAAACTGTACCATTTTTCGGATACTGTGGTTATTTTTTTTATTTTTGTTCATTTGAACTTTGGAAACGTAATCCTTAATAACATTTCTAGAATCCCAATAAAAAATAATGACACAATTGCCTCAAGTTTCCGAGAATTCAGACTATTTGTTAAACTACGAATTTAAAATTTTCAAGATTCGTCGACTTTGACAGGCCCTCCTTTAAAAAAAATTTACTAGAGGGCCTTAGCAAGTGGCATTAAAAGTTGGCACATTTAATCAGAATTCTAAAATGGTACAATACTTGTTAGTTCCATACAAACAAAAGGAGTAAAAAAATTAAAACCTCAAGTAACCCGATTTTTGCTATCTCAGTTAAAATATTTTTGATTCGCACAAGCTCTAGGTAGGTTCTTTATTTTAAGGCAAAATGATGAGAGAGATGGATAGTGGGTATGTTTGCCATGAGTGAGCGAGACAGATAGTGACGCCACTTTTACTAAAGTGAAAAAAAGTTAGTAAAATAGTGAAAAATCCACCTAGTTTATTTAGGTTTGATGGAATAAAAGTCAGATAGAGAAATAACATTTTTTATTACAATAAATGTTCAAATTGTTTACCATCAGCCTCAATACGATGGTTATGATCAATCCTGTCACTACGTTTCGGCTTGACGTTGAGTTCTGGGTTACCACAAGCTAGTAAAAATACGGAGTAAAACGGGGGAGGGGAAGAACTCATAGGGCATTGCAAAATTCTATGAGACTCTTACAGAGAGACTCTTGATTTTTGATACCAATGAAAACAAGCTTGAAGCTTATTGCTTAGTAAATACTGCACTACCTATACTTAACTATCTGCTTTTGTTTCCGCATGAAATAAGGGAATAACTCATTATGAATAGACTAGATTAGATTACTTTTTATTATATAGATTACAGAAAAGATAGATGAAGAAAACTTTACACAGGGTGACACAATGAGCGCCTTATCGCCTTATTGCCATATCTTTAAAGAATTAGAAGTATTAGCCAGCCAGTATACATACTGTAAAATGCTGTGTGTGTTGTTGTAGTAGATACCTAATTAAAGTTATGTTAAGAAGCTTATCATACGTCAGGTTATAGTGAATTAACCTGCTTTGAAAACCGGTCACATTATGCCTACTCAAAAAAAAACATTTGTCATTATTTGTTTTTATAATCAAACAAGAATAGGCATAATACTAATAATATTTGTTAATCATTCAATCGTTATTCATACTTCTATGGTATGGTAAAAAGACTGAATAAATTACCATTTGATTATTTTTTCTTCTTGTAATTTGTCAAACAGCTGATTTTGATACTGATTTATTTCAACTCGAATTTATTAAACGGCCTTCGTTGTATAAATTAACGTTTCTAAATTTTTTTTATCGATTTTTCTTTCGATCCAAAGAGTTGTAGACTTAACTTATTGAAGTACTTGCCTATTAATTATAAATAAAAACTTTGTTCTTAAAGACATAACTTATTTTATTTTATACTAGTTGACCCGCGTAACTTCGTCTGCTCTGCTCCTATTGGTCTTAGCGTGATGATATATAGCCCTCGATAAAGGGGCTATCTAACACTGAAATAATTTTTCAAATCGGAGCAGTTCCTGAGATTAGCGCGTTCAAGCAAACAGACAAACAAACTCTTCAGCTTTATGTATTAGTATAGATTTATAAAGTTCTATAACAGTTCATTACATAGATTTGGAAAATTATTGATAATCAAATCTCAATTAAGAGATGTTACCATTCAAAAAGTCGTTTCGGAGTCTTTTCTTCTGGCTGTAGTTGGGTAAATATATCTAATTAAAGACTCGTAGTAATTATCAATTAATTCACTCCTCGAATTTCAAAGTAGTTTAAGGCTAGAGTTACTACGAGAAATTCCTTACCTACCTACATTATTTAAAAGCTTCATTAGTTCACTTGGAATTTCATTAGAAATATTTTGGCTTTGATCCGAGATCGCCTCGACAGGTGACCTGGAATAACGGCTTTGCTAATTGAGTGGAATGTAAAAAAATAGTAGTGGCAGTAAAAAAGTATTCAGGTCATGTCAGTTAAGAATTTTCTTACCAAAATATATGTTTATTTTCAACGCGATATTTAAAAAAAAAAATGGTAGAATTATTATAACGTTGCTCGTGGCTAAATAATGAAAGCTGGACTGGCCGATCTTCAAGGTATAGCCTCGCTTGCCGAGGTCAGTTTGTGGATAGGTGACCATCTTAACATAGCGAGGCTCCTCCGTGCCACGGAAAGCCGTTAGTCCTGGCTGTCAGACTGAGACCAGTCTTGCCAAGAAGTACTGTGTTACCCAGTTAATGGGTTGTGGAGGTCTGGTAGGCAGCCGCTCCACGTAAAATACTGGTATTCAGCTGAATACAGATTGAGAGACAGCTGACCCTAATATAGTTGGGAAAAGGCTAGGCAGATGATAATGGTAGGCGGATTATAAAGATACAAATTTTCATTATTTGGGTCTGTCTTTACTGTTACATGTATGCTTAATATGCTTTCGAAGGTACAACGGTGAGTAACTGACTGAAAGGGTTGCACAATTCTATATTACAAGAGTTCGATTTGAAACGAAATATTAGCTTAAGGTTCTCGCAGACACGTGCTAGGAGACACGACAATGCAACAAGACATTTCCTTAGAAATTACTCTATCTGTCATATAACATTTAAGAAAACGCATTGTCGCGTCACATCGTGACAATTTGCCGGAGCACTGTGGACACTTCACAACACCTGGGAAGATTGTTAAAACATAATAATTTACCGTGTCTCCATCGATCAATTTTCTTTAAACAAGTGTTGTTATTTCGGTATAGAAAGGGCCAAAATCTGCCTTCACAACGTCACCAAGTCTAGTAGTATCTTCATAATATTATGCGTTCCAGTAAGGGGTGTCTACTGTTTTGTAAATAGGAATAAGTACAGCAGACTTTCGAATGTGACAATACATATATTGTAACATTCGTACCAACAATACACACACTAACCCAGGACAATAAATTTGAGCTACATAAATATTGATAGCGCAGGAAGCAAACACGATATAGGCCCAATCAATAGACAAAGCTGCAGTGGCTAGTTTTTTTTTCTATTCTAGTTTTAAATGAAATAAAAATCCAGTTTTTTATTCTTGTATATTAAAAAATCATCATCGAGTTCGAATTAAACTCACAATAAGGTTTTTATTTAAATGATATTTATTTTGCAAATAGGTTACAAGTAACTCTTTCACACGTCATTTTTTTTATATTAGTCTAGATGAGGCCGGATGTTTCCTAGCTGACTACCCTGAGAAGAAACACCGAAACAAACTCAGAGGTCATAATCTTTTTTGAAGTCCATACAATCGCCAATAACATATGAAAACCATGTAGGTTACCGTCTGAGGTGGCCTTTTGAGGAAAGCACCACGTAGGTTTGAGTGGGCTTGTCCAGACAGTGCAAGCATTTGTATCGTGCAGCTCAACTCAGAACTTTGAGGAGCTCAACGAACCGACGAACAATACCAAAGTAAGGACATTTGGGTAAGCCGCATAATATACTACCGCATAATATAATATATACCTTGATTTCACAACCGCCAAAATATACCAAAAAGAACTAAAAGCGTTTGTCTGTCTCTATTTTTGTAATCGTATTGGGAACACATTCATTGCGCGTACAGCCAAGGAGTATAATTCCCTGTCAGTCTGCATTTCCTGATAGCTACAACCTGAGAGTGAGATAGTGGTCAAATGTGGGCCAAGTCCGATTCTGACTCGCACACGAAGGGTCCCATAAACCTTAACTTTTATTATTTGTTGTTATAACTGCCTACCTATTACGGTTCTTGAGATACAGCCCGCTGACAGACAGACAGACAGACTGACGGACGGACGGACGGACAGCGGAGGCTTAGTAATAGGGTTCCGTTGGTTACCCTTTGGGTACGGAACCCTAAAAAAGGAAACAACAGGAAAACGTTATTTTACAATTACGCTTCTTGTGGGACAGACTACGGAAGAAATGCCGCACAAAAAGCAAGTGTTTAATAAAAGCCATAGTTCCTAATCCTTATGCAAATCATTATGTATTTCCATATATAGCGTGACGAATAATGGCAGTATTAGTGTACCATGAAATGAGTTATGTAAAGTGTGTTAAATAATAATGCTTTGACCTAGAGAAGTAAATGAATAAATAAAGAAAATTCTGTAGAGGTCAGACAGTTACCTAGTGGGAACTGGAAACTTTTTGGTTAGCTGAAAACTGAAAGAAAACAGATGACGAATGTTTCGGTCTATGTCAAACTTTGTTTTTTTCACGGCTTCGCATCCGCGGCTTGTCCCATAGGATCAGTGATTTTTTTTCAGTATAAAAAGAAGCCTGGAATAAAAACACACAAACCTTAATCGGATCTGTTGTAAGACAGCCAAATTGTTTGTTCCTTTTACAAACAGACAATTTTACTTCATAGTGCCAATTTCATTAATTTTCAAGCAACTTTCATTTTCTCTTGTCAATCACTGTCAAAAATGTATGAAAATTAAGATTTTTTTTGACAGTTTACGACTGACATGCGAATGCAAACGTTGTTTAAAAATTAGTAGAACATGTCTGGGGGGCTAAAAAGGTCACTTTAGGAGAATCATAATATTAATCACACAATAATCTGTCAAATTTCATTTTCATCTTTATCGCTAACGCATTAGGTTCAAGGTTGATTGGGAAAATTTGACAGTGACAGGTAGCGTGATTTGCTTTCTGATTCTGCTAAAGTGGCCTTTTTAGCTCCCCAGGTTTACGTGATGGAAAATAAAAGACAAACAACACTGGTACCAATTCTACTATTTTTTAAACAAAGTTCATATTTGTAAATCAGTCGCAAACAGTCGTCAAAAAAGCCTAATTTCCCCTACATTTTTGACAGGTTGTCTGTGAAGAATTAGTCATGCATGTAATCTTTGAAGTAAATTGCACATGTCCACATGACATGCGAAGTTACCGAAATCGTACAGGTAGGTACGTACCTAGGTGTTTATAATGAACTAGCTTTTGCCCGCAACTTCGTACGTGTATATCCCGTTTTCTCCCGTTCCCGTAAGAATTCCGGAAAATCCTCTTTTAGTACTCCCCTTCACTCCTCAAAGAACCTACATGCCAAATTTCAGCTTTCTACGACCCGTAGTTTCGGCTATGCGTTGTCTAATATCTAATATTCCTGCTACTATTCACTAAGAAGACCGATTTCCGGTTTTCTCAATATTCAGTGAAATAAATTGTAATTCAGTATTGGTAATTTAGAAAATGTCAGAGATACCTTTCAGGACCGGCTCAATAGGTCTTCAATTAGCAAGAAACGCCAACGCAAATTACGTCTTTACATTTGCACGCCCAAATTAAATGTGGCCCGATATAAACAACTGGTAGGTGCTACTATTTTATAGTGATTTTAAATTTCGAATGTTCTAAAACTGACCAGTAAAATTTATTGCCAGCCAGCATGTTGCAATGATCCCCCTTCAGTAGGCAACCTCCGACTGAAACTTATATATCTTCAATAATGAAACTACCACTAGTATACCTATGTCTTATCATTACAAAATTAATAGTTATCTTCCTATATAAATAGGAGTTAAAGGTGTGGTAAACCCCTGTAAGGCCATGTTATAAAAAATACTGTAATAAAAGCAACAGAAGCCACAATAAAACAATAAAGATTATCTGTTTGAGGGATTCACACAAAAGAGTATAGAGATAACCATTGGATCAGTAAGGAGGATCAATTTATAACAGTCACTAGTTCACCTACTTTGTGACACCCGGTATATCTTGGTCTTTTTCTTTTTCCTTACGAGGAAAATGGGCAACGTAAATTGTTTTAAGTGTCTTGCGTAATTTGATTTTAATTAAAAGAGTTCTTTATCTTCTGTCATCTCCGCAATTAATTATGTCCACGGTCAAGGTACGTAGTAATTTTTATCTTAACTGAATCATCATTTTTCTGTCCTTGTCCTATGTTAAGAATCCCGCCGACAGTTTTAACGGAACATAGATTTTCCATAGAAATCTTTTCTTTATACTAAAAACATAAAGAGAAGCAACTAACGATCCTTTCTATGTTTTGTGCATTTGATAAGGACGGATAATAGGCATGGGACAAAATGAGTGGTGAATAAGAAAATTTTAATGGATGACGAGAGTCGACCACAGGAAAATCGGATGGATTATATAAGGAACTAACTTTTGCCCGCGACTTCGTACGCGCACATCCCGTTTTTTTCTCGTATCCCGTTTTTTCCCGTTCCAAAAAACTATCCTATCTTTTAAGTTGGATCAAATAACAGATAGTTACAAAGTTTCATCAAAATCGGTTCAGTAGTTTAGGAGTCCATCGCGGACAAACAACGTGACACGTGATTTATAAATATTAAGATGACATGCAAGCTAAGGAGTGTATGATAGCACGATAGGAAGAATGAAAAACAGAAAAAGTGTTAAATGACATGGTAAAAGTGTATGTGATTTATGTTTGTGTATGTTTTAGTGAGTAAGTCGTTGAAGTGCCTTATTAATAAACTAGTGGACGTCACGCGGTTTCACCCGCGTAGTTCCCGTTCCCGTGGGAGTACGTTGATAATATATAGCCTATGTTACTCCCTGATAATGTAGCTATCTATTGCTGAAAGAATTTTTGAAATCGGCCCAGTAGTTTCGGAGCCTATTCATTTCAAACAAACAAACAAATCTTTCCTCTTTATAATATTAGTGTAGATGTAGATAAATAAATTAGTAATGAAAGAAAAGAAAGAAAAAGTCTATTACAAATTTTCACCAAAGTTTCCTCTTAACAAGCGAAATACGTATAACTGTCAGGTAATTATCTAAGTACCTAGAGATTAAGGGCTAAAATTGAAAATTTGAATTATGTCAAAGTTTGCATAACTAAGTTTGGTCATAACCAGCTTTTGTTTAAATTTATATTAAGTAGTTGTTTACACAGGGACATAGTTTAAAATGTTGATCTACTGCTACCTTTGGAAAATTCCCAAAGTGGAAATGTTTTCTTTTGTTTTCGGCACAGTATTTACATAATTATGACCAGCAGACTTGAAAAGGTAATAGTAAAGTTTGTTACAATTATTGATACCTACTAATAATAAAGTGCACATTTAGAAAAATATTATAATAACTAGCTGACCCGCGCGGCTTCGCTCCCGTCAACTGGCTACTCTACCTACCGACTCTAACCTACCTACCTACTTACCTACCATAGCTACCCTACCTACCTACCCTACCTACCTACCCTACTTACCTACCCTACCTACCTACCCTACCTACCTACCCTACCTACCTGCTTACCTACCTACCCTTCCTACCTACATACTCATTTTTTTTTGTATTTTAATTCTTATTATGCTATTCCGGACTAATCCAAAAACACAAAAACTATGAAAATCGCTCGAGTTAGTTTTCTAACTAACTCGAGCGATTTTCATAGTTTTTAAACAAAGTCGGGTTTGTTTTACATATTAAGAAGAAAAAAAAAATATTCTACTCCGTATCACCTAACCACTGAGAACTAATGATAACACGAATTGACAGTTACTGTGAAATCGTGTTGTCATTCATTCTTAGTTCGGGTTCGGGACTAATCGTAAGTCTGTAGGTGATACGGAGTAGAATACGCCCGTCCCCAACTAAGCCCGAAACTACGGACTTCGGACTTAGAGAGTAGCCCCCCAAAATCGATCGTTCCCGTCACCGGGACCACCTTTGGTACGGTACCTTATTATTATTAGCAAATCGAACCGTTCGTTGCTGCGCTCTAAACGGAATCAATCGCGGAGGCTTAGCAGTAGGGTCCCGTCAGCACAGCACCTGTGGTACGGGACCCTACAGGCCTGATCCGCAAGTCGAACCGTCCAGTACATCGCAAAACTACGATAAATGCACTTTAAACGAAACCAGCACAACTCGGAGATTTAAGCAATTTTGGTCCCTAATAGTTTAAAACCTTTCAGAGACCAAACCGAAATTCCTACGAACACGACTGTGTTTAAAAATCGTGAGAGGTCATTCTCCAGCGGAAAATCTTAACACCGCAATTCAGAAAAACGCGTCATCAGTGCAACGCCATCTATCGACCTTGTAAACTGACAAAATATTTGGCAGCGGAAGACGTTAAAAAAGAAGTGTAACGATAAATAACGATAAGGTATTAAAATGTTTACTTTTATTTTGCTACGTCTAGGTAGGTATTAAAAGTTTCACAAATAACTCAATCAATGTGTTTTGGTGTAACATTCATGCTTTCATGCATTTTTTGGTTCCTCAATAGATGGCGCTCTGACTGATCAGAATACATTAGGAAGTTTCTTACTAAACTAAAAATTCAACATATTTTGATTTTGTGGATCGATTGTAACGATAAATAACGAAAAGGTATAAAAATGATGACTTTTATTTTGCCACGTATTAAAAGTTTCACAAATAACTCAACAATTTTGAATGCTTTCATGCATTTTATTTTTTTGTCAATAGATGGCGCTCTGACTCATCAGAATACATAAGGAAGTTTCTTCCTAAACTTAAAAATTCAATATCTTTTGATTTTGTGGGTTGATTTTGATGAAATAAACGCTAAGTTTTACTCGGGGTATCACTAAATATTTTTAAGTACTTAGATTTGCAATCCAATCTGTGGTTTATGCGTGATGCTCCCACAAACGCACAGACAAACAGATAAACAGACAAACAGACAAAAATTTCAAAAATTGCATTTTTGTGTTTTATACCTTTTTCCTGAGTTTTTTGTGTAATTTTCATGCAAAAATATTCAATGTACAGACACGGTTAGTCTACGATTTTATTATATGTATAGATTATGCTATTCCGGACGAAGACTAATCCAAAAACACAAAAACTATGAAAATCGGTCGAGCCGTTCTCGAGTTAGTTAGAAAAGTGTTCGAAAAAGCCCGACTTTGTTTTATATATTAAGAATTTTGCTATATTGTGAAAGATTCGACCTTTTTCTAGAATACATTTTTTATATTAGCGAGACATGAAAGAGAATAAAACGCATAAACTGAAGGAAGACGGACAGCGGTGGCTTATTAATAAATAGGGTTCCGTTAGAAAACTTGGTACGGAACCCTAAAAATCGACTTGGTTCGCACGAATCAAAATCGTACGCGAAGGCTTAAATAATAGGGTCCCATTAGCATTTTTGGCACAGAACCCTATAATTTGCTTTTGCTCGCAAATCGAACCGTCTGATACTTAGTACGAATTAAAAACTTAGTTGCGGGCAACCTGGGAGTCTTTAAGACAAAAGTGAATAGGTTGCTTCTGGGCAAACGTGCTCCATCTTCGACCGCATCATCGCTTACCATTAGGTGAGATAGTGGCATCATCGCTTACCATCAGGTGAGATAGTGGTCAAACGTATGCCTATCTATAGTAAAAAAAAAATCTACTCCGTATCACCTAACCAATGAGAACTAATGATAACACGATTTGACAGTTACTGTGAAATCGTGTTGTCATTCATTCTTAGTTCTGGTTCGGGACTAATCGTAAGTCTGTAGGTGATACGGAGTAGAATACGTCCGCAACTAAGCCCGAAACTACGGACTTCGGACTTAGAGAGTAGCCTCCCAAAATCGATCGCTCCCGTCACCGTTACTACCTTTGGTACGGTACCTTATTATAAAAAACCTAACTGCTAACTTAAACTAAACCTAACTACTAACCAAAAAATGGACTCTGTCTGAAATATAAGATTAAGAGAATTTTATTTATTTATTATTATTAGCCTTGTTTCGCCAATCGAACCGTTCGTTGCTTCGCTCTAAACGGAATCAATCGCGGAGGCTTAGCAGTAGGGTCCCGTCAGCACAGCACCTTTGGTACGTAATCCTACAGGCCTGATCCGCAAGTCGAACCGTCCAGAACTTCGCAACACTAATTCAGTTTAAGACTACGATAAATGCACTTTAAACGATAACACCACAACTCAGAGATTTAACCAATTATAGTCCCCAACAGTTTTAAGATCTTTTAGAGACCGAACCGAAATTCTTTCGAAATACGACTGTGTTTAGAAATCGCGTGAGGTCATTCTCCAGCGGAAAATCTTAACGCGTTTTTCTGAATTGCGGATTCAGAAAAACGCGTCATCAGTGCAACGCCATCTATCGACCATGTTAACTGAAAAATATTTGGCAGCGGAAAACGTTAAATAAGAAGCCCGTATGTAACGGTAAATAACGATAAGGTATCAAAATTTTTACTTTTATTTTGCTACGTCTACGTATTAAAAGTTTCACAAATAACTCAATCAATGTGTTTTGGTGTAACATTCATGCTTTCATGCATTTTTTGGTTCCTCAATAGATGGCGCTCTGACTAATCAGAATACATTAGGAAGTTTCTTACTAAACTAAAAATTCAACATATTTTGATTTTGTGGATCGATTGTAACGATAAATAACGAAAAGGTATAAAAATGATCACTTTTATTTTGCCACGTATTAAAAGTTTCACAAATAACTCAACAATTTTGAATGCTTTCATGCATTTTATTTTTTTGTCAATAGATGGTGCTCTGACTCATCAGAATACATAGGGAAGTTACTTCCTAAACTTAAAAATTCAATATCTTTTGATTTTGTGGGGCGATTTTGATGAAATAAACGCTAAATGTTACTCGGGTTATCACTTAATATTTTTAAGTACTTAGATTTGCAATCCAATCTGTGGTTTATGCGTGATGCTCCCACAAACGCACAGACAAACAGACAAACAGACAAAAATTTCAAAAATTGCATTTTTGTGTTTTATACCTTTTTCCTGAGTTTTCTGTGTAATTTTGATACAAAAATATTCAATATACAGACACGGTCAGTCTACGATTTTATTATATGTATAGATAACTTCTTTGTGATTTAACAATGAGACTCAAATAGTGTTATAACAATAAATAAATTTATAACTACGTTAATGACACAATAACATCAACACACAAACAACGACATCAACACACACGCACATAATTCTAAATGTTATTCTAATCAAAAATAATCATGTGGCACCTTATGATTTGTTAATTAATTTTTGAGCTAATAAATAATTTGAGTGTGTAGAATTTAGAAAAACTGGCCAAGTGCGAGTCGGACTCGCGTGCAGAGGGTTCCGACTGATTTTTTTTTTTCAACATGTTTTTTAACTATTTAGTCTATAGTAGACTGTTTATAAGTTTTCCTGTAATCTATGGGTAAAGGTCTATTATTTCCATTTTTTTCAAAATGTTTGTTTCTGTCGTTTCGGAGACAAGGGGGGGAATGGTCATGTTTCGTTTTCATTTTAAAATTATGAAGAAAAAAAATTAATTAAAACCCTCATATAAGCCCTTTCATTTGATATGTCACACGATATTGTTCAAAAAACTTCTTTTTTTAATTTTCTAGTTTGACCCCCACAAGTGTCCCCCATACTAAAAATTTAATGATTTACGTAACGCATCCGTGTTTGGGTCACATAAGTTCATATATGTACCAAATTTCAACAGAATCGGTCCAGTGGATCCGGAGATAACTAGCTGTGACAGACGGACAGACAGACACCCGAGTGATCCTATAAGGGTTCCGTTTTTTATTCGGAACCCTAAAAATAATAGTTTTCTGTTGTTTAACGAACAACGATTTAAATTAATAAAATGGACGAAAATCATTTTTCTTAATTGAAACTTCTGAAACAAAAGGGTTAGAAACTGAGAACAACATTTATCAGAAAATAAAACAATGTCCTTTAGTAAAAGATTTACTCTACCAAAAATAAAATACAAAAATGCAACAGAGTACGAAAATGCTAGAGACGGCACTGTAAATAAAGAACGAAAGAAAAAAAGAAAATTAGTTCACTTGGCACACACAGATATACACACAATGTTAGTACAAATAAAAGGGTACTTAATTTTAACACAATTACATTGTGTGCCCCGCGGCTGCGCTAAAAAGGTCCAGTTCAGTAAAGAGCCAGACAACTAGGAGTTACCAGACGCTGGTTTTTAACTGAACCTTACATTGAAGTGTACGGATGTGAATCAGTTTTACGGTGTTAAAAATACAATAGTTAGAGTGTGGGACGACTTATATTTACCACTGACAAGAATATTACCTATCAGTAAGGAAGAATGATTAGTGGTAATTGTGGTCGCTGCAGCTTCTTGCAGATGCAAAAAAAATGTGAAAATGTGGTATCTACAAAACAGACATGTCGTTGCATTGTCGCTAGTAGTTGCGTTGTGGCGAAGTACTCCCATCTGTCCCCGAGTGTTTGTCCCCAAATGGGGACAAATGGAAATTTTCGTGTCATCTGTCCCCGAATCCATAAAGTTGCTTCGACGCAATGCTGTGTTTGTGAGAAGACCGGTAGTGCGCGGTGTCGCTGGTCGATATCCCGACCACATTAATTTATTTATTGTCGTAGCATCCACATGATTGAATTTGGCGTCAGAATGTGCTCCGCGTGAATTAAATTCTTCATTCTCGTATAAATTAGTGCATGTGGTTGTGATACGTGTGAATTCTCGATAACAGCGCCTTTAGATGCTGCCGTAACGACGATTCCAAGATCTGTAGTGTTAACAGAATTACCCTTTGAACTAATAAATCATTTTTTTTCCATAATAACTTCTTTTAATCTTCTACGCAAACAAAATAAATTGGAAAAATGGAGTATATATTGTGTTATTGCCCTTAGGGCTGGATGTTCACATGTGCCCCAACCTTTGAAGTGATTCGCTATTGAAATATTACCGTATCATCATTACTTTTTGACCCGCGGCTTTATTTGCATAAAAGGTTAATATTGGCACTTTAGATAGCCGATGCTAAAAACCTTTTCTAGATATTTTTTTAAGGTTTTGTTCTCTTTTCTTACCATCCTTATTTGCTAGCGATAGCATGATTTAAAAACTAATTAACTATATAGAAATCGAAGCATGAACAGCTCATTGAAGTGGTTGCTACCCAACAAATCAACTCTAAAAGAGTTGCCATCTTTTCGCCTGAAACGCAAAACACGGAAGAACCCTGAACTTTACTGGTTTCAAGAAAAACATTTGGTGATGTCACTAATAATGTAACCATTATTTTGGTCCTTTCTATTTTGACAACTCTTTTGTTTGCGTCTTTCTCTTGTCTAATTTTTGAGTAAAGAATGGAATTTTAGTCATTATCACAAGTTTTGTTATTAATCCACAATGCATTTGAATTCAAGTGCATCAATTGTCTGGCAGACTCTTGAATTTATGCTGCAAGTAGCTATTAGTATTAACCTTGATGCGTTGAATGATGTGCATCAAATTTATGAACTGTTTCATTTTCAAGATGTTCTTTGTAGTTATTTTCATCAAAATAAATATCGCCTGACGCATTAACATATTTCCTGTTAACCCCAACAGTTATGCTAAAAGCTTCAGCAATGATTTCATGAAAGAGTTTGTCGACCTTGCGACCTTTCTGTTGCTCTATGATTTATGCTTGCTCATAAAAGTTGCCATGAAATGTGCCACGTCATGGGAAAATGTGTTAGCTGTATGAGTACTGTCTTATTAAAGTGAAGTTTGATTTATCATTTAGAATTTACTGTAGAAATATGAGGATATTTTTTTAAAACAATATCGAATTTCTTTCGTCTACTTCTCAATCTTTACACAATTTAAGTTCATACCTTCGTTCGCTAATAATTTATTAGCGAACGAAGGTATGAACTTGAATCCAAAAGTTATTGAAAAGTTCTTTTAGGAAAAGGGAATACCAGATATAAGTCCTCGTCATCAATGAATACATAAGAAAAAAAACGGTGACCTTTTCACGAAATCGCTATGCGCGCATATTTAGTTTTTAAGTAGGACTTTATGATAGATTTTATTTATTATGTAAATTATTAAAAGTAGCACGTCAATTTTTATGGTCTAGTTTATACTAGATGAGTCTGGTATTTTTTAACTATCTCTGAGAAAAAAAAACCGAAACAAACTCAACAGATTAAGACCCTTTTAAAGTCCATACAATTAAGGTTATTGTCATATCATATGAGAATCATGTAGATCGATATCTAAAGCAGTTTATTGAGAAACTACCTCAAAAATTGTAGTGGACCTAGTCGTGGATATAGTCTCACTAGTGTATCAAAAAATCTTTAAGATTACTCTATCACAGATCTCAACTACAGAACATGTGGACGCTCTGGTCTAAGGCCAATAGTCATTAAACTATCATTTTTATTCATAACGCGCGTCTGCTCCGCCGTGCAAAAGTTACGATTGTCCTAAATTGGATGAAATGATGTGTATGATAGATAATAATAATTATTTATGCGTTTAATGTTTTATTTCTATTATCTGTGAATAAAAGTAACAGTAATATTGTTTTAATTGAAAATTATTGTCTGTCCGGTAAAAAGGATAAAAGCAAGCAACGACTATCAAAATCAGTGATATTTTCACTGATTTTGATAGTCGATAGGACTAAACTTTCGGTCATCGTACCGTAAGACCGTTACTTTATATTTGAAAGAAAGAAAGAAAAATGTTTGCTACCTATTATAAGAACAGAATTGAACGCCTCTCCGCTTGTGTTTTAAGACTAGCTGTACATGGACCACCCGTCCAACCTTTTTCCACTAATGCTGGGGCCGACTCTTAGTCTTATCTGATGTAGCTAAAATACCAATATTTTATATGGAGCCACGGCCTGTCTTACCTTCGCCACCTAGTAGTGGATAATGCCATACCTTTTAATAAGACTTCTGTTCTAATGCATTTATTGAAATTATTCCTTTGTTACATTAATGGACAAAACTAATCATTAAAACAAAAATGAGTTAAAAACAACTCAATTTTTTTTTTGTGTCCTCTCGCAGGTCAACCTAGGAGCTTGTCGACTATTTTACCGGACTTGCCTGTGGCTGCCTTAACATAAAATTATTAAAGCCTCCAGCTAGGGAATATTAAAAACTTACAAAAATAAGTTGACCTCGATTTAGGGCATCCCTGGGGGAGGTCAGCTAAGGACGGGCTGGATCGAACAATGATCATTCTCAATAACTAACTCTTCACTAAATTGCACATCAAAATTACGTTCAATTTATCCATTTTACAGGCCATCATAATCAGTCTAACCTCTTGCCCTCCCCAATTCAACGAGGTTGCACCTTTATTCCTAAAAATACGTCAAAAAATCCCGCTGACTCACGGCACACTATCAATCAAAATCTTGTGACGCGGTAGCTGGTTCATGCTGATGGATCTGACCTAAATATTACTGGTAGCTATTATGGCTACACGACCTTTAGGTGAAGTAATGGCTTGGACGGCTGGTGCTGATTGGTGAAGCAAAGCTGTTTGCGTATTTTGTGTTTTTAACCGATTTCCAAAATAAGGAGGAGGTTCTCAATATGGTGGGTATTTTTTAATGTATGTACACCGATTGCTCCGAGGTTTCTGATCCGATTTCTGTGATTATTTTTTAGTTCGATGCGGTATGTTTGCCATTTGATCCCGTAAAACTTTGATTCAGTTAGGTTCAGTAGTTTATACAGTATAAGCATTATTGCTTATTTCATTTCAAAAGTAAAAAAAAAATACAAGAAATATAGCCGACTTCCAAACAAGTTTTGGTTTTAATTGTTTTTTTTTATATGATTCAGACTTGTCTGGATTTTAATTATATATTTTTTCATAATTTTAAAATTAAAGGTATGCATGTTAGTGAGTAGACCACGACATATAATTATTTGGTTGGGCTTAAAAAATATATATATATTTAATTGGTCAATGGAGTGCGCCACAGCAACCTGGCTTTACGTGATAACGTGCAATGATTACACGTCCAGTTTTCATTGAAAAAAAATAATTGTAAGAATTAGAAGTTTACGAATGAGTTACATTTCGTTGGATGTCGCAATGTCGCATCGCATCTGAGTACTAGGGTCGATTCTCTTACGTTTTAGCTTCGGTATTTTTAAATCCAAAAGTATTTGAGATTTTCAAACACAATACAACTCATTTTCAGCCAATAATTCATTGTAAGATCAGGGTTCAAACTTCAACAGACCCAAATGAAATGGACAACCAAATAAAACCTATTCTGAATGCCGTCTCCATTTATCTAGTCACTGTTATTAATGTTAGTACTTTACGCTCCAAAGGATATACAACGATGTTAATATACTCCATTGCTTTTATTTTAACAAACGTAAATGGCTTCTGATCTTCAAAGGCCTGCACTTTCATGAATATATTTTAGACCTCGTTACATTAAAATGTTTTGGAAGTTGTTACAGTTTAACCCACAGAGCCTGGAGTCTTAGACTGCTCCCTTCCTTTCGTAGTCATATTCATCATTACTGAGCTGAAGTCATTTTCCTGAAGGGTTTTTCGCCATCTAGGCTGTGCTTTGGCATTGTGAAGCGCTTCGTGAAATTTTGTCTTCATAATTTGGTCTGATCATCTGTCGACCTGGATTGCTTGCAGTCGACCGTGCCAGTTGACAATAGCAGTTCTAAGAGCTCTGCCTCATTAGTGCGTTGCGACGCGTTGCGTTGCGTCGTTTCGTTGCGTTGCGCCGCTGCGGCGATGCGATGTGCTGTGCTAATGAGGCAGAGCTCTAATGTCCATGTTTCACGACGAGATACAAACACGATTTGGTCGGTCAGTCTGTCCATCCGTCTGTCTGGAATAAATCTAAATATATGGAAAATGACGTCGCCGCTGCGACGACGCAACGCACTAATGGGGCAGAGTTCTAAGTAACGTCTATCTTTTCTCGCCATAAGACCAAAACATTCCAGGATAATCCAGATAGCCTTTTTTGTACCATTAGGTCTTGGAGAATACTCATTAGAGCAGAATGAGTCCAGGTAATCTGCAACATTTTTCTCAACCACAATATCGCAAAAACATCGATGGATCACGACTAGACTTCCTAGTCGCTGCCGATCGGTTCCAAGCTCTATGTTTTAACCGATCCATGTTTGTATTTAATATTAATTTCAACAAAAGTCAAAAGTCAAAATTCTTTATTGCGAACAAAGTGTCGGGTAGGTACAGGACAGATGTTAACAAAAATAGGAAGGTTCTTATAACTTAGTTGCCTGTTTAGGCATTGCAATTAAAATTGAAACATATATTTCTTCATTGAATATTATGGATAACTTACGTAATAGTATATTAATTAACATTTTTCATAAATTTTACATGTTCTCATTATTTTGTATCATTTACATAATATCCCATTATACTTAGTATAAGATCTCTTTTATCTTATGTATAATTATTTTTCTTCGAAAAATTCTTTTATAGAATAATACGCCTTATTAATCAGGAAGTCTTTCAGCTTTCTTTTAAAAATACCAATTGACTGTAGGTTCTTAATGTCTCTGGGTAGCTTATTATATATTTTTATGCCCATACAAAATATACTATTGCTATAAACTGCAGTGTGGGCTGTTTTATTGCGTAATGTATTTTTAAGTCTACTGCTTCTTAATGTGTCATAGCTACTGATGTTCGATTTAACTAAAATTGAGGCCGCGTAGATATATAGAGCAGGCAGGGTTAATATCTTGAGGTTTATGAAATAAGGTTTACATGATTCAGTTTGGTGTATCCCACATATTGATCTGATGCACTTTTTTTGTGCCCTGAACGCAATTTCCCTATCAGTTGAGTATCCCCAATATAGTATCCTATAAGATAAAGTGGATCCCACATAGGCATGATAAGCACTAAGTAGTGTGGTTTGGTTAGATACTTTTTTGAGCATATAGAGGGCATAGGAGAACTGATTCAACTTGCTGCATACACTATTTACATTGTGTTTTCCATGACATATTAGAATCTATATAGATACCCAGAAATTTTGTATTAGTAACCTCAGATACAGTTTCATTATTGTATTTAATAGATAAAGGAATTAATTTTGCGTTTTTATTTTTGAAATTCATGTAATGGGTTTTATTAAGATTTATTTTGAGGTTATTTACTGCAAGCCAATTTATTAATTTAGATAGGGAGTCATTTATATCTAATTCATGATTTTTATTTTTATTATTTGTGAAAAGAGCTGTGCTGTCATCTGCGAATAAAACCATGGGGAAGCGTATAGCGTTAGGTAAATCATTTATATAAATGAGAAATAGTAGTGGCCCCAGTATAGACCCTTGAGGTACACCATATTTTATAGATCTTGGGCTAGATGTATATTTAATTTCTGCTTTTGTGAGTGGACATAATTGCGTTATTTCAGTGACCTGAATTATATTACTGAGGTAAGATTTGATCATATCTAGTGCTTTACCCCGAACTCCGTATACTTCTAGTTTATGTAGTAGTAGTCCATGGTCAACACAATCAAATGCTTTTGTCATGTCCATGTATAGAGCTGTGACTTGATTTTTTCTATCTAGTTCCGTAAAAATGTTTTGTAAAAGCTGATGCATTGCTGTGTCAACCGATTTCCCTTTCCTAAATCCAACTTAATTTTCTATTATTATTTTATTTTTTTCAAAATATTCACTAAGATTATTATATAGTACTCTTTCAAATATTTTAGCCATTATTGGAATAAGAGCGATAGGTCTATAACATCGTACATCTTCTGCGTTTTCTTTTTTGAATATTGGTGTAACTACAGTCGTTTTCAAATATGTCGGGAAAATTCCTTCTTCAAGACACTTATTTACTATGTAGGTGATGATTGGAGCAATTTCGTACACTACACGTCAACGGTACACGCATCACTTTTAATACGTTATTAGAGTGCAAATAGATAAGATAAAATATCATAAGTGGTACTTAACATTCTGTCATAACTTTTATTAGTACCATTTCGCTTGAGATTGGCACTAAAACTGTAACGATGTGTTGGTCGTTATACCTGAATTGATTATGCTTATAACTAATTATGTAATACAAACATACATATAGATATAGTTACTATGAATAGCGATCTACCGTCTGTTGTTTCAGCGATTGGCATAATGTGAGATAATATGCCAATTTAGTATTCACTACTAAATAAGCAAATTCAAATAGATTGCATTCGAATTCTGTGGGAACTTGTTCATACAACGTGTAATAGAATAAACTCAATACCTCTTAGGGGGTCATTGTACTCATCATTATGAACAACTTTTACGATAGGACCAATCCCGAAATCGCGAAAAAAATCAGCTGTTCAGTACGTTTTGTCGAGTTATGCGCACAGAAATGTATGGAGTAGTAGTTTTTTTTTTCTCGATTTCAGTGTTGGTCTCATAGTGAAAGTTGTTCATAATGATGAGTTCAGTGACCCCTTAAGAGGTATTGCGTTTATTCTGTTACAGGTTGTATATCAGGATAAAGTGTATGCTAATTACATTCAGTCTTTTATGTGTGATTATTAAATAAATAACACCTCACTAAGTCTTAAAGGGCACGCTGCCGAGGCCAATTCAAAAGAATCTTGCAATTTTTTGAACAAAAGTAGCACACTGTCTTAGACACCCCTCTTTTCTAAGTTAGTGTGTAAGAATCAGAGATAACGCCCTGTAAATAAATAAATAAATAAACAACGTTTAAGAAAGCAATTCTAACTCTTCATAATATTCGTTTAGATTTAAGGCAGGCACTACATAGTTCGCTTTTATCTCCATTTCATTCCAGGTTGTCTGGAAGAAGTCGCGGAATGCTATAAGTTTATATGTTTTTTAGTCTAATGTTTTCCACATTTTTTTTTTATCTTTGTGTACAATAAATAAACCGAACACTTCTAGGCGAAGTTTTTAAATGAAACTATATTATAACTATTCGTAGATAAAAGTAGCCACCCGTAACTTTAGGAACTGCTCCTCACAAATACAGGTTGTCTAATGACCTCCTCAAAGAGCAATCCTATTCGAGAAAAGACTTCAACACTTCTTCCTATATTGCCCCCCACTGCAGTCTATGCAGTGGGGCAATATAGGAAGAAAACAATAGTTCAGGTAGCTCCCGGAGAAATATATACGACGATCCGAACGTGACAAAAGTGAGTGCAGATGTACTAGGGTACCAGGAAAGTAGGAATGTGTTTTGAAAAAGAAGGATTCCTTTGTTCAAAACTTTTGTCAATGCGTCAAAGCAACATTTTGAACATTTGCGAGTGTATGCTGTGTGGCTGTAGAACTTTCATATACATATGTCAGCGAAGGTACAACTCTCCAGGTTACAGCAGCCAGGATATTGGAACTTCAGTGGGCGTACTATGGGACGTGTTGGTTATTGAGCAATAGAAACACCGTTTGCTTTTAAATCAAATTATTATTCACACTCAAAGTCTCAATTACAATATTCTCACACAATAGGTACACTGAACAAGTATTTGGAACACGCGGCGGTTTCTAGACGTGTGCACGTCTGCACTGCTCGACCGCCACCAGTAGACTGAGCCATGGTGTCATAACTTCGAACAACCTGATAGAATCTTCAAAAAGTTTGTTGCTCTGAACAGTAGATGGTGCTATTTAAAAATTTAAATAAAAATATTTTTATTAGACTGGTATTACTGGCTCTTTTTTTGGTTATGGCTACAACACAACACCATTGACATGTGTTTATTTCATTTCACGCAGACTTTCAGTATTTACATTCTCTTCAGCAGACACTTAAAAACTTATAAAATAGCGAACAAAAAAGAAGTAAATGAAAAATTTGTAATTTATTTACTTATTTTAATAATAGATTATTACTAATTGACTTCCATTGAGTAGAATATGTTTATTATTTATAGTCAATAATAGTCACTCATTTAGGAATGAAACGTTGTGTTATTGACATTGACATTAACTGTTTGTTTTCAAATCTCACAATCCGTTTATTTTCTTCTGAAGTGAACGGATGCGTTTATTGTATTTTGTTAATTTTCAATGACGACCCGGCTTGTTACACTATTTCTGTTCCCGACTGACCTGGCTTTTACTTGGATTCCGATATTACCGCTATCATCGACTGACCTCTCTGGCTGAGAATTTGGACTTTATTGTTTTGCTTTGTGAATTGGATTTTCTCGACCATGCCTATGAAAAGATGTGCCTGCAGCAAAACTCGTAAGTGCATTTAAAATTATATATTATTATTAGTTAATTTTGGTCCTTAAAGTACTTATATGGGTAAATGGCAAACATTACATTTTAAAGTGATGTGATATCACAACACATTTTTGGAACTAAGTGATATCACAATGTATGAATTTGGATGTGATCTATAGATTCTATCTAAAATTTAACATTTTACTTAGAAAGGACCGAGTCAGCCTTACAAATAGATTGAAACTTTGTACTGAAGAGCTGGACCAATGTAGGGAACAATATGATAAAGATACTCAGTGCTTCCAAAATGATATACTATACAAGGAGTACTTGCTGAAAAATATTTATGAAAAATATGAGACCTCACAACAACAACTGAGTGAGCGCTTGTTTGAGGCTGGGGAACTATTGGACTTGGTGAAGTACAATGCTGAAAGATACGAGTCTCTGACTAATAATCTTCCATGCAGCTGTGTAAACCAGCCATCATCTCCCCAGCCCCAACTAGACATGTCTCCACCGGTGTTGGCTCTTCCATTAGAAACATGTGTCAAAATACCAGGAAATAAATCTATATTTTTTTGTGATGAATTAGGTTCTGGCTTTGGAAAAATACTACATAACTACTTAAGCCATAGTTTTACCAACCATAGTTATCATAATATAAGTCTTAAACAAATGGTTAAAAGAATTATAAATACAAATCTTGATGATTATTCATTACCAGAAAGGACATAGTGGATAGTGTTGACTCCTTATTAAAGTTAATCATAGGAAAGCTGATGTTATGTGCTTTTCCTTATTCCGATAGTTTATCAGATGATCAAATCAAGCATATTTTAAAGCTGAATAATACTATTCACTTGCTGACATGTTGTCATAGTGACAAATTATTGTATTTTGACACTAATAAGTTTGTTAGTGGTTTTAAATTAACTCAGGGAGCTTTATCTCTGTCTGGTAAATGTAGACATATGATTGCTATGTTGATAGCATATAATATTAACGAGGTTATAGCTAATATAACAAAGATTAGGTTAAGTGACGAGCCTGTGTTGTCTAGTTGCTCTAACAGCGTAGGGACTTATTTTTATGATTCTTTGTGTTGTACGAAGGAGGACCCACTTAAAATATCAACATTCATGGAGGCCTCTACCCATCAGATAGAGTATTCTCTTCCTGATGGAACCTATAAAGACATTTTAGACTCCTCAATTGTAGCTGTGGAGATCGCTCCGTATAATTCTTTAAACTGAACTGCAAGACAACAGAAGCTACCTCTTCTAATAACCAATTATTATATGTGAATAGGAACAAGGTATCTTCTAGCAGTAGTAATATAGTTCATGGTAAAAATCCTAAGGGAGGGCAGCACACTTTAAAATTGTTTAATCAGAATATTCAAGGTTGCTCTTCCAAATTACTTGAAATAGAAATGTTTTTAGAAAAGACCAAGTTTGATGTAGTTTGCTTAACTGAACATTGGTTAAAAGTAAGTAGGATCTCTTAATTTTGAAAATTATTGTGTAGCAAGCCATTTCAGCCGACAATGTATGATACATGGATGATCACTTATTTTAATTAAAAGTTACATTAAATCTAAAGAAAGAAAAGACATTGTTAAGCTGTCGGTTGAACACACCATTGAATTGTCCTGTGTTGAGCTAGATAAGCATGTTGTTGTATGTGTCTACAAACCTCCAAGTTACCAGAATCTATCTGTGTTTGATTCTGTAATGGAAGATGTGTTAAAAAAAGTTTGTACTAGCAATAAATCAATAATTATATGTGGCGACTTTAATATTAACTTATTAGAAACTAACTCGAATAGTATCAGATTATTGAGTCTATTTAAATCATTTAATTTATCAAATGTTTTTTTTGAACCTACCCGAGTAACACTTTCGTCTGCGACTTGCATAGACAACATATTTTGTAATTGTGATTATTTACATAAAGAGATTGTGAATAAGTTGCCCTCTGATCACAGTGGACAAACAATAATGTTTTGCACCTACATACCTTTACAAAAAATTCAAATTAAATTTAGACCAATAACAGATAAAAATTTAGAAAAACTTAATAGTACTTTGGCCAGTAAATTATGTGTTCAAAATTTTAATAACATAGAAGATACAAATGGGTTTTATACCAAATTTTTTTCATTACTCAACACTCAATTTAATGATAATTTTCCAATTAAGCCTAAAAGTATTTACACTAAGTTTATATTCAGTGATTGGGCGACTCCAGGCATTCGAATAAGTAGAGAAAAGCTATACGAACTATATGGCCTAAAGCAACACGTGAATAACATAAGCTTTCATAAGTATGTTGCAAAATATTCAAAAACATTTAAAAGTGTATGCAAAATAGCTAAAGCTCTGTTTATTAGCAATAAAATAAAATCAGCAGATGACAAAATAAAAACCACCTGGAAAATAATAAATAATGAAACAGGTAGGAAGAAAAAGCGTGAAACTAAATACTCAGATGCAGAGGTAGCTCAGGAGTTTGAAAACTTCTTTGCTGATATTCCACGTAAAACTACACAAGCTCTTAACTCGTCACCCGCGCTCTCTGCTGCCTTTTTAAGGAAGAATGTCAAGGTATGCCCATCAGAGTTCAAGTTTCAACATACGAACCCCTTAGCCATTATAAAGGCTTTTAAAGATCTTAAAATTAAATCAACAGAAGATCTTTGGGGAATGTCTGTAAAAGTCTGTAGATCTGTTATTGAAACTATTGCTCCCTACTTAGCTCACATATTTAACTCTAGTGTAGACCAGGGAGTATTTCCTGATCTCATGAAGCACAGTAAAGTCGTTCCACTGTTTAAATCCGGTGATAGTCAAGAACCCAACAATTACAGGCCGGTGTCAATCCTGCCGGTTCTCAGTAAGGTGTTTGAAAAGTTAATGCTTAACCAGATGTTACTACATTTTAATAAGAATTCCATCTTTCACGAACAACAGTACGGTTTCACTAAAGGGCGTTGTACAACTGACGCTGGTGTCACCCTAATAAAGAACATCTTTAACGCCTGGGAGGATTCACAAGACGCCATTGGAATCTTTTGTGACCTCTCGAAAGCGTTTGATTGCGTTAACCATGAGACACTTTTGTTGAAACTTGAGCATTATGGGATTAGGAATACATCCCTTGATTTGATTGGATCATACTTGAAAGACAGACAGGTTAAAGTACAGGTAAACGGTGTAAACTCACTAGGGTCTGAAATGGCAATGGGCGTTCCGCAAGGTTCAATATTAGGTCCATTCCTCTTTTTAGCATATATAAACGATTTGCCCCAATCACTTCAAAATGAACCAAAGATGGTGTTATTTGCTGATGACACATCATTGATATTTAAAATAGACCGACGGTCACAAAACCTTGATGATGTCAATTACTCTATTCACTAGGTTCAAGATTGGTTTACGGCAAACAACTTAGTATTAAATGAAAAAAAAAACTAAATGTATTAATTTTTTTTTTACCTAATGTTAAAAGTAACGAATGTGAAATCATATTGAATGGACAAAAACTGGAATTTATTGATCAGACGGTTTTCCTGGGAATCACTTTAGACGAGAAATTGCAATGGGGACCTCACATAACATCTCTTGCGGCGCGGCTAAGCTCAGCCGCTTATGCTGTTAGAAAGATAAGACAGCTAACAGATATAGAAACCGCGCGTTTGGTCTATTTTAGTTACTTTCACAGCATTATGTCGTATGGTATTTTGCTGTGGGGTCGAGCTGCTGACATTGAATCCATATTTATTCTACAAAAGCGTGCTGTCAGAGCCATTTATAATCTTCGTCGCCGCGATTCTCTTAGGGAACTCTTTAAAAAGATTAATATTATGACAGTCCCTTGTCAATTCATCTATGAAAATATTATGCATGTAAGGAAAAATCGACATCTCTTTAGCAAAATTAGTGATAGACATAATCTTAATACTAGAAATAGAAATAAACTAGATCAACCATTTTTTAGATTATCCAAAGTACGAACATCTTTCATGGGGTACTGTATTAAATGTTACAACAAAATTCCTTCTGAAATATTAGAATTAAATGAAAGAAAATTTAAAACGTGTGTAAAATACACACTTTGTGAACAAGCATATTACAAATTAGATGATTATATTCAAGATAAGAATGCTTGGAAACATGCTAGTCCTGCTCCATAGGACAATCTAGGGTGTAGTAGACATAGTGAAACTGGTTGATATTGTTACGCGCCAGAATTAATGTTGGGTACATGGCGGCATTTGCGTACTGCTAACGCCATCTAGTTTCAAGTAACGAAACATTTACGTGCTGCCATCTAGTATCGAGTAGCAGACACTTGCGTGCTGCTGGCGTCATCTAGTATCCAGTAGCAGGCATTTACGTGCTAGAACATTCTCGATGTTTAGACACCTGGTCGGTCGGGACCTGTGTGTGCCTGAACTTTAAAGAGGTTTCCATACAAGAGGGTTCTGGAAATGACTGTCGGTATATAAAGGGCGGACATCCGGCGACGGCAGTCAGTATTGAATTGGCGATACAAACGATAACTTCGAGAGCGATCTTCAACTGCGAATTATAGTGAAGTGAAGTGTTCAGTAGTGCGATTGTGTTTTATAATTAGTGTGTTTTAAAGTGCTAATTAGTGTCATAAATTAAAGTGTCAGTTTTGGTTGTTTAATCGGCTGTTTTTATTGTAACGAACCCCAAGCTCGTAACAATTGGTGTCAGAAGAGTGGATAATCATGCCGATTCTGCCAAAGGACGACACGGAGGGTATCCGTACCCGTAGTCAACGCCAGCAGGAGACGGACCAGAGGCGTTTTGGTGGTGCAATGCCGCAGACGTCGGAAGGTCAGCTACCGACCATGGAGGCCGGCCCGTCTATAGCAGCTCCGGCATCATCAGCACCAGACTTTGCTGCTCTGATGTTGATGTTGCAGGAGCAGGCTCGCCGACAGGAGGAACAGGCCCGCCGACAGGAGGAACAGGCCCGTCGGTTGGAAGAACAGTTGCAGCACGACAAGGCGGAGCAGGCCCGACGACAGGAGGAGCAGGCCCGACGACAGGAGGAACAGGCCCGTCGCTTGGAAGAGCAGCTCAAGCTTGACAAGGAGGAGCAGGCGCGCCGCCAGGAAGAACAGATGCTCCTCATGAAGGAACTTCACGCGTCCTTCAGGAAAGACATGAAGGAGGTGAAGGATAAGGTTGCTCAGCATGACAACCGCTTGTCAGACGCTGAAACCAGGATCAGCAAGTTTGATGACGTCATTGCGGATATGAAGAAGGAATTGGGCAACCTTAAACTTGGAGATGGAATTGCTACTTCAGCAGCCACAACACCTTCGCCACGTGGGTTCAAAGTGCCGCCGTTCGATGGGACGTCTTCTTGGTCGGCCTACAAGATTCAGTTTGAGGCTGTCATGAAGGCGAACGGGTGGAGTAAAAATCAGGCCATGACTGCCCTCACCCTAGGCCTGCGCGACCAGGCCTTAACTGTCCTGGAAGCTCTCGGTAAGGAGGTGACTTACGAGCAGCTGCTTGAGGCGTTGGAAGCCAGGTATGGCGACGCTCATTTGGAGCACGTGTTTCGTGCGCAGTTAAGGGATCGCGTGCAACGAAACGGTGAGAACCTGCAGCAGTGGGCCCTTGAAGTGGAGAAGTTGGTGCGAAAAGCGTACCAGTCTGCACCAGCGCTCATTGAAGGGAACCTGGTGCAGGCATTCATCGACGGCATCCGCGACCTTGAGGTTAGGGCTGCAGTGAGACTCGGGCACCACGAGACGCTTAAGGACGCCTTGGCCCATGCACTGGAGGTGGAAGCTGTGCGGCAAGATCATCGTTCCCACCGCGTCAGGGAGGTTGCAGCGGTTACAGTTCGCGATCGTTTAAAAGGATACAGCCCTAGGTGCTACGGCTGTGGTGAAAGGGGCCACCTTCGATCCAGTTGCCCTAAGCGAACTGCAGAAGGGGAAGGTAGCCGATCTCCAGAGGGCAGGGCGGCTAATAGCACCGCCCAGCAACAGCAGGGAAACGAGTAAAAGCCAGGACTGCGGGGCGGGTGCTGGCTGATGTTCAAGGAGCCCCAAGGATTTCGATCTCACAAACCCGTGACGGGAACAGCCTTATCATCAAGGGCGAGGTCAACGGGACGTCATGTAAGCTGACGATAGACACTGGAGCCTCTCGCACGGTTGTCAGTTCCCAACTTATAAGTCGGTTCCTTGGGGACTCTGCATACAACCGAGAGCGCATAAATTTGGTAACAGCCACCGGTCAGCGCATACCCGTCCGAGGAGAAAAAGAGATGGATTTGAAGCTAGGCAACAAAATCTACCTGCATAATGTTGTTGTGGCCGATATAATGGACGATTGCATTCTGGGCTTAGACTTTATGAGGAAGAATCGTTGTGAGATCGACGTTAATCAAGGAGTTATGAAATGTGGACAAGAGGAACTTTTCATGGAAGTGGCTTTACCTGGAAATGTGTACAACCTAAAGAAGATTGTTCTTCCTCCGAGATCGGAAACGGTTGTGCCGGTTAGTCTTCCTCGGAATCCTGGGCAAACTCATCGTTGCGTACTCGTGGAAAGGGTAGACAATGACCTTCCATGGAAAGTAGCACGAACATTGGTCAGAGCCAACGACATCTCAGGAGTACGTGTGCTGAACCTTTGTGACAAGGAGCAGGTGATAGAAAAGGGCACACTGATGGGTACCTGCGAGGAAGTGGATTGGTTGCGTCGATGCCAATATCTATCAACTGGGACCCTCAGCAAGGATGCACAAACGAGAGTGACCACACTTTTAGAAGACTGTCGCAGCGCTCTGTCTCAAAATGAAATGGTCAAGGCGAAGAGGATGTTACTTAAGTATACCGATGTTTTCTCTTTGAACGATGCTGACATCGGGAAGACTGGCTTAGTTCAACACAAAATAAACACGGGAGAAGAATTGCCTATCCGTCAACGGCCAAGGAGATTACCGGTAGCACGTGAAAAGGAAGTGGAAACCATGATCGAGGGAATGGTGAAGGATGGTGTTATAGAACCTTCATCCAGTCCATGGTGTTCACCGGTAGTGCTGGTGAGGAAGAAGGACGGCAGCATGCGGTTTTGTGTTGATTATCGTCGTCTGAACGTCGTGACGAAGAAAGACAGCTATCCTTTGCCAAGAATTGATGACACTCTGGACATGCTTACTGGAGTAAAGTGGTTTAGCACACTAGATCTAAAAAGTGGCTACTGGCAAGTAGAAATCGACCCGAAAGACAAGGAGAAAACTGCATTTTCGACAGGAAAGGGTCTATGGCAATTTAAAGTTATGCCATTTGGATTGTGTAACGCTCCGGCAACGTTTGAAAGATTGATGGAACTGGTACTAACCGGGTTGATTGGTGATGCCTGCCTTGTCTAATTGGATGAAATCATCATCGTAGGCCGTACGTTTGAAGAACATCTTCAAAATCTGGAACGCGTGCTCATGAAGATCCAGAGTGCCAACCTCAAGTTGAGTCCGAAAAAGTGTTCATTTTTCAAACGGCAAGTTAGCTTTTTGGGTTATGTTGTGTCGGAAGAAGGTATCCGCACGGATCCAGAGAAAATCGCCGCTGTCAAGGATTGGCCAATTCCAAAAGACAAGACGCAGGTCAGAGCGTTTTTAGGTTTGTGCTCCTATTATCGGCGTTTTGTCAAGAACTTTGCAGATATAGCCAAACCCCTGCACAAGCTAACTGAGGAAAAGCGACATTTCTGTTGGGATGAAAGTTGCGACATCGCTTTCCAGGAGCTAAAGGACCGTCTGTGCAAAACACCTATTTTGGGGTATCCTGATATCAGCAAGGAATTTATAGTTGACACAGACGCAAGTGATATCGGACTTGGCGGTGTGTTATCTCAGCGAAATGGCGATCAAGAGGTTGTGATTGCGTACTTCAGCAAGTCATTGTCGAAACTGGAGAGAAATTATTGTGTCACGAGACGGGAATTGCTTGCTGTGGTAAAGTCATTGCAACATTTTAGCAAATATCTACTGGGGCGGAAATTTCACCTACGAATTGACCATCCTGCGCTGAAATGGCTATTGCAGTTCAAAAATCCAGAAGGACAAGTTGCGAGATGGATTGAACTACTGCAGGAATACGACTTTGTGGTAGAACATCGCAGCGGAAAATCTCATGGCAACGCTGATGCACTGTCAAGAAGACCTTGCCCTGAAGACTGTAAGCATTGTACTAGGCAAGAGGGTAAAGAAGTCATACCTTTGAGGATGCTCAAGACAGACCTCAGCAACGAGTGGAAGGAAAGCCTACAACATGCTCAGCACGAAGATTCAGACATCAAGCCGATTCTGGAGTGGATGAAGGCCAGTGCTCCTAAGCCCACGTGGAGTGATGTCTCAGCGATGAGTTCGATCACAAAAAGCTATTGGGCCCAATGGGACAGCTTAGTGATTCAGGATGGAGTACTGTGCCGTAGATGGGAAAATGCCCGGGGAGACAACTGTCATTTGCAAATGGTTGTCCCTAAAGTTAAGGTACCGGATGTTTTACAGCTATACCATGATGGTTGTTCAGGAGGCCATATGGGAGTTAAACGCACTCTACTGAAAATACGGGAACGGTTTTACTGGGTCCATTGCCGTGACGATGTCGAGGACTGGTGTCGGAAATGTACAAGTTGTGCGGCTGTAAAAGGACCTCAGACTCGTAGCAGAGGTGCATTGAAATTGTACAATGTTGGTGCACCATGGGAGAGGATAGCCCTGGATGTTGCGGGACCATTTCCGGAAAGTGATAGTGGTAACAAGTATTTCATGGTTGTAATGGATTACTTCACTAAGTGGCCGGAAGTCTTCGCCATTCCAAATCAAGAAGCTTCAACAGTTGCAGATAAACTGGTTCATGAAGTCTTCTGTCGTTTTGGAGTACCCTTGGAGATTCACAGCGATCAAGGAAGGAATTTTGAGTCACAGATATTCCAGGAAACTTGCCGAGTTATGGGTACTCATAAAACAAGAACAACTTCTTACCACCCACAATCGGATGGAATGGTGGAACGATTCAATCAGACATTGGAGAGATACTTGGCAAAAGTTGTGGAAAATCGGCAACGCGATTGAGACAAGCACATACAACCGTTTTTGTTGTCATACCGAAGTGCTGTTCACGAAAGCACATCAGTGACACCAGCTTTCGCAAACTTTGGTAGAGAATTACGGCTGCCGGCAGACCTGATCACTGGAATGCCACCTGATGCCCCACGTAGTATAACCGATTATGCGAATGACTTGCGGAACAAAATGAATGACATTTATGAGCACGTCAGAGAATCGGGCCAGCAAATGTCTGACAAGATGAAAACCCGCTATGACCGCAAAATGAACAATAAAGGTTTCGATGAAGGTTCACTTGTGTGGTTGCACAATCCAGTTCGCAGTAAAGGGAAATCTCCTAAGCTTCAAGCTAAATGGGACGGGCCGTACCGGATTGTGACAAAAATCAATGACGTGACCTACCGTATACAAAAAGGTACAAGAAGTGCTCCTAAAATCGTCCACGTGGATCGACTGGCGCGTTATTATGGGGCCGATAATGCTCGGGACGAGCATGTCTTAGGAGGGGGCAGTGTTACGCGCCAGAATTAATGTTGGGTACATGGCGGCATTTGCGTACTGCTAACGCCATCTAGTTTCAAGTAACGAAACATTTACGTGCTGCCATCTAGTATCGAGTAGCAGACACTTGCGTGCTGCTGGCGTCATCTAGTATCCAGTAGCAGGCATTTACGTGCTAGAACATTCTCGATGTTTAGACACCTGGTCGGTCGGGACCTGTGTGTGCCTGAACTTTCGAGAGGTTTCCATACAAGAGGGTTCTGGAAATGACTGTCGGTATATAAAGGGCGGACATCCGGCGACGGCAGTCAGTATTGAATTGGCGATACAAACGATAACTTCGAGAGCGATCTTCAACTGCGAATTATAGTGAAGTGAAGTGTTCAGTAGTGCGATTGTGTTTTATAATTAGTGTGTTTTAAAGTGCTAATTAGTGTCATAAATTAAAGTGTCAGTTTTGGTTGTTTAATCGGCTGTTTTTATTGTAACGAACCCCAAGCTCGTAACAATATGTTTGTGTTTATTGTATTAATATTTACTATGTAAACAGGTGTATTTACTGATTTTTATATTTAATTTAACTCACACACTGATCATATAAATCAATAGTTGCAAAAATTTGTACGTATGTGAGTATTATGTTCCCTTACTAGCAAACTTATTAATTTTACCTCTGCTGGCATTTCTTTATTGTACCTATTAGTAGTATATAAGTGTTTTTTTGGGAGCATCGTCCTCACATATAATCAACTGATTAATGTATGCAAATATTGTAAAGCTTATTTTTGAAAAGAGTAACTATGGAGTTTCTTGTCCGTTCTTCTCCATAAGAATCTACCTTTTGCGAACGGACGACTAGAGCCACTATAATATTTTATTTTATTTTAATTTGACGTTCAAAAGTGCCTTTATTGGTCTAGTTGAAATAAATCATTTGACTTTGACTTTGATTCAAAGCATAAATTTCAGATTTGATGTTATTTTAAGCTACTAGCTATCTGGCTCATTTCGCCCCTAGTACAAGTTTTACAGTTAGCGAAGCAATGTTTGTGTCTAAGTTGAGTGTGTTATATTTAGTATAATACCTATCAGTGCCGAATTAAATCAGCGCGGGGCCTATAGCAAATTTTACCAAGGGGGCCCCCTAAACATAAAACCTTTCTAAAGTGAAAACAAAAATATCCATTCAAAATAATTATAGCCCCTCTCTATTATTTCTCATGGACCCCGGGGCTCTTATGTAGCACCAGATCCCATATTTTTTTGGTTTGCCTACATTATCTGGGGTTGTTTAGATTTCAGACGGTATAGTAGCATGAAATAAAAGAAAGAAAACGAGTTTTTTGCTCGAAGTATGACCCATACCATAACAAAATAAACCAAATTAGTGACTTTATCTGCAGAAAACGGCTGTCGCAGTATAGTGGGAATTAGAAGGACTTGTGTGTGAGAGAGATCCATGGTATTTACATGATTTTGAAAGTCCAAAGGCAGGGCCCCACAATGCACGGGGCCTGTTGCATTTACTACTCTTGCTATGGTTAATCCGGGACTGATACCTACAACTTTGTTATTATACACGTGTCACATACCCATGACTATTTGTATTCTGGCTATTGTACTAACTGACAATTCTTTTCACTTAACAGGGGCAGATAATGTTATCCTGCATTTATTTCCTAACCCAAACAAGGAGCCAAACAGATTTAAATTATGGGTTAATGCTATTGGTGGTGATCTTTTTTTAATAAAAGATCAAACTGTTTTTGATTATTATCGAGTGTGCCATGTACACTTTGATGAAAAGGACCGCACCTGGAGTAAGAGACTCAGCCCAAATGCAGTACCTACATTAAACTTGCGAGGTAATAATAATATTGTCTTTAATCTTTCATAGCTATCTTATTACCACATGGTAAATAAACTGCCTCATCATCCCAAGAGTGGCTGTGCAGAAGTACACCTTATGGGAAATACAGGCATGATAGTATGTTGTTGTAGTACATGAAGAACTTAGGTCATGTTTATGCCTTACAGGTTTTCGAACTGCTATAACAAGAACTCCTTTGCAAGTAATATCCAACCAGGATTTTTCAAAAGCTCAACTGTCCACATCAACCGCTCAGCCATCAATATCAACAGCATCAACCCTTAAACAATCAACATCAACAGCATTAATCGCTCAACCATCGACATCAATGGCATCTACCGCTCAACCATCTACTTCAACAGCATCGGTTGCGCAAACGTGTAGCAGTCTACCATCAATATCGACTGACAACATACATTTACCATTGACATCTGGATTATCTGGTCAACATACTCTATCAACATCCAAATCTTTGCCAAGGCGTAAGTACATTGTTATTCAAAGACTACTAACTGAAGTTTCACTGAGTGAGTGACTGATGAAACAGGTCCAATCTGATATCCAATTCACTGTTCAATAAAATGACTGGACAGTCTATACAATATTAAATTTATTTACTTGGATAATTTGATAATAAAACTAGAAAAGATATGATTGAGTACTTGAAATTATGAATCTTCACTTCTGTGAAGTTTCAACAACTAATTAAATTTTACATTGTATTTTCACATGGAAATAACTCATGTTGTAGTATAGAGATTACCCAGTCGGTAAGATCATAGTAAGGTTGTCTGCCCAGACTGCTCAAGATGACAGCTTAAATATTTAGACTTGTCACTTAAGTGTTCACAAATATTTTTCCAGGGAAATTGAAGAGGACTACTTTGTATAATCCTGAGGTGGTTGCTTTGAACAAGAAAATAAAAAATCTTCAAAAGTCCAAAATCACGATGGCAGAAAAGTTGAAAAAGGCATTAATATTGTCTGAAAACACTTCTTTTCAAAAAGCCATGAAAGAATTTACGCCTGCAGCAACAATATTTACTCACCTTCAATTTAGAGAAATTGGGAAGAAGATATTGGGGAGGCGATTCACCAAAAATGAAAAAGTTATGGCATTAGCCCTTTACAAACAGGGTCCGAGATCATATCGCTGGCTTAGAAGATTTTTTGTTTTACCTTCACCTTTAACCCTGAGTCGTATGATTACGAGAGCAGCGCTAAAGCCAGGGATGAATGAAGATTTGTTTCGACAGCTAAAAAGCAAAGTGGATAAAATGAAGGACACTGACAAACTATGCATCATACTTTTTGATGAAGTAGCACTTGCACCACACTTCGAATATAGTAAGAGACGAGACTGTTTAACTGGATTTGTCGACGATGGGGAAACCAGGAAGAGAAAGATAGCTGACCATGCATTAGTTTTTATGATTAGGGGGATTTTTAAGAATTATAAACAGCCTTTGGCGTATACATTTTGCGCCTCAACAACGTCGTCAATAGTGAGTCAAATAAAAACAATTATTAGAAAACTTAAGTCCATAGGCTTAGAAGTATTGGCAACCGTTTGTGACCAAGGTGCAACTAATGTGAGTGCCATAAACTGGCTAATAAACGAGACAAGAACGAAATATTTAAGAAAAGGTAAAGAAATGAAATACAAAATTTTTGAAATAGATGGCAATGAAGTAGTGCCCTTATATGATCCCCCTCACCTCATAAAAGGAATTAGAAATAATTTATTACAGGCAGACTTAAAAGCAAATTTAAATGGGAGAAATGTCACAGGAAAGTGGGATCACATTGTCGAATTATATAAAAAAGATGGCACATATGATGGCATTAGGCTAATACCTAAATTGACAGACAGACATGTGATCCCACATAAAATTTCTAAAATGAAAGTAAAATGTGCCACTCAAATATTCAGCCGGACTGTAGCTGGTCACTTAGGATCATTAGCATGTGAGTATATCTTTTGTTTATATATAAACAAGGTGTTGTGGCTGTACTCATCATTAAGAACAACTTTTACTATTGGACCAGACCTGAAATTGTGAAAAAAATCTGCTTTTCTCTACATTTATATTCGCCTGTCGTCAAAATATATTATAACTAGCTGACCAGCGCAACTTCGCCTGCGTCACAATTTTCATTACTGCTCCGCTCCTATCGGTCTTAGCGTGATGATATATAGCCTTAGCCTTCCTCGATAAATGGGCTATCTAACACTGAAAGAATTTTTCAAATCGGACCAGTAGTTCCTGAGATTGGCGCGTTCAAGCAAACAAACAAACAAATATTTCATATTAGTATAGATGTGTTGTTCATAATGATGAGTACAATGACCCTTTAAAAGGTCATGCGTTATTTAAGTTTTAACTTGTATACAGGGCCAAATTAAATAATTTTTGGTGAGTAGTAGCTATTCAAAAATCATAAAATATAGGCTATTAATCGGCCCTTAGGCTATTAATTTAGCCATGAAATTAGGACATTAAGTTTAGCACCGTGTAAGCAGTCAGGCAATATTTTAAAACAGCTTTGTCATTTCAGGTCAAGGAGTACTCCCTCAAGAATGTGAGGAAACAGCTGCACTGCTCAAGTTCTTTGACGAATTGTTTGACTCCGTGAACGGTAGTTTTGATAATTTTAAAAAGAGAAGAGGAAAACTCCTGCTGGGCCCAGTATCGCCAAGATCGAGTCATAATAAAGTATGGGCTCATGCTAAAAAAGTATTGTCAACAATGAGTTTTCAAAAAAAAAATGGAAAATCAGTTACTGTACCCTCCATTAAAAACTGGTTACACACTATTGATAATATAGAATATCTGGTAGATACATTACAAAAAAAATATAAGCTTACATCTCTTTGGATGCGCCACTTCAACCAGGACCCTTTAGAAAACTTTTTCGGAAGCATAAGAAGCCATGGGTACCGCAATAATTCTCCTTCTTGTGCTTCCTTTGAAGCAGCTTTTGCCTCACTGCTAATTAACAATATGAGTAGTGTGCATTCACCAGGGTCCAATTGTGAAGTAGATTCCTGCATCACATTTAAATCTTTAAAGATCTTGTTTTTTAAGACAAGTGAGAGGTCAGCTTATACAACAGAAGTAGATTTTGAAGATATTGACAGTGACCACATCTTTAAAGATTTAGAAATCAAAAGGAATGATCCAAAAATAAGAGCACAAATAGATTATGTGACTGGATATGTTCTGCGCAAGTTAAAAATAAAGTGTAGTTTATGTAGAGAGTCATTGTATAATAAAGACATTGGTGAAAGTGCCATAAAGGTTAGAGAATATTTTAAAAACAAAACTTGCCTCACATATCCATCACTTTCATTGATAAAGTGCTTTTCTAATATCCAAGATGTGGTCATGGGTATATTAAGGAAAAAATCCGATATTAACAATTTAATGCAATACCTGAAAACCATATTATCAATAGTGATTGACTACGGTTTCATAAACTGCAATGAGCATAAAAAAGAGATAATTTTAAGAATTGAGCAAATAACTCTTAATTTATTTGTTTACAATTGGTGCAAAAACACTAATAAGTTATTAACAGGGTCCAGGACTGATTATGAACAAAACGACGAAATTCAAAAATTCGCGTATATATACTGTACGAAAAGGCTTAAGAAATAAAAACAGATTTTTGTATTATCTATTTCGTTTTATTTAATTTCCAGTCGCAATATTTTTTTAAAACCATTCAAAATGTAGGTACGAGAAGGCTAGCAGCCTTGTGCGAAAGTTCCTTGCACAAAGCACCAGATGGCGCTATACGCCATACATTCCGCAAAATGACGCGAGTGACGACTCTATACCCTATATACAATGTACTCTGTGGACTGAGCTCAGCCTCTGTCGAGCACAACGTGCTAGACTCCGTCAAACGCCACTAGGTGGCGTTGGTGTCCCGATTGCTCAATTGACTAACTTATTTCCGACACATATATTATTACATACTGTGAAAAGTCCTCTATTATGTTTTTTACTCTTTAATTTACGTTTTACAGCAACAGATATAGCTCTTTTAAGTAAATAATAATATTAACACATCTATCTTTAATATGTTTGTATCTAAATGATTAAACTGAATTTTATTGTAGAAGTGGTTATAAATAAAAAATGCCCACGTGTATCAAACGACGTTTTTCAACATACTCGAAAACATAAACAAAATTTCGTAAACATGACGTAAAAATTATTGTGCTTGCGGATTTTTTTGTACGTCGCGCTTGAAATTGTGGCGCTGCCAATGGGCAGCCTAATATTATAATTGAAATAAATTAAATAGGTGGGAATACACTTTTTACATGTCTTAAAGCCAGTATTTAATAATATTAATTAAGTATTAATAGGAGCCAGTTTTTCCGAGTACCAGTGTGTTAAAGCACAGGTATGAAAGGGTGCAAAATTTTCTACATTCTTTGAACCAGATATCAACTACTAGGTATATCGTACTGTGTCACTCAGATATTACTACGTGATTGACTGCTCATTCATGCGTATATTTGCCAAGCGTCAATATTGCGTTGATATGACGTACAATGCTAATTTAAGCAGTGACGGCAAACCTCTTGCCTAGTTATCATAATGACTGGATATTGAATCGATGGCTTCGGCATTATCACTGCTTAGAGCCATGAATAACTTGTGCTAGATATTGGGCGCATGGCTTTTAATTAATTAGTGCAGCCGGTAGGTTCAAGATGAAGGATGCCAACTGCGTAAGTTCCCGATGGGTGACAACTTATAACACCTTATTCTTCTGTTCAAGTTTATGGTTAACTCCTCAGATTTATTGGGCCCAGTAGGTGGCCACATTAATTGCAGCGTCAGCCGCATTTATTTAATCCCCCAAAGTACAGGAGGTGCTCTTAGTGTTTCCCTAAGATAGGGAAGATGGAGAGATTGAAAAGCTAGGTTCATAATAGGCAAGACTTCCTTAAGCTATATTTGATCAAGCTCATATTCTAAATATTTTTTTCCTCTTGACTCAGTCAAGAGGAAAAAAATATTTAGAATATGAGTGTCAAATGCCTTTTTTTAAAGTGGGATGTGATTAAATGACTCCTTCCGCTCTGGGCGTAGCGGAAGAAGTATCAGACTCTTACTGACTAAAACCTATTCGTGTTCCTCCTAATGCTCTTTGCGTTCCAGGCCCGTGGTGACTCTTTCGAACAAATTCCGCAACCCTGGAAGGCACTAGCCCCTAGCGGGCCCCGTCTACTATGCTGACATCTCTTTGAGGCGCGCGTGGAACACAACGCACCGTCGCCGAACCGGACCTGGTTCTGATAGGACGGTGTGCCATCCAAAGCCTTCCGTCCCCAGGCCCGCGCCGACGGTGGCCGGGAATCTGTGACCTGTGAGGTATACCTCTCTCTCACGCGGTCCGCGTCCTCCTTCACCAGCATTGCTGCTTCGCAGAAGTTTGCGCTCCCATGATTTTGATTCCTACATTTCACTATTACTGGTAACTTATAAAGGATATTTAGTTTTAGATCTATGATGTCAACTGATTAAACACGGATATTCTTATTTAAACACTTTTTTTGTGGCAAGGTAGTGCTAAAGCATTGATTTAAGTGCTAGTAAAGTACCTTATGTACAGTACCTAACACATGTGTTTGCATACTCTTAATCAACTATATACTTACGTTATACTTTATAAACTCTTCTTTTAAGCTAACAATATTTGGATGGCAGTCCTGCTATACAATTCCCAAAAACTGCCACTTCTGGAAATCAACACTAGCAACAATATCCAGTTCTACTAACTTTTAAACAACTTTTGCATTCGCATCGCATTCGTATTCTGTCATAAAAGCCTCATTTGTCATACATTTTTTTTGCGAACGTTGTTTAATAATTAGTAAAATTGGCAATCAGAACAATCGATTAAAGTCTTTGACGTGTGTGTTAAAGATAGAATAGATGTATTATTGGGCAATAGTGATTTTTTTTTTGCTTACTGTTGAGCATAGGCATTTCTTTTCTTGTGCCAATCCCCACGTTCTTGCGCCAGCCTCATCCAAGTTCTACCTACAATGGCAACAATGTCGTTTTAAATATCATAGTGACTAACAAAACAAATACCTATTCCACGATTTTTTAAATCATTATCGGAGTGGTAACTAATCTAAAAACATGTAATCCTAATCTCTTCAAAGTTAGAGTGCACAGGCTACTTCTGGGTAAACTCGCACCATCGTAGACTTTGTCCCTGTCATCCCTGACCTAGACTAGGCTCAAGAGCAAACCCATCACAAATAAAATAAAAATATGTCATCCATCACAATCGTTCACGACAAAAAAAAATTAAATGGTTTCAAAATAATGGAACTTACACCATTAGTTGTTGCACAGACCTTTCATAACACACAATGGTTCTATTTTCTGCACTCCAATTAAACTTCCAAAAGCTCATTTGTATTGTGTAGGTCAAAATACCTACCTACTAACTACATGTCAAGCGTCTTACCCAAAAAAAGAATATGAATAATAAATATTTCGATTATTCCTGGCGTCCATCCATTAAGGGGAGGCCTCCATATTCTACGCCGTAAATATTGTGCTTGGCCAAACGACGTAACGAGTTTTGTCCAACGTTTATTATTTATTAATATTTTATCGTGTACTTATATTAAATTGATGTGTTTTATTAAACGAAACGGTATTAATTTGGGAATAAATGTGATTTACGTATTGTAGTAATTTCTTCTTGTTTATAAATGAGGACATTTGAATACCAAGCAAAAGTTAAAACCAAGCTGTGTTATCAAATCAATAAGTAAATCTCTTATATAAATAAAATTTAAAGGATAGCCTTTAATTTATTCATATCCCAAATAAAACTAACATCAAAACACAGCCAAATTTAAATGAAGATTCAAAAGCATAAATTTTAAGTCTTACTTCTATTAACACGCAAAAAGAAAAAGTTTCTTGTTCTAAACGTATCTCATTTCCCGTAGGGCAATAGGTTTTGTGTCAAAACATGGCCATTACGACGCTGTTTTTGTCACTTTTTTGCCCAAGCGTAACCTAAAATTGGTGTGCCGACTTGGCAAAAACTTGGCGGGGTCTGATTAGGCGTTTGCCAAGTTTCAATTAAGTTTCTTTTTGGAAGCTGAAAAAGCTGCGTTTTTATTATATGCCCGGGAAAACCTAATTGGTATGTTTTTGGTAATGAATGATATTTTTTCAAAAGTAAAAGACCATTGCAAATGTTAGAATATGTTGGTTTTTTGTCGAGATCCACTCGAGTGGTCTTTAGAGGTTTAATGTCGTAAGTATCTACTTTGTGTTTAGATGTTAATGATGGGACAAGACTTCATAGGCGGATATAACTAGCAAAAAGTTTTTGTTAGACGTTGTTCATTATTTCTTACAAAATTATAAAAGTATTAAAAAAAGAAATATTGCCAAATTAGGTAATAACAACTCGATTGATAACGTCTATAATACACAATAGGTGAATTTTAGGCTGAATTTTCATTTTTGAGGGCTGAAACCTTAACTATTTTTTGACAAAATCACTCTCTTTTAGCGATATCGATTGAAAAAAAAACATTTCTACTGAAAGTCTTAACTTTCAACAATTGTTATCGCTAGTGTAATAATACAAAAAACATTTGTCAAATGCGAGTCGGACTCTCAACGAAGGGTTCTATACCATAAGTTTCTTGTACGGGAGCCCCTTTAGTTAAGGTTCCGTACCAAAATGGTAAAAGGAACCCTTATGGTGTGACTAAGTCTGTCCGACTGTCACAGCTGGATATCTCAAGAACTACTCATGCTATCAACTTGAAATTTGGAACGGTTTTAGAAGACGTTTATTCAACTATTTTCCAAATAAGAAAGAAATAAAAATGTATATTGCTGAAAGGGTTTCTTAAAAATTCGAAGTGGGGCTACTAGGTCATGTGGGGTATCATATGGAAGAACATTTTTTAATTACTTTTTAGGGCTGGTTTTTGAGTTTTGAAGAAAAATTTTAAAAAAATAACGTTGAAATTATTCCATGTGATAGAAGTTTATGTAAAGGTTACAGGAAAAATAAAACGATGTCTCTAAATAGCAATTTGCACCGTAGTGTTAAAATTTTCTTCCGAATATAGGCCTCGCCATTGAAAATTTAAAAACATCACATGATGATACGGAACCCTCAGTGCGCGAGTCCGACTCGCTCATGACCGGTTATCTTTTTTATTAAATTTTTATTGTGTTGTTAAAGTGGCTATAAAAATACACACTCTTTGAGAATTTCATGTGTCTACCTATTACGATTCTTGAGATATAGCCCGCTGACAGACAGACGGACTGAGGAACGGACAGCGAAGGCTTAGTAACAGCTTACTCTTCGGATACGGAACACTAAAAAAATATCTAAATCATAGCGTCTAGCTTACATTATACCGTTACATACAGCTACTGGTCTGATAGACCTCATGTTATAAAGAAACTGAGATCTACGAGTAGATCTGTGTAATTTCCTCTGTTCAATTGTTTCTCAAGTTTGTAATCCTGCACCCACCTCCTCAGGATATCAAATAGGTAATCGAAATGTTATAGACATCCGATTATTATAGATAGGCAGGTTCTACTCAGATTTCTTAATTATCTTTGACAATAAATTGAATAGGAAGATTAATTAATATCTGTAGGTAAGTCTTATGAGTGTTCGTATGTTTGCGAGCTCTAGAACTCTATAACACCAAAACGGCTCAGCAGACATGGATAAAAAGTAATCACATAAACTAGACTTTGCTCCGTATTTGTGCTTAATTAAGGAGTTGCTAACAGACTATTGTGTGTTAGCAACTTCTAATTATCAATGTATCTAAAGAAGTTTCCCTAGAATACGAGCGAACCCACAACAAAGAGCTATTACCTTCACAAAATTGGACAAAATTTCTAATTTCATTATCGCTCCTATAATATAAATGTATCATCGCGATGTATAAGACTATAAGCACCTACGCAACGCCACCTACAAAATTTTCCCTGTCGTAATAAAATAACTTTTGAAGACTCTTTTGATCCTCATTTTAATCAAGCACCCATGAATTAATTATGAGTGCTTAATTACATTTAATTAACATGAAGAAAATCTTTGTAGAATGTTCTATATTACTGAAATATATGTTTGAATCAATTACTGTTCTAAATTGAAAGAAAACAGGGTACATTGAGTACATTTTCGTAAGATTCGATAAAGTCAATTGAAGGGAAAGATTTATTGTAACTTAATTCAGGGGTTCTAAGCAATTCGGAAGGAAAATGTCTTGGTAAGAAAGAATATTGATTTACTGGGTGCCCTTGTTGGCAGGCGGTTTTTTAACCCATTGTATGGCTGGGGTTTTCATGAAGAAAATCTAGCAAAAACTTCCAGCTTTTTGTATCAATTTGACATTCGTACGTCCAACCTACACACGCTTAGGACATATTTATTTATATTGTAACAGACAGAATAAAATAAATTCCTTTGTTTTTAGAGGCTAAAAAAACATGCAGCCTCCAGTCAAACAGTCTGCCTGTGGGAAAAGGGTTGAAAAAGGTTAGTAACATTTCAAGGGTCGTAACCTATTATGAATTCCTTTTTGGGTTACTTTACTAATCATTATAATAAAGAGGTTCAATGATGAAGACGAACAATGATGAGGTGAATGATGAAAGATCGAAAACACTCAACTGACAACGTGTTGTGGCTTCTTACAAAAGTCCACAGCGCATTGTGGAAACATTGAAATACCATGTTGTATACTGAATCCTTACTGATGCAATCGTGACAAAAGTTAAGTTTTGAAGGAACTCAGGGCAAACACGGATAGATTAGGTTCGAATGAGATGATATGACGGGAGCTAAGTTTGCTCGCTTCGCTTGTTCACTCTAGCTCCCATCATACCATTCATGTTAGGTTTATTTACATCCTACAGCTTATGAGCCCCGGCTCCGTCGAGGTATTTAGATTTTAGGTGAACAATAATATCAGAGCCATATCTATACAACATACTTTATTTCGCGATGTGGATGCATCAGTTACGGCTCACAACGCGCCATGTCATTTCTTTATTTCCACAACGCGTTGTGGTCGTTTTCTAAAGTGTCACTACGCGAAATTCACGATGTGGTCGTTTGAAAAAAATCATAAAGCGTTGATACGCGTCTTTGAGTGATCTCAAAGAGCGGTTTCGCTCTCTGAGCGTAACATAATTATGAACTGATCGGAAGCTACAATACCATTGAGTGCTCTTGGCTTCTTTTTTCCTGGAAAATACTCTAGTTACTATCGGATAAGCCACGATATTGAAGCAAGAAAAAGCTAGTATTAAAAAAAAGTACCAAGTGTTTTCTAATTAGAAACACTGATTTCTAATTTCGGAAATCAGTGTTTCTGGTATTATATGTCAAAAAAAAATCGGATTGAGTACTCTTTTTTAATATCGTATAAAAATAAATAGTATTATCCATTGTCTGTTCCTATTCCACAAAAAAAACACGAATTCTTTCATATTTCTTGCGTAACTTTGCTGACAACCAACTCGTCCTAATCGATATTGATAAAACATCGGTTGATTGATGACCAAATTATTTCAGTAGACGTTTAGACAAGAACACTGAAGGACAAGGTTAGTTAAGTTGGTATTAGTGTCTCATCCATGACGTAAAGCGTCCAATATTAACGCTCATGGTATCGAGAATAGGTTTAAATTATGAGTTGATATCGATACGTTGATGTTCTGTTTGTTTAGGATTTTACAATATTAAGGTTATATAATCTTTTTGTTAAGTTTAAAGTGAGAAATTAAATATGTATTATGTGATTGAACTAAAATAAACGCCACCAACTGTATAATACTTCTTGGAAAGTGATTTGAATGATACTTTTTAGTCGTCTTAGGCGGTCATATCAGATTTTTTTTAGTTTGCAATTTATTTATAAATATAAATAAAATTCTTCCGATACTGAGTGACTGACAGTGTAGTGTAGAGTGTGACTGGGGAGTGTAGGGGAGCACTAAGAGGGTATTTCCCGAAATTCCTACGGGAACAAGAATAACGGGATATGCGCGTTCGAAGTCGCGGGCAAAAGCTAGTTACTGTTTATTATGAGACTAGTGGACGTCACGCGGTATCACCCACGTAGTTCCCGTTCCCGTGGGAGTACGGGGATAATATATAGCCTATGTTACTCCCTGATAATGTAGCTATCCATTGCTAAAAAAATTTTTCAAATCGGTCCAGTAGTTTCGGAGCCTATTCAATTCAAACAAACAAACAAATCTTTCCTCTTTATAATATTAGTGTAGATATAGCTCATCACCCTTAAACTTGACTAAAGCCAAGACTAAAGATTCTCAGCACGTCAATGCCCCTTACATTATTTTGTATCTTGATACTTTCGACTGAAGAGGAGTTATTTTCAGCTCCAACTCCAGCAAGCTTGGCAAGCAGAACGGTAATTAGAATATGAATTTGTAATGCTTAGCCGTGGATTGAAATAAGCAAGGACACACCTTGTGGTATATTTATTGCCATTAATGGCAAGGCGTGTGAAGACTATTATTGCTTCTTAGTAATGTTGTAGACGTGTTAGTCTATAATAGGATATAATAAAATCGCTATCTCCCTCTGTCTGTTTCTCTGTCTCATCATCATCTGCCTGCCTTTATCCCATATCACTTGGGTCGGAGCATAACGGCTTTTTTATCCATTCTGTTCTGTCAGCTGTCACGCTATTACTAACTCCCTTTTCTTCCATATCACTCCTCACACAATCTATCCATCTTTTCTTTGTCCTCCCTCTCCCTCTCCATCCATCTGCCTGTTTTTCCGTCTGTTTCTTCTAAATCAGGCAATGGATTTTGATACGGTTTTAACTAATAGAAAGAACAATAAAAGAAGAAGATTGTATAAAACGCCCGAAATCGAGGCGGGCCGCTAGGTTATACTAAAACAAAGATTTCAATGTCATATTTGTTACCAACGAAAACAAACCGAATAAAATCATAATGATTGGTAATTACAGAAGGTAAAAGGTTTAAGTAAATTATGAGTTCAGCCACGGTTACAATCATTGACTTAATAATAAACCCGCGTAGTTCCCGTAAAATATAGCCTATGTTACTCCCTGATAATGTAGCTATCCATTGCTGTAAGAATTTTTCAATACGGTCCAGTAGTTTCGGAGCTTATTCATTTCAAACAAACAAACAAACAAATCTTTCCTCTTTATAATATTAGTGTAGATAAACAATGTCGCAAAAAAGGTACCGAGAATCAGCAACCAGTTCCCATCATTTGCCATCACGATGATAATGCAATAAATGTACCTAACAAACTATTTATAGATAGTAATAATCGATCAATATCTTAAGTGTTTCATTCAATAATTCATTCACCAACAAAATCATATTAAACAAAAACAGGTATGTTTTTGTTTTACTGTTTAAAAAGTTGATAGAATGTAACTCGATGTTTCCCAATTATGTTATGGTTGGCATTCAGTCTAGTTGGACGCAACTGAGTAACAACATGCAGTGACTATAGGGTCGATACCTATATGAGCTCCACAACCCTGTAACTGGACAATATAATAACCAGGGTTGAACCTTTAAAAAAACCTGAACTTAGAATATAACACCAAGTTTGTCAAGGGTTACCCTGTATGCGTGTGAAAAGCTTGAAAATCTAACAGTTACATTTTCATGCTTTCCACATCCAACGAACACACTACGACGTCGTCAACGAGAGACGCGGTATGGTGCGGTAGAGACGCGCGGCGCGGGGAGCGAAACCGCAACAGGATAAGCGAATTACATCATCTGATACGACCGCGCTCGAGCATACATTTTGATTTAAGTAATTTATCGTCGTCATCATATCAGCCGAAAGACGTCCACTGCTGGACATAGGTTTCGCCCAAGTGACGGCATAGCAACCGGTCCTGTGCGTCTCGCATCCATCAGCTACCCGCAACCCTCACCAGGGAATCGGTCCACCTTGTGGGAGGCAGTCCACGCTGCATCTTCCGGTATGCGGTCGCCACTCCAGAACTTTTCGGCCCCATCGACCATCTGTTCTGCGATCAATTTGCCCTCCCCACTGCCACTTCAGTTTGGCGGTCGTTCGGGCTATTTCGGTAACCTTGATTACCTTGCGGATATCAGTATTCCTGTTCCGATCACGAAAACTCCAAGCATTGCCCTCTCCATTGCCCTTTGGTGGACTTTAAGCCTTCTGTTGGGGTCCATTGTGATCGACCACGTTTCGGTTCCAGAGCCGGATCCACTCCGGAGATTCTTAGCACCCCTTGCCTCGCCATGACCTTGACCGCTGCTGGAGTGAAGGGCAAACGGGCTGCCGGGCACTAGGGGCCGTGTTTTCGTGCTAAATACCTAAGTTGCTATAGTTGTGAACCACCTAATAAACCTTTTATAATACAGTCCGCTTGCTTTCCTTCTACCTGGGCTTATACACAAGCTTTTCACCACCTTTATGATTGTAAAATATCTTCAAATGACAGCCGGGACCGAAAGTTTAACGTGCTTTACGAAATACGAGTCTTTGTATTTAAGGAATGGTTGACTATCCATGGTATGAACTTGGCCAGTGTTACTTAACCTTGAAGTTGAAGATGTTATTTAGCCACGAGTTCACTATTATTTATTTATCATACACTTTATTGTACACCAAAAGTATGAACAAAAAGAAAACTTAAAACTAAACACATATAATGGGCGGCCTTATCGCATTCCGCGATCTCTTCCAGACAACCTGGGATGGACAGTATTTGCCAGGACATGAGAGATGAGGGGCTGTCATTGGTGTGACAAAAACTAATTTAATTATAATAAAACATAATAAATATACATATACATTCATAAAAGCTATGTAATAGATACATATTATGTACAATAAAGTGGTACTCTCATTTTAAATTAAGTAGGTATTAAAATCTATTTAATTTCCAGGTAAGAGTCAATAAATTACTTTTGATTAATTACTTTAGGAGCATGTTTTGATGAACACTCGCCAGAATATTTCTCTCAAATTAATTAATTTAATATTCTAATATATTAGTTAATCACCGGGCCGGAATTACCGCACAAGGTTGAGAGGAACTCAGGACCGTTTTCAGTGCTATTTTGAGATGTATGTCATACATACTTAGGTCTATAATAAGGAAATACCTGAATAACTATTTATCATCGACCAATGACAGCCTAGTCAACTGCAGGACAAGGGACGTACGTCCCTTCAATGGCATGTTATTAAACTAGTTTAGTACGACTAGTGGTTCTAGCGCGAGTATTTAAACGTACTCCATCATGTTGACATTAACTTCAGTTGGTGTTTAAATGGAATAAATGCCGTGTGGTTACAATAACAAAAAAAAACTTTCTTCTGCACAAATTGACACAAGTGAACGTAAGAAACAAAGATCGTAACTCTTACCTTGCGCCTTCATTTGTAACATAGACAGAAAATTTAAAAAAAGTCGTTATCGTACACTAGCTTCTAATAGCAACTTTGCATGTGAAGTAATTGAAAATTATCCTAAGAAAACGTACTTACTCCCGGGGTAATAAGTAGCATATTATTATGTTCTTTTTCTAAGGTCCAATCTAACTGTACCTATACAAAAATTCAGTAGATTCGGTACGAAGATGTAACAAACAAAAATACTGAGTTACTTTCGCACTTCTTAGTAGTATGGATATGACAGATTTCAAGGTAACATGGGGGTAATTACTGATTGGAAAGGAACTGTTGCTAACTGTATCGGTCTGTTATCTGTGTGACCCCTCAAATGAGATGGGTGAGCGTCGGAAATCTCAGAACTCAGAGCTAACGTGTTGATAAGAAGGTCGGTCACACGTGAGACTCGTTCTATGATAAGTTAATCATTCTGCTATCGTGTCGTTAATGTTCGTTGTGGGATCAGAGACAGTTGAACCGTTTCTCGGCTCGTCGAGACTTCACCATCTCTCGTTCGGTTGCAAGTCTATCAATGAGTGAAAAAGTTGTACAGGTAATACAAAACTTTGATCATCAGACGCTTTACCTCCATGTTATACCTACGTTAGATTTGAACTTTATATACACCAGCTGACCCATGCAACTTCGTCTGCGTTAAATTCTTCATTTATGCTCCGTTCCTATTGCTCGTAGCGTGATGTCATATATAGTCTATAGCCTTCCTCGATAAATGGGCTATCCAACACTAAAATAGTATTTCAATTCGAACCAGTAGTTCCTGAGATTATCGCGTTCAACCAAACAAACAAACAAGCTGTTCAGCTTTATAATATTACTAGCTGACCCGCGCAACTTCGTCTGCGTCACAATTTTCATTACTGCTCTGCTCCTATTGGTCTTAGCTTGAAAGAATTCTATTCTTCAAATCGGACCAGTAGTTCCTGAGATTAGCGCGTTCAAGCAGTAGCTTTATATATTAGTATAGATTAATATTTTTTATAAGTTATTTGACGAAATTACAAAAGTACATAGGTAAGTGAACTTAACGTTGAAGTCAGTTTCGATTCTAGTTCTGTCATTAGAAAAATAAAATAAAAAAACCTTCCATATAATTATGCATACATACATAACATCCAGACTTGATAAACCTCTGAACGCTAGTAAGCCCAAATCGGGGCCGAATCGTATTGTCCGACTATTTCTTGCGTACTCAGTGGGTTAAAGTTCGTTTTCCAATAAAACCAGACATAAGTAAATAGTTTTTAGCTGTTTTTCAAAGAACATCGGATCGTTTGAGCTCCACGACTAAACTGAGTCGTAAAGAAGAGCAATACAACAGAAGCGGATCATATTTTTCTAAAGTTTCTAAGAAAACCGAGACAGAAAATTAAATTTGTACTGCGAACGTAATAAAATGTCTGTTTTTCCTTCAGAAAAATACCAGTTGGAAACTCACTCGTAGGTAATATTGAAATTGAAAAGTGTGATGGTAATATTTTCTTCTTTAAATAAGGTGATTCGAAGTTTTTCTTTGAGTAGGAAAAGTGTACCTTCGTAGTTTTGAAACCGGAATCTTGTTGGAAAATACTAGTTCTTAGTTGAAAAAATATTTGATAGAAATAATAACGTGTGCAGTGTGCACTTATGCAAATTTTCACTGTGCTATGTAAATATTGTTTTTTTTTTTTTGCTAAAAATAAGGAATGAAATTTCAGGCAAATTATTTTTGTAAGCATTGTTAATTTATGCCTAATAGACAATCTATTGACCCATAATTTGTTAGGACTTCGCGCGGTGATTAACTTAACTATTTTCTATACTAATATTATAAACAGGAAAGATTTGTTTGTTTGTTTGTTTGTTTGAAATGAATAGGCTCCAAAACTCCTGGACCGATTTGAAAAATTCTTTCAGCAATGGATAGCTACATTATCAGGGAGTAACATAGGCTATATATTATCCCAGTACTCCCACGGGAACGGGAACTACGCGGGTGAAACCGCGTGACGTCCACTAGTAGTAAATAAAGCAGTTATCTCTTCACGTTGTTATGACAAAAATAATGATCACTTCACAGGTTAATTCCAATCCACGGGAAATAACCTCAAATAACTCCAATCAATTATTATTTATCAACAATAACGTGATTCCACAGTGCGAATTATTTGCCAATAGACCTCATTTAATAGTTCAATGGTTTTTATCAATAGGTCACTTGAGCCAAAGTGCCAATTTAATTTTCAACGCTTCGAAATTATTTGAACAGCAAAAATTAACTGACATTACACGGATTGTTGGTTTATGTGAAGTTTTATTGTCAAATCGAAAAGAGTATAAAATAATTCATACGTAGATTTTTGTAGTTTTTAAACCAACCAGGAAAAAAATTTTTTCAGCAGCGTCAGGTTGCCAAGTTGTAACTATGGTAGGCGCCAGATAAATGTGCAATAAAGTACATTGACCTTTCTCTAGTATCCCTTCGTAGAAACGCGAACAATAAATTATAAACCGTTTTACGTTACTAGAGAACATCAAGGATCACGATAGAAGTGGATTTAGGACAGCTTTATGTCTCTATTTTTGATATTGATTTTAAGAAAGTCAATAAATGTATGTGGGTCAATGACCGTTATTGCACATTTATCTGGCGCCTACCATACTTAAAACTTGGAAATTTCCGAAAATATTTCATTTGGAGGTTACCTTGTACTTTGATGCAGTTTCTGTGAATATCAGTGTATATTATTAAGCATTAACAGGCCTAAATTACATTCCAGATAAAAATATGTGAAAAAGTGTCATAAATTAATGAAAAAATTTGTTTTATAACAGGTAACATCAACACTACAATCCAGTAACAAAATAACTAAGGTAAGAATCAAATTCCTTTTTTTTAACTACGATATGTTTCAAAATAGAGGAGTTTACGAGTATGGCTAAATAATAACAGCCACACAGGTCGATATTCAAGGTTAAGCAACGTTTGCCAAGGTTGGTCTGTGGATGAGTGACCATCTTAACAAACCGAAGCTCCTCCGTTTCCACAAAGAAAGCACGCTAAGCCGTTAGACCCGGGCACCCGGCCCTCATTTACAGACCTTTGGCAATCGTTACGGACAGTCAGTAGCCAGAAAATCTGACTCCAGTCTTGCCAAAAAGCACTGTTTTACCCAGTCAATGGGTTGTGGAGGTCTGAGGCCGCGGACACAAACTCAGCGGCGCGGTAGGCGGCGCGGCAAGTTACATTATACATCGCTGCATTTGAACGCGCCGCTGCAGCACTGGTCGCGTCAAATGCGAAGTATAATGTAACTTGCCGCGCAGCCCGCCGCGCCGCCGGCTTCGCCGCTGAGTTCGTGTCCGCGGCCTGATACGCGACCCACGTAAAATATTGGTATGGAAGCCGACCCCAATATAGTTGGGAAAAGGCTAGGCAGATGATGTTAAGCTTCAAAATAAACCTGTGTGTGCTTACAAATTCGTACATTATGCTATGGTCATGCGATGTGTAAACCTTTTGATCCACTCAATACACAAGACAAATTACTGGTCGATTCATAGGACTACGAACTGAATTTTAATTAAAAACGTTTCAAACTTTCTTCTTTCTTCATGGCTACCGGAATAGAATTTCCAGATCAGACTAGCAACAGTCAGATACATCCTGCGATACTGCGATAACATGAGGGATCATGAGTACCTACCTTGTCCTAGGGATGTATCGGACAAGCGTCTAAGGCTCGGCGCAAACGAGTAACCGACCACAGCCACCGGTGGCTGTCGCGCGCTACCGTCACATTTGTAATAGTGGCAGAAGTGCGTGACAGCCACCGGTGTTCTGGAGCCGCCACAGTTTATAACCCACTCTCCGCTGCGCAGTCTATCTAAAATCTAATTATAATATCCATTGAAGCGTTATGCTCCATGGTAACGCATTCGATACGTAGGACGCCTGACGCCTAGCTGCGCGGGGGTAGAGCAGCGTGAGTGGCGGACGTCCGGCGTCTTGTATGGCCCGCAGTGAACACAAGTGGCGAATCGCGGACACTGCTAAAGCGAGTGACTGTCACCGTCTACAAAATATATGCTGGCCACCGGTGGCTGTGGTCGGTGGCCCATTTGCGCCGATTCTGAAATATCATTGACCTGAGTGCCAATTCGACTAATTTTCAATCAACCTTCGCGTTTGCATCTCATTCGCAATCTGTCTAAAATGTATTTGTGCGCAACCTGTCTTAGGAGAATTGGCGCTTAGCGCTATCAAAATATTACGTGATCAAATAACCAACCGAATGTACGGACGAAGACGTTAGGACTTTTTCGCACATAATTATGGAATTATGAGTGAAAAAGTCCTTACACATCAATTTAGACTTTCAACACTCATTATGGGTAGGTACGTATTGCAATATCTAAAATTAAAAGAACTGACGTAAAGTAACCTACGTTCAAAATCCCTAAAATCTAAATACCTAATTATTGTTTCACCTATATTCAAAATACCGAAAGTTTGAAATGTCAAATGGATATGTTACTAAAGTTCATAAAGCTATAATTTGAAATTCTTATGTACAAAGTTCCTTAAATTGGTTTACCTCACCGTTAATTGACCAAAATGAAAAATACCTAATAATGTTTAAATGCTCACCAAAATATTCTTTTTGCTTACCAAAATTAATAAATGCTCACCAAATTTTGTTACCCGGAAACCTAATACCATTAATACCCAAAATGACAATTCTAAATAGCTTTAGTACCCTAAATCCTAACCCTACAAGGCCGACGTCAGGGGCACCCCGAGGTTCGGTTTGGTTAGGTTCCTTTAAACTCTTGAAATAGGAGCCCCGCGCGGTGGAGCTCCGCCGACATTTTGGTGGAGTTTGACCTCATCTACACCAAATTATTCACGAACAATAGAGGGGATGTGTTTGTACACTGATCTAACCTTTTTTTTTTTTTTTTTTTTTTGTTGCCGGGGTGGAAAATCCTCATGGATGTCCTTCGCCTGGGGCAGGCGAAGGGGTCCGTCAGACTCTTACTGACTAAAAACCACCCCGGTGTTCCTTCTCACACTTGGACCGAGGATCGTGAGATCTAGTGCGCCTTCCACGCTCCCCGGAAAGTGCCGCAACTCGATCTCGCGCTGCATCGGTTCACCACCCCGCGTCCGTACCTCCTCGCGCCACCGGTACAGCGAGGCGAGAACTCTCGCCTCTAAGTCCCAGGGCGGTGATCCGGCCAGTGCACAACCCGCCTCGTAGGAGATCGTGCGATACCCCCTAATAGCCCTGACGGCCATCGCCCTCTGCGGTCTTCGCAGTATTGCGATGCTGCCGGCCGTCAGGTCAGAAGCCCACACCGGGGCCCCGTAAAGGGCCATGGATCGCACGATTCCTAGGTATAACCGTCTACAGACGGTGCTCGGGCCCCCCAGATTGGGAAGCAGCGTTGCGAGCGCGCCCGCGGCGCCCATTAACCTGGGCGTCAGCCGCCGAAAGTGGGGACCAAAGTTCCACTGGCTGTCGAGCACCAATCCTAGGTACTTCATGGTAGACTCGACAGCAATTTCGACCCCCCCGACCACGATGCGTGACCCTGGTGGTGGCGCCCGTCGGGGGCCGTGAAAGACCATGGCCTCCGACTTTTCCAAGGCTACCTCCAGACCCAGGCGTCGTATGCGACCCACCACCTGACACTGTTCTAACCTAACCTAACCTAGGACGTATCGATATTTTGACCATTTGGTATTTCAAAGGTTGGTGTATCAAACTTAGGTGTAATAACTGTTGATATTTTAAACATCTACACTAATATTACAAAGAGGAAAGATTTGTTTGTTTATTTGTTTGAAATGAATATTATAATAGGCTCCGAAACTACTGGACCGATTTGAAAAATTCTTTCAGCAATGGATAGCTACATTATCAGGGAGTAACATAGGCTATATTTTATTCCCGTACTCCCACGGGAACGGAAACTACGCGGTTCAAACCGCGTGACGTCCACTAGTTAGATATATATTTAGTCCAATCAGTTTTTTAATTCGTAGGTAGGTGTTAGTTGCTAAGGTATTTCAAAACATTAGGTATTTAGATTTAGGGATTTTGAACGTAAGTTTTACGTTAGTTCTTTTAATTTTAGATATTGTATTGCGGGTAGCCGATGGATGCGGGACGCACAGGACCGGTCGTTATAGCGACACTTGGGGGAGGCCTATGTCCAGCAGTGGACGTCTTTCGGCTGATATGATGATGATGATGATTGTAATACGTACCCCTCGTAATAGCCAAAGATCTTCGTTTGCCTCATATTAAACGACACTAATATCCTACTTTAAGTTCCATATACTTCAGTCAAAAATATTGTTAGTAAAGTAGCTTCAAGTCATTTATAACCTAAGTCACCCGTAAACAGATGCAAAGTGATGATGTGACAACGCAGAAAATGGTTCTATCTGTCAGCGGGAACCTTTACATCTTCATTACAAATTGCTAATTTTACGACAAACCCTCACCCAATACTGACACCGACATATCTTACCAAGTCCATCTACATAAATACGGTCCAGGTAAACATGTACCATCGATATAGTCGGGATCTCATTTTGTAGACGTGTTCAATCTAGCCCTACGACCCTCGACATCTTCACCTTATGTATGCCAACGGATTAGTTCACGAACTTCCCAGGATCTAAAGTTAGTTGACTTGTAGAGGGCAAGGTTCGAATACTAATTAAGGTGTTAAGGTTGTAATTAAATCTATGGAGGTTTTGATTTCGTGTTCCATCTTCGACTTTGTCTTCGTCACCTTTGACCTAGACTAGAGTCAAGTGCAAACCCATATCAAGTAATGAAAAAAAACAATGGTTTCGGGCTGGTTGGTGGCAAAAGATTCGTCCCTATAACATGGTACTTAAACGGGACTGGCGATATGTGTTATAGGTCTGCCATATTAATATAATCTACTAGCTTTTTCCAGCGGCTTCGCCTGCGTGGTCCCTAGGGAACATACTGCCGGAATAAAAAGTAGCCTATGTCCTTTCTCAGGCTCTAGACTACCTCTGTACCAAATTTCATTTAAATCAGTTTAGTAGTTTTGGCGTGAAAGCACGACAAACAGACAGACAGACAGAGTTACTTTCACATTTATAATATTAGTAAGGATAATCTATAAAGCTTCGAAGAATTCAGCCGTGATTTCATGTTAACACAAACACCAATAACGCCAATACTTGTCACCAATCTGTTAACAACTCAACACGCAACAACGGCTACATACAAGAGGAGTTACTTCGCCTGAATGACCTCTCTTAGTTTTCCTTTATCTATCAGTTCTCTAAAATGATACACAAATATACTTACACAAAGCTACATTTAGCATTACCTTTTTCAGAATTACAGGTTTAATGAAAATGTAGATGTTTCTGTATTTTTTAATATTTTCTTAAGAAACATTTTCCATTATGACTTGAGATGAATACTTGAAAAGGTGTACTGAAAATATTGTACAGTCACCTTGAATATGTCGGAGTACTTTCAGGTTAGACGGATATTAAAGTTATACTTTCCACTAGACAGGTACTTTTTTGATTAGGTACCTAATCCATAACCTTGAAAATATTTTTATGATTATATTCAGGCATAAGCTGAAAACGTATTCTTGTGATTTCCAAAAATAAGTTCATATTTACCAAGTCATTTTTGGAAGTCACCTAAATAAAACTGCAATGGACTGTTTTGGCTGATCAACTTGGCGTTGTCCGATTTTGGGTGGAGCTGTAAGGGCCTTATGTTTAAAACGATAATATAATCGTATTTATTAATTTTTTAGCTTTCTCTTAAGAGGTAGCCTGTGGCTTAAAAGAAGATAACTAAGTATTCATTTTATACTCGAACCAAATGAAAACGCTAGATAGTTTAAAACTTTAACGAGGTAGGGTATACCTTCCAAACTTATCAAAGTATACAAATGACAATGAAGTCTTTGTGAATCACGATAATAAGGTCAAGACGTAATTTTATCGATTTAGCTTCATATAAACGATGTATCGATTTGTCCTTGATAGACAGGGAAGGTGACGTGTTTACAAAGTTATCGCGTTAAAAATGCAATGCAAACTATTGATTCAGTTCTTTTGAAGTTTTTAAACTGGCTTAATGGTTTGTTGAGGCTTAGGCTGTTATTGCCGGCCAGGCATACGGAATTTTTTGAAAGAGTTACCGCGACTTTTGAACGCAAAGGGCATTTGAAGGAACACGTGGAGGTTTTAGTCAGTAAGAGTCTGACACTCCCTCCCGTTCTGCCCAGAGAGCTTGAAGACATATTTGATGATATCCCATCCAAAAAAAAAGTAACTATTAAAGCAATTGCAATTAAAACTGTTTTTTTTTCTTTGATGAGGATCGATTTATTATTTATGGTGTAATCGCTATTGTGTCTATGCCATAATCATAGACAATAACATTTCCGGTGTGTCTTGAATATCAACGTTCCGGAAGCGATACAATGGTTTTATAAATAGGTATGGAATTGATTTATTCTAGTAACATTTTTTTTACAATACTGTTGACTGGCCACTGATTATTCAGATTGAACTACCACTATGAATACATAATTTATCTTACTGGGCCGATGGTGTTCCCAAATTAATTTAGCCCAGAAGGTGGCCACAACATTTGTATTTGGCATTATTTCTTTATTTTTTTAGTTTGAATAACGAAGCACTTTGTTTTGTTTTAAATTGTAGGTATGGCTATACTTCATCAACTCACAACTACAAGCAGAATATCTACCCAGTGGACATGAACTGCAGTGCCTCATCCAGAAATCTCTTAATCGATTGCGGACCCAGGTTGATCCCTGTACAAATAATCTGGCCAAATGGGGCATTCTCCACCCATCCTAATTACAGTGCCAGGGTCGAGCCCCTTCATAAGACATACGTCACCTCCTTACTTACCCGTCGTACATAATCACCTGCACCTTCCAGGATTTAAACGAGGCTAATATTAGAGCTAGGTGGTAAAAAAAGATGAATTATGGCAACAACTTTTAAGGAATTTCCAATAATTTCTTTCTGGTTAAAATTTATCAAATGAAATGCATAAGTACTTACCAAGTAACAATGTCGAAAGTTCCCCAGCACACTTTACGCAAGCTCTTCTAAGCTTTAACTAAATTGATCTTTCCTCCACAATACTGGTGATAAATAAAATTTAATTATCGCCATACGTTATTCGTCGCAGAATTCTGTCACGTATAAATTCTATCGAGCCTGGATCGAACTCAAGCTTCTTGCAGTGGCACAGAGCAAGGAATCACCGTGCCGATAGCGAATAGAACGTAGTCTCTAGTAACTTTCAGGTCTGTGTTTCCTGATAGCTATTCGAAATTTAAAAATATAAGGGATCGTGATCACGTGACATTTCGACGTTACATTTTTGACGTTTTGACAATCGCCTTCGATAAGCTACTGCTGAAATAATTTCACTTATCTAGAGTCTCTGATTCCTCATAGACAAGCGTGAACCATTGATGGCCACCTTATCAGTTACTACGAGGTCTTCTTCTTTTCGTGTGGGCAGTAAGGTCTAACGACCCCACACACTCTAGTGTCAGAGTTTCTAAGCCGCCTCCAGGGCCTCTATCAGGTGAAAGTAATCAGTGGTCAAACACGAGACTCTCATAAAATATTTTAGGTAATTGAATTTCATGCAACTGAGCGCAATGGTGATCGCAGACATTTTATAACACGATGTTTTCTGGATAAAATAATTATTCTGTTCGGTCCGTCAGTTAGTTAGATTGAACTCAATGAAAATTGGCAGGGCGAAAATGTACCAAAGTCCAACAGTGAGGTCTTGTGACGTCACTTCTAGGTACAAGGTAATGTATCAAGGCGTGACGTCATTTGAAATTTCAACGCACCGTATTGTCTTAATTTTTACGTGACAAAAGAAAAACTACGTAGGTAAGTGTTTTTTGGTAACATAGCTGACGAACCACATGGATTTGGTTTTTGAGGAATCTTTTCAATGACGGCTATCGCGTTTGGATCCACTGCTAAAGGCGCTAGTGTAGCGTGAGGTCGTCGTAATGTCAAATTTTCTGTTGGTTGGTTTTTGACTCGAGTTTATTCACTTATTTGTTTCGATTTTTGTGAATATTTTACTAAAGTAGCCTGACTATAGCAGATTAAGTTACGTTTCTACCGACCACGGTATTGGACTTTCTTTTTTTGTTGGAAATATGTATTTAACTCCTTCTTTTTTCCATTGTGATGAGTCCACGTAACACTGCGACATTATTTATGTTGTATTTAATCGCACATTTACGACATCATACATATTTTTTCTTCTTACTTTGTTCACATGCGCGTAATAACAACTTTAACGCCATGATTAAGGATCATACACGACCGTGGCGCCAACTGGTGAGTACAAAAACGGTAGCTATCATTGTCACGGATCGTCAGAATCTAGATAAAACTCACTGCCACGCTTGGTTTTATAGTAACTGTTGACTTTACGGCAGTGGCCACTGAAACGTCTCCTAGCTCTGTGGATAATGTTCTACGCTCTGCTATTCGATGCTCGTAAATCTTTAGGTATCGGCAACTTGACACTACACGAAACTGGCTTTTGGTCTGGCTTTGAGGGTATTTGGTATACGAGGTGGAACGAAAATAGCTGGGATATCGGAAACTTTCATATCGTAAACTAGGTAAACCAATATTTTTTGCCACTATGCTAGGATAGACTGCGATTCTTTAATCAACTTACCGTAGAGACTTGTCAGTATTACTATACATATATACACTTAAATAGAAAAACTCTTGACTTACTAAACATAATCTAAAATATGGCGTCGAAAAATTCCACCGCGTCTCTGGCCACTGGTAATGTGCCCAAAAGGCTGGCAACATTGCCAGATTGTATGGCAATGCTTATCCTTGTCCGAGGTAAAAGCCAGCCTTTGGGTCACGCGAAGTGTCAACTAAGCGTCTTGACAGATCTTTAAAGAAGTTATGAGCATTTACCGTAGATGATTGAACTAACTAAATACAACTAAATCCAATATTCTCATCTAAATCTACTGTTCACACTCTTTATTTCAATGAAACCGTTTAAAGGCACTTTTGAAATATTTAAAGAGCCAGTTAATAAAAAAAGGAAGGTAGTTGACCATTCCTAAGCGTTGGTCTCTGTAGAATCTAACATAAGTACTGGAAGCTGCCATAAAATTGAAACGTGATTAAATTTTTCGTCAGCAAAGCAGGGCCACAATTAGTGCTAAAGGGCACAAAGAGGCTTTACAGTTCGTGCGAGTTAGCTGGGACCACTAATTGACCCACTCGTCACTTTTTCTCCCATACACTTACGTACCTACATACACGACGAGCAAACTAAGGGCTTTTTTTCTACGGCTGGAACTTCATCAAATGACTCTTTCTTCTCTGGGTGGACCGAATGGAGTGTCAGACTCTTTCTGACCAAAACCCACCCGTGTTCCTTCTAATGCAGGGCAGCGGTGACTCTTTTGAACAAATTCCGCAACCCTGGCAGCAAACAGAGGGTAGGTTTGGTGTTAGGAGTATGGCCAAATTATTTTTTCGCCAAATATAATGTCTTCTTCTTCATCGTTTCACTCTTGACAGAGTGGTCGTGGTCGTCTTTAAGATTGTGTAGCATGCTTGACAATCCGTCGCCACTCTTAACGCACTTTTGCTTTTCTGGTGCACTTTATTTGGTCGGTCCAGCGCATAGATGATCTACCACGTGCTCGTTTGCCCTCGACGTTTCCTTGTACCACAAGGCGCTCTATGGAGACATCTCCACGTACTGATACGTGCCCGAAGAAAGTGAGCATTCGAACTTGTGCGATAAAAGATAGGCGCTGCTTGATACCTAGATCCTGTAAAATGGACAAATTACTTCACATGAGATTTTACAACAGAGGGGCAATACTCGAATTTTTAAAGGAGCAAACTCCTATATGTTTCCTAAAATTTCACTAATTGACTGTCGCTGCAATAATATTGCGAGAAGAGTTTGAACGTTTTTTGAGTGCGAGAATTAGCCTTAAGCTTAAATTTAACCGACTTTCAAAAACCTTGGTAAGGTTTTTCGCATAAATGTGGTTTTCATAATGCAAACTTTTGTTTGAAAACCCGAAATCTTTTCTTCTAGATATCATACCACTTAAACAAATAACAAAAGAAATAATGATATATGACAAATTCAGCCTCCCAGACTTTTCTTTTCACCAAAAAGAATATCAAATATGGAAGATTTTCTTATTTGACGGAGCTAAACATTTCTAAAGCCATTTAAGAAAGATAAACACGTAAATACGGAGCCAACGTCTGCTATCTTTGCTGTGGTCATTAAGGCGTCTGCTTGCGATAGTGAATTTTAAAAAAGAATAAGCATTAACGTATTTTTTGTTGAGATGTCTTACACCTGGTTTCTGGAAGGAAAATTTTCGCAAAAGTATTGTGACAAATAGGGAAGATGAAAATACAGAATTTATGAGAATGTTGTAAATAATATGATAAAAAAGTATAAAATAAAGGCCACTGCAACGTTTTTATTTTAGTTAATATTGATTTTTAACAAAAATAATGAATTAAAGTAATGTGAAACGGAACGTATTTAAAAACAACAATCAGCGCTTATTGACGTCACTGCTGTTATGACAACAAAAAGGCAACCTTATGTCTTTGAGTTAGGACAGTTAGGACCAGTGGCAGACAGGAGTGACGTTATCGTCCGTTTTCGCGCGAAAATTTAAACCATCTGTTTAAAAACGCAATTTTGGCAATCAATTAAAGCGTTTTCATTTCTCATTTATGTGGTGGTCTATCCTAGATGAGGTTCTTTAAAATTCAGAATAACTTGTTTATTTTTACAACTATTAAATAAATAAAACAAACCTTAAATATATACACTTAAAATAAAATAAGGGCTGGCTTTTACCTCGGACAGAGGATAAGCATTGCCATACAACGTGGCAATGCCGCCAGTCTTTTGGGCTCACTTCCGGTGGACAGCGATGCGGACGAATTTTTTGACGCCTTATCTTAGTTAGGATATTTTATTTTAAGTGTATATATTTAAGGTTTGTTTTCTTTAAAATTAAAGCAAATATAGAAATATTGCATGTTCTCTATTGTCAAACGCGCGTTTAACTGAGTGGTTTCTCAACAGCGAATCATACAAATCCTAATATTTAAAATTCTTCCGTTACTGGGGGGCTACTCTCTAATGAAATCCGTAGTTTCGGGCTTAGTTGCGGGCGGGCATTTTCTACTCCGTATCACCTAACCACTGAGAACTAATGATAACACGATTTGACAGTTACTGTGAAATCGTGTTGTCATTCATTCTCAGTTCGGGTTCGGGACTAATCGTAAGTCTGTAGGTGATACGGAGTAGAATACGCCCGCCCGCAACTAAGCCCGAATCTACGGATTTCGTTAGAGAGTAGCCCCCCTGATGAGTGACTGACAAATAACGGAGAGCCGAAACTTCTGGTCGTAGAAAGCTGAAATTTGGCATATAGGTTCATTGAAGAGTGGGAAGTACTAAGAGAGGATTTCCCTAAACTCTTACGGGAACGGGTAAAACGGGATATGCGCGTATGAAGTCGCGGGCAAAAGCTAGTTGAATTTAATTTTTGACGCATCGATCATTTAATTTCGATAAATTTGGGTTAATGTAGGTACATTAACCCAAATCTAACCATCAGTAGGTACTGATGGTTAGATTTTCGTTCATTGTCAGTGTGAGAAAATCTGAACATTGTCCAAATGTTCAGTGTTTTTAACCGACTTCTAAAAAAGAAGGAGGTTCTCAATTCGACCGCGTATATATATATATATATATATTTATGTGTGGTCGCGGATAACTTCGTCGTTTATGAACCGATTTCGATGAACCTTTTTTTTATATAAAAGGGTATGCTGCCGAGGTGGTCCCATTGCCACCACGCCAGGATCTGATGATGCAAACCCTGAAAAATCGAGGGCCACTCGAAAATTGTAGGCACGCATCTGGTAAAAACCTGATATTCGTGTGTATATCGGATGATACCACAAAAAATTAAGGTTTGGATCAGACCTGATGATGAAGATGACAGAGAGCCAAGGGAACTCCACATCGGTATGTAGAAACTACCAAGTGTTTGGGCTTATTTCATTCGTATTGACTAGACCTATGCACCGAAAGCTTTATTTTCATAACATAACATTACGCCGCCGCGCCGGTACGCTGTGAATGGGTACGCAGGTATCAATAAAAAGTAAAAAAAAAAAACTTTTTTACAAAAATGTAACCGACTTCCAAAAACAAAACACTACAAAGTATAAAATAACTTTAATTTCGGAAGTCGGTGTCAAAAAACGAAATATTCAAAAACACCGACTTCCGAAATTAAGTTTTTGGAAGTCGGTTATATTTTTTGTAAAAAAGTTTTTTTCATTGACTGTTGTTATTTTATTCAACCAATACCAGCTCTTGACAGCATTTTATAGTGGACACCCTTTGAGAACCGAGCTGTCAGTAAGTATTATTGCTTCGTCATCATAACACATACATACCTACACAATTTCGAGACATGAAAACACATACAACTCAAAATTAAAATTAGAAGCTTTCTCTGTGTTGACAGATTTCCGCCGACTCATAGCACATTGTACTCTACCGGGCTGTTGCTAATTGTTTCTTAAAACTACACTATATTTATGTACCTAGATTCCAAGAGAATAACAATGAAAAATAGATCACAGAGAGCAAATTGAAATTTCATTAGCGATTTGTTCATGTAACGGTATAAATAATGTATAGCAGAGACTGAGCATACAATATTGTGTCGACAGAAATAGGTGTACAATACCAAAGCATTTACGTGAGCCACACAATAAAAAACCTCCTCAGACGGATTAGGATTTTCTGAAATAAAATTATTCAAGCTAAAAAACACTGATCAAAGTGACTTTATTTTGACCTAAAATAATAAATTGCCAGCACTCTTGAATAAACACATTCATAATGGAATGGAATAGAACAGAATATAATAAAATTTTATTTTGCAAATATATATAATATGTAATACACGGTAGTGGTTGATTTATCAGCCATATTTTACCATTCGGCATGCCAATATTTACATTATTTATTCACTCGCGTTTTTCTTATTATTATTTTTATTTACCATTAGTACAATGGTAAATAAAAAAGTATTTTGGCGATCTGAATGATTTCTGAAAGTTTTTCCGCCTATTTTCATGGGTTCTTGTATAATGTTTTGCGTCATCATCTGCCTAGCCTTTTCCCAACTTCTTTGGGGTCGACTTTCAGTCGGTTTGACTGGAAACCGACCAGCAGCCGAGCATTCAACTGAATACGAGTAAAGCGCATATGTTTTCCGTTTTTAGACAAATTGACTTCAACGTCATATTTACGTCATACATAAATAACATGGACCTCCCGTCTAAATGGCGCCATCTGGTGGCATGAATTTTCCGTAAACGCCCTCTTATAATGTCAACAAAATATCACTTACACGATCAGCATCGACCGACGATTAACGTCGTTTGACCTTTCAGCGTCGAGGAGCTCGTGGCTAAATAATAACAGCCGCACGGGTCGATTTTCAAGGTTAAGCAACGCTTGCCGAGGTCGTTCTGTGTATGGGTGACCATCTTAACATACCGAAATTCCTCCGTGCCTCGGAAAGCACGTTAAACTGTTCTCGACTGTAATTTGTAAATCTTTGGCAGTAGTTACGGATTGTCAGAAGCCAGAATATCCGTCAGTCCAGTCTTGCCAAGAAGTACTGTGTTTCCCAGCCAATTGGTTGTGGAAGTCAGAAATACTGGTATTCCTCTGAATCCAGTTGACTCAAAGCCGACCCCAATATAGTTGGGAAAAGACTAGGCAGATGATGACCATTCAGCATCGATCGTGATCATCATCATCGTTTCAGTCGAAAGACTTCCATTGCTGAACATACGCTTCCCAAGTGTCGCTATATCGAGCGGTCTCTCCGGGTGCCCACATCCTTCACCAGGTCGATGATGTTATGGTGCAGTTACACAAAACCAATCTGTTCTTATTTGTTGCGGAATTTGTTCGAAAGAGTCTCGCAGTCCTGGAAAGCAAAGGGCATTAGGAGGAACACGGATAGGTTTTAATCATTAAGAGTCTGACACTCCCTTCCGCTCCACCCAGAGCGGTGGGAGTCATTATATGATGCCCCATTCGTAAAAAATCTATTCTCATTTAGATGTTCTACAAGGAACCACAAGGTCTCCCACAAGGTGGACCGATAACCTGGTGAAGGTCGCGGGTAGCCGATGGATGCGAGATGCACAGGACCAGTCGTTGTGGCGACGCTTGTGGGAGGCCTATTTACAGCAGTGGACGTCTTTCGGCTGATATGATGATGATGATTTAGATGTTTTCTGATGTCGAGCATTTATTGAAACTATGAATGAAAATAATCGATTGGTAATCTTGTTTGTTGTTTGTCTTCCAATCTTAAGTAATAATACCCCTGACCGATTTCGCTCATGTCGGCCAATCATTTCGAATACTAGCCATTATGAGTGCGGGAGAAAGTGTATTGCACTATGGTAAGCGCCAAATGAACGTGCAATAATATAATATCATTAATAATAATAAATTCATTTATTCAGGTATTTACAACCCATTACACAAAAATCTTAAAAATCACAAATCAAAATTAGAACAATAAATTAAAATCCCATCAATAAGTTAATAAGTTAAATTTGACAATGACAATAAATTAAATTTTGAATGTCATGTCATTGACTCACATACATTTATTGACTTTCTTAATATCAAATACAGAAATAAAGACTTAAATGACAATAAATTAAATTTTGAATGTCATGTCATTGACTCACATACATTTATTGACTTTCTTAATATCAAATACAGAAATAAAGACTTAAAGCTGTCCTGGTCCTGAATCGACTTCTACCGTGATCTTTTACGTTATCTAGTAATGAAACTCGGTTCAGAATTTATTGTTCCGGTATTTACGTAGGGATATTAGGGAAATGTAAATGTACTCTATTGCAAGTTTATCTGGCACCTACCATAGTGTGTATCTCTCTCCTGTCGGACCTGTGTGTCGGATTGGTGGCCTCATCGGCGCTTTAAATACAAGCTACAACGATTTATTTCCATACGAACAACGATATTTTACCACGTCGATCCAGTGGGTACAATTCACACACACTTGTACCTCTATTTCTAGGTTAGCACATATCACTACGCGATCGAATGACGCTAGGTCTCTGTTGGATAGTCTAGCGTTGGCTATGGTTCGAATACATTTTAAACTCTGTTTCGCTGTCTATAACAAGCTGAAATGTTTGTTTCTATTAGCCACATAGCTGTTTAGACGGGTAAAATTATTAATAACGTTTTGTTTTCATTGGCGTTTTAAATGAGAGCAGAATTATTGGGTGTACTAACTGGCAAGGTGAGATAATCGTTTTAAGTTCATTTTGTTATGCATATTATTGTATATTGGCTGAGAGCTTTTGATGTGTGATTTTGTTTGACAAGCACCTAAAAGTGTTTTGTTAAAACTTAAAATCAATTTACAGAAATACCTAACTGCGTTTCACTGTGTGTAAAAATATTAGGACCATCACGTCCTCTTTTTGATTCATACAAGCATACCGGCTTTGAGAATTTTTATTACCTTCGAAAGTTATAAAAATGTATGTAGGTAGACATGAATCATAAAAATGAGTTCGGCAGTATTTGCCTAATTTATTGAGAAACCGGGTCTCTTGGGATTGTTCAAAGATTATCCCTTATCGGACTACAAGATAGTTCTACTTTCTCTTCGAAAACTTTTCAACCTTCGGGCGCAGCATTAAGTCAACCCAGATTTTCGAACTAAAAGATAAAATCTGTTTGACAAATCTGGGATCCCTTTCGGCCATTGAAATGTCGTGTAAATGTAGTAAAAGTGAGGAATTTACACGAAGGCATTTTGAGAGAGTGTTAGACAAAGATTCTGAAACAAACATTGAGTATCGCATGTCAAATTGCCAAAAGCAAAAAATCTACTGATTACATCACTGATTTGCTTTTAATTTGTGACGGGTTGATAATGTTTGTTTTCATAAACTGCGTGTCATCCTTAGGCTGCTTACCTACCAGAAATGTGCTTTATGCTACGTTGCTATGGATGCGTTTGAAAACCACCAATCATATTCATCGGTCCACTTATTCAACTAAGCTACGTTTTTGTATGGTAGGATGCGTGCTGTGGATGCATGCTATGGATGCGAGCAATGGATGCGTGCTATGGATGGTCACGAGGTGTGTAGCTATGTGCGTAGCAGTGCGTGACTTCCCTATTGTCAATACATCGCATACCTCGAGGTGCGCATCTTCCTCGCACAGCTACACCACTTAGCATCAGTGGAAACGGTTACATGGTTTCGTAGCTTAGCTTTTATATTCTCGCAGCATAGCTGCATAGCATATCTTTGGTGGAAAAGCACCCTTATACCTATATATGCTTACTTATATAACTCTCATTCAATAACCTACCTACCTTAGATAAATCCATTACTTACCTGAAAACCCAAAATCTGTACCCACCATTATCCATAAATTAGTACCACACAAAGTAATAATAAACAGCTCCAAGATTTCCCGCTCAATAATGAGACCCAGGCGTAAATCTCCTACCCTTTTACTACAGTTTATTCATGTTCCCGCCATGCTTCGAGCGCGGGCGGCCATTACCGCGCAACCACTTATCGGCAGGTAACCCATTTGCGAGACTAGGCGTAGAATATTTTAATACTTCATTTGCAACAAGTGTTGTTAGTGTGTTCGTAGCTTTATTTGAATATTGTTGAAAGTGTGTTACTAGCTTTATTTGGATATTGTTAAAGGTGTGTTACAAGCTTTATTTTAATAATGTTGTGAGTGTGTTACTAGCTTTATTTTAATAGAGATTACGTGTGTAAGTTTTAATGGGAATTAAGGTAGTTTGAATATTAGGTTTTCAAACTGTGTGATTTTATTAGCATTGATTTAAGTTGGGAAACCCCAACCTTTCTCTCTAACCCTTCGGGAAATACAGGCTAGGTACATATTATTTTGTTTCAGTTAATAAAGATACCCGGTTAAACCTTAAACATCACAGATAAATGGTAAAGAGAAAAAAAACGGAATTCAGGGGAATGGATCAACAACGTTATTTTGACAAACCGCAAATGTCCGTCTTCAGACATTGGCAGAATAGTCGATATCGGCTCTGCATGCCATATAAAAGTATACATAAAATAGAATAAGCTTATTGGGAAATGCTCATTCTTTCACTGCATTACAAGAGAATTCTGTGACTGCAGTAGGAAAATTACAAGCCAGTATCTAAGCCTTTCGTTCCAGTTCACAGATATTTAGAGCTGGAAACCGGATTCTGGGTTCGAAAAGGATTATCTTTGAACCGGAGATAAACCAGCTTTCGTGTAGTTCCGGCCACATTCGACTGCATTCGGGATCTTTAGCTAAGCCGTATAATATAAGAAGTGGTTGTATTGGATGTTTTGCAGATAGTAGTGTTACATCGATCGGAAATGAATTCCTAGATAGCGAAGTTTTTATGGAAACTTATTTATGTAATCGACATTTTCTTGCCCTGATCCCATATTACTTGGTCAAAGTCAAAGTCAAATGACTTATTTCAACTAGACCAATAAAGGCACTTTTGAACGTCAAATTAAAATAAAATAAAATATTATAGTGACTCTAGACGTCCGTTCGCAAAAGGTAGATTCTTATGAAGAAGAACGGACAAGAAACTCCATAGTTACTCTTTTCAAAAATAAGCTTTACAATATTTGCATACATTAATCAGTTGATTATATGTGAGGACGATGCTCCCAAAAAAACACTTATATACTACTAATAGGTACAATAAAGAAATGCCAGCAGAGGTAAAATTAATAAGTTTGCTAGTAAGGGAACATAATACTCACATATGTACAAATTTTTGCAACTATTGATTTATATGATCAGTGTGTGAGTTAAATTAAATATAAAAATCAGTAAATACACCTGTTTACATAGTAAATATTAATAAAATAAACGCAAACATATCAACCAGTTTCACTATGTCTACTACACCCTAGATTGTCCTATGGAGCAGGACTAGCATGTTTCCAAGCATTCTTATCTTGAATATAATCATCGAATTTGTAATATGCTTGTTCACAAAGTGTGTTTTTTAAACACGTTTTAAATTTTCTTTCATTTAATTCTAATATTTCAGAAGGAATTTTGTTGTAACATTTAATACAGTACCCCATGAAAGATGTTCGTACTTTGGATAATCTAAAAAATGGTTGATCTAGTTTATTTCTATTTCTGGTATTAAAATTATATCTATCACAAATTTTGCTAAAGAGATGTCGATTTTTCCTTACATCTACACTAATATTATAAAGAGGAAAGATTTGTTTGTTTGTTTGTATGTTTGTTTGAATTGAATAGGCTCCGAAACTACTGGACCGATTTGAAAAATTCTTTCAGCATTGGATAGCTACATTATCAGGGAGTAACATAGGCTATATATTATCCCCGTATTCCCACGGGAACGGGAATTACGCGGGTGAAACCGCGTGACGTCCACTAGTGCATAATATTTTCATAAATGAATTGACAAGGGACTGTCATAATATTAATCTTTTTAAAGAGTTCCCTAAGAGAATCGTGGCGACGAAGATTATAAATGGCTCTGACAGCACGATTTTGTAGAATAAATATGGATTCAATGTCAGCAGCTCGACCCCACAGCAAAATACCATACGACATAATGCTGGGGTCGGCGCAACACGTTTTTTTCTTCTACTCTACCCTATCTGCCGTCAAACTATCACTAAATCCCTTTTCTTTCATATCGCTCCTCACACAATCCATCCATATTTTCTTTGGCCTTCCTCTCCCTCTCCATCCATCCACATTTATATTCATTACTCCTCTTTAGTTACATATGTTTCATCTCTCTTCTTCACATGACCAGACAAGCGATTCCCTTTTAACTTTTTAAGTTAAAGTTTATCTAAAAACTTTTGATTTAATTTTTTTAAATAATGGTGTCGAAGTAAAAACCCGCGATGTTTACCAAATTATAAATTAAAAAAAAAAACTGACCAAGTGCGAGTCGGACTCGCGTGCAAAGGGTACCAAAACAATTTAATTTTTGAAACAATTTATTTTTGCACTATAGACTTCTTATAGGTTTTCCTATAATTTGTAGGGAAAGAAATATTTTGTGCATTTTTTTTTTAATTTAGGCTCAGTAGTTTTGGAGATAAGGGGAAATTCTTGGTCTAATGTCTTGAAAATCTTTAAAACTGTTTATGTAAACCTTTTCATTTGTTGTATCACACGATACAGTGTGATTTTTTTTTTGTTTTTATTTTTTAGTTTGGCTCCCAAAAGTGACACCCATACTCAAAATTTATTTATTTACGTAAAGCGTCCATGTTTGGGTTACAGAAGTTCATATGTGTACCAAATTTCAACATAATCAGTTCAGTACATCCGGAGAAAACTGGCTGTGACAGACGGACATAAGGGTTCCGTTTCTTACGGATGTTCGGAACCTTAAAAAAATATGATCAAGTGCGTGTCGGACTCACACACGAAGGGTTCCACACTCACACACGTACCAAAAATACGTAAATTAACGATTATTTTCTGGTATTGAGAACATAACTATCTACTAATGCACCATTTGAGTGTTGCTTTGTGTAATTAGTTTATGTATTCATAGTAGGAAATATTTTGAAATTAATTCTATTTCATTCCACATAATGCCTAAAATGATACCTAAGTACAAAATGGTATGTATTAATTAATTAGATTTAATAAAATAGTAAGTAATACGGCACCATTCTATGTTAAAGCAACCAAATAAGATAGAATTTCATTTAAATTGAAATACAATTTAATAAATTAACCCTCCCAGCAAATAAATTGCGCTGTAATTCTGTATTTTCAATTAAAAATCTTAACATTGAAATGAATACGAATTCATGTTGCTCTCGTTACGAATACAAATTAAATGGTGTATCTCCACAATCTGCGTAATAAATTAATTGGTTGTTGGAAATAAATCTAGACAAACGGTTGTTTCTGATGCAAAACGAAGCATTATGTGGTTTCAATTTAGTTTCCAATAAATGGTATTATGGTGGGATCCCAGTTACAGAGCATTAAATTACAGGTACGATGAAATCTTTCAATAGAAGAGGTTTTTCTGGTAATGGTTCAATTATTCTCTGACTGCTATGGCTTATTTCTCCGATAAATTTTGAGGCTAGAATTTTAGCTGGGATTTATAAATATATGAGAATTGAAGTCATCATCTAGTGGACGTCACGCGGTTTCACCCACGTAGTTCCCGTTCCCGTGGGAGTACGGGGATAAAATATAGCCTATGTTACTCCCTGATAATGTAGCTATCCATTGCTGAAAGAATTTTTCAAATCGGTCCAGTAGTTTCTGAGCCTATTCATTTCAAACAAACAAACAAATCTTTCCCTTTTTATAATATTAGTGTAGATGAGAATTGAAGACATCATCATCTGCCTAGTCTTTTCCCAAATATATTGGGATCGGCTTCCAGTCAAACCGGATTCAGCTGAATACCTGCATTTATTTAACATTAATAAGTGGTAATATTAATATTAAATCGTCAATATAAGTTCGGTGACGAGACTTAGGGTGCCTGTCCATTTGCACGGAGCGAGGCAGCGGATATTAACCAATCATGTCAGACAAAATTTCAGTGACTCACGTGGTGCGGAGATTTAATGCAATTCAAATGGTTGTAATTTCTCCGTATTTCCGCTCCGCTACCTCGCTCCGCTGTAATGGAAAGGCACCTTAACTGTACAGAAACAGGCAAAATACATTCTTATTTTAAAAACTAATTAAAATTAAACTTCAGAAAAATAAACTCTTTAGTTATAAATATAAATTATACCTTAGAGAAGGACATACTATAGGTCATATCCTAAGGCGTCGTCCTAACTGGCTAACGATCGTACGAGTCAACGACGCGATTTTTTCGCTCAACGAGATTGAACACACACATTTGTTTAGAGTGTTCTAATTGAAGCTTGCAAATCACCGCGCGAGCACAGGAATTATTATCATCGCGCGACGAAATCGCATCGTTAACTCGTACGATCGTTGGCCAATTCGGACAACGCCTGGCAGGCATGTACATTTTTATTCATGAAGAAGAAAGAATTTGGGACGGTTCTTACTAACTCGCGAGCGAAGCCGCTAACAAAAGCTAGTTCACTATAATCCTGAAATATTCTTTTTCTATTTTTAACCAATATTCGTACTGTTTTTCCGCTCAACCTAACACACAACACAAATAAAGAATGGTCACAGTCGGAAGCAGTCGGTTACCGATCGTCGTTTGTTGAGTGAAACTCGTTCAGCGCCAGTTTTCCACGACTCGAACTGTTACGAAGAAAATGACGGTAGTAAAATAATATCGAAGGGAAATTGTTGGTACCAGGTATAGTGGTGGTTTGTCGCAGAGGTAAGGCCTTTATGACTCTCCTTCCGCTCTGGACGGAGCAAAAGGTAGTGTCAGACTCTTACTGACTAAAACCCATCCGCGTTCCTCCCAATGCCCTTTAAGTTTCGGGGCCGCGGTGACTCTTTCGAACAAATTCCGAAACCTTGGCAGGAAGGCCAGCTGGTCTTGCGTCGCTAGGCTAGTTCAAGTTGAAAGTTTTATCACTAAGTGTGGCTTCATGAAATTTTTATTCATCCCTTTTCATACTTTCAGCATTGAACAATCATCAACACAAACCTGAGAGTAATGCGCGCACTGTTACACTACATTCAATCACTTAAACACACACAATTCAATGATGTATGTATTTACAATACACATACACACCTACATGAATGAGTTGTGTTTATTTTTACATTTTATTTCAACACTGGCTTCCCAGCCGTTCAACCAGACTGTTTGATATTATTAGTATCGTTTGATTGAAAACGTAACATTGTAAGTGATTTTTAAAAAGCAGATTTACGTAAAACTAAATAGATTGGATATCGAAAAGATTTGTTGTGATTATCTGTTGAACTGTGGAGTGGAATTTTGGCTTTTGTAAAAGCTGTCTTTTAAAATCTGTTGCTACGGAATGGAACCAACTTTAATATCTGCTATTTAAGGCTTGTATTTATGCCAATGACCTTGTGCATTTGGGCGGAGCTAACTACCCCTCCACGCGCCATTCCGCTACCCGCATTTTTAATTTGTTACAATAAAAATAATACATGTTATTAAAAAGAAAAAAAAAACCAAATCATATTCGCTTGTATTGCAAAGTAGTAAATATTAATACTTAATAATACTTAATAATGCTATTATTATTATTAATACTTTTTTGATAAAAAACTGAAGGAGGAAAATGGTTTTATCTCAAAGATTTGGAGGTGATTTGGTGTTTTTTTTTCTGATTATGTGATACTGATACATAAATTCTGGCTAAACTAAATTACTTATCATATCATGTAGATAACTATTTTTTTTTTCATACGTATTTTTTCTGTTAGTGCCGACGAAAAGCTGTTCATCCGCACGCTGTTTTTTAAGCTATTTTCGAGAGAGCAGCCTTAATTGCCCTCTTCCTAATTTATTTGGTGTCAGACCAGCATCACGTGTGATCTTCCACACTTATACAGAAAGAATACTTCTTGGCAGGCGTGCTCCATCGTCAACTACATCACCGCTTTCGATCCGGTGAGACTAGTCAAACGCGAGCCTATCAATTATAAGTTAAAAAAAACCCGCCAAGTGTGAGTTGGACTTGCACACGAAGGATTCCGTAAAGAGCATGCAATACCGTTTTATCGTTACCGCAATTTCGCGAATTACGCACTGTTTTTCAGTACCGCAAAAACGAGGTTAGAAATGCGAATTTTGCGGTATTAAAAATGAACCGCGATAGGGATATCCCCGCTACGAACTGTCGCATGTAAGTCGGGCGGGTGGGATACACTCTTGGTAACTCACATATAGCTGATGATATACCATTATCGAACTTCACGTAACGAATCAGGGAAAATCAACTTGCAGTCTCAATATCATCTTTTCTATCTCTTAAAGATGAACTTAATAATAAGCTCAGGTCAGAATTTACAACTCCACACAGAAAAATCAATTCCAATCCTAGATTAGATTTGATACTGAAAAAAGAGATGGCTTTATATGAAACTGGAGGAACAAGAGGTAAATATTTGGTGACTGTATATAACTATCTGTTAAGCATTCCACCAACGAGTGTAGAAGCTGAGAGAGCATTTTCGGCTGCTGGATACCTTTGTAATAAAATAAGAAGTTCTTTAAATGATGATATTGATTGATATTTTATGCTTTTTACGTAAACATTTTCAAATAAAATATAGAGATTAGCGTTGTGTGTGATTAAATATAACTCGAGGTAGTTTTTTTTAACCCCCATTTAACGATTTACTAATTTCGCAATATCGCAAATTTTGTGGTATTACATATCTGATACCGCAATATCGCGGTATTGAATATATACTGCGGTATTGCATGCTCTAGTTCCATAAACCTTAATTTTTATTATTTATTGTTATAGCGGCAATAGAAATACACAATCTGGGATAATTTCAGTTGTCTATCTATTACGGTTCTTGAGATACAGGCCTCTGACAGACAGACGGACGGAGGGACGGACAGCGGAGGCTTAGTAATAGGGTTCTGTTGGTTACCCTTTGGATATGGAACCATAAAAAAACTTCTCAATTATTTCTTCCCCTCCTATCATACATAGTTTTGTAAACAAAATCCATAGGTAATAATTATTTGGTCAGTGAGAATGTGCGAAACATGTTATGCCAAGCCTCTGTATGATAGTTCTTCAAAGTATTGAAAACATTAACCCCTCTGAAAGATGGGTAATAAATTCAAGGTCAACACCTAAATAAAACTCTTACCTAGCTATGAAGGTACCTATGATTTATTTTCCTAGAAGGTTAGGTTGATTTATCGTAACCCTTATTGATAAAACCTGACATTTAACCGCTTTACAAATCATATATAAATAGTTTGTCCTTGTCATTTTCTTGAGCAATAGACAAAAATCCCATTGTTTATTCGGCTTTTAAGTATAGGGAAGAGGGTATTATCAGCCATTCAGATAATTTTCATACTATTATGAATTGTCTACCTTTTGGATATGAATTTGGTTTCAACGTAACTACTTCTGATATTTTATTTAAGAGCGTTTACTTCTCTCGGTGTTTCATACAAAATTTCAAGTCCTTATTCTTGAAAATGAACGAACTAATTTTAATTAAACTTGGTTTGCATACGCTAGATATCTACGGGGTCTAAAAAGGCCACTTTGGCAGAATCAGAAAGTACATCACGCTACCCGTCACTGTCAAATTTTCCTAATCAACCTTGAACCTAATGCTTTAGCGATAAAGATGAAAATTAAATTTGACAGATTGCTGTGTGGTTAATATTATGATTCTAATACGATTTTGCTGAAGTGGCCTTTTTAGAACCGCAGGTCTAAATAGTTATTTGAGAACATTAAATTTCCAAGAATGAGGACTTGAAATTTTGTATGAAACACCGAAAGAAGTAAATGCTCTTAATTTTAATTTCTCTTCTGATTTACTCGACATTATTATTTCACACGACACTTAATTTTTAAAAGTTTCTCATTCTCGAGAACCCTTCCGGTCTATTCTGTCGACATCTCACCGTGTACACTTAGGTGGAGTGAACGACAAGTGAGCTGTCATTCCATCTTGTTTGTATGGTTTGACAGCTCACTTTGTGATCACTTCACCCACGCCTTCACTTTCGACATGTTTACAGAATCGACCGGCAGTACACTTTGAAGTGACAACTAGACAGTGTAAGACTTGAAATCGACCAACAATTGAGTTGCGTCCGACCATAAGGGCGTAAACTAAGCTCTACAGTGATTTTCGAAGCTTTTTTGGGTGTATCCGAAAAAGTTGTAATATTACAACTACCTGTGTATTATTTATTTATGTTATTATTTATGTACACAGATAAACAGTAATTCTTATCATTATAACTAACAGTGAGTACAAAGGAACTGTTTATTTTACGAAATTTCTTCCAGTAGACATGCGAAAGGAGAAATGAAAAAGAAATGTAAGCAATAGGTGTATGTCACCGATGAATATACGAGTATTTACCACAATATAGATCTACATAAGTGGTCGTCTTAAGAAAGTGATTTGAAAAAAGCAATTCCTTTTTTGCACATCCAGAATATTATTTAAAAACAGTTGCAACTGTTGCAAGTATGTATACTAAGTAGCTTCTCCGACAACATTTTGTGAAGAAAACCAAAAATTAAACTATAAATCAAAACTAAATAATGTCACGGAACTTTTGTAACGAAACAAGCTCCGGAAACTTACAAAACTCGCGACCGCATTAATCAAAGTTAAAAACAGCGATATATCAATTAGGAAAGTTTCAAATTCGACTAAACTGCTGACTCAACAACAATAAACAACTTCTACTTACAATTGTAGTTGGGAATGCGTCAACTACAAACCAAGACGATTGTTTAAAATATTTGTAGTGATGTGTTTCAATTTGAGTCAGTATCTACCTAATGTAATAAAAATTCAATTATACACTTCCAACCATATACTTCTCCGATAAAGTAAAATGCGTTAAAAGATCTATCCAGCTGAAAATCACTGTCTCTTTCGGTCATTTATAGAAGAGGCGTAATTCTCAGTTATAATAGAGTGACAAACTTGCGAGCTTACTGCCACATAATTTTGTTTTCCTAAGATGAAAAACTAGCCTTGTGTAATCCGTATATTGTACCTTTTGTACGAATACATAAGGCAGGTGTCCACAACTCCACGCCCAAACTTACAATTCAGATATCACAGTAATATGTGATTTTTTATGTATTTAAATCGATAATTGTGTCTGATCCGATACTTGGCATTTGGTCCCGTTAAAACATAATTCAGTTTGGCTTAGTAGTTTTTATTTTATGAGCATTTTTGCTTACTTCAGTTTCTGCTTACACGAAGACGGTGTCAAAAAACAAAGTTACAAAACCATAAACACCGACTTCTGAAATTGAGGTTATTTTATAATTTGTAGTGTTTTTTTTTTTTTGGAAGTCGGTTATATTTTTTTTTTGTAAATAAGTTTTTATTTTTAAACAACGTTCGCATTTTCATGTCAGTTACAAACTGACAAAAATTCTTAATTTTCATACATTGTTGAGAAATTGCAACTGAGATGTGTATGCGAATGCAAACGTTTCTCGAAAATAAGTAGGATTAGCCTTCTGGTCTTCAGAAACCTTTCAACCTAATGTTGTTGTCCAACTAACAAAACTTCTATAATGTTAAATGTGTAGATTAATGTTTTTGTGAGACTACCTCCAAAGAAATAGCATCTAAGTTTATTGTATCGATGAGACTAGTACTGGGAAAACCCTAAACTCCAGCGCATACCCATTACCCGTTCCGTAGTAAACCGGCACGGTTTTTATCCCGCATCGACCTGCCGTGCTATAAATAACAGCGTTTCTGGAAGAATGCCTGTAATGATCTACTGCTGTTTATTTGTGTCCGGCAATATGAACAAACCGCTCTAACGAAAGATGAGCGGTTTGGCTCGAGACACGAGCGGCAGCGGTGAGCATGATGCTATTTTAAGCAAACAAATATCTCTCGTAAACTTGCATGCGAGTTGCAAGCTTACGATCGAGAAATAGCTCGCAATGTAATTAATACCTTGTTGCAGGTAGAATTGTGCTATCACCAGTCACGTTGGTTATTTTATATTGATTTAATTCGCAAAGTTCATGAGTATTTAAAAGCGGGTATAAAAAACACGAACAAAAATGGTGAGTTTACTTCGGAATGTCTTTGAGTGAGGCAAAATAAATATGGCTTGTTGATTCGAATGGAAAGCTCCGTTTGATCTCAGTCGCAGAATATGTTACCTCAGGCGTACCTATGAGGCAGTTAAAGGTTTTATATTTGTTTTTGTTTTATTAGCTGTTACCACCAGGACAATTACGTAATGAAGACCATATTTATTATAAACTAGTTGCTTCGTCCGCGTCAATATCGAATACGATCCTAAGGCAACAGAAAGAAAAATACCCGTAGGTAAAGATTCATGCAAATCCGTCAGAAGTTTATACGTGAAGGTGTTACAAACAGCACACAAAAATGGTTACTTTTGCATGTATAATAATGATAAGTATGGATTTTACGCGAGTTGCAATTTCGGTTATAAAGTTTAACTGATCTCACTATCCTGACAAAGTAAACGAAAGTTTTTATTTTCTTAACGATTTTAAATAAAACTAAAAAATGGGTAGACCGAGGCCTAGATAAGGTCACAAGGGTTTTTTTAAATAAAGGCAAAGTTTTCTGACAGAAGTTAGGTACGTTGCCAGCAAACTTTGCTTTTCCTACCTATTATTATATATATATTTTTATAAACTCGCTTTTGCTTAGGACTTGCATCGACGTGTTAGTTTCGTTGTTTTTTACTATGGTAAGTTTGTATTGGCTCCTGATTTGTTTCACAAAAAGTGCAATGACGTGCAGCATCATCGCCCTTGGTGTTTGTACAGTGAAATAGTTGCTTGTGAACCAGCAAGATCACTATTTTAAGTTATAATTATTATGTGCCTACTGTCAACTAGAGCGAAGCATTGGAAGGCCTTCCATAAGGTGAACCAACGACCTGTTAAAAGCCGTGGTAATAAGCTGAATGTGCGACGCACAAAAACGGTCGGTATGGCGACGAATCTTGGTCTTGCAATGGACGTCTTCCGGCTGAAATAATGATGACGTCAACTAAAGAATATTAGAACGGCAGTACCCATGTTTAGTGTATACGTACATACATAAACAATGAATAATTAACTAATTAATGTAGTAATTGTATTTATAACTAATTATCGATATAGTCTATTAGTATTGGCTGTATAAATATATTTTTGTCGTCTTCCGTAATGCACGCGCTGGGGCTCAGTGACGTGAGAGCCAGACGTATGACAGCTGTCAGGGAGTGAAGACGAGTGCATGAACTAGCGAGCCGATACTTGTGTTATTATATACCTATATTTAATTATCGTACACCACACTATGTGAATACACTCACCAGAGAATGGGCAGCAGCGTTCTCTGTAAAACGCAACACCATACACTGCGATCGCCAACCCACCTGCCAAGCGTGGCGATTATGGCAAACCCCCCCTTTTGGTGGAGGCCTATGTCCAGCAGTGGACGTCTTTCGGCTGATATGATGATGATGATGACACTATGTGATATGAAAATGGCCACGAAGGAATTGAAAACATGCCACTTGCTTGCGAGCTGGTTGCAGGTGAAAATTTGGTCTAGCTGAAAATGTTATATTCATTTTAAGACTTACTTTGATGAGTAAGACCACCTCTTATAAAAAAACCCAGCTTTAAATAAAACCTTTTCGAAAAATCTCTCGAAATCTTCTCTAATCCTAACAATATGACAGCAACACAGCCGCACTTTAACAGCGGTCATTTATAAAAATGTCTAAAACCGACGGAGATATTTATCAGTTATGTTTACATTGAGATTTCGCTTAAAATAGTGATTTGATGTACGGGATTAGAAGTTTGATGTGATGGGGAGGTAAACATCTGGAACTGATGCCAGCAGTTGCAGAAATGCTCAAGAAATTTCCACATGTCGACGGTATTTCTATCAAACTAGATTTGCTTACGTATCGCTTAAAAAACAAATTGTACCTACTTTTATAAATTCCCATTTATTGAAATATGTTACTGAACATTTGATTAGCTCATAGGTCTAGTGGTCATAAGCCGCGAGTAGTATACTAATTGTTGTGCGTATGGTCTTAGGTTCGATTACTAGGTCGGGCAAAAAGTTTAATTGGTTTTTTCCAGTAAAAAATCCCCAGTAGCAGCCCGGAGTTTGGAAAGCACATAAAGTTTTGTGTGCTTAGGCGTCATATCAATTCATGTTTTTCTAAATCCTCTAGTGCTACTCTATTAGTGCAGTAAAGCCTAAATTTACCTTTCACACATTTTGATGAGAATTTAATACCAAAACAGTTGTACGTAAAACGAGATAAATTTAAAGTAACTCACGCTGTCACTTATGAAGATTTACATTATATTTAATTTAATTAAATAATTACATCCCTACTATTTATATAAACATAATTATCTCGTAAAACATTTCGTGTGAACTGACGTGTTTCAAGTCGTAGCCGTCTTTGAAGTTCTCCGCGTCAGTCAAATGCTTTCTGTATTTTAGTAAGATATTAATGTTTTGAAGTGATTGAATAGATAATCAAGCTGTTAGTTAATTACCTATATTTGTCGTATTAATTAAGATTTTCTGGGAGATCAAACTGTGACGTAATTAAAAGTAACTTTTATTTGTAGAGATCTGCGAAAAAATATCTAAACGGTCTTCTTATGACTTATTAAACAAGTGCGAGTCGGACTCGCGTGCAAAGGGTTCCGAACGAATTTCATTTTTTTAACATGTTATTTTAACACTACAGTCTCCTTATAGGTTTTCCTGTAATCTTTAGGTAAAGATCTATTATTTCCATTTTTTTCAAAATTTTTGGCTCTAGTTTCGGAGATAAGGGCGGAATGGTCATTTTTCGTCTAATTTCTTGAATAAATTCAAAACCATTTATATTAAAATTATGAAAAAATATAATTAAAACCCTCACAGTAAGCCCTTTCATTTGATATGTCACACGATATTGTTCAAAAAACATAATTTTTAATTTTCTAGTTTGACCCCCAAAAGTGATCCCCCGTACTAAATGATTTACGTAACGCGTCCATGTTTGGGTCACAGAAGTCCATATGTGTATCAAATTTCAACAGAATCGGTCTAGTGGATCCGGAGAAAACTAGCTGTGACAGACGGACAGACAGACAGAGAGACACCTGAGTGATCCTATAAGGGTTCCGTTTTTGTTCGGAACCCTAAAAACTACCACAAACCTAGTTAATGAAGTTCTTTGACAATATTCAATTGATATTATCGCTACAGTATCTACATCAATACAGTTTTGGTTGGTAACCAGGCATTGGCTTCAAATATTGCCATCAAGAGAAAAAAAAACCTCAGCACATAAAAATAAACAAAGGCGCGCAAGTCAGTCGGTAACCTTTAATTGTAGGTCACTTCTAATTATATTCTCCTGCAAACCATCAATCAAACACAGAGAAAGAAAACAAGAGTATATAGCCCCTTAAAAGTTTATTGAACCATAACTAAATACAAAACGAATGCACTCCACACTCGAAATAAACAGACAAAACATTTAAAAACAATCCTTTCATTCATAAAATTAAAGAGAAAAGCAAAGCACTCACATACTGAAATGTGCACATAAACTTGTGACTGCTAGTAAAATTCAAATCCCAATCTTAAAACAAAGACATAAAGCACAATTTCAATGGGTAGTAAAGTAACAGGTAATTTTATGCCGTAGTAAATCGTACGATATATCTCTATAACAATTTGGACGCGAATGTAATGCAGAATTATGTTGTAAAATAACAGAGGGTAAAGAGGCGGAATTATACTGAATTCAGCAGTGAAATATATCCTGTGAATGTAGTGAATTTTCGCAAATGAATGATGTATGTAGGTAGTTAAATTGTCATATTAGTTCGTACCATCTCGTAAATGCTTTCACGCCAAGCATACCAACGTGTACCTACAGTAGAGACGTCTCTGATGGGAAATAGGGTTTTATACTTAAACATTTAATTAGTCCATCTAATTATTATTATTTTTTAAAGTATGTCTTGAACAATCTCGGGACCCTGAGGTCCTGGTCCTTTGGTAGGCGTATGAGGGGCCGAAGCCAACTCGCAGAGGCCCCGTTAGACATTTCTAATGGAATGGGGCACCAACCGACGATTATCCCTATATGCACTATCAAAGTATACCTAACCACAATACCCGGTAGGTGCAAAACTATTGCATAATATGGAAACAAAAGGTGACAGGCTATGGGTTTGGGTTGTTTAGTGGATTCAGTAACGTATACTATGAAAGAACTATTGGCCCCTGCCTGACCACTGAAAATATACACGGCTTTAAAATGGCAGGGGGTGACTTGCACACTCAATAAATGGGTCCCCGAAAACGGTCGCTAGCACAAAGTGACGTAGCTCCAAGGAGGCAACATATCCTGAGGTGCTAGAGGAGTGGAGAGTTATACCACAGCTATCAGGACAATCCCGGAAGTACGGTCAAGATCCCTACCAGCATCTTACTGGATTATACATCCTTCTCCCGAGCACGTTTGCTCTTGCGAATCTCCACTCAGACCGGCCGATTAAGGCAAGAAAGAGGTGGGAGCTCTGTTCCTCGTCAGTGTTCACTCCAGCCAGCCAATAAAGGCAAGCCGGAGATGAAGAACAAGACTTCTCCCGGGAGATCAGGTCCGTAGGGTCGCTACTGCCCAACAGTTCGCCACAAAACTGCCTTGCGGATTGTATCTCTCTTTGTCTGGCCCCTCACCTTAAGTATGAGTACCTAAGGTTCATTGGGGCACGCAAGCCCCACCACGACGTCAATGTAGAGATACGGCGATGGGGTATTATTTTTATTATTATCTATTTGTTTATTAGACAGCAAAAGGTCCACAATGACAAAACACAAATACTTAAAAGATGTTAGTAATAATATATCCTCTAAATCTACGTTAGTACTTATATACTAGGATGTTGGTACTAATGTGGCTTATGATCTATATTAGTACTAATATTCTACGACAGACAGTGCTGCCAAAGAAAAAAAAATGCCAAATAAAACAAAAAACAAAAAAAAAATTAAATTAAAAAAATATTGGAGACGTATTTTTTTATCAATACAATAAAAATTTCGAAGATAAAATGGATCAGGAGTGGCGCCTTGTGACGTCACTTTCACATGTTTTCAACGCACTGTTTCGTCAAAAAAGGAAAAAAAACCTGTCTAATATTTTTTGGAAATATATTGACGGTCTTATTAGATTTTTTTAGTATAATACGCTATTCTCGTATTAGTTCACAATTTCGCATTGCATTTGCAAATGAAGGATACAGACAAAAAACAAGGAATGTCACAAAAACCAGTTTTTGCGTAATTTACATTTTAAGTTTTCAAAGTGTATGGACTTTCTTCTACTTTCTTAATCTTAGATATTACTTATAGGAGCTCAAGTACCCCACTGAGATTATCTTTAGGTACAAGGAAGCCATGGTAATTGTTTAAGCCATTACATAAATAAAAGTCAAAATGAATTTTATGTGACATTCCTTGATTTTTGCCTGTACTCTTCAAATACACTTTGACATAACTGTCAAAAAACACCTCTAATTTCACTACCTTTGAATAAATTTTACATTGAATGACGCTGAGATAATTTATCGACTTGAAATAAAGCGATTTTAAAGTACTAGAATAGGCCTCCTGCTTATTTATCAAATCAAAAGATTATATTGTAAGTGGTACCACGATTAATGAAAGCTTTCTTCCATTCCTAGGTTTCTGTATTTAAAACTTAACTGAATATTATAGGAATAACACTACGTGTGCCTTCATAAAAAAGAATGAGTGCCAGGCATAGTGAATGACGCGTCTTTATTAGTAAATTAAAACGAAATTTTCTAGAACAAACAGTCAAAGTAAAATTCCAAACAGACTTATAACATACTAGTGGACGTCACGCGGTTTCACCAGCGTTTTCCCGTTCCCGGGGAATACGGGGATAATATATAGCCTATGTTACTCCCTGATAATGTAGCTATCCAATGCTAAAAGAATTTTTCAAATCGGTCCAGTAGTTTCGGAGCCTATTCAATTCAAACAAACAAACAAACAAATCTTTCCTCTTTATAATATTAGTGTAGAAGTGTAGATGTAGACAAACAACATAAACATTCCACTATAAAGCAATTAAATTAAATACACCAAAAGGATTGCACAACATAAAAGTTAAAACAAACAAGAATATGCGGAAATCCTGATACATACTTCAAACCTTTATCTTTAACCGCTTCATAAAATCCGCTGAAAGTAATTTTATTGTGCTTGCTTATAAAATGCTTGATGTTCCTGAAATGCTCGGAAACGAGCAAATTATTTATTAACGTAGACGTATTGTTATATATTTGAGAGTCCCTAAAACACTCGATTGTGCATATTTAATGAGAGGCAGATGAAAGGATATATACTCGTAAGGCGGGATATGATATTTGGGGACATATCTTGTGTTTGCTTTGGTTATGAAAGAAACAGTTATAATTGGGGACATGTCGTTACAAATGTATCTATCGGAATTCTTAGTACTGGCTGGATCTTTTATGTTATGATTTCTTTGATATTATTATTATTATTTTTTATAATATTTGTTATTTTTTTTATTTTGGTAGTATGGTCAAATGAATGCTGACGAAATGGTTTGAGGTCAATATCATTTTATGTCAAATAGCATACCTAATTCCAAAAGTGATGTTGATCTTATTGATATTTAATTGGCATTTATATTTTAACCTATTACAATCTTCCACGACACACCTCACTCATTATTGCTTTGTAAAACTAATTTAAAAAGAATCAAATTCTTATTCAATAACCCTCTGCCCAAAAACTTCAACGGACGAATAACTAAGACTTATAAGTCCAATTATAGTTGCCGAAATACAATGTTATATTTGAGCAAATCATACAAATTTTAGCAAGCAGACCACTATTCATTTGGGTCACGCTGACGGCTGGCGGTGGCGGTGGGCTAGATGGAAAATTTCATTTCACCGAGGCTTAAATGCTAGTCGCCATTACGGATGGTTTACGTGTCCATTTGCGGCGAAATGCTTGTTGGGAGATCTTTTAGGGGATAAACATGGCGTACGATCTTTTGGTTTGTAGTTTACTACTGGTTAATGGTGAAAGTCTGTTGCGGAATTTGTTCTAAAGAGTCAGCACGGCCCTGGGGGGCTACTCTCTAAGCCCGAAGTCCGTAGTTTCGGGCTTAGTTGCGGGCGTATTTTACTCTGTATCACTTAACCACTAAGAATTAATGACAACACTATTTGACAGTTACTATCAAATTATGTTTCTTAGTTCGGGTTCGGGACTAATCGTAAATCTGTAGGTGATTCGCCCGCAACTAAGCCCGAAACTACGGACTTCGGGCTTAAAGAGTAGGCCCCCTAGAACGCAAAAAGTATTAGGTGGAACATGGATGGGTTTCGTCAGTAAGAATCTGACACTCCCTTTTGCTCCGCCCAGAGCGGGAGGAGAGGGAGGGAGGGTAAAAAATGTCAAAGACTTCCTGTGATATCTTTTTGTCAACGTGATTGACTGGGTAAAGATAATTGAGAAGATAATCATGTAGATATCTACAAGAGTAGACAAATATAAATACATAAACGAAGGAAAGTCAATCCTGAGAAAGAATTAGCTTAAGCTGCTTGAAGTTTTGATGCAAATGTAACTGAAGACAAATCAATTTTAGGTGGTCCGAAATTGCAGTAAACTTCAGTAAAATCAAAAGGTTGCTCGATTTTCGAGTTCACTTGTACGACGCACGGCGTATTTTAACGCGCCAAGACGCACGTTTTACGAACGCACGCTCATGGCGCTGTTAATGACTAAAAAGCAGTACGTCTGCATCTGAATTTCGTTTAAGGCGCGTTAGCAAGCGTCAACTGCGCGTCGTCGGCGCGTTAAGCTAACGCCTTGTGCAAAGGCCCTTAGTCCTTCGGAACATCGCGGTTTCGTAATCATCTAGTAGTCCTACAGAATAAGATCTTTCTCCCTGGTTCCACATCTCTACAACCAATGCTGTTCTGCCCAACGCGTCATGAAATAATCAGTTATAATCCCATATTTATCCTCCTTTAAAATACTCTTACAAAACTCCTCTCTCCCAACACATCACATTTTTACCTACGAACGTATAGCGTTCAATAAGTGCTCTATAACAAAAACTAGTGCTGTAAACAACATAAATCTCTTAGACAATAACCACGTGGCACTTTTAGCATAGTGTTGAATTTCTATGTGCGTTTACAAGCCATTTATTAGCGGGACTCGTAAACAATTAGTTTGGTATACAGAGCACGGAACGCTGCGAATAGAGATGCCATTTATTTACTAGATCCTAGATGTAAACTATACACTTTTGAGGTAGTAGTCACCAGGAAACAGTTTCTGGAAGGGAATTCCAATAATGAAAGTATTTCCGAAAACCGATTATATATGGTCTTGGGATTACGTTAATTATGACCAGATATCTACCACATACCGGTAGCGCATCGCCATATGTCTTGAAGTCCGATGATGGAAATGGAATTTCAGCCAAAATACGGTTACAGCTGGCACTTCCATGCGTCACTACCTCGTCGACTGGTCTTGCACGTCTCGCATCCAGTAGATTACCGTCGTGTCCTTCACTTTCTCATCAGTCCACCGCTGATTGATTAATTCATGGACGTGCAATTGCCCTTCTCACAAGTTTCGGATATCATAGCCAAAATTATTATTGTCAGCCGTCAATTGCCATCGTCGTAAATGGTGCGACCCACTGACACGCTGTCTCTTTGTGTCGCAGGATAGTTGTGACAATAGCATCTTTACCGGTAGCCGCTGAGTAGTTTCAGTGCGCTATGATTTGGAAGCTCCTAGACGTACGTCGGCTTATGTAGTAATGAATTAAATTGTGATGAATGACGTGTATTACGATGGCAAATTTTGGTTTCGGAGTTGCGACACATGTACATGTATCACTTTTACAATTAGGTTAATATATATTCTTATTGGTTTAGGTTTGAAATCACTAGACTAATATTGTTGTTACAGGTAACTATGGTGCTTTTGACTTCCAGACAACATAATTCACGGTATTTAAAACAGCTATTTTATTTCTCAATCTGTTACTATACTATACTTATTGATATTTAGACTCACACCGGCCGCAGCAGCGACATTGTGGGATAAATTCTTATGAACTTATATAGTTGCTCTTTTATAAAGTGTGTGGTTTCAGACACCCTCTGTAAGCTATAACGACTGTCTAAAGTACAAAATGCTTGGGATCAGCTACGCAATAGAATTCATTATTGCTTATAGAATGTCATTTATTTTTGTCTAGGATCTATGGTCACCTATCCATCAATAGCGATGCTTTAACTCATTTTGCTTAACCACTAACCCTGAATTTATCTACTACTACAGTTGTTCTTTAACAAATGGTAATTCAAGTGTAAGAGAAAAGCCACTTAATCCCAGTCAGACAGTGAGTGATTGACACTTTGTGTTCTGAAGCAGTCACGCACGTGACACTTTTCTAGATGGAGTAAAAGTAATTTAAATTGACACTTATATCCTGGGTAATGTGGCAAATAATTTTACTCCTAGTAGGATCACCCTTTCTTTACTATTAGGTATTTTTTGCTACTTTGGTTGTCAATCCTTTCAAGAGAATTGGTTTGGGCGTAATACGAAATTTGAAGAATGTTAAGAAAGAAACGGAAGTTAGTGATAGCTTCATGATAAATAGGACGGAATGGAAGAAGAAAACGACCCAAGCCGACCTCAAATAAAATCAGATAATTACCAATGTTATGAACAGAAGAATAAACAGTTTATTAAACTGATTGCAAGAGTCGAAATTATTACCAAGTCAATAAAAACTATGTAACGGAATATCAGGAAAGGCAGCGGAGCGGTCTTGATAGTCGTCATCCGTCATGGGCGTGTTATATCATCATCATCATAACAGCAGAAAGACGTCCACTGCTGGACACAAGCCTCCCCCAAAGGGAGGGGTTTGTCATAATCGCCACGCTTGGCAGGCGGGTTGGCGAACGCAGTGTATGGTGTTGCGTTTTACAGAAAACACTGCTGCCCATTCTCTGGTGAGTCCCTTAGACGCCTCTTACGACACCCACAGGAAGTGATGGGATGGTATTATTCTTTTACGGCACCAGACGGCACCGGCCGACACCATACGGCAGTGTGTTATATCAGGATCGTTGAAATAATACCACGTTTGTGATTAATGACAGTCACTGGTTTCATTCGATTACACTTTTACACAAATTATGCGGTGGAATACATGATGGAACTGGATTACGAGCCAATAGGTTAGCACGCGAGCACCTCGTGCGCTGTCTGTCAAATGAATGACAGATTGCCAGCTATCACAGCGTAGGCGCACTACCCCGCTTGCTACTATTCGGGGTTACCCGCTCATATTTTTATATTCACCAATTTAAATAAATCACCATTTTATTTAGAATTTAACAATTACTCCTAATACTATTCGATAAAATTACACGATCAGTTTTAGTTTTAGTAATTGTAAACGTAACTTAAATGTTGGATTCTCCTTTCATTTCGCTGTGCGCCGTCATATATAATTAGTCTGCTTCTATATTAATGAATAATTTACTAATACCATTTAAGTAAAAGAGATACTCGAATTAGCAAAAGTATCGTCTGATTCCAAGCTATATTTATAACAAAATGCAATATCTCCTCGATCACGTCAACCTGGGACGTGCCTTATGTCTTATTGCATTGCACCCTGTCGCTAGCAATAAACTTGTCATATAACTCACACATAGCAACAAAGTTGTCATGTCTCTTATTTGCTGCAATTTCACCGGTGCACACTCACCTACCCTTCCCGCTGTAACATAGTATTATACTTTGCGGCGTAAATAGTTGATACTTTCTTGGTAAAACTATTTCTACTTGAACGAACTTTAGACGTTCGACTACCCTGCTAAGTACTGTTCTTTACTTTAAATTAGATCCCGTGTTAAACCACTCTCTTACAACTTTCAAGGACTAAAGAGATATCCGATTGTTGGCAAATATATTTCAGTTGTTGACCCGTTCGTCTGCTCCGCAACTATTGGTCTTAGCGTGATGATATATAGCCTATAGCCTTCCTCGATAAATGGGTTATCTAACACTGAATCAAATCGGACCAGTTGTTCCTGAGATTAGCGCGTTAAAGCAAACAAACAAACTCTGCAGCTTTATACATTAGTATAGATTTTGTTTTTTTTTTTTTAGTCTGTAATCTCCGAATATGTTGAGTCGCTTTCGAAAAAGCTTTCAACCCAGTCGTTTGTTCACACGCAAAGGTGTCATCAAAAACTTGCAGCCAACATTTGTTCCTAGAATTTTTGACGTAAAAATAGTCTTATCCACACGTCACCAACTTTGATGGACAGCCAATGTGTAGAGAGGGCCACGCCAGTCCACACCATCTGTCACAGATGACGTATCCTGTCCCTCCAACGCGTGGAATTTATTATAGAAGCAACCTTTTTGAAATAGTTTTCTTCTAATTTCGTTTGTGGAATTTTCCACGGTGTGAAATTTTGTTACGTGCCGGATAGTGTGGCAGATAGGCTCTGTTTTTAAGCGAAAATGCTAACTGATCATAAATTCAAACATGAATTCGCGTTTTCATGCGTAAATCTCTGAGCCGAATTTGGTGAATACACTACTACAGATAATAAGCTTTTAATTTTTTTTTGCGAAAATACAACTTGTACGCGAGCGAAGCCGCTGACACGAGCTACTATTTTATAATCTAAAGGCTTTTCGGCCTTTCCACTATCTCCCACCAAAAAACCACAAAATATTTCCAACATACCAAACATTTCGCCCTCGTATTTCGTAAAATCCCCTTTTCAAAAAGGTGTGTGCTCCCCGCAGCGTCGCCGCGGGCTATTTACGTACGTCTAGTCACGGAAGCAGCCAGAGACGATAGTTTGGCGACTGTTAGGGTTGCCACTGCTATGAGGCTATGATTTATAGTAATATTTTATTAACAAAAATTGCTGTGATGGTAACTAATTCTTGAGTAAAATTAAAGGCGGTGGAGGTCATTTTCAAAAAGGTGTGTGCTCCCCGCAGCGTCGCCGCGGTCTATTTACGTACCTCTAGACACGGAAGCAGCCAGAGACAATAGTTTGGCGACCGCTGGGGTTGCCACTGCTATGAGGCTATAATTTATGGTAGGAAATATTTTGTAAAAATATATTGTTACTAGCTGACCCGCGCAACTTCGTCTGCGTCACAATTTTCATTACTGCTTCGCTCCTATTGGTCTTAGCGTGATGATATATAGACTATAGCCTTCCTCGATAAATGAGCTATCTAACACTGAAAGAATTTTTCAAATCGGACCAGTGGTTCCTGAGATTAGCGCGTTCAAGCAAACAAACAAACTCTTCAGCTTTATATATTAATACTAGCTGACCCGCGCAACGTCGTCTGCGTCACAATTTTCATTACTGCTCCGCTCCTATTGGCCTTAGCGTGATGATATATAGCCTATAGCCTTCCTCGATAAATAGGCTATCCAACACTGAAAGAATTTTTCAAATCAGACCTGTAGTTCCTGAGATTAGCGCGTTCAAGCAAACAAACAAACAAACAAACTCTTCAGCTTTATATATTAGTATAGATATATTATATTAGTATCGATGTAGATGATGGTTACCAGTCCTTGAATAAAATTTATAGCAGCATAGGTAACGTTTGGGACTTACGGTTTATGAATCGACAAGCTCTTGTCCGCGACTTCGTTCACATTGAACTATAACTGTCTCCATGGTCCCATATATCGCTGTACCAAAATTCATCAAAATCAGTGAAGCGATTTAGGAGTGACAGCAAACAAACTCACTTTATCGTAGAAAGCTGAAACTTGGCATGTAGGTTTCTTGGAAGTGTAGGAGAGCACTTAGAGAATTTCCCGAAATTCCTACGGGAACAGGCAAAAAACAGGACATGCGCGTACGACAAATCGATTACATAATAGTTTCCATTACATAAATTAATTAATTAAAGTTAACTATAACTGATTTTGGTAACACAAATTCAAATAATTAAACACCCAATAAAGGTCATTACTCACCACAATAACTTTACTTAAATTCAGGAAAAACATCATTGACAAAATACCTACTACAGAGTTCACAGACAATTTATAATTAAACTAGCTTCTGCTAGCGGCTTCCCCTGCGTGGTCTCTATGGAATATACTCCCGGGATAAAAAGTAGCCTATGTCCTTTTTCAGGTTCTAGTCTATCTGTGTACCAAATTTTATTTAAATCGGTTTAGTAGTTTTGGCGTGAAAGCGCGACAGACAGACAGAGTTACTTTCGCATTTATAATATTAGTAAGGAGTAAGGATTAAATAGAGCTATTACATACTATTACCGATGATCTGGTGAAGGTCGCGGGTAGCCGATGGATGCGAGACGCACAGGACCGGTCGTTGTGGCGACGCTTGGGGGAGGCCTATGTCCAGCAGTGGACGTCTTTCGGCTGACATGATGATTACATACTATTTCGAATTTACTTTATTATTACCACACAAATGTTGAATGCAGGTTATTAAACAATTAGGTATTTGAATATTATGTAAATATGTAGTTTGTCAGCTGTTCAAACGAGTAAATATTTTGTAGTCTAATTTAGCACTAGTAGCACAAATCTAAATAGTTTGCCGAATAATGAATTTTGAACTGTAAAACTGTTAGTAAATTAATAAATCGAGGAACTAAATGATTACATTCAATTTAGTGTTGATGGCGGTTTATAGGCTTTCTTTCATTAAAAGTTCTATCATCAAAATGAGAAAATTTTTAAGAAAGCAGTTATAACAATTAAAAGTATTCTTTTAATATAGGTGTTGTTCACGCACAAATATCATTATCATCACTTCAGGTTTGCCAGATATAAAATTATTTTAATAAATAAAAAGTACTCAAACATGCAATTCTAAACGTATGTGTCACCGGAAAATTGCAGACTCCGTAAGATTGTAATAAATCTTTTTAGATTATAATATCTCGATATATTAGGAAAAAAACATTTATATACAATACAAATATCGTTTTGTATACAATAAATCCCATTAAAAGTCAATTGTTTCCAATAAATCCGTGTCTTATTAAGAAAAAATTGTTTACAATTTCACGCGATATTTTACAATCTTACGACATTTGCAATGTACCGGTAACATAAACATAATATTACGCATATTAATTGAAGAAACAATTATGTAAAAACTAGCTGCTGCCTGTGGCTTCGCTCGCCTCTGTAACTATCCCAAGGGAACATACTCTATAGATAAAAAGTAGCCTATGCTCCACTCCTATTGGTCGCAGCGTAATGTTGTGTAGCCTATAGCCTTCCTCGATAAATGGGCTATCCAACACTATACGTATATTTCAATTCGAATCAGTAGTTCCTGAGATTAGCGCATTCATCCCAACACACAATCAAACTCTTCAGCTTTATATATTAGTATAGATATATATTCGTAGATATAGATATAGTGTAGAGTAGGATAGTAGGTAGTCGCATTTTTATTGTTTTGTGTCTCGATTAATTACGATAACCCTACGAATCAAAAACAATGTTAAATAAAACAAACATAAACAATTTAACCACCAATAAAAACATCACCACACGCCATAAATCCTAATTTACATTCCATCCGTGTGACAGCCCTGATGACATTGACATTGCATCTATTATGACGTTTGACGAGAACAAATGACAGTTTAATTGCAATGGCGTCGTCTTTCGTCGTCCGACGTCCAGAGACGTCCAAATTATTTACGGTGCAATAGATACGAAGTTTTTGGATGGTTTTGCTGTGATTAATAACATACCATCACGTAATATTGAAATACTAGCTTTTGCCCACGACTTCGTACGAGCATATCCCGTTTTTCCCATTACCATAATAATTTCCTCTACTCTCCTCAAGGAACCTACAAGCCAAATTTCAGCTTTCTACGACCTGTAATTTCAGCTGTGCATTACCAGTCAGTAACTCACTCAGCCACTCAGTAACGGTAGAATTTTATATAGGTATTAGGATTAATTGATACTCCCCAGAAACATCGAGTTGAGGTATGTCTGACGCGCCACACTATTCCCAACAACAGCAATTTATGAGAACCAGGACCATGAGATCACCAGAAAGGCGCCGAGTCAACGGAATTCGATGAACGATTCTACTAACCTGGATAATTTCTACTTCCCGCAGAAGTGTTTCTATAGAAGGTACATCAACATTTACCCTGTTATGTTATAGTTCCACCTTATAGTGGTCACGCCTATCAAGACTGCGTATGAGAAATTTCTAACGGAAAACCCCAAATACAATTCCTTGAACGGGGAATCGAACTTGGTGCCTCATGTTAAGCTTTTGCGATGAAGTTTACTTTGCACAAAAATATGTTGTGTCAGTTATGATTAAACCCTAAAGATAGGATAAGCCTAAGGTACACGGTATTAAAATTAAAACACAAGGTACGGGGGTTCATTTCATATATTACAACATAAAAGAAAGCCGGTAGAAAATGAAGTCAAGGTTTCATAATATTCAGCTACCTACAGTTTTGAATAAATTTTGAAGTCATTTATGAAACGGCACGTACCGTACCTTGAATATTTTAATATGAATAACTAGACCAGTGCCAGGATGCCTGAGCAATCTTCCTTTGAAAGATGATAAAAAATGTGTCTTTGGAACATGAACTGGAGGGCAAAGTAATTATGTACAAAAATATAAAAACACACATTTAACCATTGGGGTGAGAAAAACTGCACACCGAACCACTACTGCGATCCTAACATTACCTCATATTTTTTCTGAAGGCTACAGCTAATAATTTTAAGCATGCGCATCTCAGTTGCATTCTGCCAAAAATAGGTACCTCAGATTTTGTGATACCAGTGCTGTGTTATTTAATAATAATAATAAATTGTTTATTGAACAATAAGGAACAGATGGATGAAAACAAAACTTAAAGCTAGTTACAAACAAGATATATAACTACTAGGTAGAACATGTTGACTCGTAAGTAATTGGTACATCTGTCGACAATTTACATTTCTCTGTCTCTTAAACTAAGGTATACTTGTATCTTAAGAGACAGTGAACGGTCAAGGTTATGCTTCAATTTTACCTATTTACTAAGCGAGGACCCTGTCGATCTACCCACAATTTAAACAATAATTAATTATCAGAAAATGGTAGTAACATTGAGTATGTACATTAAAATAATGAACTTAATACTTGTAAATGTGTATGTATGTGTGTGTGTGTGTGTGTATGTGCGTGTGTGAATGAGTGTCATGTGCTAGGTTATGTAGGTTAATATAGATTCTGTATGGTCATAATCTTGTTGAAGTAGCCACTCTGTAAGTTTCAGTTTAATTTCCCGTTTTGTCAGATCAAGTATGTTTAGGTGTTTATTAATGTTTCTGTAAATGAGAGAGCTCAGAATAAGATACTGATGTTTGGCAAAGGCTGTTCTATGAGGAGTACTTGGAGGGATAAAGGTGCGTTTTTTTGGGTTGGGAGGGAGAAGGGTTGAATGTTTTTTAAGGACTGAGTATAGAACAAAGAGTTGACGAACTGTGAGAACTTTACAGTCGGAATAAAGTTGAGTTGTTGGGTATCTGTAGGGTTTTCTAGTCATGACTTTAAGTATTGCTCTCTGTGCTCTCTCTACTTTAAGAAGGAATGTTTTGCTCGCCCCTCCCCAGACCGTAATGCAATATCCTAGTACCGATTGACACAAGCCAAAGTACACCATTTTTAAAGTGTCGAAATTTGCGGATTCTCTCAGGGACTTAAAGATGTGTAAGAGAGAGGGTTCTGGTGGTGAGAGCATCAATTTGCTTATCCCATTTCAGTTCACTATCTATTTGTACACCTAGATATTTAACGGTAATTGTTTTGATAAGATTAGGACAAGAACACGACGTGGGCGAAGTAGAAGGGACCTGACATGAGTGAGCAGCAATCGAGAAAGTGTCGGAAGGTGAGTTATTACGTCTAATAGCAAACGGTATGTAGCTGGATTTTAATAAATTGAGTGTAAGTAGGTTTGAGTTCAGCCACGTCATTATCGTCCTTAATGCAGACTCTGCAGCAGCTTTAGCACTATCCCATGTAGGTCCATGTACTATTAACGCCGTGTCGTCAGCGTAAGTAAAAATTTTACATTGTGGGAGCTTAAGATTGCATAGGTCATTTATGTAAATTTGGAACAAAATAGGCCCCAAAATGCTACCCTGCGGGACGCCGAAGGTGACAAGTTCTTCGTCACTTAGGTAAGTATTTATCTTAACACGTTGAGTGCGGTTACTCAAGTAGTCTTTAAATATTTTTAGGGCAATCCCTCGCACACCAAGCAATTCCAGTTTTGAGATTAGTAAGGAAACAGAAACTGTGTCAAAGGCCTTGGATAGGTCTAGAAATATGCCTAAGCATTTAGTTTTGGTATCCAGGTTCTTCGCTACATGTTGCGTTAAGTCAAGAACTGCGTCTTCTGTTGATATTTTTTTTCGGAAGCCGTACTGATTCTCAGCGATGATCTTATAGCTATCCAAAAAATCTTTGATGCGGTTGTTGAGTATCCTTTCAAGAATTTTTGAAAGTACCGGTAGCACCGAAATGGGTCTGTAATTATTAACACAGTTTCTGTCTCCTCCCTTATGAATAGGATGCACTATAGCTTTTTTTAAAACTTCAGGGAAGACCCCTTTTTGCAAACAGCAATTGAAAAGGTAAGTTATGGGAGGAACTAACACATTTTTGCTGTTCTTTAACAGTAAGGGTGATATTCCATCCCACCCAACAGCGGTGTCATTATTTAATTGGAGAATAAGTGACTCTACTTCGGCTTCATCTACATCTAGCAAAGCCAGTGAATTGATAGTCGAGTTGATGTTACAAAAGCATGAACGCTGTTCTTGGAGCTGGAGGGACTGTGTACCAGATTGGATATTTGCCGCCAGGTTTTTACCAACGTTAGCAAAAAATTGGCATACCTTGTTTACGGAAGAATAAAGATTATCGCATAAACTTAGCAGCTCTTCATTTATTTTTTAATTTCGCAGCAAATGCTAAGATAGGGACTTTTTTAGCCTCGAACAGATTAAATTAATGCTTTTTGCTATTATTAATTACAAGTGGACGTCACGCGGTTTCGCATGCGTAGCTCCCGTTCCCGTGGGAGCACGGGGATAAAATATAGCCTATGTCACTCCCTGATAATGTAGCTATCCATTGCTGAAAGAATTTTTCAAATCGGTCCAGTAGTTTCGGAGCCTTTTCATTTCAAACAAACAAACAAGTCTTTCATCTTTATAATATTAGTGTAGATGTAGATTAGGTACTCATCATCATCATATCAGCTGAAAGACGTCATTGCTGGACACAGGCGTCCCCCAATATTTGGGGAGATTCGCCACGCTTGGCAGGCGGGTTGGCATCCGCAGTGTATGGTGTTGAGTTTTACAGAGAACGTTGCTGCCCATTTTCTGGCGAGCCCCTTAGTCGCCTCTACGACAACCACGGGAAGCGATGGGATGGTATTTTTCGTTTACGGCACCATACGGCATTGTTAGGTACTATGAGTTTTAATTAATTTATTTTTTGTCAGTTTTGTGTGAGTCACAAATAAAAAATTTTCTTTCGTTCTCTACATTTTACAGATTGCGAGTTAACTACGTAATTATTGTAACTAAAATAGATGTAAAACACTTTATACCGCCTAAATCAAAGAACAACAACACAAATCAATGTTGTACATCTACAACAGGAAACAATGGTTCCCACAATAAATTATATGCTTATAAAATAAATAGCAGTTCTTGGAACAAAATGGACGTAAACGTACACCCACGGATTGCTCGCCATTATTCCGATACTCAACCGTTAAAATAAAAAGAAGCGGATGTCTCTAGTTTAATGGGAAAAAGTACAGTAAAACAGAACTTTTAATATGTCGTTATTTTGTTTGGGAGACTGCCAAGTCGTAAAATAGTTGTAATTGTTAGATTCAATTGATTGCGTCTGTTTGAGCGATACTGACCCGGGCAATGAAGTGAAAACAACAATCAAAAATTAAAATAATCTTAAAATCGGTAGGGGAATATATTAAATGTCTTCCTTTCTTTTAAAAAGAAAAGACAAATAATACTTTTAATTGTATCTCCGACTACCAATTAGCGTTTGACCTTTCCACATAATTATCTCCATTTATGTAATATGCTCAATTTAGATTTCACTATTTAATTTTTATTGTTATTCGTTCTCATATGGAAATGCTAATCAGAATGCAGACTTAAAATGTTTTACAGGCCTTTTAAGTTAGTCATTAACATTTTTGTTAGTACAGTCTAAAATTAGATGTATTAGATGTATCAGATGATAGAAATAGACGTCCTTTTTTTGTATTATGAAACATTAGTAAACAGACTACGAATCTCTATGATGAATGACCAAGCGCCACAGTTCATATATTCGTCATTGAGCTACCTACGACATACCTAGCAATAAGATAACTTTTATTGGTGTTTACATTACATTTGTTAGGTCAAACGATTGCATGAATCATTGTTATGGTAGACACAGTTACGTAGGAATTAATTTATTTTAAGGCCACGGACACACTTGCGTTGTTACAGCCAATATTAACAGTGCGTTTAATTGCCGCTGACTTTTTTTCAGGGTTGGTCCCACTGCAAACGCAGTTCATAACAACTTTTTCAGGCTTTGCGTTTAATAAGACCTCTACAACCCAGTTACTAAGGCCCAGCTACTAAGCTACAACCCAGTTACTAAGGCCTATGTCTGGGCATAGGCCTCTCCCAAGTGTCGCCCCAATAACCAATCCTGTGCATCTCGTATCCATCGGCTAAAATCAGAACCAGTCCACTGCTGGCAGTGGACGTCTTTTGGCTGATATGATGATGATGAGAAAACCACAGCCCACCAATGCCTCAGTGTCATATTTGTGTTGCAAAATTACATCAAAGCAGTACACAAGCTAAGTGTGAACGGATCCTAAGCTTTAAAAATAAGTCTTCGGTAGATTACAATATTGTTTAAGTAGGTAGGTGCCTCATTTATCATGGTTAAACAAATTATTAGGTATATCAGCCGATACCTAATAATAACAGATCCAGTGTTCAGTGTAACAACATTCATTTAATTTAAGAGGAGAACCTTGCCTTTTTTTCTTCACACAAAGACAACTAACACACATAGGTATGTAGATTATAAAGAAAATGTTAGAACTTTCATTTTTATTTTGAAGCAGTTTATAATTTCTTAAATCGTGTACCAATTAGAAACATACTCCTACCCAAAGATGTACTTACCTTATGTTTTATTTTCAATTTTTTACTAAACAAAACCCAATGGGTATATTAACAACAGAATTGCAGTACAAAATTTTAATTAATAACTTAGCATTTCCAACTACCTAAACTAATTACGTACAAAGCATCACTGTCTTTCATTGACAGATGATTATCTGTCAGTGAAAAAACACTGGCAGTATGATTGTATATTATATGAGTACTAGCTGACTCGGCAAACGTTGTTTTTCCATATAAAAAAATAGCCTACCACCTATTTTCATACCTACCGAATATACACACAAAATTTCATGATAATTAGTCGAGCCGTTTCGGAGGAGTTCGTTAACAAACACCGTCACACGAGATTTTTATATATTAGATATACTTATGTGCCTATTTAGGTAGTTGTATCTCGGCCAGTTTTGCGGATTTTTTTCGAAAGAGTCACCGGGCCCTGGAACGCAAAGAGATTGGGAGGATTCCTGATAGGTTTTAGAGTTTTAGTCAGTAACACTCCCTTCCGCTTCGCTCAGAGTGGAAGAAGTCATTTGATGATGTTCCATTTAAAAAAATATAATAAAAACAAAGCTGTATCTAGACTAGATAGTCTATAATAGATATCTTAAATAGCTGCGTATAGTATGCACTACATAGCCAGCTGTTGGAAGTGCCAAGCATTTTAATATCAGAATACTCAATACTTGGAATGTGAAGATAAAAATAAACGCTGTTTAAGAATCTTTAGCAGCATATCTGTAGTCAAGAAATTAAGATGGAAATAAATATTACTACCGATAAGTATTTTGACGATACTCAAGCATTGATATATAAAAAACCCAAGATACATACTCAGCATCTCAAAAACGTCCGCAAAAAACAAGCGAAATATGTGCAAGTTTCAAACAGTCTCGCATCGCTCGCCATACTGTACTGCTTTGTAAAAACAACTTAAAGGGATCTGTGTAAGGTTGAATTTGCTAAAAAAATTGCGCATCACTCGCCATACTGAACCGCTTTGTAGAAACAACTTTAAGCGATCCGTGTAAGGTTGAATTTGCAAAATAAATTGTTTATAGTATAACTACACACAACTCACACATGACACTTGATACATGTCAGTTTTTGACGACAGTTTCGAGTGTTGCATTTGTTCGAGACTGTGCATCTTGGGTTTTTTTATATATCAATGTACTCAAGGCATTTTTCGCGAACTTGGCCTACTTTTTACATAGATAGAAAGGTCCCAACCATCTTTATAGTAAAAATAAACTCTTTCAGTAACCTTATTCATATCCTAATTTTAACAAATGAGAATAGCTATAAACAAAAGTCTCTATTATTAAATCTATTAGTTACCCCAATGTGTGTGTGTGTCTGTTTAGTTACCTACTAGCTAACCCGCTAAACTTCGTCTACGTCACTGTTTTTATGAATGCTCCGCTCCTATTGGTCGTAGCGTGATGTTATAATATAGCCTATAGCCTTCCTCGATAAATGGGCTATCAAACACTATAATATTTTTAGTAGTTCCTGAAATAAGCGCGTTCAACCAAACAAAAAAATAGTAATAGTATAGATACACAAAAATGAAAAATAAATCACCAAAGAAAACTTCAACCAACCAACCAACTTAATAATATATTTCGGCGCGTGCATACAATTGTAGCCCAAAAAAAAATGCAGTAAGGTCTAAAATTCTTTAACCCGTCCCTACGAGTTTATCTTTCAGGCACATCAGTACAACCTCTGTCTCATATTTCACCGTAAAACGCAATACCTTCGTACCTTGTTTTTAATTACGTTACCTCTAGAGTTAACTAAACATAACCCCAATTCTGAGGATCATAACCTTCCCTTCATAAACCTAGTGCCGCCATCTTGAATTTCAAACCCAAGATGGCGGCGTATTTCGCAATAACAAACTCTAAACAATCATTCCACTGACGTCGATAAGGGCGGAACGTCAAAACTTCCAGGTTAAAGTAAGTATAATTGGGTCAGGGGACTACCAAGTACATACATGAGACTTGGCTTCATGTAACGATGTTGCCAGCCACAAAATAAAGACGGCCATGATACTTAGAAATTACCTAGTTTGGCTTAGAGATCAGTTCTTTAAAAGACGAGTAGGTGTATACCTATCTAGATCAAGAACTACACGATTACTTTATTTTTTTTGAGGATACAATTATAGCTAAATAAGCAGACAGCGTTGTTCCAGTCATGAATTCTATGAAGGATTGTTACAGACTTTATCTACTTCACTAACTAGTGGTCGAAATGTGGTATGCAATCAAGGTTTTGGGAATACTTTCACTGTGCGAAAAAGTAGAATTACAAACTGCGGGACTTTATGTCAAGAGTGAATAGGTTACTTAGAGGCAAACGTACTCCATCGTTGGCCACATTATCGCTTACCATCAGGTGAGATAGTGGTTAAACGCGAGTCTATCAATAATAAAAAAATACAACACACTAGACGCGATGATGCGTCCGTCCGATGAAAATATTTGTGCGGCCGTGCGTTCAAACATACTGATTTCTAGTGAATGTCATATTGAACGGGTGGCGATCATGCGATGCGACCAAATTGTTTAGTTTTCGTCGCGCACCCATCGACGCATCGTATTGATCGGACGATCGTCCGATCAAATATACTGATCAGCTAGTCTATTCTGTAAGAAACTATTTCGATATCGAGCTTCACCTGAGTGATAAAACTCACAAAGTGAGCTTTATTGCACACAACATAAAGATCTTCATTTGAAACTCACCTCGAATTCTACTGTCGAGATACGAAAATGTTGTTAGAGAATAGCACTACAGTACTGAATGTCCTAATGGCGCTCGCGCGACCAAATAGAGAGGAGGCAAAGGAGGAGTAGGTACCACGGTGTACGCTCGGCTCGACGTCACTCGATGAAATCTTCTATTTTCCGTACATCGACACGTACATCGTAAATTCGCCGCGCTGATTTTTGTTATTATACAGTATATTATGTGGTCTGGATTTTCTTTTTTTAATACTATTTACAATTAAAGAAATATTGCTCGACAGCAGAAACTGTGCATCTCTGATAAGAGCCATTTTGAGTGTGATCGCATCGCTCCAAAATAGGACAAATGTTTTCTCATCGCGGGAGCAGTTTCATCGCACGATGAAATCGCATTGGATCATCGCACGAGCGATGGCAATAGGATGGCGCCTTAGTGCTCCACTACATTCTGGTAAAAGTAAATGTTTTTAACACTGAAACTTATGAGTTAGAATCTGCTCATAAAATGGAACAACAAACAACTCAAGACTAATATTTCTTGCATTAGTCTTTTCTAATTTAATGTAACATCTGATACAATCTTTCTGGTGTCACAGACTGCTCATAGATTTTCCACGTCTAATTTCAGAAGATTATAATCAACGTATGGGCCTTGTGCCAGAGTTTGGTATCCAATTTAGTATTATATTAAGACTGTTGATAGGAAACGCATACCAATGCGTTCGACTCTTGTTTTCATTTCACGATTGACTGGGCCGACGCATTAGACTGCGTGCCTACCAAAGATGTACGAGGATGCGTAGCGAGCATTGATATATAAAAAACCCAAGATCCACAGTCTCGAACAAATGCAACACTCGAAACTATCGTCAAAAACTGACATGTATCAAGTGTCATGTGTGAGTTGTGTGTAGTTATACTACAAACATTTTTTTTGCAAATTCAACCTTACGCGGATCGCTTAAAGTTGTTTTTACAAAGCAGTGCAGCATGGCGAGCGATGCGAGACTGTTTGAAACTAGCGCACAGTTATACCTTGTGCGCTTGTTTTATGCGGACGTTTTTGAGATGCTGAGTGTGTATCTTGGGTTTTTATATATCGATGGTAGCGAGGGATGTGTTTGTTAAGAACCAATAGAATTGCTTCATGCACGCTCAGCGCAAACGATAGGCTAGTTTCCACCATCAAAAAATTACAAATCTATTTAGTTTATCAGTTAGAGTATTAAAAATAATGGACATGTATTTTTTTGTTTTTGTAAATCAATGAATATTGACAAAGATAAAACGCATCTAAACTCGGCAGTGGGGGCTCGTGACGTCAGAAGGCACTAAAAATTATACCACGGCGTGAGGTTTTTTTTTTTTTTGGACTGGGACCACTCGTAGTTCACCTCGCTAAGGGTGGTTACTACTCAACCGGGCTAGCCTGTGGTGGCCTCAGAATGATCCTAAAGCCCCCAGCCAAGGCAATCTAAAGCCCCCAGCCAAGGCAACCACGGCGTGACGTATTGAGAATTTTAAAAGCGTCGTATCTTCGTCAATTTTGGTTTACACAACAAAAGAAAAAAAAGGCTCAAATATTTTTTGATAATCTAACTGACGGACTAATTAGATTTTTTCAGTGGACAAGCCATTTGTATTGCTTCTTAACAAACACATCATTACATATCTAATGGAAACGCAACATCACTCTAAAATCCCATTCCAAATTCAGGACTGCTAGCAAGATTTATAGTAAAAGAAAATATTCGTTAAAGGCTACAATTTAGGCTAGACCAAAACGTCTAGCACACTTGGGACTCGTGTAGGAAGATAAGTAGCCGTTATATTTATTCGCCTGCAGGAAAAGTTCGTTTTCAGTAAAAGGGAAAAGTTTTACAGAAAAATCCTTTTGAGTCAAAACGTGGAAATATTTAGGATTTTCTTTTGTTTTTTTCTGTATTTTATGTTCCTCTTTTGTTGAAATACCTTCTTATTCTTGTAAGTTACCTTTCAAATAATTCGTCGAAAGCTTAGCTATTAATACAAGTACCATCTACAAGCCATTCGTATTTAAGTTAGATTAATATACGAACATATTCCGATTCATGAATGGATTTAGTTTTAAATTTTTGTATAGTTATTTTTGTGCGAAATATAAAATGAGGTAAAACAAATTTTAAGGGCGCCTTCTAGCTAAAACTTTTTGTTGTTAATTAAATTATTGCCAGTTTAAAACAAATAGACATTAATTAAGTCTTATTAATTTATCTGTAAATTCAGTCTAATTAAAAGGTATAATTTAAATTTATAATAGGATCAATACATTAATTTTCTTTGATCAAAGAAAAGTATAGTCAATGTAATAAATGTTAAGCCCATTATAGTTGTCAAAAAATGAAAGGCCCGTTTTGACAGCAGGATACAACATTGCTTTACTAGTAATTATGAAAGAGACATAAAATAAATCTCTTTTGCACTTAGTGGTAAAGCAATCTTCTATCCCACTCTACTCATCTATTAAATCGGACTTCTTAGATTTTGGTGACTTTACCTATAATTTACTTTCACATTCTTTCTGTTCTCTTGTCTGTTTTGAGGAAAATCTACGAAAGTAGCAACTAAACCAAGAGGTAAAAAATCCTCAGGGACCCGTGCCCCAGATTATTAAGTAATTAACCCTCTGAAACGAGCTCCTTAATAATAAATTAAGCATCCCTTCGGTGATAAGTACGAAAATAAGGGGAGATTATGAGTAAGAAGTTTTTGAATGATTTCTATTGTGTTATTTCGATACGTGTATACTCATTATTCGGCTTGCGTAAATTTTGAAATTAATGGGTTAGGGATAGATTTTTTAATAAATGTTTAGTTATATTTGACCAATTTGGCACGGTTCGACATCGCCATTTAAATTTTTGTTCGTACCAGTGATGTAAGTAATGACCCATGTGTACGAGAATTTTAAACTTTTGCCTTCAAATATTTCGGCAACGCGATACTGTTCCTACAGTATCCCGCAGTATACCATATCCCGTGATATTTTTGTTTGTTGAAATAACCTCGACCCATATTTACCAGTTTCACTGTGCATCAGAACTTTGCAGGAAAAACTAAAATGTCGATGGTTTAATTTTGACACCTTGTATGGAGAAATATCATGAAGGTGACTTAATTGTTGTTTTAAATTACTTAATACTCTATATTGTTCAATGTATGTGAAAGCGTTGAATTAGTTATAGTTGCAAATCATTGGGCAACACAGTAGCGGCATCAATGCCGCCACAAGAATAACTAACGAATCAAAATCTATACGGCAAAAAAAGAACCGCAACGCCATCTATCCAACCAGCAGCTAACTACTAACAAAATCCTGCATCGCGGTAGCAGAGTTCTCCGTGAGATTTGAACATATACAAAAGTCCGAATATCAACTATCGGGCAGTTGCCCACCGAACAGAACAACCGTCCGGTCGGAGGATCCTCCCTTTTCTATAGAAACTTGCGAGATTTCACTCTCTGTTCTGCATACCTCTATGACTACTGCTGACAGAATCTCCACGTCACTCAAGCCATCAATCAATCGCCACTACGCGAAAACTTCCTAAAAATAATAGAAACACACCTTTTTTATTTCAAAACACTGACGCAACATGAATTATGAACACTCTGAAACCTCGATATATTATGTAAATGCTCATTTCGGAAACACCCACGTCTCCTTCAAGTTATAAATACTTTGATAAATGGTCTCGATACTTCAGCAAGCGGATTGAATAGGTCTCTCGTGAGACCTACATATCGGTCTGAAAGTGTTCTTACGGGTATTATACCCGATCGCAAAGGATGTTTTGTTTGTACGTATAATATTTTTTTTTTCTTAATAAGGGAACAAAGAAAGATTTTCTCGTAAATGTCTGGGCTTGAGTGCCTATGTCTTGTTTCTATTCATTCATGTGAATCGGCCTGGTGTGCTGAGAAAAATCGTTATAGAATTAATGTGAGTATATTTATATTCTATTCACGTGAATTATTCAGTATTTATTCATATTTCTTGTAGTTACATAAAGTGGAATATAAGGGCGATAAAATTGACAGACGATCACACCGCTTCGTAATTTGTGTTTGTCAAAATTGGTAATTTATTCTACGAACATTTTGTATGGATACATCTTACATTAAAAAAGGATTACACATACGTAAAGCTACATTCTTAACGATACCTAATACCCTCTATGTCACACACAAAAATGTCAAGGACAGTAAACATTCGACGACGCAACAGACACCCAAACCACTTACAACTTCATCTAATATCCGCAAACAACAGACCACAAAATTGGCACAATTAATACTGAAACATTTTCCCAGAAAAAATAACAAAAATAGCCGTAAGTTGTCTATCCATCCATCAGCGATGTAACAGAAACCTTCTCTTATTAGGCTCGCCTAGCTGTCAGGCCGTCCGTCGTTCAGTTTTATTGGATTGTCAGGCTTATTGGAAGGTGGCGAAGGATAGGCCATTAATTTGTTACGGAATTACATGTACCAACGTGCGGACGTAAATTGAAAGGCCCGGTTTGACGTTGATTGTTTGACCCGTGAGTGCTTCGGTGTGTAAGGCGGTCGATTAGTTTTTGTGTAAGAAATTGGTTGGTAATGTGTTGCTAATTATAAAAAGTAGTATTGCGGATACGTATCAGGATTAGGAAATAAGGGTTTTAGTTGATTCCTATGCTACTAATTACATAAATGGGAAAGTTTGTATGTTTTTATGTTTATTAATCAATGCCATCTCAATTTTTAAACGGTGTGATGGAATTTGGAACATATACTTTGGATTACAACTATGGATACTTCTTAACCCGGTTTTACATTCCTGTAATTGTACATTGTTATCTTAGGGCTGAAAGTAACTGATTTATTCCCGAAACGGCGTTTGGCGCCCGAACGTAGCAAGGACGCTAATAGTTCGAGGGACTAAATAAGTCTTTCACCCGAGGTAAACACTGTGCCTTTCATTACGTATACAAGGAAAGTAAAAATAAAAACAGGAATTAGCTAAAGTAAAAATCCATATCTGAATGTGATAAACTCATCGATCATGTTAATACAAATCTCTGCTGTGTAAAAAGTATGAACAAAACTTTATAACTCGAAAAAACAAATAAAGATAGGACTGCTGCTTTCTCGCCTATTTTGTTTTTTTTTTCTGTGACCGGCCAGCTATTCCAGCCATTATTTTACAATTTGATCATTGAAAAATATGGTAAATATTTTGCCCAAATCTGTTATTTTAAAGAAATAATTGAATGTAAATTAAAATAAAACATTTAAAAAATATAATCTTTAGTTAATATTCATCTTTATATTAATTCAATTTTACATCGCGCTGTAATTGACTGGCTGTATAAAAAGTTGGGACATTTTTTTTTTTGTTTTTTTTTTATAATTTGACGGCTGTCAGTTGAAAACGATTCTCCCTAGGGCTGAAAAGTAATACTTTCAACCGGCTCCTCAGGCAACTTCAGGCCTACTTTCTGAATATGAGTAGTGAAAAATAGTTTTCGAACTTCAAGCGGGCGAAGCTGCTGGCAGAAGCTATTTAAAATTTCATGCACAAACCTTACTTGTCGGTCAAGGGTGGTGAAGAAATATCATTGCAGGTAATAACTTGTATCTACATAAATTTCATCATCATATCAGTCAAAAGACGTCCACTGCTGGACATAGGCCTTCCCGGCTACGCCAAGTGTCGCCACAACAACCTGTCCTGTGCGTCTCGCATTCATCAACTACCCGCAACTCACCAGGTCATCGGTCCACCTTGTGAGAGGAATAACTGCAATCCATAAATAAAAGAGACCAGATTTTTATTCTCTTTAATTTAAAATTTAAGAATTTAAATTAAAACATGCTAAAATACAGAAGTGTTCATCTAACGGCTGCAGAACCAATACAAATAAAGAATACTCTCCATGTGACCCGATCACAGTTTTAAAGTAAAACTTTGTTAGAACCGATCCAGGAACTAACCAGATTTAAAAGACACATTCCTAAAGTGCTCCACCTAATGTAGGTAGTTAGGTACTTCCTTATTTTAACGAAAGTAGTTTTCATTATATCGTTGTCAACGGATGATAAGTTTTCATATATCGTTATCAACGGATGATAAGTTTTCATATGGCGTTGTCACCGAATGATTGCAAACACAGAAAGGCTTGCTTGCACAAACTTAAGTTATCACTAACTCTGAGTTAGTTGATAATCTTGGGCTACAATGAATGAAAAATTTGTTATTAAACATCGTATTCGTAACTAAATTTGAGTAAAGAAAGACAACTTTTGGCGGGAACTCTCGACATAGTTACCGATCGCCTACCGACCGAATTCGGCACACAGTCAATCTCGAGTGCGATCCACGGATCAAAATCAATGATCTGATTCAAGGATCGCAATCGAGATTAGGACTTCACGACCAAATTCGGTCGGTAGGCAATCATTAACTGTGTCGAGACTTCCCGCCTAGGTTTGTGAAAGTGGTTAGTTTGTAAAAACCTTACATGAAGATCAATAATAATGTGCATCAAAATTTGATTGCATAAACTATCTAATCTTGATGCAAATTACTGTCGAAGAAATATGCACAATAGTCGCTAAATTAAAACTCATCATCATCATCATATCAGCCGAAAGAAGTCCACTGCTGCACAAAAGACTCCCCCAAGTGTCATTACAACAGCCAGTCCTGTGCGTCTCGCATCCAAAGGAAAATCATAATGACGCTTTTTGAAATGGCGTAGAATCTTGTCAAAATCAACCATTATGAAATCAATGATAGACCATTCTGACACTATTGTAATAGCAGACTTGGGGCCCAGGTCATCGGTCCACCTTATGAAAGGCCTTACAACGCTGCGTTTTTCGGTACGCGGCCGCCTCTCCAGTACTTTTCGGCCCCATCGAGCATCTGTTCAAAATCTGTCGTAAATTAAAATTAGCGCAACCCTATTTTAAACGAACGAGTCACAGACTAAAAATATCAGCTTAGAAATGTCTAAGGAAAGTTCTATTCGTGATCGCTAGGGTTGACAGCCCGACACCCGCCCACGGCCGTCCAATAAAAACACAGTAAAAACTTTTTCGTCCGACCTATGAAACATCTGGCTGAATCGAATAAATATTCTATTCGGTTATCTGTCGTACATACAGAACAATCAATTTATTTCTATTGATACGTTTTTATAGTGCTGCAGTGTTTTGTTTTTACGAACGAATGTCCGTATTGGTATACTGCTATTTGTTATTGTATGATTTTATTTCAGTTTTGTTAGGGTGTTTACAGACGAACAGTGTATGAACTGCACGCTAGCTGTAATGCTGAGGGATGTAGTTTACAGGCAATCCTTCAGCGAAACCCTTAGTGTTCCAAATTTTTCGATACACATACGTGTAACAGAATAAACGCAATGTGTTTTAAGGGGTCATTGTACTCAGCACTATGAACGAAATCGGGAATTAGGCAGTCGTGTAAAAAAATGGTTATTCAGCACATTTTGTCGAGATATGCACACAAAAGTCAACGCAATACTTCTTAAGGGGTCATATGGGACCAACACTGGAATCGCGAAAAAAAATCGACTGCTCCATAAGTCTATTTTTTTTTCGCGATTCCAGTGTTGGTCCCATATGACCCCTTAAAAAGTATTGCGTTTATTCTGTTACACGTTGTATTTTATCGCATAAGCATGATTATAATCTTATTAGATAATGTTCCTTACTGCTGGAACACAGGCTTTCTTTCTATGAGAGTGAATAAGCCTTCATAAACCAAGCAAGCCCCGTGCTGATGTCAAATGTTTTTGTTTCCCTGTACATGGATCCTGAATTTTTATTTTTTTTCCAAATTAATTAATCTATAGTTACACTTTGTATTTGCCGTACAACGTAAACCTCACAGGGTTTATCTGTTTTTTTTTTTGCATTTGATTTTGGTCACCGTTTTGAGAGCAGTGGTGTTGAAAAAAAAATTGCACAAAGCAGGTGCCTAGGTTTGAACATACACTACAACCCGTACTAAGTCTGGCCTTAAGGCTGCGTTTCCACTAGAAATGTGCGAGGATGCATAGCGAGGGATGTGTTTTTTAAGAACCGATAGTAATTACCTCATTAAACTCACCTCGCTCAGAGGAAGCGATTCTAAATCAAAATCAAAATCAAAAGTCATTTATTCAAATTAGGCTGAGAGCCAGCACTTTTTGAACGTCAAGTTTTACAAAAGACAGTCCCCCAAAACGCCCGCCCGTCACCACTTCCTAGTGTTTTAGCTGTGGAGAAGAAGTGGCCAACAAACTCCCCAGCAACACATCTGTCTGTTACGTTTTAAGAACTTGAATCTATATAAAAGTATGCTAAGTAATTAATACATGACACAAAATTTATAACTTGTTTCTTAGCAAACACATCTATTGGTTCTTAACAAACACATCCTTCGCTACGCATCCTCGCCCGTCTCCTGCCTGTCTGTCTGTGGGTGCCTGTCCATTTCAGCGGAGCGAGGTAAACGGAGCAATTTTAATTAATGGAATTGCACAAAATCTCCGCACCACGTGAGTCACTGACATTTTGTGCAATTCCATTGGTTAATATTTTTCCGTTTCTCCGCTCTGCTGCTTCGCTCCGCTGAAATGGACACAGCCTAACTAAGCCATCAATGTTGCTCAATGTTTTACATCTTTAAGAAACTAAAATTAACAACATTTTCAATATCGAAATGTAGGTAGATACTATTTTCATAACGAACCTCACTATCCCACTTCCTACTAATATTATAATGTTTGTTACTCTTCCACGTCAGAACACCTGAAATTTGGCACAGAGGTAGATTATAGTCCGGAATAACACAGGCTTTTTGTCCTGGGAGTATGTTCCCTAGGAATCACGCAGGTGAAGCCGCTGGCAGAAGCTAGTACAAATATAATTTTATCGACACCCACTTTATTATGAAGAATTGCCTTCTGAAAGTAATTTACTCAACCACTTAGGTTATTACCATAATCTTTATAGCATTAATATAAATAAAGTTGATTTATCTATTGCACATTACTTAATAATTGAGTAACTTATGAAATACCTCGCTGTTTTACTATGTATGATTACATTTGTAATATAAATGGATAAGAGGTTAGCGACATCTGAAATTGTTATTTTATTTTGGTACCTATATATTTTTAATCATCAATTCCAATAAAACCATAAAATTCTGTCACAGCCAAATAAATCTACTAAAAATTGATTACAGTCACAAAAAATTCGCGGTCCTATTCCAAAAGTTGAGACTTTTATTCAAATTCATGATAACGCCTTCAAAACATCGCACAATGAAATGTTGAATTATTTAATACAAAGAAACGAGCCGGGCTTGCTCACGCGATTCTCAAATCCGGCTTTGAGGCTAAAATCCCTGTATTTTCTATTCGCCTTGCCTTTATTCGTGCATTGAATAACCCAGCCGTATGTCGTAGGCTCTATAGAAAATTCATACTTCCATTAATGGATAAATGTATTCTGAATTCGAATTTTCAATTTTGGTTAAGAATTAGAAATGTAGGATTAGTACCTAACGCAAACTTATAGAATTTAGATAAATCATCGTTTGAGTTTGTAATTCTAATAATTAATTAAACTAGGTTTTCGGTTAGTGTTTTCACGTGTTCAGTGATTATGATTCGGTAATTCAAAAGAACTTCCACAAGTAATTTGAAAATGTCTGAATAATATATTGAAATACAATTAAATTCAAATAATTTATTATAACCATTATACTAATTATCCAGATCAGGATGGCCTATGAACCCCCAAATTAGACATTAAATAATATTATTATCATCATCATCATATCAGCCGAAAGACGTCCACTGCTGGACGTAGGACATCCCCCAAGCGTCGCCACACCGACCGGTCCTGTGCGTCTCGCATCCATCGGCTACCCGCGACTTTCACCAGGTCATCGGTCCACCTTGTGAGAGGCCTTCCAACGTTGCGTCTAATATAAAATAATATTATAATGGTATTTAAAATTTGGCTTATCAACAATCCGTTGTAACATACAAGTTTGTTGTACATTTTTCGGGTTTCCCACGACAGAAAATTAAATCAATCGAGGGAAAGTCGGGTAATACCGAATCCGGAGTTAACCCCTGAAGGTAAATGGAGCAAACTTGCGTGATACAACTAAATAACAGTAGTTCTTTTTGGTAAAATCTGGTTAGCTTCAGATACGGCTTTGTAAAGATCTTCTAAGAGATCCTTTGAACTGTCAGGTTTTATAGGCAATTAAAACAATAAGTAGCACAATAACTCCGAGTTATAGAGATGCTTGAATGGAGTAATCCATTATAGAATTTGAAATACCCAGGATCGAATGTGTTCAAAACACCTAAAGGCTCTTGCATACAGATGCGACGCGACATTGCAACTAATGCGACAAGCCTTTTCCTAGACATTATTCTATCCGTAGAGTTATATTAGAAAAATTTCTATGAGAAATGGCCGTCTCATCTTTCCCGCGTTGTCGTGTCGCGTCTTTCTGTGGGTGCCCCTAAGGCGACCTACAAGGCCGAAGCACAAACAAAAGAAAATAAAAGGGTCTTCACCATACTTACACAGCGCAAAAGTTTCAATAAAGAATCTTCCTTTAATATAAGGAGTGCGTACGAAAAAGAATTCAAAAGAAAGATCAAAAGCTTACTGTGAATGCATTGTGACGGTCCCTTAATTCAATGAGTCCCCTTCATTCCGAACAAATTGTTTCTCGTTACTGTCTTAAAGGCGTGTGCAGACTTCGAAGCTTCGCGACTGTCACGCTGATTGATTGACGACGATACGCGGGGAAGTGGGCAGTCTCCTTTTTAACAGTAATTGGGAGCCCGGTTACGATTGATAATGTGTGAAATGATTTTTTTATTTTTATTATGTTTTCTTTTCTTTAGTATTCTGTATTACTAATGAGTCAGTATGCATTTGATTTTGTATATTTAACTAGGCCTTCTAACAGACCAAATTTTATTTTCAAACCTTATTTCATAATCTTTAATATCAAAAGGTTTTATCAAATAAATAATCTTAGTCCTGAACTGAAATGAGAATTGTTTTTGAGAGTGTTTTTGAAATATTGATACTGAGATTAGAATGCAAGTACCGATTTTTTTTAAATACTGTAATCTGCTCTTTAAATATCAGTCAACCTTTGGACATAGCGTACAAACTACATTTTTCTAGTTTTATAGTGCTATCTCAATATTGAAGACAAAAACTATCCTATGATACGAGTACTCGAGAAAGTTTCTGTAAATATATAAGCTCAAAAATTAATATCCCGTAGGTAAAGTTGTACAGGTTTTGCAAACCAATTCCATTAGGGACACCATAATAAATCATTTTCTCAATGTTTTATGAAAATAATAAATCATCTTCCATTTCTAAATTGGCTTCGACAAAAGCTTTTTATGGTGGTATATAAAATATTATGATGTGCTCTGCCGTGTGGTGAGATCACCCCTTTTATGTCATGGGGTATCGTTAAAGCCATTAGAGGATAGGTACCTACATGTCAGGAGAATGTAAATGGTGATAACAAATCCGTGGTGATTTTTGTAATGATATTTTGGGTCGTTCATTTCTGAGCCCTCTCCAGTAACATTGGGTGTTAATGGGCTAAAATGTTGCATGTTTTCCTTTTGGAGTAAGTCATACGACTACAGGTACGAGGTACAGAGGGAATTTGCATGAAAAAAATATTTATTATTTATACAGTTTATCTAAAAATATAATACTAACAGTAAAATCGAATCAAAATTCTGGACGTCACGCGGTTTCACCCGCGTAGTTCCCGTTCCCGTGAGAGTACGGGGATAATATATAACCTATGTTACTCCCTGATAATGTAGCTACCCAATGCCAAAAAATTTTTCAAATCGGTCCAGTAGTTTCGGAGCCTATTCAATTCAAACAAACAAACAAACAAATCTTAATTCTTCATAATATTAGTGTAGACAAATATATCTGTCCCTCTCGCGAAAATGCTGTTTTCTATGGCAGCTGAATAGCCATCATGAACTTTGACGTCAAAGTTCATATCGGACTTCTCTTTCTAATTGTAATCTTTGAAGCTTTATAGCTTCATCGCTGATGAAGGTATTTAAAAAATAATGTCATGATTGTTTACTGGAGCTAATAAGCTTTTCATTTTGCAAATTAAGAAACAACGCATGCATATTCCCAGCGATGCGGACTAAAACTATAGGGTGTTCCAAAAGTGCGTGTTCATATTTAAGGGTGATATTTGGTAGCTGATAGACATAGGCACATTAGGGAAAAATAGTAAAACAGTAAAAAATATATTTTTCGGTTGAATTTTTTCACTACGAAACAAGTCACTATTTTTTTGGTTTGCTATTGTTTCCTGAAGTTAAAAGAATATTAACCATTATTTACTTCAAGTTGATTGAGAGCGTCCGATCTGCACCAAGTGTGAAGGGCAATTCATAGAAAAAGAAATCCGACGACTGACGAAACACGAAGTTTGCCGAGGGACATTAAAAAAATAGTTGACGACACGGTTGGCGCAGTGGTTGAGCGATTGGCTGCTGCGCTACGTGTCGCGGGTTCGATTACCGCACGGAACAAATATTTGTATGGCCTACAGATAATTGTTCCGGGTCTGGCTGTTTGTGTATGTGAGTTTGTATTTTTGTGAACGCACCCACGATACATGAGAAATTCCTAGTGTAGAGCAACGTTTAAAAAAAAATACTGTACATAACCATATTATTGCTATACTGCAGGGTTATTAGTAAAACACCAACAACCTCTTAGGCAGTAAAAGTATACATGATTATAAACAATATTTACTTTGACACCAACCCAGAAAAATCGAAAAAAATATCAGCTGTTTCATACAAATAGCCCTGTACAAAAGGAAACATAAAACTGAATTCCTATCATTTGATTTGAAAACTCCCACAAGCACAACGTTGCCCGGTCTGAAATAAACTTTAAAACAAACATTCTCAATTCTTCTAGAGAGAGGTCCTTATTTACTTAGAATAAATTATTCAGTCTGTAATGAACTCTTTGTAAATGGACAGCTTGCAGCTTGTAATTAAGTTCAACTGAAACTAAGAAAGACTAAGGTATTTACTTCTTAGCTTTTTCTTGGATTTTGATGTTTTGTTCTTATCATGTGAACAGTAAGGTCTAACGACCCCACACACCCTAAGTTTTTAAACCGCCTCAAGGGCCTCTGACATGGTTTATTTGACGACCGCCATTTGGCGGCCGAGACCACTGGCTTATACGTGCCTTCCGAAGCACGGAATCATCTTTTTATTAGACAATCAGGTGATTCATCCTGCAATGTCCTAGCCAAACTGGAAACCACTTTACAGAGTACGCTTCCCGTGGGAATCGAACCCACGACCACCGGGTCACAAGGTAAACGCCTAAACCACTCGACCACGGAGGCAGTTATTTTTTGGATTTTGATGGTAATCTTCTTTTCTATTTTAATAATTATTTGAGATTTTTTTATTGTTTGAAAATGAAAACGTAAAATTAAATAATAATATTTTTGATTGCAATTCTTAATTTCGCTTATATCTTATATTATTAGCGGTTATTATATTTAACAGTGCATGTATTACTATTGCCGATGTAAAAAAATATATATTAATAATTAAAATAAAATAAACAGATAAAAATACGTTTCTCACGGAAATTTTTCGTGGTTTTCATTAGTCTTGCTAACATGCTTAATTAAACCAATTATTTTCGAAAAACATACATGAACAGTTAATGACTAGGAAAAATTAGTCTTAAAATGGATTTGCGGGGAAAAGCTGGTCAAACAAAATGTCTGAAAGCTGCTAAAAGGAATGTGTAAGGATCATAGTAAAGTTAAGAGAATCAAAAGTGCCTTTAAATGGTTTATATGAAATTAACGCTTTGACTTTTAAACCCAGGTTGACCGCTGTAAAAATAATTTGGCCAAGTGGGGCATTCTTTACCCAACCCAAACGCAGTGCCAGTGCGGAGCCCCTTCACTGGTCATGCATCACCTTAATTGCCCGTCATGCATAACCACCTACACCATGCAAGATTTAAACGAGGCCAATGAAAGAGTTGTACAGGTTGCTCAAAACTGGTCGAGAAAATTTGAAATGAGTCAATCGACACGAAATGAAGATACAAAGCAAGTCTAAAAATAGTAGAACAACCTAAAATAACATTTTGCCCATAAATCAATTTAATAGGTGCTCAATTTTATCAGGTCACTGCCTCACAGAGGTACCTAATTTTTGCCCTAATTTCTGAATGCTTCTGAATAGATCGTAAATTATCGAATGACAATAGAGGTTAAAATAGGTCCAGCAATTTTGTAACTGAATTGTTAGGTTAGGTTAGTAACATCACTTTTAGTAGCCGTCTGTCGATGTTTTCATAAACTATAGAGTAAATATTCCTTTACTATTTATAGAGGGGTCTTGACTGGGAATTTAATTATTCTAAATTGATATTATTAATTTTATGCCTCTATCACTACCTATTTGGTTGACATTTATAGGCCAGATACTGGGTAATACGGTACCCATTGATTAGACTGGTGGTCCGACTCTCGGGCTTTTGAACGTATCAACTGACAAAAGTTCTACATTTGACTGTTCGTATCCCAAACTTAACACGCTTTCCGAGACACGTAAGGATCTCTATATCGAATATTACATAGCTATGGGTATTCTGCTATGGACGCAGATGACTCGGCCCCCAAAATACTTTAGTCATGTAGTTTTGTAGTACATTATTTTTATGTATCATCAATAGTTTTCTCAGCGCAAGCCAAACAGTGAATTTTATACTTACTTCGGGTTACATTATTGCAATTTTCTTAATGACCTCAATTTTTTTTAAATTTAAATTATTGCTTGTGTTACTTCCTGATAATTTAGGTTTCTATTAGTGAAAATGGTTAAAATCAGTCAAGTAGTTTCGGAGCCTATTCGATACAAACAAGCATAAAATATTTCTTCTTTGTAATATTAGTATAGATTAGTCTAGATAAGGCACACGTTGCACTGAGTGAAACTCGAAACGGTTTTACGAAAGGTGAGATCAAAAGAAATGATGAGTTGCAAAAAAACATTTTTATCACCGTAGTGCAATTTCAAACATACAGATCAAAAGAGCTTAACATTTTACCTGAAATCACCCGGTCGCAATAGCCAATAAAATAGCCAACAACATTTGAATAATTTATTGTAAAAAAATCGGCGGCCGCCATGTTTTTTGGTCGATCGAGGGCCATAGGATATTAAACACTGCGTTTTAAAAAAAAAAGACATTTTAACCGCGTGATTTGGTATGGCATGTGGGATGTCATTATGCGTCAATTTCAGTTGACGCCCAATGGCTAATGAAAAGTACATCAAAAATTAAATTTGCCCAAAATGATAATTACGCCCTTTATAGCGGAGAGTCGATATGTAGTTAATTGTCCCCCACACACAGTGTTTCCGTTAGTGTGATACCCAAGCTTGCAAAAAACCTAATAATATTTTGATCACGAAAAGCTTTCAACAGGTTGATTGTGGAAGCTTTCCACAGGTTGTGGTAAAAAAAAAAACAATCATAGTGCTAGAAAGCCCAGCACCAACATCACTAAAACCTACAATTTTATCCACAACCTAGGTGACAGTGCAAATACTGTAAATAGTTTCTTACGAGAAAATAATACGGGTACGGTCCACATAAACACGAAGTATTATGGCCCGAGAGGATTGCCATTACCGCTGCGGACCGTCCCGAGAGTCCGACCTGACTGCGGAAGACTCTGAACTTAAACCTTTCTAATTTCCGAAGAGTTTTCTTACTAAATAAATTATGGAGGAAAAGTGATGTTTTAGGGACATTGAAAAAGTGGAGTTTTATGTTTGTGCACTTACGTGGAAAACAGAAATTGATTTTGTGAATTGTTTTAGACCGTTTCGGTATTTTCGTGAATTTTTGTATGTAATAAGAAAAAGCACTAACTAAGGCTTAAAGCTTATTTTAACACGACTGCTCAAAAAAAGAGTTGTATGCTACAATTGCATTTCTTCTCAGTTAGTACACTCTTGATAAAGCGTTCGTGGTCTTTGTGAGGTATCGACATCTGACGCACGTAGATATGTGGCGCCATTCATCTCTAATTGCAGCTTTGATTTAGTCAGTCCATCTCATCGTCATCTCATTTTACTGAAAAAAAAAAAACGAGAAACACGCGTGTCGTCACGGAGCTGGTAAAAACTGCACCATCGTAGTGACGTCACGCGTGTTCACAACTCATTGTATCGTCATCATTTCTTGGAAATTAATCAGGCGGGACTAATTATGTTTTATACGTCCATTAACTGCGTAAATACAACGGTTAATAGAATAAACGCAATAGCTGTAAACGGGTCATTGATCCCATAGTAAAAGTTATTTATTAATGTTGAGACCCCTTTCAGGAATGGCATTTATACAGTTACAAGTAGTATTTACGCAGTGAATTGTTCGTATAAAATTGTCTTCAGCAATTTATGTACTAACTATCTACTTAGTTAGTAGATAGTTAGTACATAAATTATGTAATAACTACCTTTAAAACTTTCGAACGCTTACATGTTCTGCTTGTAATGTGTACAATATCTGACTGGGTGCCAGTAAATCGACAGCATTTTACTTTTTCAGCAATTTAAATCTAGACTTCAAAAACGTTTGCAGTTTCAAATCTAGCTCGTGCACGACTAGCTTTACAGAAGTAATTGAGTTTATGGCAGTACTTCAGGAAAAATAACTGAGAAATTAAAATTAAAAATAACATGACGTTGATCTTCTTCTTATCGTGTGGGCAGTAAGGTCTAACGACCCCACATACCCTAGTGTCAGAGTTTCTAAACCGCCTCAGGGGCCTCTAAAGTGAATAAAAATTGTTTAAAAATAAATAAAGCACATGAATTTCGAATACATCGAATAATATTAATAAATTAATTGGAGTTTAGCATAATGACGTCAGATTGAACAAGAAGAAACACAACGAAGAGCTGGAATTCCCTGTCTAAGTCTGTTACCTGATAGTTACACCTTGTAGTATTTAAGTCAAGAGTGAGAAGGTTACTTCTAGGCAAGCGGGCTCCATCATCGACCACAATATACATAGCTTACTAGTACGTGCGATACTAGTCAATCGCGACTCTATCAATAATTATAAAAAAACAACATCAAGATTTAAAGAGTAGACCTGACTATGAAGGCGGGTCAAGCAGGTACGATGTGACGTAATAAGTACATTCTTTCACATAACAACACGTGAACACTTATGAATATGCAAACACGACTGAAAAATACGACGCAGAAACCCGTAACCTTTGTGAACAAAAACAGAATATCTACACGAGATAATTGAACGCAAAACAACATGCTACAAAAAGAAAGGTTTTCATAATAATTAGGGAAAATATTTTCATAATAATAAAATCCATCGGTAACTTGCTTGTTCCACGAACATAATTCGCCTCGGGTGGTGAAACCTCAACATTGTCGGTTGGAACTGAACACGGGTTTGTAACTTTGTTGTCGAAAAACGGTACTGCATAACAACATCAAAGTTGTAGCCACAATAAGGAGCTATGTACGGCGGCAAGTTGGAAGTTTCAAACGGTCTATTGCGGAACATCAAACCAGATTATGTCTGTGAGTTTGACCACGTGGTTTTGCCTTTCATGTTTTTGTGTGTAACTGTGAGGGTGGTGTAGCACTCCGAAATGTATTTATTTATTCCTACAAAGTGTTACTAGGCAATACATTTCATAATAAATTCGAATGATTTTTCAAATGACGTACGATTGGTTTAAGATTGATTGATTGACGGCATGAATGGCACAGTGGTTGAGCGATTGGCCTGCTGCACTGGAACAAATATTTGTATGGCCTACAGATAATTGCTCCGGGTCTGACTATTTGTGTATGTGGGTTGTATATTTGTAAACGCACCCACGATAAAGGAACGCTGGAATGTCGTGTGGAATTCTGTAATATTTTAGTCAAATCGCATGCTGCATTAAAAAACCCGTGGTTTAAGGGTTTTTTCATATATCAATGGCATGATGTAAGGTTTTCTTCAGCAAGCGACCTTAACAGAACAATAAGTCGCTTGAAAAATTAACAGCATGCTGTTATAGTATCCATGTTTTTTTGTACTGGATGGTAATATCAGAGTGCCAATTCTACTAATTTTTAAGCAAAACGGTCGCATGTCAGTCGCAATCTGCCAAAAATATATAGAAATGGAGGCTTTTGACTGAGATGCAAATGACAAAGTTGCTTCAAAGTTTGTAGAATGGCCCTCTGGTTACAGTAAGTTTCAATTTAAAATGGCAGTACCTAAGCGCTCCTACGCACTAGCGGTCAGCCGCGGGGGCGGCCAACCGCGCGTTTCCAGTTTAATATGCAACCGCTTGTCATTTAATGGCGGTTAAGTGTGTACAATCACTAGGGGTTGCATATTAAATTGGAAAAGCGGCCAGCCGCGCGACCAGCCACCCCCGCGGCCAACCGATAATGTAGGAGCGCTTAGGCTTTCAAAACTTTTTTTTTGGTAGGTACCTATAATTCCTCTTTAAGTTAGTATTTAAAATACGAGTTATGCAAAGCACAGGTCATAGTAGCTTTTCTAAATTAAATTTATTAGCATTAGTTCCAACAAGGTAAGTTGGAGTAATGGAATTATTGATAGTTTTCAGAGAAATATAAACCCTGCATAAACTTGTATAGTTTCAACAATAAAATCGTAATTTACAGCTTTAGTACGAAGCTTTTATAGTTCCGGTTTTAAAACGAAACATAGACGGGATAAAATGGAAAATTATTTGAAGGAAAATTGGAATTGAAGATTTAAAGTAAATCAAGTTCTATACGGTGTCATAACCCCCAAATTCTTTCAGATAGTACAAAGTGCTATTTTTTTAAACAACTGAAAACGTCTGCCTTGTTATTTCTTCACCACCATTGGCATTAAGTCATAACCTGGCAAAATGGCTTTTTAATGAAGAATGAACAGACTAATAATATAGTAATAGCTTCTAGGCAAGCATGCTCCATCGTAGATCGCATCATAACTCACTATCAGGTACGACTGCTACTTAAAATTCAACCGAACTGTCTAATTAACACGAAATTATGTACAAACGCGTATAAAAACAAAATAAAACATTGAGCATCAAAAAAATAATCCACATCGCTGACAATGGCAAAAGTGCCCAGAACACTGGCAGCATTGCCGCGTTGAATAGCAATGCTGATTCTTTAGCCGAAGAAAAGCCTAGCCCTCCGGTCACGTGAAGAGTCGACAAGTTATTTGCTGATGTCCCGAAAGACTCGATGCGCACTCGGACCCCATGGGTCTAGCTATGTTTCAACGCCAAACGGCTAAAATATGTAACTCCCAAAAGAGAAACATGGGCGGCGAGACTTTGTATGTAAAAAGTCATAATTCGAGGTTTGGCTCTCGACTGTTTTCTCCACCAATATTGGATCGATTTAAGAGATATTTCACAACTGAATAAGAAGAATGTATACTGTGTCCCTATTTTTTATAAATAGTTGCCAAATTTGTACATTAGGGCTCTGTTGACAGCGATTTATCAGAGAATTTTGAGCATTTTGTAAGGGTTCAAGTGCTTATACGGTTAATAAATCATCAAAAAAAGAATACATGGGGACACAGTATATATCCTTCTTATTCAGTTTGTGAAATATCTCTAAAATCGGTCCAATATTGGAGGAGAAAAAGGTCGAGAGCCAATACCTCGAATTATGTCTTTTTACATACAGTCTCGCCACTCATGGTTCCTTAACTGCCTAAGTCTTTTCCACTTATATTGCGGTCATCTTCCTGTTTACTTGGATGCAGTTGTATTTTACTACACGGGACACCCTATCTAACCTTCACAACCAATAATGCCCTACAGATAGTCGTTCCGGGTCTGGCTATTTGTGTATGTGAGATTATATGTATGTAAACGCACCCACGATACAGGAGAAATTCCTAGTGTGGGGCACAGCTTGGCTCATCGCCGCAAGGTTGCCTGCTTGTCGGTCTTCTACAGATTGTACTTCGGTGAGTGTGCCAAAGAACTCCACGACCTCATTCCACCGGCCCCCTTCTACCATCGGATATCCAGGCGCACTGCAACTTACCATTCCTAACTCGTTGCTATTCCACCAATTCGCACTAAGCGTTTCCAAACTTCTTTTATAATGCGCGCAGCAAAAGGAGTGGAACTCTCTGCGTGCGTCTGTGTTTCTAAACGCTTACAAACCTAATCTCTTCAAAGTTAGAGTGAACAGGCTCCTTCTGGGTAAGCTCGCTCCATCGTAGAATTTGTCTCTATCATCTCTGACCTAGAATAAAGTCAAGAGCAAACCCATCACAAATAAAAAAAAAACAACCCAGTAACTGAGTAACAGGATGCTACTTGACAAGACTGGTGTCAGTGTTTCTGGTTTCCAGCCGTCAAAGTACTACAAAAAAATCTACATCATACTAAACCACAAAGTAACTCAGAATATGTAAAATTTGAATAAAAAGTCGTATGTAAATGTAAGATTACATACTAAAATGTAATATGAAGAGAAATCGAGTCGGTAGCCTTTATATTAGCAATTGAAATGGGCTGCGAGCTTTTCAGGATTCAAGCAGAAAACTGAAGAGCCTTCTGTTTTCCTCGACCGTAATTTATATATTGATCGAGGGATTCTTTCTTTTGTTTTTGCGTTTTTATATATTTTTTTTAGCAGTAGGTAGTACACCTATGTAGGTAAAAGAAGGGCTTAGTCGTCAGAAAATATGTAAAAGAAAATAAGGTCCGATTTCTTTTGTCCGTCTAGAAATTAGATATTGTATTGAAAAGGCAAACTTTTATGTAAAAAAAGAGTAAGAGCTTATTTGCGCCAACTATGACACATCTATACTAATATATAAAGCTGAAGAGTTTGTTTGTTTGCTTGAACGCGCTAATCACAAGAACTGCTGGTCCGATTTGGAATTCTTTCAGTGTTAGATAGCCTATTTATCGAGGAAGGCTATAGGCTATATATCATTACGATAAGGCCAACAGGAGCGAAGCAGTAATAAAAAATGTGACGCAAACGAAGTTGCGCGGGTCAGACTCGCGTGCAAATGGTACCGAATGAATCTTCTTTTTGTAACGTGTCACTTAAGAATCAATGACTTTTTATAGGTTTTCTCACATGTCTTTAAAAAGGTTTTTCTTTTATATAATAATAACTACTATTCGTATTTTTTTTCAAAATTTTTGGCTGAGTGTTATATCCAGAAATAGCCGGGTGGGGGTGGTGAATGGTCGTTTTTCACCTAATTTCTTTAATAACTTCAAAACTGTGATTTTTTAAATTATGAAATAAAAAACATTTGAACACAATAACATTAACATTTTTATTCGATATGTCACACAGCATCACACAACTTCTGCCTGCGTGTGTGGAGGTAGCAAAAACTATTTCTTTTATTTTTTTGGTTTGTGCTCAAGTGTGTCCCACATACTCATTTTAATTATTTACGTAATTTATCCATGTTTAGGTGAGAAAATTTCGTATGTGTACCTAATTCCAACAGAATCAATCTAACAGACGAACAGACAGACAGACACACGAGTAATCCTATAACTGTTCCGTTTCTTTTACGGATGTTCGGAACGAAAACAGTGACTTTTATAAATGCTGGAGTTATTAACAGTTTTTTTATAATTTTGGATAGAAACGAGTAGTGCACTGAATAGCTTCACATAATGAATTAAATACCTACTGCTGTAAACCATAAATGAATTAATTATTTTAATTTAAAACTACATAAAGAGGTAATTAAAAATGTACTACCTATTTAAATAAATATTTTAAAATACATATAAAATCGTTTTTATGTGAAAATTATTTTTAATGGTGTAGGAGAAAATTACATTCTATGTTATTGAAACGTATGGTATATCTAATGTGAGAGTAACTAGCAAAATTTCACAGTAACATAGCAAAATCCTAATTTATATACAAATTGGAGATTCTACTACATCAAATAAACAAATAATATTCCTGTAATACAACACTTTTGGCTTCTTGATTTGTAACTTCAGTCGACTTACCGAACTCCGGGAATCCTCAAAAGATAAGGAAAATCATATCTAAAAGGTGTTTCATCTTACATACATACATAAGTGTATTTATGAGATAAGAACGCTGAAATAATCCATTGGTGATTTAAACAGGCTACCTACTTATTTGTTTGCAGCCATCTACCGAATTATTGTTTTAATTTCATTCCATGAATCCTATCTGTATTAAGATTTGTTAAGTGCAAAGCAGTATGACAAAGGTGGTGAAGCCTGCGGGTAGCCGATGGATGCGAGACGCACAGGACCAGTCGTTGTGGCGACACTTGGGAGAGGCCTATGTCCAGCAGTGGACGTCTTTCGGCTGATATGATGATGATGAAAGCAGTATGGGAAACATTTTAATACAGGCAGAGACAGATTTGTCAGTTATAGGTACCAAACAGAGATCTTATATGAAAACAGTATTATTTTCAATGTTTGCCATTAAAAAAATGCCATTTCATGATAAAAAATAACTCCACCAAGCTAAAACAGAATCAAGTATGTAATGAAATAGTATTAGAAATTCTTTTCCATTTTCTTATGAAGTTGATTTTGACAAACTCAAATATAAAACATGTACAAATTTTGGCACGAGTATAGTTGTACTACTAACTGTAACTTCTAAATTTAAAACAACGTTTCGATTCGCAATCAGTCTGTGCTGCTTTAAAAATAGTATAAATGGCCCTTTGAACTCAACAAAAAAAACAGCATCTTAATCACCAATATAGTCAACTTCTAACCAGCCAGTTAAATCCAGAAACTATCATGTCATACCAAGCAGCACCAGTACGAAATCCTCCGCTAGTCTATGAATTATGCAAAGCCTTATATTGAGCCTTCGTCGGGGTATTGATATCCAGCTGAATAACTATTGTTCGGTCTTGAGGACCGAGTTGGTTATTGTACAGTCACTTGTTTATTAGGAATCAGTTGGTTCTGATTGGGTTAGTTTTGCGTAATTGAAGCAAAGTGCAAAGATTTTCGATTGAGTGACTTGCCGTGAAGAAAATTTTTAGATGTAGATGGAGGTAGAGGGAAATCAAGGGGCCTATCGTACTAGGATACCATGGTGGCGGTTACCGATCGCGCCATCAACAAAATGTATGCAGTTGTATACAGGGTACCTCACCTAGTATCTGCTTGTTTGAGCAACAAAGTTGCCGGCAACCGAATCACCAGCTGTTTGTTCTGGTGTTTCTCGCTTGGTAGCTCAAGACACCACGGTAGCGTGACTGATTACGCCACCATGGTATCTCGGTGAAATACGAACGATGGGTGGATTGTTCGAATGATGAAATGACTCAAAATAAAGCCACTATTGAAATGTCGGGAAAATAGAAATGTTAGGAAGAAGAAAACATGCTGCTCCGACTCCAAATACCTCTACATAGAAGTTAGAGCAGAAAGCTGATGATGATGATTTAAAACTATTGAAACATGAAATCAGTACAAGTGGATTACTCCACTTCTCAAAAAAAGCCAAAACCAAATCTTTTATTTCAATTAAACCACTAAAAGGTTCTTTCTAATGACAAGTTTTACCAACTAGACCTATACAATCCATCAACCAGGTTACACGGTCATAATAAATAATAATAATTTAATTCACCTAAAAAGTAACAAAAATTCTCATAAAACAAGGCTTAAAACACTTGTAGGTAATTTTAAATACCCTTACTTCTAAACTAGGTAATATATCTGATAGATCTGGCTTCTGACAATCCGTGACGACTACCAAAGTTCTTCAAATGATAGCCGGGATCAACGACTTAACGTGCTTTCCGAGGCACGGACACATACCGACCTCAGCAATAGTTGCTTAACCTTGAAGATCGACCCGTTGTTATAGTTAACGACAAGATTTACCGTTGATGAAAAAAATAAAGTAACTCTAGTTGTTCATTCGCAACAGTTGTTTTATTAAATACAACACGGGACGTTTAGTCAAAAGAAATTGGTTTTGACGATCTACAAATGTTCCTAAGTTAAGCTGATAAAATTTTAGTTTTTTCCTGAATTATCTTAATTGTTAAGGTCGGTCCCGTCCGTTAGATGTATTTGGATTAGATCGTAGTTTTATATCCACGTCGTTTAAATTTAACAACTGCAAACCTAAGGGGATCCTTAACAGCAGGATGAAATGGTTGCTATAAAACGGAATAGAACAGTCCATGTCCTACTTCCACCAATGAAGCCATTGACGGCACCTGGACTTTTACGATTTTTGAAAGCCAATCTTAATGATAAGTGGTCCTGTATTAAAAATTATGGTCTCCTTACCTTTGCCAGCTGCTTTATCCATGTGAAGGTCAATAACAATCCTACAGAAATAAACTAGCAGGATAAAAATATCCTACGTGCTTATCCAGGCTGTGCCCGGAGATTGCGGAATTTGTTCGAAAGAGTCACCGCAGTCCTGGAACGCAAAGGGCGTTAGAAGGAACACGAATGGGTTTTAGTCGGCAAGAGTCCGACACTCCCTTCCGCTTCGCCCAGAGCGGGAGGAGTCATTTGAACATGTTCTATCTTTAAAAAAAAAGACTGTGAGACTGATTGTCGTATCAGCCAATGGCTTAATAGCCACGAGCCTCGACCAACACCTCAGGAGGCTATCGTTAGGCAGCTGGATCAAGGGCTTGATCAGAGAGTGGTACTTTTGGACACGGCTCGTATTGTTAGGAGGTTCTTCTCTCTGGAGCCCTGACCGCCGGTAGCTTGGACCCTGTTCCCGATACCGGTGGGCTACTATTTTTATATTTTTAAATGTTTTTTTTTATATTTTCTATTGAAATATTTAAAAATATAATATAAATGTACAATAGTTAATGAATAAAGGAGAATAGAATACAAAAATATATTCGGCACAGACACAAACGTTCAGCAACAAAGATAAAGTAGCAGATAGTCTACTCGTTCTCTTAATTTTTATGCAATTGGTTCAGGCGTTGAGGCGTTATTGATTGACAAACATCCATGACACAGACTTTCATATTAGTATCAGTAGGAGAAGTATGGTCTACAAAGTCTGACAGACTTGCTCCCGCCCTGGGGTGGAAGATATTCATGAGGATTTGCATATGTTAAAAAAAACCGGCCAGATGCGAGTCAGACTCTCACACGAAGGTTTCCGTACCATAAACCGAAACAAACACGATTCTTGTTTACGAAACCCTTTCATTTTTAATTGATTTTAATTTTTATCATTTGTTTTTATAGCGGCAATAGAACACACTCTGTGAAAATTTAAATTCTACCTGTTACCTACGGTTCTTGAGATACAGCCCGCTGACAGACAGACGGATGCCCATCCGTTTGTCTGTCAGCGGGCTAGGATTTAAATTTCAAATCACTGCAAATAGAAAGAAAGAATGAAAAAGTTTATTTGCGCCAAGCTGACGCATACCAAAAATAAACAAAATAAACCCACAACATTTAGTGATGTCAATTTGCGGTTTGTGTCAAGTTTAATGCTACGAGTTTCAAACTCGATTTTGTAACACATTTAAAATGCAACTCTGTTAAACGTTGTTTGCTGTTTCTGTTTGCAGCTTAAATTTTAGATGCATGTTAAAGTGTTAATAATATTAAAAGTTTCGTTTTTCTGTTCCAGGTAAGAAGGACCAACAGAAAATGATTGGTGTAAAGGTAAATTTTCAATGTTTTAAACATTAGCATCTCATAAAAAGGTGGTTAGGTTTATTATTGTGTATGCATGTCGCAAACTTGAATAGTTTTTAGATGCCAGCTGGCAACCCTCTTAACTTTATAAGTTATTAACTTAAACCAAAGTTAAGGAACTCAAGTAGCATTTGGAGAGGATCTTTGACCCGAACTACACAAATATTATTATCAAAGGCGAAACACGGATTACCATGTTAACCCTAATGATGATACTATCTGCAAGATTAAGGGGTAAAAAAGCCAATGATTTTCAAATAATTTTATCATCTTTGCAATCAGGATTCGAGATAACTATCAAATTTTGGAGAAACAAATTCTGTGTATGATTGAAGTCTGTGTTAACCACGCCATAAAAATGTTTTAAACAAGACATTTTTATAGCGTTTTTAATTAATACAAATTTAATGGTCACCGTAAAAATTTACATAAAATGCACAAAGCTAATTTCGACACATATATTTGAGTTGTTGGTGTTTAATTCAAATTATAGTTTAGAGTAAACTCTACACTCGCCCCGCCACTCTAAACTTTAACCCGTTAATTAACACACGGTCGGGTTAAATTCTACGTCAGACTTTAGGTAAGATGTTGACATTTTTTTCAATACTTTTCGTAAAATGACTATACCACACGTGAAAGTTACGAGCTATTAATACGTAGATCTACGCACATTTTGGGTATATTAAAGAAGAAAATTATACATACTTTAATAGTATAACTGCTTATAATCTAGCAGTAGTGAATAATAAATATAAGTATAATATGTACAATTTTTGATTAGTAAAACATTTTTGGGTATCACAATTATTTGAATATATTTCAGATTACATTTTTGCACTCTTTATTTAAACCCGGAAATTGAGAGAGCGAAACAATGTAAATGGAGGATAAAAAGTGAGCTTAATAAGCTCATGTAAAGTGTACCCTTAAAAAATATGACATGTGCATTAAATACAAAACATAACAACGGCCCGTATACATATAGAACAAATACAGTCTCTAGAAAAATAATTACAGAAGCTGCCTTCCTGAGTTTAACATTGTAAGTATAACTTTGTACATAAATAACTTCGGTACAAAGTAAGATAAGTAAGTAACCGAAGGACTTTTTCATTTGAGTTTCCACATGTTTCTCAAAGAGATTTTGCCGATGAACTGGCTCAATAAACAATAGAACTCACTATTTGACAGCTGTCCAAATTGAACGATTGACCGAATGAACGTTTGAGTTCAAAAGTCCTTTGATACAACTTTAAGGTACTATTTTTAAAAGCAACACCTATTGCGAGTTTTCGAGTACCAATATGACATACTCAAAGATTATAGTAATACTTTCTAACAGAAACATAACGTTGTGTTGGCTTTTACAAAAATTCACGGACTAAGGATGTTCCAATTTGCATAAAAAAAACCTTTCACAAATCCTTCCATTATCACAAATAAAAGAGTATTAATATAGGCATTATACAAAAGAGGCATGTTTCCAAATATAAAATCGATAATTTGCTTGCTTATGTTCGCTAAAAAAAAAAACATTTTGAGATTTTTTTTTCCATCCAGCCTGTATTTTTATTCGTTATCCAATCGACTCTGGATTCAAACAAAAACTGTTATTATTAACATATGAATATTCATAATCGTTTATTCAGACCCGATTTTTGGTATTTCGATACGAATTGGTTGAAAAAATACACTGTATTAATTGCTTTTGATACAGTGTCAGTAAATGAGTTATTTTTTGTTCATTCGAGTCTTTTGCACCTCGTAATTGGAAATATTTTCTGGTTTTTTTTTTTTCAAAATATTCACTACCTACCTTTTTAAAAGTTTTTAGTTATGTTGAGTAATTATGTATTACATACTACAAATCAATAATAACAAAAATAACGGGGCTTACAGTATCTTTTCTTGTGGGAAATTTCTTCACGGAAGACGGAGTGTTATGTCGAACTCTTACCGACTAAAACCCCACAGTTCCTATCGTTACCATGAGTTGGAGGGGGGGATACAATAAAATTCACTCGCACCCCCGACTATGGGTTTACAGTAGGTACCTAACAAAATTATGAAATAAAGCGTTTATGAATAAAGCAAGGAAAACCTTCTTACAAGGAACCTTTATATTTACGTTATCGTCAAAAGTTTCACGAATTTCATCATTTTACTGGAAACTAAATTTCACATTGTGCGGCTACACTTTGTAGTAACAAATAAATGTTATTATGAAAGACCCAGCGAAGACTCTTATTAATTCCACATCGTTCTATTATAGACTTCAATGATACAAATTATAAGTACAGTGTACAGTACAAAATACGTACAAAATTACACGCTTTAATCCTAAAAGAGGTATTCAGCATTGTAAGAGTGCTAAGGATTTTGTAATGAGACGGTACATTAAAATAATTGGGGCTTCTTGACGTAAGTACGGTTAATTCTATGGCTGCGAAGGTTTTTGTTAAGGCGCTGACTACGTTTTGGTCCTGGAAATTCGTTTATAGACTTCAGCAAAAACTTAAACATAAAATCCCGTCTGTTTTCCTCGAAAAATAACACACGTGTATATTTTTAAAGGATGGGAAGTTATCACTGGCTCCTTCATCTCTGGGTAGAGTGGAAGGGAGTATTAGACTCTTACTGACTAAACCCCATCCGTTTTCCTCTTAATGCCTTTTGCATTCCAGGGCCGTGTTGACTCCTTCGAACAAATTCCGCAAATCTGGCACGCACTGGCCCTTATGCCCTTAAGTTTGTGTCCGGATTCCATATATCAAGCCAAGCTAAGCCAAAGCCAAGCCAAGCCCAGTCAAGCCTATTGCCACCAACCGAGCAAAAGTTCATAGATCGGCCTGCTAATGATAAATTTTTAAAATAACTATCTCAGTAAAACTTTGCCCGATATGAGTAAAAATTTGATCCGAAACCACATCCAAGCCTCATGTTTAAAAGTACCTCTAAAAAAGTAGCTATTACGTTCACGCAAACCCTATATTCAAATTCTAGCAATTTCTGAAGTCACACCTCTACTTCTTCTTCGACCCTGGGTCATTGAGTGTCAGCTCTTTAAATCCAAATCGTGTATAAGCGCCCACAAGTTGCCAAAGTTGGCGCCATTCCCTTTTGTTAGATTCGTCGAAAAGATTTTACTTTTGTGTGATTATGCTACTACCATTATTAAATTTACCTACTGATCCTAAGTGGCAAAAAAGTTGGATCTTTGGGAATGTAACAGGGTTATTTTTCTTCGTACGAGTAGTTAGGGCTTTAGTGTATATTTAAGGTATTCTTTGTTTTCAATGAAAACATCATACGTAGTACTTCTTATGTAGTAATTCATTCTAGACTAGCTGAAATTAAGGGGGCACTGAGGAAATGATACGTAATTGGAGTTCGTTTGTTCCCGTGTTGCTTCGTATTATGGTCATGGCACTAGAGGTGAGACGTACTAGGTAAAATGCGTACTGAGTTTTAGAAGTACGCGTCCGCCCAAATACTTATTCCAAAAACTAGGTCCACGACTATTTAGACGTATCGAGTTTATTGACGTTTCTGTAGCTAGCGAGTCTTCGTAACGTCACTTCGAGATCGAGTAACCGAAATAATGGAGTATTTTCAGTTAGTGGATTGTTAATGTAAATTAGACTACGCGTTGATATTCGTATCTTTTATAATAATTAAAATTAAATCTTATTGAAAATTTCCCTTCATACTTTTCAGGCTTAGGACTGTCAGCTTTTATTGATAGAAACATAAAAAAAAAATTGTTGGTACGGTAAAGGTTCTTGAAGTCATGGTTCTACCTGCTCCATTTGTTCACTTTCTCTGGGCACTAACCATATAGTGTCGTGTTGTCTCTTCAAATTCGACATTGATGCCTTAAATGAAAGGTTCATTGTACATATTTTGCATATACTTCTCTTCGGAGCCATCGTTAAATCAAATTTAGAATTAGATAAATAAACAATTACTTAAACACCACAACACACTTCAACAAAACTAAGTTCTTATACACTTAAAGTCACTTTTCACCAAAAATCTTAAAACAAACGTTTACGAAAACAATAACACAGCACCGGTTCTGTGACGTATTGTGTAATGTACTGATTTAAAAAACAAAAAAACTGCAAAGTATTTTCACAGAATCTTGTTTTGATATGCACTTACCAAGTTATTGCAACGCAATAGTGATTCTATTTGTATGTACATAAGATTCAGAAACGTAAAACAAATAAATCGACGCGTTAACTTTGACTCCCGAACCGAACATCTCCGAAACTAACCGAGCTTGTGGGTCGCAACGCAAGTCGCAACACTCGTCTACGCGAAACTGCAAGTCCGCGAGTATTGTATCAAACTCCATACGCCTAAATACTCGATACGCGTTTATGTGGTGCGCATGGAATAGATACTTACGCGTCCAGCCAGATACCTATTCCAAAAACCTATTCCAGTAAATACGTGTCACCGCTACAAGGCACACTATAAAAAAAAATCGTTTATTTAAGGCTATTATAAACCCATAGAAATCAATCAACACCCACAACATCTTCTTCTTTCCCAATCCACAAAACATGTCATGAAATCAAAAATCAAATTATATTCTATCACATTAAATTCCAACCCAATGGTACCGCTCCAACCCAGCCACTTACTTTCTATTCAAATTAGAGCATTAAATCGTGCGCCGTATAATTTATTTCGTAATGTCAATATGAAAAAGCCAACGGCGAGCAGTCAGCGCGCTTGCCGCTACCATACAACTCGACTCGCCGACCGCATGCTTACAGCGTGCTGACCGTGTGCTTACAGCGCGTTGATTCCACGCTTACAGCGCGCCAACCGCGTGCTTGCTTACTGCGCGCCGACTCCGAGTCGCATTATTAAATTATGAAAACAGATGACATATAACAATTGTCTTCGCGGTGACAGCAAGCTTGAACCGCGCGGCCTGCGCGTGGTCTACGCGCGGACTGCGAGCTTGCTCTCCGCGGACAACGCAAAGTTAGCGCGGTGGCGGCTAGCCATAGCCTAAATTCGAGGCAACGCCGTGCGGTAGCTGTGCAGTTGCGGTGCCGGTATAATGTGCCAAGACCTTAACTTAACCTTTAGTTAAACAATTAATATGAAAGATATTATACACTATATTATATCACTCTATAAATTTTACACTTTTTTAAAAACACGATTACTTGTATTTATCTCGATATAAAAATTATCCAAAGTAATCTCCTTAAAAAAAAAAAACCAGCCGAGTACGAGTCGGACTCGCCCACCGAGGGTTCCGTACAAATTTGTAGGTATATATATTATTACTTTAAATTAAGAGTATACTTTTTATGATTTAATTACAAATGTATAGTTTTCAGAATTTTTCCTATACTAGATTTATAAGACGGTATTAATTGCCAAATTTCATAGTTCTAGGTCAACGGGAAATACCCTATACATTTTGATTCCCTTGAGAATATCGAATGTTTTTTGCGGCATAAACGGCCATATCTTTTTTTTTATGGTAACTTGAAACTTTTTTTTTTTTTCACAACTTCAGGGGATCGTAGACCTGGGTATATGGTGTTAATTTCAACTCCATATTTTTTTTTTACTATAGATAGGCATACGTTTGACTACTATCTCACCTGATGGTAAACGATGATGCGGTCGAAGATGGAGCACATACCTCCACGCGTTCCCGAGATAAAGGATCTTGACAGACAGACGGACGGACAACAAAGTGATCTTATAAGGGTTCTGTTTTTTTTCCTTCTGAGGTATGGAACTCTACTTCACGGAAGGTAATCAATTTTAAATATTAACAAAACTATATGTTTTCTATCACGTATACATTTCACATTTTCAAAGTGTGTATTTGTTTTAATAATACGAATTAAATATCTAAACTAGCGCCCGTTCCGTCCATTCTAGCTAGAGCCGCCTCACTTCCCCCCTTTCCGCTTTAGTTCTGCGCGTGCTCCATCTTCGACCACATCATCGCTTACCATCAGGTGAGGAAAAAAAAACATGTTTTTTAAATAAATAAATAAAAATGTTCAAACGCGGCACGCGATTATTAGTAAAAAAAATCACCTTAATCATTTTACTTCTATATTATATCAGTTTAGATTCCAGTGAAATGCCGCTCCGGCTTCCTACGGATACAAATTATGTACCAAAATATTCGTTGCTTTATCACTATTGTTCTCAAAACCATATGAAAGATACAGAAGCCGACATCGCTTTTTTTACTATATTTTTTTTTATTGTGGTGTAGTTTACTCTTGACTCTAGTCTAGGTCAGAGGTGCCACAGACAAAGTCGACTATAGAGAATAGAATAGAATCCAATAGAATAGAATACTCTTTATTATGTACACCATATAAGTAACAGAAAAAAATAGACGAAGAAAACATTACATAGGGTGACACAATGGGCGGCCTTATCGCTAAAAGCGATCTTTTAAAGACAACCTTTGGACGGATTTTAAAGAGAGGAGTGACAGTACTGCAGGTAGTCTTAGGTGTATTATTTATATATACAATAATTACATAATAGATAAATACATTTAAACAATATAGCAAAAAACCCAAGAAAAGACGATTAAGGAGAGGGATAATGATTTTTTTACCATAGCTTTAAAAGTAGACAAAGATTGAGCACGCTTTACCGACACCGGCAAGGCATTCCATAACCGCACCGCCTGAATCGTAAAAGATTTGTCATAGAAGCTGCTGGAATGCATAGCTTACCTAGAAGAAGCCTGTTCACTCTAACTTTAACTTTAAATAGTTTAGGGTTGAATTGAATGTGTTCGGAAACACAGACACAGGCAGAGAGTTCCATTCCTTAGCTGTGCGTATTATAAATTACTATACCATTTAATTATTCCAAATGCAAAATGTTTTTAGTCAATATAAATGCAAAAACGTGATTGTTGCATTTAGTCCGAAGGCTTCTACTTTATAAGCCACCCCTAATTAGAACCAGTAGGCGTAGATAACGCTAATAATGATAACGAAACCCCTCATCACTTCAATTGGAACATCGTTATCAATTGATTTAATTAATATTGGATGTGCAAGCTTAGTTATCTTGTGACCTTGCTTGAAGTGTTTCATTTGAACAGCTCGTAGGCAAAAAAAAATATTAAAGGGAAAATGTTAGTGTACTGGCTTTACTGCCTGATTATAGTTTTCGATTTAGTTAGGCTGTGGACTAATTTATCTATGATGTTAGTTATCTGTGATATTATCTGACGCGTTCGATCTAATTACAATAATATTTTTATTACTGTTTTGTTTGTCTATCCGAATGAGTTTAGTGAGTAAAATAATGTGGAAATAATTTAACTATCTTGTAATTAAAGTACTAGGTGACAAGTAGATAAGGTCAGCACAGTTTGAGGTGACTTATAATCTGTAATGAAACATTATTACTCGTGTACTCAAGTTATGTAGATGATAACACTTTTACAAAATGTTTTAACATTATACTCTTGTTTATACCAAAAGGTTACCAAAAATGTGGGTAGGTAAGACCAAAATGTGGCCATCTTTTTTTTCAATTCTATTTTCAAACACTATTTCGCAAAATGTCTACCACCTGCGCCCCTGTCAATGATATTTAAGCATCAAAAGTGAAGACAGACGGTACATAGAGCAAGACGATTTCTTCATGCACTTTTTTTTCCCCTCTATTTTTTCATCATCATCATATCAGCCGAAAGACGTCCACTACTGGACATAGGCCTCCCCCAAAGGGAGGGTTTGCCGTAATTACCACGCTTGGCGATCGATCGAGCGAGTGTTCGCTCTAATTGTTGATTTATTATTTTAAATGCATCATTCAATTAAACCAATATAATGATATTTTATATTCAACCTACTGCATGTATCTACGACTGATCAAGAAAACAAAAAAAAATACTAAAACTGTATAAATAGATTTTTAATACCCTATTGCAAATAATATCTACAATTGTTTAAGTATGTAGAACAATGCAAAAGCTTTTTTGCCCCCAGTTCCCACTCAACTGTCTTATATTCTTTATTGTTCCGCCTGTTTATAACTCCAAGCTACAACGCAGCCAGAGCCGTCTATTGCTTGCAGACGTCGCCATACTAACCCCATTTCCTTTCTGTTTACTTCCTCAGCAACTTTAGCCGTAGGTTATTATTATATTCAAGACAATATTATTAATAGTATACAAGAGCAGACTTTAAGAACAAGAGAAGCAAAATTGTTTAAACAGGACTTTTGAATAATGGTTAAAAAAAAGTTTGTGACAGAGACGTTTTCATTCATTCGCATCTTAAAAACTGGCCAAGTGCGAGTCGGACTCGCGTGCAAAGGGCTCCGAACGAATTTCATTTTTTTAATGTGTTATTTTAACACTATAGACTTCTTATATGTTTTTCTGTAATCTATAAGTAAAGATCTATTATAATAATTTTTTTTTTCAAAATTTTTGGCTCAGTAGTTTTGGAGAAAAGGGGGGGAATGGTCATTTTTCGCATAATTTTTTGAATAACTTCAAAACCATTTATTTTAAAATTATGAAAAAAATACATTTAAAACCCTTACAGTAACCCCTTTCATTTGATATATCACACGATTTTGCACAAAATTTTTATTTTTTATTTTCTAGTTTGATCCCCATATGTGACCCCCACAAATTTAAAGATTTACGTAACGCGTCCGTGTTTGGGTCCGAGAAGTCTATATGTGTACCAAATTTCAACAGAATCGGTCTTGTTCCAGAGCTAGTGTGGATCCAGAGAAAACTGGCTATGACAGACGGACACCCGAGTGATCCTATAAGGGTTCCATTTTTGGTTCGGAACCCTAAAAAAAACAGTATTAAATACACAGACTACATTATCAGGAATGATTGAAAACTGCGCTTTTGTGAATATAACAAATATCTAATGACCTTTCCTGCCATTGACTTTTTCACAATCGCTCTTCCAAAACTATCAAAAATTTACCCCACCCTGTATTTACAAATTAAACGGGGCAGTCAACGTTTTGTCAGCACAATTATAAAAGCTAAGAGCTTGTTATTTGTTCGCGGGGCCGCTATCAAACCGGTGGTTTCATTAAAAAGTTAGAAAAACCCGCTCATGAGTGCAGAATATTTTATTCCAGTGCCTGTCCGTAGCCCGTTTAATTCTGGCAAACAAGCCCAGTGTGTTTCCGCCTGAATATGAAAATAGAGGCTGTTTCTATTTTTGAACTGCTATAATATTTAAAAGATTAAATTTGTAAACAGGTAGACCGTGTGGAACAAGTTAAATGGAGGGTTAATATTTTAAAAGGGTTATAATTAGGGGTAACTTTCTAGACTAATCCTGAAAAATACCAAACTAATAAAAATTGTGGTACAACTTCGCCTGTATCCAGCAGCCGCACAAATCGAGTTTAAGCAACGTTCGCCGAGGTGGGTGCTTGGATGGGTGACCACCATGGCATACCAAGACTACTCTGTGTCTCGGAAAGCATGTTAAGTCCGTGCTACTGACTTTTATAATTATGTAGATCTTTGACAGCCGTTGAGAGTAGTTCGAAGCCAAAACATCTAAGGCCCTTATTATTTTATTGATTTTAAGGGTTCCGAAAAAAAAAACGGAACCCTTATAAGATCACTCGGGTGTCTGTCTGTCCGTCTGTCACAGCCAGTTTTCTCCGGATCCACTGGACCGATTCTGTTGAAATTTGGTACACATATGGACTTCTATGATCCAAACACGGACGCGTTACGTAAATCAATAAACTTTTAGCATGGGGGTCACTTTTGGGGGTCAAACTAGAAAACTAAAAAAAAAGTTTTTTGAACAATATCGTGTGACATATCAAATAAAAGGGCTGACTATGAGGGTTTTAATTATGTTTTTTTCATTATTTTAAAATAAATAATTTAGAAGTTATTCAAGAAATTAGACGAAAAATGACCATTCCCCCCCTTATCTCCGTAACTACTGAGCCTAAAATTTTGAAAAAAAATGGAGATAATAGATCTTTACCTAAAGATTACAGGAAAACTACTATAATAAGTCTGTAGTGTTAAAATAACAGGTTAAAAAATAAATTCGTTCGGAACCCTTTGCACGCGAGTCTGACTCGCACTTGGCCAGCTTTTCTTTTTATTGTGTGTAATTTTTGTTTATTTTCTTATTTAATTAATATTTAAACTTTGTATGGATGTCTTAATCTGAAATAAACGTTTAATAACAATAATTAATAAACGTCCCTCAACAACGTGCACAAGAGCGTTATCATTTGATACGCCATTATGAAGTCATCAGCATCTCTACATAGGTCTTGCCAAAGTGTATTGCGTAACCCAATTACGGGGTTGTGAAAGTCAGAAAAGTAACGGTTCCATGTAAAACACTGGTATTCAGCTGCATCCAGTAAGTCTGGAAGCTGACCATAACATACACAGTTGACGAAAGGCTATTCAGATTAATTAATTGAACTGCAATAAGCTGTTGATTGAATTAGTAATTTCTCTAATTTGTGTATCTTCAAAAACATAAATAATACTGGCTAGTAGTGTAGTAGTAGAAGGCACAAACGATAATTTCGCTATCGAACACAACAGAAACACAATAGAAATTTAGTCTGCAAATCATGCTTTCTGAGTTATAGAATACTAGTGGACGTCACGCGGTTTCACCGGCGTAGTTCCCGTTTCCGTGGGAGTACGGGGATAATATATAGCCTATGTTACTCCCTGATAATGTAGCTATCCAATGCTAAAAGAATTTTTCAAATCGGTCCAGTAGTTTTGGAGCCTATTCAATTCAAACAAACAAATCTTTCTTCTTTATAATATTAGTGTAGATAAACATGGAATGGGTACCTAAACAAAAAATAAAGGAGGCAAAAAGATTGATAGCAGACGATTGTCCCATATAGATGAAACACATTTTTACTCAGACCGATTCCAAAGGGTTTTCCCATAAACTGTTTTTTGTTATGGGCCTTTTCCCCATACACATAATAGTTCTTGTAAAGAGGGAGAATTCTACTTATATTTGAGACCTTCCATTCCGCATGTGAGAGCATTAAGTAGTGGAGATTTTGAGTGGTTCCTAGTTACAAATAACCCACCCCTACCATACACGTGGCTTTCACAGGAGTTTACTTTAGATTTATTGAAAATATACCGTGTGATATTCCATCGGTCATTATGACTGAGTGCTTTAAGAGTAAGAAGATGATTATTAAGACTACCGCTGTACAAACTTACATGTTTTTAACTCGTACAGTTGATGAATTTTCAAAAAACCTTTTAATAATATGCTCATTTTTGTTGGTAAATAAGGACCTTTTGTACGAAATTATTTCATAATTCTAGACCCAGCGGTAAAAGCTGTGCGTTGTTTTTTTTTAATTATCGAATGAATTTCTAAGTAGATGTTCACATATAGGTGTCCGCTCCGCCCGCGTGCACGTCGAAAATTATCCCAATCGAACATACTCGTGGAATAAAAGTATCCCATGTGTTATTAAAGAATAATTAACAGTAGACTAGTCAAGTATCTTGAAAGCAATAGTTTAATTTCCTCTTGTTAATTTGGTTTCCGTTCTGGGAAGTCAACCGAGGATGCGGTGCATAAACTTACTGACCATATTATAAGGAATCTTGATGATGGTGGCAAAGCTGTTGCCATCTTCCTTGACCTTGCCAAGGCATTTGATACGGTGTCTATTCCGCTCCTTTTGGCAAAATTGGAACGACTGGGTATAAGAGGCGTGCAGCTCAAATTGATTAAAGACTATTTGAGCGGTCGTAAACAATGCCTGAAAGTGGATTCCTACATTGGCACTGATTTATCTGTCTCTTTTGGTATCCCACAAGGTTCAATCCTAGGACCTACACTATTTTTAGTTTATCTTAACGACCTCTGTGAGTTGAAACTGGAACACGGTATTATAACTTCCTATGCTGTTGATACGGTTATGCTTTTTTCTTCTAAATCATGGGAGAATACCTTTCTGCTGGCACAGAATGGCTTCAACAAGGTGTTCGACTGGCTGAAACAAAATTTTCTTACCCTAAACTCAGAAAAAACTATGTACATGCCCTTTTATTCACGAAATCCAACTAAACCCCCACTTGGTCTTTCCATAAAATCACATTATTTTCATGTCCACCCCGCAAATGCTTCTAGTTGTAACTGCCCCTGTCTGGTTAGGAGATCTGAAGTAAAATATTTGGGTGTCATTCTAGACTCATCACTGAACTTCAATGCACATATTTCTTAACTTCAATCCAGGCTTAGAACATTGATTTATGTTTTTAAGAACCTACGATATGTAGCAAATATTTTGATTCTTAAAAAAGTTTGTAGGCAACCCATTACGAAAGTGAACTGCGTCCTGAAATACAGGCTCGGCCTAGCTCAGGCGCAGTTGCTCATTTTCATTGTTTTGAAAATAACAACATTTCAATTTTAATACTGTACAAATTGTAACAATTTCTTAAGATAACTAAATTAAATTATTATTATTCGAGACTGTAATCTACCTCCGTTCCAAATTTCATCAAGATCCATTCAGCCGTTCTGTCGTGATTGAGCAACAAACATTCAAACTTTCGTATTTATAATATTAGTTAGGATACATCGAGCTTTTTTGTAAAAATCTGACTATGTACTTTGAGATTACTTAAAGAAAATGTGTCGAATGGGACTCGTATCAAAAAAAAAATCGTGCGTCAGAGTAAGGACAACAAATTTTTGAAGACGAACAATATTCCAGGAATATGGGTCCTGGAATATTGTTCGTTCGCTGATGGGAATAATGATTCTATTAATAACAAAGCAGGTGAACTATAACAAAGATATTACTAACAATATCTCCCATAATCTCCAGATATAAATTACAACGTTATTCGCGCTATACATTCTCGTGATAAACCCTTTGAGTCGGAAACTGGGATGCCAACAATGAGCCCGATCCAGAATCCTTTGCTTCCTTTAAGACGATACTTGTCTGTTGTCTGGAGCTCGCAGACTTGCTCAAAGGATTAACAGTGTCTTAGCTATGTAGATAACCATAATGAATGTATAGTAGTGGAAAATTTAGAGAGGTTTCAGAAAAGAGGTTAGGTTGGTGCTCTGCGTGCATTATGGTCTTTAATCGTGATCCTAAACGAGAATTAACTCTAATGCCTTAGAACAATAAAGCCAGTCCCGTTTTACAGACCTATACAGCACATTGAGACGTGATCATTGATAATAATTATTTACTTGTTATTAATTCCTGTAACACAAAGGCGAACTAAATAACTTGAGCATTCTCTACCAGTCAACCAACGGTGAAAATTGATCTATGGATCTATGAAAAATTTCGATAGAACGCGTTAACGCATTATTACTTCGAGCTCCCTGTAACAAGGACTATATTATTAAAATAGTGTCTTTATTATGTACACGATTTAAAATACAGAAAATACTAGGGACGAATACGAGTCGAACTCGCACACGAAGGGTTCCGTACCATAAACTATTTTAATTATTTGTTGTTATAGCGGCAATAGAAATATAGAATCTGTGAAAATTTCAACTGTCTGCCTATTACGGTTTTTGAGGTACAGCCCGCTGACAGACAGACGGACGGATAGCGGAGGCTTAGTAATAAGGTTCCGTTGGATTCCCTTTGGGTACGGAACCCTAAAAACTAGCATAGCAAGCCTATATTTACAAACCGTCTTACTCTAATACAAATCAGCCCGTGCCCATTGAATACCAACGACCCAAAATAAAAATTCTCCCCAAGCAATAAAAGCAATAATTTAGGCACAAAATGGTGGACATTATGCGTTGGTCATAAATCTCTGGCCAAGATTTACATCGAAGTTCTGCCAACGCCCTTCTTGCCTAAACCATAACTTACATTATAACAAATAGATGGAAATAATTTATCCGTCTATACAAGCGTCTAAAACAGTACATGCATTAATTTTGGCATCAATATGATCTTGTTCTATTATTTTGATTTAGGATTTATTTATCTCGTCTTCTGTTATCCTGTATCTCATAATGGATAGTAATTATTGTATGATTTAGGTTGTCTGGATAATGTCTTGTATTCTGTTGTTTCCGATCTATTTTTTTAATCGGGTCTGTCACGTAACAGTCTCACCAGGTGAATCGATCAAAGTAATGGCGTTTTAAAATCACATGGGTACCTAACAAAAAGTACACGTTTTAAAGAAGTATGTTGTAAATGACATTATACAAAGACATAATACGAATATATGTAAGTATGGCTACAGGGATTTTACAGTCAATGCGTTCAAGCCGAAGTTTTTACCAAAAAAACAGTCATCATGTTTTAAATCGGCGTCGTACTGCCATCCTATGTTAATGATAGTGTGTATCATCATCATCATCATCATATCAGCCGAAAGACGTCCACTGCTGGACATAGGCCTCCCCTAGCGTCGCCAAACCGACCGGTCCTGCGCGTCTCGCATCCATCAGCTACCCACGGCCCTCACCAGGTCATCGGTCCACCTTGTGGGAGTCTTTCCAACGCTGTGTATGTACAGCTCATAATTTTACTAACTTTATAGGCGCTAAAAGCTTTTAAGTAATTTATCAATCAAATGATGAACCTTAAAATGACTCTGCTGAACTAATTACAGCCTTGAATATACACCTTGATACATTGCACAATTTTACCCTTTTTGGCTTCTCCCTAGCCTTGTAATCTTCGTAAAACGGCTCTTTGAATTTCAGGATCGAATGTTGTACCCTTTCATTAGCTAAATTATTCTGTGAAAAGCTCGTCAAAGCTTCAAATTCGACACAACCTATTACGGGGCGGCCAATATAAACCGACACCTGTGTACCTACTGCCTGGGTACTAGGTCCTTGGCTTTGTAATAACTTGGGACCTTAATTATCCTCTAGTCGACCCAAAAGCCCTCAGTAGCGTTGAGGGTTTAGGCCCGTTTCCTGTTTGGATAAACTAAACATTGTATTATCATAATTTGGTTAAACTAAGTTACTGATTAAAGGGGTCATTATACTGAACCCATATACATATAATATGAAACTAGCTTTTGCACGCGACTTTGTACCCGGATATCCCGTTCTTTCCCGTTCCCATAGGAATTGCCAAGAAACTAAAGACGCCTTCAAATTTGTTGCAAAGTGCCGCGCTGCTGCCGCGCGACACTTTGCGTGTATTATTTGTATGTATTAACAAAGCAGCGCGACAGCCGCGCTGCTGCCGCGCGACACTTTGCGTGTATTATTTGTATGTATTAACAAAGCAGCGCGACAGCCGTGCTGCTGCCGCGCGGTACTTTGCGACAAATATTAAGGCACCCTAACATGCCAGATTTTAGCTCTGTTCGACCAGTAGTTTCGGCTGTGCGTTGCCTGTCGCGGTAACGGAAGTGACGGAAGAATCCCTATTTAATAATAAAATGCAAAAGTAACTCTGTCTTTCTGTCTGTCTCACTTTCGCGCCAAAACTACTGAGCCGATTTAAATGAAATTTGGTACAGAGATAGTCTAGAGCCTGAGAAAGGACATAGGCTATTTATCCCGGGAGAACGTTCCCTAGGGACCACGCGGGTGAAGCCGCTGGCAGAAGCTACTAGGGTAACTAACGACAAAAAAATAACATTTGTAATAAGATGTAAATTATATCTGATTGAAGACCTTAAGGGTATCTATCGCATAATCTTTACTTATTGTTACTATTTTCGTTACTGTGACTGTTTAATAAAATGCACAGTTTGCCTAAGAGAAAGGTATCTAAAGTAGAATAGTCATGTGTTAAAATCGAAAGTCGTAACAGTCAACAAACAACGGACAGTAGTATATAGGAACCGAGGATTAATCTTTCATTCCAACGTTATGACGGACCCAACAGTAATCCGGGACGCTCCACATTATTCATACAAAGCAAGCCCCTAATTCTATATTCACTTTCCATTTTTGCGTGTAAAACAATGAAGATTTATAATGTAGAGAGAGATATACTGGACCGGACGGAATGCGAGTGAAATGTACTCAAAAAACCGGCCAAGTGTGAGTCGGACTTGCACACAAAGAGTTCCCGTACCATAAACGTTTTTTTTTTTTATAGCGGCAATAGGCTTCACAATCTGTGAAGATTGACTGTCTACTTATTGTGGATCTTGAGATACAGCCCGCTGATAGACCGACAGACGGACGGACGGATGGACGGGCGGACAGCGGAGGCTTAGTAATAGGGTTCTGTTGGTTACCCTTTGAGTACGGAACCCTAAAAACCGGACAAGTGCGAGTCGGACTCGCCCACCGAGGGTTCCGTACTGGATACATATTACTTTAAATAAAGACTATATTTTTTATGATTTCATTACAAATGTATAGTTTTCAGATTATTCCCTATACTTGTAGTATAAGACAAGTATTACTTATCAAATTGCATAGTTCTAGGTTATCGGAACATACCCCATACATTTTGCTTCTCTTGAGAGTGTCAAAATATACATTTTTTGCGGCATAAACGGCCGTATCTTTTTTTACGTTAACTTTTAATTTCAACTCGATACCTTCACGCGTTCCCGAGATAAAGGGTCTTGACAGATAAATGAACGGACGGACGGAAAACAAAGTGATCTTATAAGAGTTCCGTTTTTTCTTTTTGAGGTACGGAACCCTAAAAGTAACTTTTGAATGAAAATTTTAAAGCATTTGCATGTTTGATTGTGAGGTAATCTTTTTTTACTGTCATGTCTCTAGAGAGTTGTAATTCAGCGATTTTGGCCTGTATATGGCTTTTATTGTACAGTTACCTCAATTATTTATAGTAAAACTTAGCCGGTTTTTATCAAATCTACGGTTTTTATTTACGCTTTTTGCCGGGAGAACTTTTCCTTTGAATTATTGCCCAATGGATGCCAAAGTCTAAAAGTACGTTGGGAGGTACGCTGATGCCTTTATACTCAGACTTTTCAAAACTAATATATTAAACCGGTCAAGAGCGAGTCGGACTCGCGTGCAAAGGGTTCCTAACGAATTTAATTTTTTTAACGTTTTTTTAACATTACAGACTTTCTCCATTTTTTTCAAAATTTTAGGATCAGTAGTTTCGTAGATAAGGAGGGGGGAATGGTCATTTTTCATTTAATTTCTTGAATAACTTTTTTTTTGCAAAAATTATGAAAACAATTTTTTTGCAAATTCAACCTTACTCGCATCGCTTAAAGTTGTTTTTACAAAGCAGTGCAGTATGGCGAGCCATGCGAGACTGTTTGAAACTAGCGCACAATTTTAAATTGTGCGCTCGTTTTATGCGGACGTTTTTGAGATTATGATTTTTTATATATCAATGAGGGGAGCACTAACAGTGGATTACCCGAAATTCCTATGGGAACGAGATATGCGCGTACGAAGTCGCGAGCGAAAGCTAGTTCTTACTAAAAATAGGACCTTCTCTACCTACTTTAAACCAACTTCGTGTAGGTATACCATGGTTATGGGTGTTCACATACGAGATACGTAGGTATCACCTACGTATCTCATAAGTATCTCTCTTGTTCCTTACAAAATGCCTATATTTATGTTACGGCCATGTTCCGTGCCTCCGGTGGCGGAGCGCTAAGTGAAGTCTCGTTAAGTGGGCCCCGCTTATATGCTTCATATCTTTTAACTAGAGCTCGTTTGTTTTAGCGAAGATATTCTTCTTTTTTAACTTTATACATAATATATTAAAGGTACTCGAACTGGTTATCTATATGCAACTCAGGTGTATACCCAAAAATCTAGAACTAGCTCTCATAATGGCAGGATATGGATTATATTTACATTATTTAAATTTATTGGTAGCCTCCGGCAATCTTCTACAAGTTTTTATACAAATTAGTAAGTTGCTCTCAACAGACAGTCTTTGCTATTTTCGAAGGTCATTCCTAAATAACTTAAATTTTATTAAAATAAAACTTAATTTGTAATTTTAATGCAAAACTATATGATGTTTATAAATGGAACTAGGTAATTCATTTTAAACCTTTTCAATCCCACCCCAAAATTACGGTCACACCTACATATTTAATCAATAAATCTCCTAAACTACAGAACACAAAACCTAATTAGCCCACACTAATACCCTTTTTAATTATGCAAGGAGAGGTTTAACAAAGGGTGAGGTAGATAGCCAAAAAAAGATGGCCGCCGCCAGTCAGCTGATGCGGGTTGGACACGAGGGGAGTGTGGCGGACATGCCGACGATAAATCATAAAGAATGCCTCTCGAGTGTGCCCTTTTGGAACGGACAACAGGCCTTTCACCTAAAAAGGTGGATGGTGGACTTTTGATGTCAGAGATTGGAAAGAAACTGGGTTACAATTGTTTTTTGAGGTTAAGTTTTTAAGTAATGATGTGTCGTGTTTTTTGGAGTAGTTTTTTTTAAGAGAATATCTTAATAATTAAGAGAATAATAATAATGAAATGGTATTGTGTAATATCTAGTTAGACAGTTTGACAGAACGAGTACTTGTGGCTGTGGCCACGCAGACTCCTCTAGAAAAGTTTACAACCACCATTTTATTTTCTACTAAATTATTCTGAGAAGATGATAAATTCATAAAAATACAAATAAAAATTATATGAATTATCTAGCTTTTTCCCGCGACTTCATGCGCATATCCCGTTTTTTCCGTTACCGTAAGAATTTTGGGAAATCCCCAAGGAACCTATATGCCAAATTTCAGCTCCAAAGCAGCGTCAAATAAACCATGTCAGAGGCCCTTGGGGCGGTTTAGAACCTCTGACACTAGGGTGTGTGGGGTCGATAGACCTTACTGCCCACACGATAAGAAGAAGAGCTCCAACGATCAGTAGTTTCAGCTGTGCGTTGTCTGTCAGTCTCTAACTCTTTTCTAAATTTTATAATTATAATGAATTAATTACAACTAAGCTTAAAAATTCGCTCATTATAATTTAGCCAGAATAGTTTTAGTTCCTACTAAATCTCTTAGCCTAGAAAATAGCCCTAGGGATCTCGTAGATTTAACTTAGCCCACCCTTACCGAACTAATCTTCCTGTTAAATAATCTATGACATATCACTGGTCCTCCGAGGCCAACGGAGTGCGCCACTTACGAACATTTATTATTCAGTACAGCTATGATGGAACACAGAAAACTCGATAAGGAAAATCAATTAGGAATGTTTAAGTGTTTATTGATGAACAAGAAAGTTTGGATAGCTAGATACTGATATAAAGTTTTGTTACTGGCTGAAACTTGGCTAATTTATTTAAGAGCTGGTTCACAAGAACTTATTAGTGTTAAGTATCATGTTGTATAAGGACTAATTAGGGCTGAAACCCCTGGAGCTTGCTGGAAAACTTATTGGCTTAGCTCTCCCACGGTGCAACGCGACAATGCGACAACGATGTAACGACGCGTTTAAAAAGTGTAATAAATAAAATAAAATATCTATAAAAAACCGGCCAAGTTTTGTCGGATTCGCACACGAAAGATTCCGAACCATAAACCGCAAAAAAACACGTTTCTTCAATGGAAAAAATTAAATTCAATTAAAAGGGGCTCCGCTTTTAATTTTAATTGAATTTAATTTTTATTTGTTGTTATAGCGGCATAGAAATACACACTCGAAATACACAACTTTCTACATACTACGGTTTTTGAGGAACAGCTTGCTGACGGACACACGGACGGACGAACAGCGGAGGCTTAGTAATAGGGTTTCGTCGGTTATCTTTTGGGTACGGAACCCTAAAAAGCGTTGTCGCATCGTAAAGAAAAATTGAAAATCTTCCGTTGGTGTTCATTAGTCTTGCTAAATCTCAACTGGTTTTAATGAATTTATTACAGGGGTGGTTAAAAAAAGTGTCACAATCAAATCAATTTTTGGTGGTTCGAGTTCACCAGATCATCTAATCTTAAATATAAAATAACGTTTACTTTGCGGGAAACTTTAGAAAACCTGCAAAGTAAAATTCTTTTTTAAAAGTAATATTCAAAGCGTTGTATTTCGATATCCATCAACAATTCTAGATCAGCGGAATTTAATATCATACCAATCGATCTTTCCAGACCTCTCAAGTTTGTATTGTATTGTACCTACCCACATAAATATTATAAATACACGCTTCTGAGAAATGGCGATACATCTTTAGAAAGCCCCTAAGTCCTATATTACTGTGGGGCTAAAGTTGTGATTGATGACATTTTACAGGGGACGAAACATATTTGTATGTCGCTTAGTCTTTAAAAACAAACAAGTAAGTTTTTACTGAAACAAGTCTAGCTTTTTTTTTCTCATAAATTTTGTCGTAAAACACATACCAGTCATTGAGATTTGGTTAATTTTGTCATTTTTTATTGTAGGTATTCCACATTTTATATTGTTTTATTTTTAGACAAATTACACTACAAGGATGTTTACAAGGTTTTTGTCCTGGAACGGAAAAGTGTTTATTCTTAATTGATGAGGTGCTGCAAGTTTAGAAAAAAATATTAAAAACTTCCAACACGTCACATTTCGAAAATACTCCCCATATATTTTTGCAAAGATAACGAGACTAAAAATGAATTAGTGTCGAAATTTTGGAATTTTTTTAATAATCTAAATGCTTTTTTTAGCACCTTTGAAATATTAAAAAAGCTGCTTGGATATCCGCACGTGTAATTTAACCCTTGGTTTTATGATTAAAGCCAAATGCTTTTAGCGATAGGAGTAACAATCAGTTTCGTGGTTGCATGGTGGGTCTTTATCATTTGCTTGCAATTTCAACAATCTATTTAAACTTGCATTCCAGCAGCTTAGCGTTCTTCTACGTTTTTCAATAAACACTTGAGAAACCCACTTTTATCCCGATTAGAGACCGGAATTTTCAAGTAATAAAAGATAGGCATATTTGAGTGTTTTCTTTATAGAATATTCTTTCTTAGATACAACAAGTTCACCAAAAACAGCCAGAATGTACTCTAACCAACCTTTTTGACCTTTTGAAAACAAAAATTTATTAAAATGAAGACTAGCTATTTCGGAACAAACTTGTGGGTAGTCGAAACTAAAACGGGTCGATATCTTCCATCTGTGACGTGATAAACATTAAAAATGTACATGTTTGCATTGAGTTATTGCAGTTTATTAAAAAAATATGTAATTTACTGCAAGGACATTTTTTTTTTTTTTTTGTAAACTAGTGTTATTATATTCATTATTTTATTTGTGTATATATCTTAGTGTTGTGTTCCGTATGTGTGTCCGTGACATCACATCAGGCCCTGTCATGACACCAGCGCTGTGATATTTATTTTTTAAATATCGCAGCATATGCTGAGACAGGGACCTTTTTGGCCTCGCACAGACTAATTTTAAGATGCCGCTTACGGTTAGTTTTAATTAACTTACTTTTATGTGTATTGATTGATATATATGTCTTGTGCGAGTCCCAAATAAACAGTTTTCTTTCTTTCTTTCAGTGAATATACGTGCGAATATGGTCAGGATTACGTTTAATTTGTTTACATCCAGTTTTCATATGTTTAGAAACCTGACATCTATAAATTCTGAATAAATAGGAATGAAGCTGTACCAATCTGTATTATCTAGAGCTATTATTTAGTAAAAATTGAGTAGAATTTGAATACCAACCTACCTCAAAAATACCATAAAGATACTTAATGTCTTATTATTAATGCAAAATAAAATATTGTAAATCCATGAATGATTTCTATTCAACCTCTGATTGAGACCTTGGCTTGGATTACGACATAGAATCATTTTAAGAGTTCCGTACCCAGATGGTAACCAACGGAACCCTATTACTAAGCCTCCGCTGTCCGTCCGTCCGTCCGTCCGTCCATCCATCTATCCGTCCGTCCGTCTGTCTGTCAGCGGGCTGTGTCTCAAGAACCGTAATAGGTAGACCGTTGAAATTTTCACAGATTGTGTAAATTGCCACTAAACAATAAATAATAAAAATTAAGGTTTGTCTTACGCAACCTTTTGTGTGCGAGTCCGACTCACACTTGATCGATTTTTTTATACTACCTACGTCTCTCTGGGACCATTTTCAACTTATCTATACGTGGGCTGAGGCGCTGGCAAAAGCAAAATATAAGGCTGCGTTCCCACCTGAGATGTACGAGGATACGTAGCGAGGGATGTGTCTAACAAAAAATAATGGAATCGCATTCACCGGCAACACCATCTCGGAAAGATGCGACCTTTGCCGAGAGTTGCTCAAACCTGACTATTTTATCGATAACTAGTGGACGTCACGCGGTTTCACCCGCGATTTTCCCGTTTCCGTGGGAGTACGGGGATAATATATAGCCTATGTTACTCCCTGATAATGCAGCTATCCAATGCTAAAAGAATTTTTTAAATCGGTCCAGTAGTTTCGGAGGCTCGAGCCTTCAGAGAGCCTGTCACCTAGGCACGCCTTGCCGTAGTCGACCTGGAAAACTCTTAAGAGGAAATACTGGCGGCGAGACTTTGTATGTAAAAAGTCATAATTCGAGGTTTGGCTCTCGACTGTTTTCTCCTCCAATATTGCACCGATTAAAGAGATATTTCACAAACTGAATAAGAAGGATATGTACTGTGTCTCTGTGTTTTCCTTTTTGATGATTTATTAACCGTATAAGCACTAGAACTTTCACGAAATGCTCAAAATTGACCGATAAATCGCTGTCAACAGAGCCCTAGTGTACAAATTTGGCAACTATTAATCAAAAAAGGAAAACATAGAGACACAGTATACATCCTTCTTATTCAGTTCATGAAACATCTCTTATATAGGTCCAGCATTGGGGGAGAAAATAGTCGAGAGCCAAATCTCAAATTGTGACTTTTAACATACAAACTCTCGCCGCCAGCATTTCTTCTTAATAGACTCCGTAGGTACTCAGGTCGGCCACAGTAAGGAAAACCTCCTCAGATGGAGGTTTTCGAATGGCTCCGATCTTCTGACCCATCTTTATTCTTGCGCCGCATGCCGCCTCACCTGTACATGTGAAAACCTTATGGCTGCGTCAGCGAATGCTGTTACCGTTGCTGAATACTGGGCCAAACATAAAAAATATTATTCTTGCCATCGACACGTGAAGAAGAAGAAGAATATATATAACAATCTCATCATTCACTACGTATCCTCGCGCGCCTCTGATACAAACGAAGCCTAGGGTCGATGCTCTTTAAATATATAAACATAAAAGCTATCAACAAGATAATCAACACTCCATTACCAAGTTCTTCCATTTATTCTCAACACTTCAAACGCGTTGAAAAGCATTTCCACTCGTTGATTGAGTAACATTTCGTGTACAAGTCGTTCGACGCAATCTCCTAAAGAATGTATGTTTATATAGGTACCTATTCTATAAAATAATTTTAAGGGTTCCGTATCCAAAGGGTAATTAACGGAACCCTATTACTAAGCCTCCGCTGTTCGCCCGTCCGTCCGTTCGTCTGTCCGTCAGTGGGCTGTATATCAAGAACCATAATAAGAAGACAGTTGAAATTTTCACAGAGTGTGCATTTCTATCGCCGCAATAACAACAAATAATAAAAAATAAATTAAATTAAAAACTAAAAGTCGCTCCCATACAAGAAACGTGTATTTTCCAGTTTATGGTACAGAACCCTTCGTGTAAGAGTCGACTCACACTTGGCCGGTTTTTACAGGACATAAATTACATTTCAAAATACTGTTAACCTATTTGAAGGAATTAATTTAATACCCTTTGTTATTTGATTTATTTGTTTATTGTGTTTATCCTTTTTACACTGTCTGTGCATTTTGTTGTTTTACTTTTTTATTTTTATTATGTACTAGCTGACCCGCGCGGCTTCGCTCCCGTCAACTGGCTACTCTACCTACCGACCCTAATCTAGCTACCCTACCTACCTACTCATTCTTTTTTATTTATTTTTTGTATTTTAATTCTTATTATGCTATTCCGGACGAAGACTAATCCAAAAACACAAAAACTATGAAAATGGGTCCAGCCGTTCTCGAGTTAGTTAGAAAAGTGTTCGAACAAACCCGACTTTGTTTTATATATTAAGAAGATTAAGATTTTTGCTATATTGTGAATGATTCGACCTTTTTCTAGAAGACATTTTTATATTTTCGAGACAGAAATAAAACCAACGAATAAACTGAAGGAAGACGGACAGCGGTGGCTTATTAATAAATAGGGTTCCGTTAGCAACCTTGGTACGGAACCCTAAAAATCGACTTGGTTCGCACGAATCAAAATCGTACGTGAAGGCTTAAATAATAGGGTCCCATTAGCAACTTTGGCACGGAACCCTATAATTTGCCTTGGCTCGCAAATCGAACCGTCTGATACCTACTTAGCACGAATTAGAAACTTAGTTGCGGGCAACCTGGGAGTCTTTAAGACAAAAGTGAATAGGTTGCTTCTAGGCAAACGTGCTCCATCTTCGACCGCATCATCGCATACCATCAGGTGAGATAGTGGTCAAACGTATGCCTATCTACAGTAAAAATAAATATATATATTCTACTCCGTATCACCTAAACACTGAGAACTAATGATAACACGATTTGACAGTTACTGTGAAATCGTGTTGTTATTCATTCTTAGTTCTGGTTCGGGACTAATCGTAAGTCTGTAGGTGATACGGAGTAGAATACGTCCGCAACTAAGCCCGAAACTACGGACTTTGGACTTAGAGAGTAGCCCCCCAAAATCGATCGCTCCTGCCACCGTGACCACCTTTGGTACGGTACCTTATTATTATTAGCCTTGTTTCGCAAATCGAACCGTTCGTTGCTTCGCTCTAAACGGAATCAATCGCGGAGGCTTAGCAGTAGGGTCCCATCAGCACAGCACCTTTGGTACGTAACCCTACAGGCCTGATCCGCAAGTCGAACTGTCCAGTACTTCGCAAAACTAAATCAGTTTAAGACTACGATAAATGCACTTTAAACGAAATCAGCACAACTCAGAGATTTAAGCAATTTTGGTCCCTAACAGTTTAAGACCTTTCAGAGACCAAACCGAAATTCCCACGAACTACGACTGTGTTTAAAAATCGTGTGAGGTCATTCTCCAGTGGAAAATCTTAACACCACAATACAGAAAAACGCGTCATCAGTGCAACGTCATCTATCGACCATGTAAACTGACAAAATATTTGGCAGCAGAAGACGTTAAATAAGAACGTATATAACGATAAATAACGATAAGGTATTTTTTTTCCTCTTTATTTTTTATTAGGGACTTTAACACAATTGTACATGCCAGTCCCATCGGACCTTATAACTATGTAAAACGTAACAAAACAAACTTTATTAAAGTATGAGCAGCTCTAGAGTTAGGTGACGACAAAATATGATGGAACATGCTAACATCGTACTTGTTTATCTCAAACTCTCTGAGTAGATCCTCTCTTGCAGACTGAAATCTGACACATTCCGTCAATAAATGTATCACATCCTCCAGTGGACCACAAACATCACAATTAGGGGAATCAATTTTTTTCATTAAAAATCCAAAATTATTGAGCGGTATGTGTCCAGATATGTTTGTGAGCTGTAACAATCATTTTTCTGCTAAGCCTAGTATAACAAAACCACGGTACATGAGGAGGCTCCGAAACTATTACTACTTTAAATTACTTTTATTTTGCTACGTCTACGTATTAAAAGTTTCACGAATAACTCAATCAATGTGTTTTGGTGTACCATTCACGCTTTCATGCATTTTTTGGTTCCTCAATAGATGGCGCTCTGACTGATCAGAATACATTAGGAAGATTCTTACTAAACTAAAAATTCAATATATTTTGATTTTGTGGATCGATTGTAACGATAAAATATAACGAAAAGGTATAAAAATGATCACTTTTATTTTGCCACGTATTAAAAGTTTCACAAATAACTCAACAATTTTGAATGCTTTCGTGCATTTTATTTTTCTCAATAGATGGCGCTCTGACTCATCAGAATACATTAGGAGGTTTCTTCCTAAACTTAAAAATTCAATATCTTTTTATTTTGTGGGTCGATTTTGTTGAAATAAACGCTAAATGTTACTCGGGTTATCATTTAATATTTTTAATTACATAGATTTGCAATCCAATCTGTGGTTTATGCGTGATGCTCCCACAAACGCACAGACAAACAGATAAACAGACAAACAGACAAAAATTTCAAAAATTGCATTTTTGTGTTTTGTACCTTTTTCCTGAGTTTTCTGTGTAATTTTCATGCAAAAATATTCAATGTACAGACACGGTTAGTCTACGATTTTATTATATGTATAGATTAATTTTACCTTTTCTTTGTAATTAAGTAACTTTGTTAGCCTAGTTGTTAACTGTGCATGCTGTGGTCTCCTATAAGTGAAGGAGTACACCTACGAGATACTGTTTATTACTTGTAAGTTAAGAGCCACGAGTTGTGTATATTCTTTGTTGGAGATTCTTAATAAATAAATAAATAATAAAAACTTGAATAGGATTAAAACTTCAGGGTAACTTTTAATTCATTGTTATAAAAGATTGGGTGGAAAAACTCGAAGAAGATTATTTTATAAACCAAAACTTAAACTGGTGGATCAACTGCGAAATATGAAAAACTAAATAATTCATAATACGTAATGTTTGCAAAACTTAACAAAGTACCGATATTATATAATTCTGAGTTTTCAGGGTTGATTCCATTCTAAAAATGGTTGGTTACACACAAAAAAACTCTCCAATTTAAAATCACCCCTTTGCATAATATACGGCTAAAAAGTGTCTCCTAAGTTAATCAAAGTCCCCGGTAGTAATGTCTAAGAGGCTATGCACATGACGTATTAAAAACGCGTCAACGCGCACGTTTTACGAACGCGCGCTCACAGTGCTGTAAACGACTAACAAAAAGCAGTACTAATACGCGTCTGAAGCGCCATAGCGTGCGTCATCTGCGCGTCGCCAGCGCGTTTTTTCAACGCTGCCGTGTGCAAAGGCCCTTACCTTAGATCCTTAAACTGGCCTTCAAGTTTTCCTACGAAAGAATTTCTACTGTCTTACGAAATTCACCATCTATTTTTCTCACGAGGCTCACAAACGCGATGTGACGTGACACGTTTTCTTCCTTATCAAAACCCTGTTCCAAGTGACGTCTCTCCTAAAAACGGGCCGGACATAACACGTCAACTGTCCGTTCAGTTGTATGTAGTACCTTTAACATTAAACACACCTGTTATCTAGTTCTTTTTCCTGTATAAAAGAAAGGAAATATCTCAGCCCTTTTTACGACTGTCTGTGTGAGTTGCGTCAAACGACATGCCACAACTTGTTCAACACAACTGTTCGTAATCCGATAGAACCTGTTCCTTGCTGTTCTCCCATCAGCGTCGTCCTAAGCCGTAATCTGTCCGCCTTTTGTCGCCGTGGCTGGAGAGGTTTAATTTATTAAGGCCACCACAGGAAAGACTGGCACACAGCAACCTCATTGGCTAATCTGATAGTAGCCACTCACAAATGAAAATCACATCCGCTTTTATAATCCCGTTGTTTTTTAGTACATTAATGTTTACACAAAACGCCAATCTATCGCAGTGCGTTCTGTAAACATCTCACTTTGTAAATGTGGGTGAAGTGAACAAGAAGTGAGCTGTCAATCCATAAAAATAAAATGGAATGACAGTTCACATTGTACTCAAAGAAGTCCAGCTGTTTTCGTCGCGCGATAAAGACGCACCATGGTTTGGTGCGTGTTTATCGCGCGACGAAAACAGCCGGTTGTTGCCGTTGTGGTGATTTGTGACAAGCTCGAAACAACTTCGTCTCTTCATTCTTTTTTCTCTCCACTGTCGCTGCCGCAATACACGAGTCGCTTGAGCGCGTAGGTCGTAGCCAAGGAGTAAGATACACAGGAAAACGTTTGTCTCTACCGTTTCATTTAAACAAACGTACGGGCTGCCACAATAAGATAAAAATAATGGCGTTTTTTGCGTCCATATTACGATGAAATTACAGCGTGTTCTGCGGAAATGTTTGGTCTGTTATGTTGGTATTAATAATGTGGGAATGTTTTTTGAATGTTGGAACGCTACATTGAATGGTAATCGTTGCGAAATTCGCATCAGTTATATTGTATACCGATACAAATTTTAATATGTATTAAAAATGTATGACATTTATATGCAAAAAAAAAGAAGAGGAAAGATGTTTTTGTTTGTTTGTACCTAATAGGCTCCGAAACTACTGGACCGATTTTTACTATTTTTTCGAAGCCACGGGCGGAATCTAGTTACTTAATAAAACTAATGCATCTAAAGCACGTTCTGTATATTCATGTTTCAAATGTTTAGATTTTCAGTTACGTATAAATTCTTTTAAAACATTATTTTTCTTTAAGTTTTCCGACTTATTTTATCAAAACTACCCTAAAGATTTTAATTTTTTTTTCCATATTATTTCAGTACAATTGAAACTTTCAAGCAAAATAGTTTATTAAGAGAAACCCTTAAAAATACTTCATTTTAGTTAATTTAATAGAACCATTTCTAAAGAAAACCTTTTGGCCCTTTCAACAAGAGCTAAGTGAGCACACAGGAAATCAATTAACCTTTTTCGAACATCCATTGTTTAAGAAATACAATGGCTTTTATTCGCAGACAAAAACTTGAGGGTGATAAATCAGTTTCCCTTATAATGAAACCAATTGACATCGATCCACACTAGGTAAAAGAAAAAAAAAGTGGCTGGGATGTATTGGATAAAAATCAGAAATTTTATTTGTGATTTTAGATTTGAGAACAACAGTGCGATTCTGCAAACATGTCAAAGTTAAGGCTTGAGTGAAGTGATCACGAAGTGAGTTGTCATTCCATGTAATCAAGATGGAATGAGAGTTCGCGGGTAGCCGATGGATGCGAGACGTACAGGACCGGTCGTATGTAGCGACGCTTGGGGGAGGCCTATGTCCAGCAGAGGCCGTCTTTCGGCTGATATGATGATGATGAGAGTTCATTTCGCGCTCACTCTACCTGGGTGTTCACGGTGAGGGGTTTACAGAATCGACCGGCTGAGCCGCTATGATGGCTCCTTCTTTGTTCCTACAATACATCTCTGTAACTCACTTCCACACTACCTATGCCCTTCAGATGTACGAGCAGGTACAATTGAGAATTATGTAAATCCAATCCCATCAAAAACATAAATGTGAAAAAGGGAGAAAGTTCAATTTTAATAATAATGATTGTAGATTTTAGCGAAAAAAATTATGCTCTTATAATTTTCAAAGGCGCTAAGTGTTACCTAACAAAATAGCTTCATTGGAAAAATTTCAAATCTTAAAAATTCCCAGTTTTCAGACTTTTTCCTTTGTATAAATACAATTACCTAGCTGGATGCAAAATTTGAACCGACCGGTAGACCGATGACCTGGTGAAGGTCGCGGGTAGCCGATGGATGCGAGACGCACAGGACCGGTCGTTGTGGCGACGCTTGGGGGAGGCCTATGTCCAGCAGTGGACGTCTTTCGGCTGATATGATGATGATGATGCAAAATTTCAACTTTCTAGGACATCTGGTTAGGTTTTTGATATGTAAGTCAGAGAGTCAATCAGTCACAAAAATGCCGGTTTTTAAACGTTTATATATCAAAAACTGTTTGAGGTACATTTATGAAATTTTGGATTCTAGACATGCTAAGGGGTAATTTTCATGTATGTAGATCAAATAGGTTTCGAGTTGGTTACGGGTCAAAAGTAGCTCGAAATGGTACGTGTAATTTTACACACGGCTACTGCGTCGCCAGTTCCTTTTGTCTTTGAACTTTTAGCTAGACACGCTGCCGCGTGTCTAGATAGCTAACTCGTATTAGGAGTTTCGTTTTCAATGCGACACTTTTGTGTTTATTGAAACAGACATAAGAGCCAATTCTACTAATTTTTAAGCCATTTTCGCATTCGCATCTCAGTCGAATCTGTCAAAAATGTATGGAAATTAAGGCTTTTTTGGCAGCTTCCTACATGCGAATGCAAACGTCGTTTAATATTAGTAGAATATTGGCACTAAGATGAGCAAGACTTTAAATTCAAAGTCAAAATTGAAGAAAACGTCATCAACAAAGCCATTAAAAGATCTTAAAACGTCAACATACGCAGTTAAACAAATTAATAAGAATAATAAAGGTTCTATCGAGCAAGAAATACCATCATCATTTCAGCCGAAAGACGTCCACTACTGGACATAAGCCTCCCCCAAGATGGGGGAGGCTTATGTCCGTTAGGTAGGCGGGTTGGCGATCGCAGTGTATGGTGTTGAGTTTTGCAAAGAACGCTGCTGCCCATTCTCTGGCGAGTCCCTAATATCCTATTAGAAACACAATAGTTACTCATTATTTTCATCATTACATCAGCCGAAAGACGTCCACTACTGGACATAGGCCTCCCCCAAGCGACACAACACAACGACCGTTCCTGTGCGTCTCGCATCCATCGGCTACTCGCTACCCTCACCAGGTCATTGGTCCACCTTGTGGGAAGCCTTCCAACGCTGCGTCTTCCGGTACGCGGTGGCCACTCCTGAACTTTTCAGCTCCATCGACCATCTGTTCTGCGGGCAATGTGCCCTGCGATCCTTCGGACTATATCGGTAACCAAGGTTCTCTTGCGAATATCGTATAAGATATTATAATTTTATCATCCTTCCCTAGATGGTACCTACCTTTGACGGTACTATCGTAAATCATAGGGCAGCAACTAGCTGAACAGTTACAAATAAATACATATTGTACGGGCAGATGTTTCAGTGATAAATGTGGTTCAAATAACTCTTCATGCGAAACGTTTTAATTCAGGTATAGACAATTTGTATGAAATTGGCGTAATTAATTAATTCGTGTAAATTGTATTCGTATGTACCAAACCGATTTGAGAGAGATTTCTAAAAGCATCCCTTGCTTTTTTAGGGTTCCGTACCCAAAGGGTAATCAACGGAACCCTATGACTAAGCCTCCGCTGTCCGTCCGTCTGTCTGTCCATCAGCGGCCTGTATCTCAAGAACCGTAATAGGTAGACAGTTGAAATTTTCACAGTTTGTGTATTTCTTTTGCCGCTATAACAACATCATCTACCTAGCCTTTTCCCAACTTTATTGGGGCCGGCTTCTAGTCAAGCCCCGGACTTAGAATATCAGTAATTTACGCCGCTATTACAACAAATAATAAAAAATAAGGTTTATGGTACAGATCCCTTTGCGTGCGACTCCGACTCGCACTCGGCCGGTTTTTATTTGCTTAGTACCTATCAACAACAATTAAAACAAAAAAGTATCAAAACAACAATTGAACATAAATTAAATATTTACAACACATTTCTAGCGTCAAAAAAAATCTGCAAAAACATCCACCACCAAACCTGGCGACCACATTTTATACCGCATCACGGACCATTGTTGGTCGTAAAAATAATAATTAAAATGGCGTACTAAGCCGTAATCACGTCACTATAACCATTCAAGGAGCATGTAGCTATATTACTGCCTACTCTTTACGATGTATATCAGTCAGGTTAATTGTTTAGAGGCCTTATGAGCCATAATGAGCCATTTGTATGGCTTTGACACGACTTTTGCCATTTGTTTTAGATAGGACTAGGTTTTGACCGCGATTTTGCTCGCGTGATAAGTGTTTTCACGGGTTTTATTTTTACTTAACCCTAATCCGTAATCTTAAATAAGTTTCTCCTTAAGATGTAACAGAAAAAAAATGTATATTCGATGAAGGTAAAGTTTGTTATATTCATAAGAATGTGTCCTCCTCATAAAAAAAAATGCCTTAAAAACTGCACAACCGTAAAAGTTTGGTAAAAAATATTTGAAAGAATTGAACTTACATCGACTATCTGCCAGTGAAAGTCTCGTCAAAATCGGTCCAGACGTTTCGGAGATATGACAATGACAGACAAAAAAAAATATTAGAATGTATTTTGGTAGTGTCGTATTACTTCCATATGCGTATTGTAAAGAGCTGTTTTTAGGGATCCGTACCCAAACAGTAACAGTCCGTCCATCCGTCCGTCCGTCCGTCTGTTTGTCAGCGGGCTGTATCTTAAACACCGCAATAGGTAGACAGTTGAAATTTCCACAGATTGTGTATTTCTATTATTGCTTTAACAAGAAATAATAAAAATTTAATTAAATTAAAAATTAAAGGAATACCTGAAACTTTGTTTTTCGGTTTATGGTACGGAATCCTTCGTGTGCGAGTCCGATTCGCACTTGGCCGGTTTTTGTACTACAAACAGACACTACAATTTTATTTATTTGTGGTATAGATTTATAGATTAGTGCAATGGTAATCCCAGCGCACATTTAGCTTGTCACTTCTAATATAATTTATTACTTTTATGATGTCATATATCTTGAGAGTGTCTTTTACAATAGAGCTATTGACATAGACAAGTAGGTAATTCTAGATTAATCTGTGTTGGATTGGAATTTCCACGTGACATAACATTGTTAGGGTGAATTAGTAGTATTGACAGTGCTCCAAGACAGTCAAAGTCAAAGTCAAAACGTTTATTGCGAACTAATATCTACAATGGTGTTATGTTTTGTTAGTAGGTACTTATGACTTAGCAGCTTTTTACCCCGCCTTCAGCCTTACTCGGCTGTCATTGCTAGAGACTATCCACATACAACACGTCAGTGAGTGTCACCATTAACACATATAAATTTGACGGACCGTGACAAATCTGTCTCCTACAGGCGCATTTTGCGTGGCTACGAATATTTTTAGTGAGAGCATTCCTAGTCGATCTTGATTTAACCTTTTCTTTATAGTAGTATAAGTTTCTGATGCCGTATGGTGTCGGCCGGTACCGTATGGTGCCGTAAAAGAATAATACCGTCCCATCACTTCCCATGGGTGTCGTAAGAGGCGACTAAGGGACTCACTAACCCGTTCTTTGTGAAACTCAACACCATACACTGCGATCGCCAACCCGTCTGCCAAGCGTGGTGATTATGGCAACCCCCCTCCCCTTTTGGGGGAGGGCTATGTCCAGCAGTGGACGTCTTTCAGCTGATATGATGATGATGAAGCTTCTGTTTGCTCGCGTTATTCCGGCTATAACTATCTCCACAGTCACATCCATCTCTGTACCAAACTTCATCAAAATCGGTTCTGATAATAGAGCGAGGCTAAATAAATGAATGAATTCTATTGGTTATTAACAAACACAGCTCTCGCTACGCATAAAACGCATCTTCGCACATCTATGATGGAAGCGCAGCCTTTTTTAGGGTTCCGAAAAAAAAGGAACCCTTAAAGGATCACTCAGGTGTCTGTCTGTCCGTCTGTCTGTCTGTCCGTCTGTCACAGCCAGTTTTCTCCGGATCCACTGGACCGATTCTGTTGAAATTTGGTACACATATGGACTTCTGTGACCCAAATGCGGACGCGTTACGTAAATTATAAAATTTTTAGTATTATATATTTTATACTTTTGGGGGTCAAACTAGAAAATTAAAAAAAAAGATTTTTGAACAATATCGTGTAACATATCAAATGAAAGGGCTTGCTGTGAGGATTTTAATTATATTTTTTTCATAATTTTAAAATAAATGTTTTTGACGTTATTCAAGAAATTAGACGAAAAATTACCATTCTCCTCACTTATGTCCGAAAGTCCTGAGCCTGAAATTTTGAAAATAATGGAGATAATAGATCTTTACCTAAAGATTACAGAGAAACCTATTAGAAGTCTGTAGTGAGAAATAAACATGTTAAAAAAATGAAATTCGTTCGGAACCCTTTGCACGCGAGTCCGACTCGCACTTGGCCAGTTTTTTTTTATTATTATTGATAGGCATAGGTTTGACCACTATCTCACCTGATGGTAAGCGATGATGCGGTCTAAGATGGAGCACGTTTGCCTAGAAGCAACCTATTCACTCTTTTCTTAAAGACTCCCAGGTTGTAGCTATCCGGAAACACAGACATAGCCTAAGGCATGAAAGGGTAATAAACAAAGTCATTTTCGTATTTACAATATTAAGTTATGATTGGAAATAGGTTAGTTAACTCGCCAACACTTTTTTCCTATGACGGAAAATCTTCGAAAACACAGAGACGAGCTCAAATATTTTGACGTATATTATCGTTAACGTAAGTGAATTTTGAATATATAAAAACTACATACTATTTTTGTTTAATTTAATGCGAGATATTCAAATTGTATCTTACAAAAATATGAATAATATAATAAATAATATACATATTATGTGCGAAACGATTTATAATACAGTTATGGTAAAATTTTACGGTTACTATACGTCAAAAACCTTCGTGTTGTGCTCTCAGATCCAAAACCAACAAATTAAAAGACCATTTCAACAACCTCTTGTCATCGATTGATGACATCGTAATAAGAGCCACTTACCTTTACAATTAAAACATGTTCGAAATTCCCGTTTATCAATATCCTCTTCTACTAATTAAAATTATAATTCAACGAGCAATATCCAATTTTTGAACGATAATTAAGGAGTGATTGTACACTTTACAAATCACACGATATTAAAATTTTATCCAATTTTATCATAATTGTGTTATTATGCTTAAAGAGCTGCTGATGGACGCTTCGAAAATTAATTTTATGAAAATGTAAAATGTGGTTTTTGTGGCACTCTTGTTTTTTTTTGTTTCCATGTGAAATACTGTGTTGTAATTTTTGAAAGATAAAAAATAGAGCGTAAGTGAGCTTACGATATCTACTCATCGACAGTGTAACTTTTCATCAGTGAACGAACTTCCCGAGATAACCTACAGGAAATATACAAACAATATAAGGTCTTCCTTATATTAGGTTTATATATTAGATTATCGTTGACTTGTTTATTTAGCCGTGACTGTCTCACTGCTGGGAAAAGCCCTTCGCCAATTCCTTCCAGAAATTCTTCTCCCGCCAAATGAAATCATCCCTCGTATTATTTAGAAGCTTAAAATACAGTTTTGGTTCTAGTTTTAAAAATGAAATATTAAAAAAAAAACACAGCACAAATAACAATATAAAATATTTTATGTAGTCAAAACCAGGCAGTAAGCAATACGGACGAAACCATTAAAATCAGCAACACAAACGAAACACCGCTGTCTACAATCACAAAGGGGCATAAAATGATCATATTCATAATTCTATAAAGCAAAATGTGGGTTATAATTTCCCGTGTAAAATAGCTTTACCCGATCCCACATTGTTTGAGCAATATTCGCTTTATGGCACAAGAGTAAATACGGGACAGAGACCGAGCTTTGAACGTCCATGTTCATATTACACTGCGTTCATTTGTATGTTCCCTTCTAGGAACCTTTCAAAATTGGAAACTAGATTTTCCTACATTCAATCATTTACAAAATTATCAATCCAATTTCAGTCGAAAATCGAAAATACAGTTCTGTAGGTACTATCGAAATTACCCATATTACTAAAACTTATCCAAATGTATTTTTATGCCTGCACTGCAACATTCTAAGAATAGTTGAGACATCACGCACTTATATCCGGTCAAATTTGGCGAGAAACAGAAAGCTATTAAGCAATTTTAAGTTTTCTTTATAAGGTGAAAAATTTCACCTTATAAAGAAAACTTAAAATTGCTCCCTCTACCTGTCCAAACACGTTTTCGAAAAAAATTGCATATAACTTTTTGGACCTTATTAGGTATCTCGTATGTTAAGTTTTCATTTCCAAGATTCAGGACTTGCGAGTTGGTATGACATATCATGAGGGCTAACCCTGCCCTTAAGTCTCGGTAGTCTGCATACTCTTGAACTCAATATGTAGCCGTGACGCGGCGCTTCAGTTAATGGGTTTCGGTTTAAATGTGCTGTTTCACGCTGGAACAACAATTAAGCTCGAGGCATAGCTATTGTATTGATATCTGTACTGTTGACGTAGATTTTCACTGAAACGAGGGATGATTTTCTAGATCGTTTTTCTCTAGATCTAGATCAGACTAATATCTCAGAAAATACTTCTTCTGAATATAATTATACTGGTGTCGCCTTTTTTACCGACTTCCAACAAACAAAAAAGGAGGAGGTTCTCAATTCGGTGGGTATTCTTTTTTTTATGTATGTACACCGATTACTCCGAGGTTTCTGAAAATTTGATTCAGTTTGGTTAAGTAGTTTTTATTTTAGGAGCATTTTTGCTTATTTCAATTTCTGCGGTGACGAAGACGTCGTCTAAGTATCACCACTTAAAAGTGAAAAAAAAAAATACTTTTTAGAAAAACATGTAACCGACTTCAAAAAAAGACACTACAAAAAATAAAATTACCTTAATTTCGGAAGTCGGTGTTAAAAAAACCAACAACAGAAACAAAACCAAAAACACCGACTGCCGAAATTAAGGTTATTTTATTCTTTGTAGTGTTTTGTTTGGAAGTCGGTTATATTTTTTTGGATATCGAGTCTTCAGGAATGTAATACAAGGATGGTCTCGTTCTGCAGTGGCGACTGCGTACTGGAAGATGCAGGGTCGAAAGGCCTCCCATAAGGTGGACCGAAGGTCTGGTTAAGGCTTCGGGAATCCGCTGCATACGAGACGCACAGGCCCTGTCGATGCGATGTGGTGAAACTTGGGGAACTTCTAGCAGTAGACGTCTCTCGGCTGCAATGATGATGAAAATCAAACTCTGGCAGTGTACTCCGTTCTCTTTGAGTAATTAGATACTAAATTGCTCGCCTCATCTCAAAGCGCTGTCCTGGTATTCTATGTCTCAGATTCAGCTGAAACATAGACATGAAATTCGGAAAAATCCTGTATTTATGTATGTACTATTTCGTCTTGTCACTGAAGTACGTGACAGGCCTACTGAAGGCGTATATTACATAGCTACTTCAATTTTTTCAGAAGAAATTTCCATCACGGTTGACACTTCATTTAGGGAACCTCATCCAGAAAATATAATTAACTCAACGAGGTTATGCTTTACATATTAGAATGTAAAAGATGAAAGACTAATCATTTATACCTATAGTTAGTACTTCGAAAATCTAATGAAATATGCCTACTTATAAATATTTTTTGCAAATGCCCAACATGATACCGTGTAGCTTCCTAACGCTGTTCAGGCGTAAGACAGAAATACATAACTCTTTCTATTTTTCGTCATTCAGTATAGCCGTCTGTATATCCATAGACTATGAAATCTGACATAAAAATAAAATGTAACGTAATATACTAACATATCTGTGGGAATGCGACCAAAATTATAACATAATATCCGCAAGTAGTATCAGAATAAATATCTCCGTCAATCTTATAACGAAATCAAACGAGTCATATTTATTTACTTCGTATATTGCCACTTTCATCTTCAGATACTCACAGACCCGGATTCTTGTAATAAATATTTAAATGAGAAATAGTTAAATAAAGATAGTCCGGGTATCATCGCTTTCAGTTCGGGTTATTCCCAAGAGTAATAATATAATGCTCAAACATAGAGTATATTTATGTGTTTTTGTCCAAAATATTTTTTATTATTATTCACAGGATACGATATTATGATCTCTGTAGCTGAGTTAGTTATGAAATAAGTATGAAAAGCTGTAATCCAAAGTCAAATAGTAGAGTTTTATAAAATCCTTCAAATCTGTTTCTTTTCTTTTCAGATTGGAAATTTTCTTCACCAATCAACGGCACTAATGAAGCAATCCGCAGACGGGATATTGGAGTAGCAGCCGTTCGCGCCACCTTCCTCGCGCAATAAAACAACATACCCCTGCTGACGACGCCAAAGAGTCCACTGAAACAAAAACAAACCCTATTACGACGGCACAAAGACCACAATTCCCCAACATCCCGCAGTCAAATGGCTCTGCTCCGAATTGAAAACACAATCCAAGCAATATGTCAATTAAAGCCTATTCTCAATTGTAATCAAGCGCGCCATTCTAAGACCAAAAAGCTACGCGACGAGGTCGTGTTTCAGACTTGATTCATTAACGCAATTTGGGCATCGTAGTTAAATAAAGGGAGAAACAAAACCAATGTATGGTTACGATAGGATAACGAACAAATTAATCGTCACCCAAACCAGGGATTCGTATGGCGACTCAAAGTCATAACTCCTACTGTTCACTGCCTAGCTTTGTTGCTTTACCTTCGTGTCTTCTTGTACTGGCGTCTATTCTGTTGCAACCGGCGCTTGCCTCGGTTGAACTAGAATCAACCCTTAGTCCAGAGTTCAACCTAAGCAACCCCAACTCTACGGGCAACTGGACCTTTGAAGACTACAATTCCACGAAGCACGGTCACATAAAGCATTCAAAATATTCCATACCTACCACTATTTTCTTGGTCACAGTATTTTTGATAGTCATAATCGGCACTATAATAGGAAACGTACTAGTTTGTGTTGCAGTGCGTTTAGTTAGAAAATTGAGACGGCCTAGTAATTACTTGATTGTGTCGCTGGCAGTGAGCGACTTGTGTGTGGCGTGTATAGTGATGCCAGTAGCCACCGTCTACGATATTATGGGAACGTGGCCTTTCGGACCGGTCATTTGCGACTTTTGGGTGTCGAGCGACGTCTTATCCTGTACTGCTAGCATCCTCAACTTATGTATGATCTCCGTGGATCGATACTATGCCATAACGAAACCTTTAGAGTATGGTGTAAAAAGGACGCCTCGAAGGATGCTCTTCTGCGTTTTCATAGTATGGGTTAGCGCAGCATTCATATCCCTCCCGCCGGTCCTAATCCTAGGTAATGAGAAGACTGAAACCTCTTGTTCTGTGTCACAGAATCAGGCGTACCAAATCTATGCGACTTTTGGTTCGTTCTACATCCCGTTGACTGTAATGATCGTGGTCTATTATAAGATATTTAGAGCTGCTAGGAAGATTGTAAAAGACGAGAAACGTGCTCAATCACATTTGGAGACGCACTGTTACTTAGAGATCAATGTGAAGAATGGTGGAGCGGCGGAAGCGAAGCTGTTGGGCAACCAGCCAGCGCAACCTCCCCCGAGAGGATCCACTGCGAGTACTAACACTACGGTGAGCTCATACAAGTTCTTTTATCTTATTCTTCTGACGCCTCTCTAATGACTGAGGGTTGGCCATCAACTCTAGATTATTTATCTCTTGAAGCAGAGCAAGTAATGTAAATTTTATAATGAATCCTCCATGCTTATTAAGAATCAAACAAAGTCTTCTCAGCTATGTTGTTCTGCTAAAACTTGTTTACAAAATATTTAAGTAGGCATATGTTGCCACACATACTTAAAATAATTTATTTTAATGGCAAAATCCGTTGTGGATTAAAGGAAGGCTTTTGGCAAATAACTATGGAAGCAATCTGTAAAGTTTTCTTTGAACTTATTCGTCCTCCAAATTATTTTCCTTAAACTGTTTACAATGTTTACCCGACTAGCACGGTATGAAAACATAAAGACATCACTTTGAACATGCAGATGAACGTTTTGTAACAGATTTATTTTTTGTTACAGTGTAGCGTAGACAAAACAGAAAGCACAATCGGGAGGTGCTTTAGCGGTCAAAGAAAATCGAACGAGTCCCAGTGTCCTATGTTACAACAACCAAAGACTCCAACGAAGCCTATCCACACCATCAACCGGTCTCCAACGCAGCTGGTGCCCGGGAAACTAGCAGTTAAAGAGAGGCAAAGACCTGACTCAGAGAGCAGTCAGAAGAATACGACGAACAGAATCCGATCATCACTCTCAAATTTTGCTCATAAAAGCCATATCGCCAAAGACTTATTGCATCCACAGAATGCAGTCCATCAGAAGAAGTTGCGGTTCCAACTAGCTAAAGAGCGAAAAGCGTCCACTACCCTTGGCATCATCATGTCAGCATTCGTAATCTGCTGGCTTCCATTCTTCGTGCTAGCCCTGCTCCGACCATTTGTCAAAGAAGATGCCATCCCTGACGCAGTGAGCGCACTCTTCCTCTGGCTGGGCTACCTAAACAGTTTGCTCAACCCGGTCATATACGCGACTCTGAACCGTGACTTCAGGAAGCCGTTCCAAGAGATCCTTTTCTTTAGATGTGGCAACCTGAACCATATGATGCGTGAGGAGTTCTACCACAGTCAGTACGGTGATCCTGATCAACACTACTGTGTGAACAATACTACCAAAATGCATAACTATGAAGAGGGTGTTGAAATAGTGTCTGCTATCGATAGGGAGGAGACACGAGCTTCGGAGAGCTTTCTATGATTGTCAATGCCAGAGGTCGATACCAGAGACCTAGATACTGTGATCTAATTAAGACTTTTTTTATATAGAACCGCGGTCTAACAGTGTTGATTTTGTCGATTTCATTTTAATAACTTGTGTATTATAAAAGGCTGTTTCTACCCAACTAGTCGTTACTTATGTAAATGTACTCGAGGTTTGGTTTAATGATGTTAAATACATAATAGTAAGCCATTTTATATCTGCAATCAGAGAGTGTGACACGTGTATTAGATAAAATAGTAGCTATTGTAAATATTATTTATTATTTAACAAAGCAATGACAGTGACGTTGCGTTCTGTCATGATTGTTATCTGTCAAGTATAAATTAATAGTATTAAATATGAATGTTTCGATTCGGTGTTCCAGAAACATTTTCTCTTTGCAAATATAAATGGACCTCAAGTTGTACGAGTTTATTATTAAGTAGGTATCTTAAGTCACATGGTACATTACGTCACTTTTTAAATAATTAATATAATACTGATGGGATGCGAATGTATTATTATAATTAAATAAATTTGGAATGACCAAAGAGGTATAATATTAACTTGAAATGCGAGGTTTTATAAGTATAAGATGTTGTGAATTTGATAAACTTTAATAATAGAAGTGTATTATATTGTTAAAATAATAAATGATGTATATGACATTAAGTTAGTCAGAAGTATTAATCCATGTGATAGTAGATATAGAATTCTATTCTTGGTTAGGTTTCATAATATTTCTATTTGTTTTGTATAAATATTTTATTTTTATTTGTTTACATGATATCTTTTCATATAATATAATTATATGTATTATTTAATGTAAATATAAAGAAGCAAAGCATCTTTCAGAACTACATGTGGTTGAAGTTATAAATAATAATAGGCACTGCCAGAATAAATAATCATTGAAGGATAATATATACGTATAGTAAAATGAAATAGCCATAGGATTTTAGAATATACAAATATGCTTTATATTTGCATCATAGTATCTGTGGTAGACTAGCTGTCGACCTGTCGTATGTCGTTCTAACTTGATCTTTTTCCTAATAAGTAGAGTTCATAATGCCTTGAGTAAATTGACAGAAACTGTGGTTCAGAGTTGCTTTTTTATGGTATTCAATTTTTTTTTTATAATTTATTAAGAGTTAAATATTCTACTATTGTATGTGTTATAAAATATATATTTGTTAATACGTAATTATATTTAATTTAATTCACTTCTGTTTCAACTTAGATTAACTTAGAACAAAAGTCAGTGTTGTAAATATTGTTAATAATACTAATGACATTATGAGTAATAATAATAATAATAAAACGGTTAATAAGTATAAATAATAAGTGAATATATTGCAGAAACCGTGTGGGGAAACTACGCTTGGAAAAAATAATTTGACAGTTCAATTGATGTTTTATTAATAACGTACATACTAAAATTTCTTTGGTGTAGTTTCTTTCCATTTGTGAATATTGTGGTTGTTTATAAATAGATGTATTAATAATAAATGATTGACCACAAATTTTTCAGTACTTCTAGGTCTAAAATTCATTTTGTAAATCTTATAGTTAGGATTAATGCCATATTCTGCCATCAAAATATATTTTTCAATATCTATGTTGTTTAAAAGATACATTTTGTTTGTTATTTAAGGTATTTTAAAGTTTCACTAAATGTAAAAAAAAAAACAAGTTTTCCAGCTTTTATTGCATAATACTTCTTTATTTTTATCTTTAAAGTTCTAAGCTGGAAGGGTTATTCATGATATTATTTTAACATCATTATGGATTTCAGAAAAATAAATGTTTATTATGACATTTCTTTCTATAAGACAGTATTCTTATTTCATTAATGTGGCAACTCGTTCGGCTTTTACTACACCAATCTACCGGCTATAATGTTTGGATGACGATGCGAAAATTGTTTACAATGACGTTTTTCGCAATATCACGCCACCAGTTGCGATAAGTGCTCTTCTTGGAAAACGTAACTTCCACGTAAACATGACGTTGACTTCAATTCAAATAAAGTCGAAAAATATAAGCGTTTCGACAGGTGCTCCTGGACCTAACACCTCAGTGATGCCACCTAGCCAACGACTTTTCAGAAAAGAGGTCAAAAGAGTTATTTTAGGTATCGTATCGTATAGGTCTGGTACCTACAAAGATATATTGGAACCCTGCTGGCGGGGTTTCCTTGATTGTCTCTTGATTGTACATAAGCGCGTTTGTTTTATAAATTAAAACATCACTTTATTGTATCACACCAAGAGTTGTCCGTGTACATTTATAAATTTTTGAGTTTCAAAACTATTTTCATGAAATGAATCATCAGTTTATTTGTATGTTGTCTCATTTAATTTTAGAGTTGGTCTTTCTCATTATTATTTAACATAATATCATGTATGACTTACCATCCAGCTTTCAAAAACAGCTATTCACCATATTCCAAAGTTTACGTTTACCTCTGTCAATTGTAAATAATTAAAGATTAATTTAAAGAGAGCTATTTAAGTACAAATCACAGTTAAATTTGTTAATTACAGAATTATTTCTGTTCCTTAATATATATTTATATAATGTATTTATTTTGTCTATAGTATAATGTTAGGTGAAGGTTACAATAACGAATTTATCAAAAAATAAGTGTGTAAATAACCACCATACATTCGTTATTGTGGCACTATCTTAATAGTTTATGTACACAATTGTGAATATTGACAATTTGAAAGTATATGGAACGATTAGCGATTTTCATAACGTAGACACAGCTCTTGTAGTATTTTCAAGTCAACTTCGAAAAAGAGTAACTTCAGCAAAGCATTTGACAATTTAACAAATTAATATTGTAAATCTGTTATACCGTCTATTGAGGAAGGTTTTAATTATTATTATTCCATGTAAATTAAAACATGTAAAAGTTCGATCTAGTTACCCACCCATATTACGTTATAAAATGCAAAGGTTTTTTTCTCTCTTTTGGTATACCACAAGGGCTTATGCTAGGTCTACTACTGATCGATCCCTCGATTTAAATGTTAATCAGTGCTCAAAAAATATTTTAATTTTAATGGACATGCTTCAATGTATGCATAAAATTTGCCTTTATTCACAGTAGTGTACAATTTTAGCATTGACGTCGTGTCACGTATGTAACAATGTACATTATTAATGTATGATATCTTTCATAGTAGCGAAACGAATGGAATTCTTATCTTTTGGCATTGTTGTATTTTTCTTATGTAGGGGTCCTAAAAGCGACGAAATAAAAATTAGATTCGATGTTTTTTGTTTCATTTTATCTTTAAAAAATATACATACCTTTAAAAAACTTATAGTGATCTCGTACTTTATTAAACTTGAATGGTATGTAACTGGGTTGCCACCACACTGAATTTCCGGTAGTGAATGACGTGAATTCTAATTTTATCCCTAAGAAAATATGACAGCAAAAATATCATTCAGTATACACGTTTTCTATCTATTCACCTTTTTTTTTGGATGGGGAATCATCATATGACTCCCCCCGCTTTAAGTGGAGCAAAAGGGAGTGTCAAACTTTAACTGACTAGAACCCATCCGTGTTCCTCCTAATGCCCTTTGCGTTCCAGGGCTGCGGTAACTCTTACGAACAAATTCTGCAACCCTGGCAGGCACTGGCCCTAGCGGGCCCGTTTATATCTGTTACCTACCAGAGCTACGATGATCCTTTCTATCTCCATTAGGAACCATAATAAATGATGTCAAAATTATGGATTATTCAAACTTAAATCCAGAAAACATCAATTTCTTAAATAAATAAATAATGAATGCTTGCGTCATTACATTAATTATCATAAACAACAAATCTTTGGCAATGACTTATCGACCTATGTCTATTTCTCAATAGTCATACGAAACTGAAGTTCATTAACCCGTGATGCCTGCTTAATTTAGTAATTAGTAATACAGAAATGTTGGCAGGTTGAGCAGTACAAACCTTAAGTCGTCAACTCCTATTAATAGATGAAAATATTGTGTGAATCAAAAAAAATGTTACGCACATAACATTATAAGCTTGTAATTCCACCATCACAGTACAGATCCGATAATAATAAAAACACTGGTAAGTAATCCACATTCTTGCTGAGCGCCAAAAGCAGATTCCGGAAAAAGGCGCGGTTCTTGTGGGAAGTGTCACGGAAGCAAAGACACAGGAAAACACAGTGAAACTATAACAAAAACAGAACGATCGAACTGAAACGTCCAGAAAACACGTACTTACTCTGAACTACTCAGTTATTTATATGTTTACATCAAAAAGAAAATAGCCTGTGATATAAAATCTGATCTGTTTCCGTTAAGATATTGATATTTTATAGGCAGCTATAAAAGATTGACAGTAACATCAGAATATTACCTACCGACAGATAGGAATCAAATTGACGATTATTTTCTGTTTTTTTTTGTGGCTTTTCCAAAAGTTCATTCTTTTACTGTGTTCTAAGTAGATTCAATAAAAGAATAATAGAATAGAGATCGCGAAATGCGATAAGGCCGCCAATTGTATATTTTTTAGTTTAAGGTTTACTTTATGTTTTTATATTTTGGTGTACAATAAAGCGTATATAAATAAACTAGCTTTCGCCCGCGTGGTCCCTAGGGAAAATATTCCCGGGATAAAAAGTAGCCTATGGCTCTAGACTATCTGTGTACCAAATTTCATTTAAATCGGTTCAGTAGTTTCGGCGTGAAAGCGCGACAGACAGACAGAGTTACTTTCGCTTTTATAATATTGGTAAGGATAAGGATATATAAATAAATAAATAGTAGTGCAATATTTTATGATTTCTATTTGTAGATTGTTGGTTCCTTATTTGTGGTTTTATATCTACAGCCGTTGATTTGCTCAAGTGGTTTTACCAAAAAAAAAAATATGGCGTATTAGTTCGAGACCACTATTTTTTTTTGAAGATTGAGATAAGACAAACCGGCAGTACATAAGCTCACAAAAAGAGACTCCGGTTGTCATTATTTATAGATTTTTTTAGGGTTCCGAACAAAAATCGGAACCCTTATAGGAGCACTCGGGTGTCTGTCTGTCCTTCTGTCACAGCCAGTTTTCTTTGGATCCACTGCACCGATTCTGTTGAAATTTGGTACACATGTGGACTTCTGTGACACGGACGCGTTACGTAAATCATATTTTTTTAGTATCACTTTTGGGGGTCAAACTAGAAAATTTATTAAAAAGTTTTTTGAACTATGTCTTGTGAAATATCAAATGAAAGGGTTTACTGTAAGGGTTTTAAATATATATTTTTTAATAACTTTAAAATAAATAGATTTGAAGTTATTCAAGAAATTAGACGAAAAATGACCATTCCCCCGCTTATCTCCGAAACTACTGAGCCTAAAATTTAAAAAAGAAATGGAGATAATAGATTTTTACCTATAGATTACAGTAAAACCTATAAGAAATCTATAGTGTTGAAAATAACACTTAAACAAAATGAACTTCGTTCGGAACCCTTTGCACGCAAGTCCGACTCGCGCTTGGCCAGTTGGTTTTGACAGTCGTTACGGTTTGTCAAAACTGACAGCAGCATCTGGCCAAAGGGTACCTTAATGATACCCAGTTACTGGGAAGTAAAAGTCAGGCAGGCAGTTGCTCTAATCGGGTTAGACTAAAAGCCAATACATACTTGGGGAAAAGATAGGCAGATGGGCAAGCTTACAGAAAAAGAAAAACGATAGCCTTACTGAACAACAGTTTAGATTAAACAATTATGTACCCACTATACAGTGTCTTTGTAATGTGCACATATGAAAATGAGGGAAACTGCTTAATTTTATCGACAGAAGACGTATTAAAAATCAGTTTTTTTTTTGTTTTTTATGGATTTTTGTTAACAACTGTGACCCCAGTGTAAGGAAAACTGCGTCAATTTTATACTAACATAATGATTTATCGCGATGAAACAAACTCCATAATGATTGGAAGTAATTAGGCGTCCTCATAAATTAAAAACCGTGGAATAAAACCTCTAATCAAAAGTACCCTCAATTGAAAGTAAACATAAAATCAAAATAAAAACAATCAATTAAAATTAGTTAAATTTGACAATGCCAATAAATTAAAGTTCAAAATGTCAGTCCATTGAATTTAAAATAGCAATAAATTAATTTTAAAATGTCTATTAATTAAACTTTATAAAGTCGATACATCAAATTAATTAAAAATGAAAATTTAATAACACAATAATTGTGCCTTTATCTCTACTGTGCATCCAGGCGTTAGCACAATGCGGAATGAAAGGACAATCCAGCCTTCCCGCAATCATGGCCAGCACGGCGTTGGAGCTGCCCCGTACTCTGCTCATCGTGGACGCAGCGCGGTTGCGCATAACCGCGTGAAAGCAATCCGTGCGCGCTTCTACGAACATACCCGAGGCCCTACAGTACCGGGGCAGCCCCATCACCACCCTGAACGCTTTTTTATACTGGGCTCGGATGGCACTATAACTTCTATCCGCGTAGTGATCTGTGGGTTCACTGCACATGTAGAGCGATGTACAATACGCTCTAAAGAGCGTCAGCTTTACTTGAGTAAGGCATCGGGCGAATCTGCGGGCGATCATATTCGCTCTCACGGATAACGTACTTCGCTCCCGTTCCATGTCTGCATGATCTTTGAGGTCGCCAGTCAAAACATGCTCGAGATACTTAAACTGCCCTTTCCAAAGGAACATCATTCAGGTAAACCGGAGGGATCTTCCCTGGACATTTTGCACTGGCGGTCTCAAAGACCATCCACTGGCTCTTTTTCATATTATACTGCAAGCCGTGGCCATATGCATATTCCTCGCATGTCTGCAACAGCTTCCTCAAACCACAAATCGAAGCGCTCTGCAGCACCATGTCGTCAGCGTAACTTAAATTATTGACGCATACACCGTCAATGTGGCAACTAAATAAATTAAAACTAAACAAATATAAATTAAATAGCGTTGGAGACGTCAAGCCACCCTGCCTGACTCCGCATTCAAGCTGATAAGGATCCGACATAGCTCCCGCCCACCTAACGCTAATCGACTGGTGCACCAGTACTGAAACACGCTGATTAGCTCCTGCGGTAAACCAATGCTCCTGAGCTTGTCCCAGCTGAAAATGTACCACAAGGTCAAAGGCCTTGGACAAGTCCAGGAAACACGCATACACGGGCGTTTTACGATTTGTATAGTATTTGACGATATGCTTGAGATACAGTATTGCACTTTCAGTGGACAACCGAGGACGGAACCCGAACTGGTTATCATGCAATGTTGCGTAATTATTTAACTGTGCGTTAAGCAAACCGTTTAACACTTTAGCAATTACAGTGGCAAAAAAAATAGGCCTGTGGTTACTCTTATCAGTAAGGTCACCAGTTTCTCTGTCTGTTCTTCACCACAGGCACAACCACTGTCTTCATGAAGTCGGCTGGCAAGTAGGAATGGCTCATTTATAACGAGTAAAACAAAGCCAAAACCCTAGCGATGTGGTCCAGCGTGCTGTAAGTGCTCAATGCTGAGTCCGTCATGGCCCGGCGACTTCCCTCTGGACCTTACAGCTTTAGATATATCCTTGACTAGGAAGGTAGTCCCTAATTCTTGGTTGGGGACTACCTTGAGTATAAGTTACTTGAGTACCTGGAGTATGTACTCACTTGTATACAAGACCTACATGGGTAAGTAGGTATAATCTTACTCGTTTAATTTATATTCTTGCTCATTATCTAAAAATGTGTGACGTTCTTACATAATTGTTAATTAAAATGGCTACCCATAGTCGCTTACAATGTCCGAAAACAAATTAGTGAAAAGTTACACCGACACTGACATGTTTTACCTTGAGTTTTTCTATCGCATGATGTCAGTCGTAAAGGAAAATTAGAAGAAGACCAAGATATAAACGGAAAGATTTTCTGCTGCAGGCACAGGAAAATAGCCGACAGCAAATAGATTTTCGTCATCACGGTCACATGTCGTCTTTGGGAACTATTATTTTCAAAAGTAACAATATCAGACAATAGACAGCTCTGTCTTAGACAGAGATCACCTATGACAGAAAGGACTCCAAGGAAGAAAAAGCTTTTGCCTAGACGTGGCTTCTGCACAATTTAAAACCAAAAATAGCGTATATACAGACAGCAGGTACATACTGCATCAATAGGGTACCGCTCAGGCACACATAAGAATTGAACCGATTGATTTCGCTGTCCCTACTCAGATTTTTTAATCTGTTCTTATACTCCAACCAAGTTAATCATTCAAAAGAAAGACTATTCATAACTTCATACTTGTTTCTCGTGTTACCCACATTTCTCAACAGTAAATAAAATACCGATACACAAAACCACAAAAACCCGAATTATTTCCTCATTTTTCGAGCAAATAAGTATTATGCTCAAATATCTGCTCGTAAACACTCATGCTCACTCGAGCATGCTCATCCCGATAAACGGGTTTCAGTATTTTGTTTCGTGCGAGGTAGCGAGTTTCCTTGTATCCTATGTAAAAGAAAATTAAATAACATTTGCAAAGAAAATCGGCGTGTTGAAGATAATCTTGTCTTGAGATTCGGAATCTTGTCTCGTAATGGACGGATTATATTAAAATTGCCACTTCAAACAGTCTTTTAGGATTTTTCTGAAATGCAAGAACCTGATTGGTTGCCATGTTTTGTTTGCCATGTATTTCGATCACGCTGGGTAAATTTTATGTGACAAGGATTTTGTTTAAGGGTTTACATAATACGTGTAAAGACACATTGTTTATTGTTGTGTTTTGGGGTGGATATAATGATTATTTTTATTCATTTGGAATAATCTGATTTATGTAATACTAGCTTCTGCCAGCGGCTTCGCCCGCGTGGTCCCTAGGAAACATACTCCCGGGATAAAAAGTAGCCTATGTCCTTTCTCAGGCTCTAGACTATCTGTGTACCAAATTTAAAGCGGTTCAGTAGTTTTGGCGTGAAAGCGCGACAGACAGACAGACAGAGAGACAGAGTTACTTTCGCATTTATAATATTAGTAAGGATAATATATAATATTATATTATATATCAATATATAATATATATATATATATATATATATAGTAAGGATAGGTAAACTGCGAAAAGCTAAGCTAAGAAGATTTAATTCATACCTTCAGAAGCGTTCTTATTAATCTCATCATATAAATGTTACAAAGTGTACAAAAAAATAAATTAAGATAGATAATATAAAAGGTTGTCGACAGTTGCAGTGTGTTTGGAATGCAAACGTTCGTAAAACTATTTGAATTTATGACAAGTAGTTTTTAGCCTTCACAAAAGCAAAAATTTGACGACATTTTTTAATGAATTTCATGTATTAGAAGAGTTAATTTCAGAAAAATAAAGAAATAGTTACTGAATTTCCACTCTAAATCAAAATCAAAAGTAGTTTATTCAAATTAGGCTTTGAACGACAAATTTTACACTAAGGCAGTCCCCCAAAACGCCCCCCGTCACCATTTCCTAGTGTTTTAGCTGGGAAAAAGAAATGGCGCAACAAACTCGCCAACAAAACCACAATTCCACTGATGCGAAATTACATCAGTGAATTTCAGAATTTGCTATTCAAAAATTTAATTCAAGTAAATAATCATAAACATATTATACAGGGTTATTTGTAAAACAGAGCAACCTTTTAGGCAGTGAAAGTACACATGATTCTAAACAACTTTTACTTTGAGAACAACCCCGCAAACTCGAAAAAAAAATCAGCTGTTTCCTACAAAATGCAATATTTAGCTAATGAAAATGTATGAAACAGCTGATTTTATTTTCGAGTTTTCAGGGTTGGTCTCACAGAAAAAGTTGTTTATAATCCATGCGTACTTTTATCGTGTTTTACAAATAACCCTGTATATGTTTATAGGTTTGTGGTTATTTACAAATTAATACATCAATAAAATACAAATTCAGTACCTAGTGACTTCAACAGCAACTGCAGTTAAACGCCAAGTCTTTGACCAGAAGTCAAAGCTTGGCAGTTATGCAGGCGAATAGAACTGTCAAAGAAATTCCTTAACGTAGACTTATCGCACAAGTAACAGGAATAAGGTGAAGGTAATAATTTATACATATTTATATAGTTTCTGTGAACATCTACCAGTGCAGCGTTCATTTTGAGAAGCGAACACCAGCAAAGGGTAAAATCGCTGTTTTCTGAGAGGTATACGCATCGAAAGAAAGTATTTATTCATTTGTTCAGCACGTCTTCACAACGGCAACATAATTAACAGAAGGGAAAAGAACAAGTGAGATAATATTTACAAAATTAATTAATCGCCATCGTTCACGCCATTTTCCATACTAATACCCATTTTGTATCGCTGCCAAACTGGATGATGTTTTTTTAAACTTGCTTTCAACACCAGGCTATTGGCAAATTGGCACCAAATGACAATGACCCCCACTTTCTGGTCTTAGAGTACCGATACTATAGATTTGTCATATGACATGTAAATGGGAGTAAAAGAAATACCTAAATAAATCAATTTATAATAATTAAAAGTTATTGAATTATAAATATCTTTTGTAGCATGCAACAAAAATATTTCTGCGTGATTTTGGCCAATGAACCAAGGTACGAGTACCTACATGCTGATTTGGTTTTTATTTTTTCAATTTTCTTATTGATTGAATACTGTAGACGTTCCAGGTTGGGGCTTCTGAAACGTCTAGGGATCGATATGAATAAAAAATACTTTTGGCGGTTTAAAAGATCATTATATTAAGCGGGTGCTCTCAAGAAAACCTTTTACAGAACTGTCAGAAAAACAAATCAATCATCGTATGTCAATATTTGAACCTATTCTAAATTCCTAATTCTTCTAAAGCTTTTTTATGATTAAATTGACGGAGGTCCCCGGAGGGTGAGCCATCCAAGGAGGTTGTGTCACAATACCTAGTTGTTAAAATAAATAAATAGGTTTGCAAACACAATCAGGCCTAAAAACACTTTTTATTCTAGTAATCTTCATAATTTTGAATTAATTTTCATCAACACGTTTATTCATATTTACCTCTCGTCCGCGTCTAAAAATAGCACTTTTAACTTGTTAACGCCATAATGTTTACCTTGTCATAGCTGCTTATAGTATCAAACTGCTGCAGATAGTATCAAACTGAACACTTTATATGACGTCAAGAACCGAAGCGAGCAAGACTTGCCCTCCGCCACGAATGGCTCAATCAACCTGCTTAGACTTCCAACAATGTTGAAATCGGCTTTCAGTCTAATCGAATGGATAATATACCATAAATATACAACTTTACCTTTATTTTACACCTGGCAAGACTTGAGCCAGCTTCTATAGCTTCTGACTGCGTTACAAGGTATGTATCATTCATGGAGTGACCTCTGCAAGCGTTGCTTAACTTTTAAGATAGAACTGATTTAGCCACGAGCTCCTGTTGCACATTTGAATACAGGTTATGTCACGCTATTAAAGATTGTGTCTTCGACGGTCAAACACTAAACAGGTACATGATATTTAAATGTACGTACCTGCAGGAGCGGGAATCGACTGACATCGGCCGTAGGCTTGTGGATTCCCCGCTTTACAAGATAGAGACCGCACATTGCACAATACCTATGTCTGTCCTATCGGATTATCAGAGTGAGGGATAGCATAGTGCACCTATGTTGGCGCACACACTTGTTGAATATAATGTCTCCCGCGTCCATGGCTAATCTCAGGAGATTGACTGGCTTGACCGAAATCCAGTCATGCACCGGTGAACACATTGATAAAATACGACAGCTATGTCATCTCCTTAGTGAACCAGACCTCACTATTAAAAAAAAGAGGAGTAAAACTAGTTGGTCCTTTTTCTAACTCAGAAGGTTTTCTAAGGAAAATACACTAGCCACAACAAATGTAAGAACCATTAGTTTTTTTATGACTCCCTTTATGTTTGTGTTCTAAGGTCACACACAACACACGCACATCCAAACATTACTGAACTTGTCTGTCATTCGGTGACGTATGCGCCTGTAAGCGCCTTATGGAAATCTGCGATCATTTCCATAACGATGCTGTTATGCAAAACTTTGCTATTATAAATAAATAAGGCGTACTGTGACGCTTGTGATGACTTTCGTGTTCTTTTGTTTAGATAAAGAGGTTAACTTAGTGGAAAACATTATTTTGAAGTGGCAATAGACGGTTGCGTGACCTGGCGAGTGAAGAGAGAATTCCAGTTGTTGTATTTAGGTGAATCGTGGCACAATCGTTTCAGAATTTGGTTGGTTAGAGGAATTAAACAAAACACTAGCAAAATGTTTGTCTTAAAAGAATGAAGTAATGAAAAGTTAGCATCAATGCTAACATTTCATTGCTGCATTCTTCGCTAGCCTTAGCTGTCTATGTACCTACACGATGACAGTAGCTGCCCAGTTTCTTGCGAGGCACAGCACACAAAAAAAAAACAAGTTCCGCTCGCTGCCTATCTGACTCAAGCTGTCAGCTGGTAATGTGCTCAAGAGACTGGCGGCATTGCCACGTTGTATGGCAATGCTTAATCTCTGCCCAAAGTAAAAGCCAGCTCTTGGGGCACGGGAAGTGTCAACCAGACGTTTCGAAATTTCTTTGACATTATAAATTTTAGAATCTTTTGACATTATACATTTTAGAATCTTTTGACATTGTAAATTTTAGAATCTCTTGACATTATTTTAAAGAATATATTTTGACATTATATTGAAAACTGTTTGACATTATATTTTAAACCTGCTGACATTATTTTGAAAACTGTTTGACATTATATTATACACTGTTTGTCATTATATTTAAAACTATTTCAGCACTTTAGGTACTTGATTTTCACTTGGAAAGCTAATGAATCATTTATAGTTCTTTGTATTTGATAGTTTATTGCATGTGTATATATTCGACACAATGTTAATTGTTTTATGAACAAATGAAATGAAAAAATAAATAGACCGGCTGTTCCTATTGCTTGACTGCCGCGCTGACACATATTTCATTATTTTTCACCACACACGTCGTGATGTTTCAGAACCTACCTACTACGAACAATAAATTAATTATAACAATACTCCGACCATTACACCAGACCCTTATCAAAGTTCGAGTCAGATAGTCCTTCGAAGTTTGAAGTGCCACAGAAGTTTCAAGTGTAGTGATGGTACCTTTGGGACTGACAGTATGTACTTATAAGTGTGACGTATTGAGGGGCTGACCCGCATACATTTTGAGAACTACGGTGTTAATTTATTAGCTTACTAGCTGACCCGCGCGGCTTCGCTCCCGTCAACTGGCTACTCTACCTACCGACCCTAACCTACCTACCTACCTACTTACCTACCATAGCTACCCTACCTACCTACCCTACCTACCTACCCTACCTACCTACCCTACTCACCTACCCTACCTACCTACCTTACCTACCTACCCTACCTACCTGCCTACCTACCTACCCTTCCTACCTACATACTCATTTTTTATGTATTTTAATTCTTATTATGCTATTCCGGACTAATCCAAAAACACAAAAACTATGAAAATCGCTCGAGTTAGTTAGAAAAGTGTTCGAACAAACCCGACTTTGTTTTACATATTAAGAAGAAAAAAAAAATAACGAAAAGGTATAAAAATGATCACTTTTATTTTGCCACGTATTAAAAGTTTCACAAATAACTCAACAATTTTGAATGCTTTCATGCATTTTATTTTTTTGTCAATAGATGGCGCTCTGACTCATCAGAATACATAAGGAAGTTTCTTCCTAAACTTAAAAATTCAATATCTTTTGATTTTGTGGGTTGATTTTGATGAAATAAACGCTAAGTTTTACTCGGGGTATCACTAATTATTTTTAAGTACTTAGATTTGCAATCCAATCTGTGGTTTATGCGTGATGCTCCCACAAACGCACAGACAAACAGATAAACAGACAAACAGACAAAAATTTCAAAAATTGCATTTTTGTGTTTTATACCTTTTTCCTGAGTTTTTTGTGTAATTTTCATGCAAAAATATTCATTGTACAGACACGGTTAGTCTACGATTTTATTATATGTATAGATTATGCTATTCCGGACGAAGACTAATCCAGAAACACAAAAACTATGAAAATCGGTCGAGCCGTTCTCGAGTTAGTTAGAAAAGTGTTCGAAAAAGCCCGACTTTGTTTTATATATTAAGAATTTTGCTATATTGTGAAAGATTCGACCTTTTTCTAGAAGAAATTTTTTATATTAGCGAGACATGAAAGAGAATAAAACGCATAAACTGAAGGAAGACGGACAGCGGTGGCTTATTAATAAATAGGGTTCCGTTAGCAAACTTGGTACGGAACCCTAAAAATCGACTTGGTTCGCACGAATCAAAATCGTACGCGAAGGCTTAAATAATAGGGTCCCATTAGCAACTTTGGCACAGAACCCTATAATTTGCTTTTGCTCGCAAATCGAACCGTCTGATACTTAGCACGAATTAAAAACTTAGTTGCGGGCAACCTGGGAGTCTTTAAGACAAAAGTGAATAGGTTGCTTCTGGGCAAACGTGCTCCATCTTCGACCGCATCATCGCTTACCATTAGGTGAGATAGTGGCATCATCGCTTACCATCAGGTGAGATAGTGGTCAAACGTATGCCTATCTAATGTAAAAAAAAAAAATATTCTACTCCGTATCACCTAACCAATGAGAACTAATGATAACACGATTTGACAGTTACTGTGAAATTGTGTTGTCATTCATTCTTAGTTCTGGTTCGGGACTAATCGTAAGTCTGTAGGTGATACGGAGTAGAATACGTCCGCAACTAAGCCCGAAACTACGGACTTCGGACTTAGAGAGTAGCCTCCCAAAATCGATCGCTCCCGTCACCGTTACCACCTTTGGTACGGTACCTTATTATAAAAAACCTAACTACTAACTTAAACTAAACCTAACTACTAACCAAAAAATGGACTCTGTCTGAAATATAAGATTAAGAGAATTTTATTTATTTATTATTATTAGCCTTGTTTCGCCAATCGAACCGTTCGTTGCTTTGCTCTAAACGGAATCAATCGCGGAGGCTTAGCAGTAGGGTCCCGTCAGCACAGCACCTTTGGTACGTAATCCTACAGGCCTGATCCGCAAGTCGAACCGTCCAGAACTTCGCAACACTAATTCAGTTTAAGACTACGATAAATGCACTTTAAACGATACCACCACAACTCAGAGATTTAACCAATTATAGTCCCCAACAGTTTAAGATCTTTTAGAGACCGAACCGAAATTCTTTCGAAATACGACTGTGTTTAGAAATCGCGTGAGGTCATTCTCCAGCGGAAAATCTTAACGCGTTTTTCTGAATTGCGGATTCAGAAAAACGCGTCATCACTGCAACGCCATCTATCGACCATGTTAACTGACAAAATATTTGGCAGCGGAAGACGTTAAATAAGAAGCCCGTATGTAACGGTAAATAACGATAAGGTATTAAAATGTTTACTTTTATTTTGCTACGTCTACGTATTAAAAGTTTCACAAATAACTCAATCAATGTGTTTTGGTGTAACATTCATGCTTTCATGCATTTTTTGGTTCCTCAATAGATGGCGCTCTGACTGATCAGAATACATTAGGAAGTTTCTTACTAAACTAAAAATTCAACATATTTTGATTTTGTGGATCGATTGTAACGATAAATAACGAAAAGGTATAAAAATGATCACTTTTATTTTGCCACGTATTAAAAGTTTCACAAATAACTCAACAATTTTGAATGCTTTCATGTATTTTTTTTTTGTCAATAGATGGCGCTCTGACTCATCAGAATACATAAGGAAGTTTCTTCCTAAACTTAAAAATTCAATATCTTTTGATTTTGTGGGTCGATTTTGATGAAATAAAAGCTAAATGTTACTCGGGTTATCACTTAATATTTTTAAGTAATTAGATTTGCAATCCAATCTGTGGTTTATGCGTGATGCTACCACAAACGCACAGACAAACAGACAAAAATTTCAAAAATTGCATTTTTGTGTTTTATACCTTTTTCCTGAGTTTTCTGTGTAATTTTGATGCAAAAATATTCAATGTACAGACACGGTCAGTCTACGATTTTATTATATGTATAGATAAAGTCATGTTGTTGTTTTGATTGGTTTTGGGCTGAAATGACGTAATTTACACCACAGATGTTACACTGAGAATGGCTGACGCCTAACAGTGATACTGTTAGGCGTACGACAAAACCAATCTTAATCTATCTATCAAAGGAATGTGGATAAAGAGAAAGTTCATCAGTATTAGCTCTGTTTTATTTTTAGTAGGATATATGATGGGTACAATGTTGGGCTTGAGTTCCATACCGAGACTTAGATGGTGGGACAAGCTACTAGCTAGGTTCCGTACCCCATTAGGAAAAATGGAACCGTTATAAGATCACTTTGTTGTCCGTCCGTCTGTCTGTCAAGACCCTTGATCTCGGGAACTCGTGGAATATTGAGTTGAAATTGAAAACATATATTCAGGTACACAGTCCCTTGAAGCTGTGAAAAAATCAAAGATCTAATTTAAAGTTAAAAAAAATACGGCCGTTTATTCCGTAAAAAATGTATATTTCGTCACTCTCAAGGGAATCAAAATGTACAGGGTATTTCCCGTTGACCTAGAACTATGAAATTTCGCAATTAGTACCGTCTTTTACTACAAATACAGGGAAAAGTCTGAAAACTACACATTTGTAACTAAATTGTAAAAAATATAGCCTTTATTTAAAGTAATATGAACCTACAAATTTGTACGGAACCCTCGGTGAGCGAGTCCGACTCGCACTTGGTCGGTTTTTTTTTAATGATGGGATGTCATAAAATAACTCCTTTTGCTACGGGAGGAGTGGAAGGGAGTGTCAGACTCTTAATTAACCCATCCGTCTTCCTCCTAATGCCTTTTGCTTTCCAGGGCCGATAAATGTCGGTTTTCCAAGTGCCTACGATTATTCGATCACCAGCAAATTGCTTTGAAATACAAACTTGTGCATTCTGAGATATCGCATTGTCTGTCCAGTATGTGGCTGACCTAGTCTTTGAAAATGACCATGTCGCATCAGCTCTACACTACCCTGTGTTCCCATTTACTATTTATGTTTACGTTTTTGTCGTTTTAAATATATGTTTCCTATCCAGAAGAAATAATGAAGTTCAAACTCCCAGAATCACTTCTGTCTACAAAATCCTCTTAATGAAAGACTTTAGGAAAAAGAATACAAAAGCCCCGTTTGAGATATTGTTCAACCTTTTAAGTAATATTTTCCTGTCTGTACACGTGCTCATAAATACAAATATTGGGTGGCCCACGCGGATGTTTATAACTTTGTCCTGCAACCATTTTCATTTTAAGCAAAATCTTCCAGATTTTTGGTATTTATTTGTTACTAGTGGACGTCACGCGGTTTCACCCGCGTAGTTCCCGTTCCCGTTCCCGTGGGAGTAATATATTACTTATAGCCTATGTTACTCCCTGATAATGTAGCTATCCAATGCTAAAAGATTTTTTCAAATCGGTCCAGTAGTTACGGAGCCTATTCAATTCAAACAAACAAATATTTCCTCTTTATAATATTAGTGTAGATATATAGAGGATCATGGAAAAATATCTAGTAATTTTGGTTAAAAAACTGTAACCAAAAATTTCCTTCCTGTATTTGTGAATAATATCTACCTATGTTATAGTTATACTATTAAAATAGAAAACAAGTCAATTCGTGTTTTAAAACTTCTTTTAGTTTTGCTTGAAATCTTAGACACTACCTACTACAAACGTCATCGCTCCCTAAATATTTCACTTCCAGTAGGGATCCGAAAATATCTTCGCTGCTATAGAACATAAAAGCGCGTAGTAAAATATATAAACCTTTATTGTAGTAAGTTAGGATAGTGCCGAAAGAAAGTAAATAATTGCCTTTTCCGTTGAAACCGTTTATTACTACTCCCTGTGACGAAAATACTTTGATGGTAAAGCCTTTTCACACTGTATCACAAAACAGTTTGTTTTTCTTACTTTGAATACAAGCTGCTGAATTATTTAACCAAGTTTTCCAAGGCATTTCCAACATTGATATCTATACATATAATAAAATCGTAGACTAACCATGTCTGTACATTGAATATTTTTGCATGAAAATTACACAAAAAAGTCAGGAAAAAGATATAAAACACAAAAATGCAATTTTTGAAATTTTTGTCTGTTTGTCTGTTTGTCTGTGCGTTTGTGGGAGCATCACGCATAAACCACAGATTGGTTTCCAAATCTAAGTACTTAAAAATATTAAGTGATAACCCGAGTCACATTTAGCGTTTATTTCATCAAAATCGACCTACAAAATCAAAAGATATTGAATTTTTAAGTTTAAGAAGGAACTTCCCTATGTATTCTGATGAGTCAGAGCGCCATCTATTGAGAAAAAATAAAATGCACGAAAGCATTCATAATTGTTGAGTTATTTGTGAAACTTTTAATACGTGGCAAAATAAAAGTGATCATTTTTAAACCTTTTCGTTATTTATCGTTACATACGGGCTTCTTATTTAACGTCTTTCGCTGCCAAATATTTTGTCTGTTTACATGGTCGATAGATGGCGTTGCACTGATGACGCGTTTTTCTGAATTGCGGTGTTAAGATTTTCCGCCGGAGAATGACCTCACACGATTTTTGTACACAGTCGTAGTTCGTTAGGATTATGGTTCGGTCTTTGAAAGGTCTTAAACTGTTAAGTTCCAAAATTCCTTATATCTCTGAGTTGTGCTGGTTTTGTTTAAAGTGAATTTATCGTAGAGTTTTGCGAAGTACTGAACGGTTCGACATGCGGATCAGGGGGGCTACTCTCTAACGAAATCCGTAATCGTTTTCGGGCTTTGTTGCGGGCGGGCGTATTCTACTCCGTATCACCTACAGACTTACGATTAGTCCCGAACCCGAACTGAGAATGAATGACAACACGATTTCACAGTAACTGTCAAATCGTCTTATCATTAGTTCTCAGTGGTTAGGTGATACGGAGTAGAAAATTCCCGCCCGCAACTAAGCCCGAAACTACGGATTTCGTTAGAGAGTAGCCCCCCAGGCCTGTAGGGTTCCGTACCAAAGGTGCTAACGGGACCCTACTGCTAAGCCTCCGCGATTGATGCCGTTTAGAGCGAAGCAGCGAACGGTTCGATTTGCGAAACAAGACTAATAATAATAAGGTACCGTACCAAAGGTGGTCACGGTGACGGATGCGATCGCGATCAGGGGGACTACTCTCTAAGTCCGAAGTCTGTAGTTTCGGGCTTAGTTGCGGGCGGGCGTATTCTACTCCGTATCACCTACAGACTTACGATTAGTCCCGAACCCGAACTAAGAATGAATGACAACACGATTTCACAGTAACTTCAAATCGTGTTATCATTAGTTCTCAGTGGTTAGGTGATACAGAGTAAAATATGCCCGCAACTAAGCCCGAAAGTACGGACTTCGGGTTTAGAGAGTAGCCCCCCTGATTCGTACGAAATATCAGACGGTTCGGTCCTCGAGCCAAGGCAAATTATAGGGTTCCGTACCAAAGTTGCTAATGAGACCCTATTATTTAAGCCTTTGCGTACGATTTTGATTCGTGCGAACCAAGTCGATTTTTAGGGTTCCGTACCAAGGTTGCTAACGGAACCCTTTTTATTAATAAGCCACCGTTGTCCGGCTTCCTTCAGTTTATTCGTTTTATTTCTGTCTCGCTAATTTAAAAATGTCTTCTAGAAAAAGGTCGATTCTTTCACAATATAGCAAAAATCTTAATCTCCTTAATATATAAAACAAAGTCGGGTTTGTTCGAACACTTTTCTAACTAACTCGAGAACGGGTCGACCGATTTTCATGATTTTTGTGTTTTTGGATTAGTCTTCGTCCGGAATAGCATACCTAATAAGAATTAAAATACAAAAAAAAAAAGAAAAAATAAGTAGGTAGGTAGGGTAGGTACGGCAGGTAGGGTAAGTAAGGTAGGTAGGGTAAATAGGGTAGGTAGGGTAGGTAGGTAGGTAGGGTAGGTAGGTGGGTAGGGTAGGTAGGTAGCTAAGTAGAGTAGGTACGTAGGTTAGGGTCGATAGCCAGTTGACGGGATCGAAGCCGCGCGGGTCAGCTAGTTTTATAATATGACTAACTTTAGCTAGAGACTTCGTACGCGCATATACCGTTTTTTTTCGTCCCTGTAGGTATTTCGGGAAATCCTCTCTTAGTGCTCCCTTACAATCCTCAAGAAACCTACATGCCAAATTTTAGGTTTCCACCACCAATAGTTTCGGCTGTGCATTATCTGTCAGACACTCGTCATCAGTAACGGCATATTTTTTAATTATAAGACTATTAGTGCAAATAAATGAAGATACACCAACAGAGATAGCGCACAATCCTTACTAATATTATAAATGCGAAAGTTACTCTGTCTGTCTGTCTGTCGCGCTTTCACGCGAAAACTACTGAACCGATTTAAATGAAATTTGTCTTTCTTGTATTTGTCTACAGCCTGAGAAAGGACATAAGCTACTTTTTATCCCGGGAGAATGTTCCCTAGGGACCATACGGGCGAAGCCGCTGGCAGAAACTAGTAGTACAATATAATTTCAAGGTATTGTCATTCGATCGTTTCAAAATCGCCAAACAGGACTTATACTCTTGTGCACCTATGCTGCAAATTGGCCTCCCAAATGGCGCATCTCAATTTGACTTAATTCTTTTGCCTAGATCGATACCTATGGAATTATAGGTCTCATAAATTGCCTACCACTGCTAGTTATACTCCTGAAAGTGTAGCAATCTTCAACAGACTGAAGGAAGTCAATATTTAAATAAATTCCAATCGATATATTTAAATGATCTTTCGATGTTGCAAGCTTGTCGTATGCTGTGCCCAAACTGCTTTATTTTTTTCACAGTTTATGCCGCAATCATGAAAGTTTTTTTCACTCGTTTTGTATGAAAAGGCTGTTATGCTAATAAGGGTACCTTGCTGAAACGATGCTCACATGAACTGTCCTAACTTTAGCTTCGACTCGTTTTTTTGGTCTAGTTTACTTTGACGATAGCGTTTTAACATGCACTAAACATTCCGTGGTTACTCCACATTAAGTACGAAGAGAATATTTGTTGAGTTATTATTGTTTTAGTATGTTGACGACTTTATTTTGGGACTTATTTACGAAGGAAACGATTTGACTTGGTATTCGGTTGAATTTAGCTGCCGTGTAGGTACAAAAATTGTGTCAGTCATTTACGTGATTGCTACCTAGTAATATGTATCCTCGGAATGAGTTTTTTTTGTCGGTTCAAAACCAGAAAGAGACTTAAGATTAACAGACAGAAGACTTAAGGAGACTACTTTTAGAATACTAAAATGAATGTCTAGACTAGAGCCGAGAGCAAACACACCTCAAATAAAAATTAAAAAAAAAATATATAGAGGCATATACCAGTTTACAGCTTATTTATCTTACGTTCATAGTTGACATCCCAATTTAACGGGACTACTTTGTAGGTAATCCAGTCGAAGTTTTATAACTCTATTCGTCGCCCGCTCCGGCTTCAATCGTTTATTCTTACTACTAATTTTCTTTCATAAAAATCTCACCGTGACAATTACGAACAAATCTATACAAGAATTATTTATTTGTATACTATTATTTATTGTATATACTATGTATTGTAACTACGATTAAACAATATTAGCCTTATACTGCAGGTAAATGTAACTGTAGATACTTGGTGTACTGCAAGGTATAACGTAAACAACAACATCGCTCTGGCAGTTGCTGTCGACTGCTTTTGATGTGGGCTCTGTGTACCGTGAATGCAACCACATGTTTGTAAGTACACTTTACGTTTTGGGAACACCGAGTAGGTACGTATGAATGTATTAATATTGATCTTATTGTATTCCCACTGTGTTATTTAAGACATCAGCCACAGCTTCACAGATTATCGATTGCTTAGTTGTTTTCCTGGGATCGACATTCATATGAGCTCGTGGCTAGATAATAACAGCCGCACGGGTCGATCTTCAAGGTTAAGCAAAGCTTGCCAAGGTTGGTCTGTGGATGGGTAACCATCTTAACATACCGAGTTTTCTCCGTGCCTCGGAAAGGTAGATCTTTGGCAGTTTTACGTTTTGTTTTTTGTTTTACGTTTTATCTGACTCCAGTCTTGCCATTAAGTACCGTTTTACCCAGTTAATGGGTTGTGGAGGTCTGGTAGGCAGCCGCTCTACTCAAAATACTGGTATTCAGCTGAATCCGGTTTGACTGGAAGCCAACCCCAATATAGTTGGGAAAAGGCTAAGCAGTTGATGATGATAGTTGTTTTCCTAGATACCAAACACAATTTGCAAGTTTGAGGTACCTACATTTTACTTATCTATACAATCTCATTTCCAAGAAACGATATACGACTTCAATTAAAACGTTAATTAGTATTATTTTTGTTTTGTAAAAATTACGACTTTACCATAAAAAGTCTGAACGAATAAAGCAAATAAATATCTCAACCGAATCAGGCGTATAATATCCAACGAACAACGAGCCTAAAATAACAGTTATTATTCCGGAGAATTATAGCGTATATAAATAACCGAATATTTAACGACAAAAATAATAATTGCCGTCCTATAATACCGTAGAAAACAAAGTAAGTATTTGACGTTGTACAGAAAAGAGATGTTAAAGTTTGTGATCGAGATTTGTAAAAAAAATATTGCGAGAAAGGAAGTGACTAATGAGATGGCGGTAAATTAAGATGATACGGCACCGAACGCAATTAATTAGAAAATTAAAATTGGTTTGTACCAACATTATACCTAGATAGGATGCCTTACGGATCGATGTTGTCTGTCTGTCGGTCAATTTCTATGTTATACCTGCTAATTATGCAATAGACTTGTTTGGAACAAGTAGGCATAAATAACTTGTAGCTGAAGCTACAAGTTATCCGCAGCATCGACTGCCGTGACGACGCCATCGCGCTGCACTAGCAAAGTGTGTTGCGCCGGCATCGTGTCGTTGACGCAGTTTTCGTTTTTACTATTGGGAGGCACACGTTTGACCACTATTTCCCAGTTGCTAGAACAGTAGCAACTGGGAACCGGCAACCAGGTTTGGATAGCACCAAAACAGACAGAAAGCATGGACGCAATACAATTTCTCCAGCCATTCCCTGATAACGGGTCTACCGCCACTATAACGGTGTGTCCTACGTGCAATATGCTTAATTTGATTTTTTTCTACTCTTAGGAATTTATCCACCCGTACACATTAAACAGTAACAGGTTACTGTTTAATGTGTACGGGTGGATAATACGTTTATTTGATCCAGGTTGTGTGTATTGTACAAGGTTGCGAAAAACTAAAACAAAATTCATTTCGCTTATCTTTTTTCTTATCATTGAACCCATTAGGATTAAAGATACAAAGAGACTACAGCGTCAGTACAGCAAAAACACAGAACTTTTCCGCATACCATGCGACATCACACATCATGCAATCCACGTCACAGCCAATCACAAACGAGACTCAATTGAATTCATTAAGAGAACTACCGTAATTTCCAAATTTTCGCTAAATTTGATCGTCCTATTCACCTTATCTGTGAGGAGACTGCATTTGCAGTAACCATTCTGGATCCCTACCAATCATATTTTATAAGTGAAATATCAAAACCCCTGACTACTTACGTTTTGTGAAATTGGTCTGATTAAATGACAGTTGTGAGCGAGTGTTGCAAGGGTAAGCCGCATCACTAGTACTAGGTTGATTTTTAACCATGAAATTGTGGTCGATGCTCAGTATATTATGAAAGGTATTGTTACCTGTTGAATAAAAATCTCATCGGATGTAACGCTACATCCTAACATTATGTAATAAATGTATACCTTTACCTGGAATTCTATGTACTACCATGTGTTTTATGTAAAGTGTAAAACTTTTATGCAAATAAATTATTGTTATTGTTGCAAATAAATGATTGTTATCCTAATATATAACATTCTTCAGTTACTGAGTGACTGAGTGAGGTACAGACAACGCACAGCCGAAACTACTAATCATAGTAAGCTGAAATTTTGTATGTAGATTCCTTAGGAAGTGTATGACCTTGGGTAGGATTTCCCGAAATTCATACGGGAACGGGAAACAACGGGATATGCGCGTACGAAGTCACGGGCAAAAGCTAATATAATATGGGTGGAATTTTCGTATTTTTAAAGAGCGTTCGTCAACGTCGAAACATCTCTAATTTCCCTATATATTTTATTTTTTTGATAGTATAGCGACTTCAATTTAATAATAATAATAAATCTTTATTTCAGACCATGTTCATAAATAAATAAAGATTATAAAATTTGAGCACGAAGAAAAGTTTTCAGGATACTTGAGTCCTGTTTATCCGCGATAACCATTAGAATGCTATTAGTGCTACCCCGGACTCTGCTTAACAACGACGCGAGCCGCTTGCGTACTATGGCATGGAAGCCGTCTACCCTGGCCTCCGCAAACATACGGAGGCACTACAAAAGCGGGGCAACCCTAATAACATCCTAAATCCATTGTTATATTGGACACGTAGGGCACTGAGCGACCTCTGCGTATACCTGAACCACAGGCAGCACGTGTAGAAAATCTGACAGTAAGCTTTAAATAGTGTGACTTTAACCTGGTCACTACAACGCGCAAACCTGCGGGCCAGCATATTACTTCTGACCGCCAATGCCCTACGTTCCCTTTCTATGTCAACATTGTCGTCAAGGCCCTCAGTAACGTACGTATGCTAGACGAGAATTGGCTTTATTTTCAAACATCACAAGGTCAGTTTGATTAATAATTAGTAACATGTGAACTACTTTTTGCAATATTTTAAGGTGTATGATTTCCTTGAGCTATTTTCCTTGAGTGTTCATAATAACCCCAGTCGCCCCTACTTAACATTGTATATAAAGCCACTGGTCATGACATTAGCCTCACACACTGATAGATTGTCGATGTCGATTTTGAGTTCAAGATCGACACAGCGCTGCATCGCTCGAGTCACCAAAATCACCGAAATCACTATCAGCGTTCACTGCTGTCCAAGGAGCAAATATTAACGAAATCTATGGAAACTTCACAATGGTCATGGAATTTGCAAATATACTATCTCCAATGTCACCCATTTGCATAAGGATGGCAGTTTCCGAAGACCGACGTGAAAATAATAAGTGTTCATGCCCGGACGGACATATAAGTGCACTAGTGGAAATTAAAGTGATAGATATCCTGCCTCCCGTGCCAAAGGAGGTTGCTGGTGAGGTTGCTGCATAGCCTTTCGTGCTATGTCAAAACCTGTTCTAGCTGTGGACGATGTAAGTGACGTGCAGTCACTCGTCAACCTAACTTGCAGTTGCGCAGACAAGATGAATGTGGATCAGGTTCGAAGTGTTATGAAGAAAGTGAACGACAACTATGTGCTGATATACGATGATCAGTTCTTTCCTAGAGGCAGTAGAGCGGTACTGTGGGCACGGAATTTACCCAGCACTTCTGAATTGAAACATGATATAACACACATGGATGAAGTTAAAAATAAAAAGGGATTCAAGATTTGTACCCAGGAAATATATGAGCAATTGCGTCCCAAATAAAAATTTTAAGGTTGTTTTCTATGCCGATTCGTTGTACATAATAGTTTTTGTGATAACTGTGGATAGTATAAACGATATTGTGCACCAAAATTATAATAAAGCCATCTTGCATTTTACTTTGATTCTTTATTTATTTGAACTCTTAATACGTGTTACTTTTTATATTTTATTAATTTTCACACACACTTTTGTACATATTAATTTCTCCAAATTAGGTAGATATTTATGTCGTCCGACTATTGAAAACTCCGTTGTTATAACTTTCATATTAATATAACTACTTTTGGGGGCCGAGTCATCCGCGTCCGTAGGAGAATACCCATTGCTAGTCCCTACACGTGGTCCCCGGGTGGTGCTAATCAGGTGACACTAACTGGTGGTAGGCTTCGGCCAATGGCTCGTGACCAACCACTGGGCAAAGACGTACCGCCAAGTGGCCTAGCCGCGTTCCGGTACGATGCTCAGTGTAGCCAATTCAGAGGAGTTGGGTCGAAATAGTTGTTTCAATGCAGGTAGACCGACCAGGCTCGCGTTGATATGGGCGCATCGGGAGACTAGTCGTGGAGGGTAGCGGGATCCGAGGCACGGTGAGCCGCTGGCCGACCGCAGGTAGTTGGGGGCCCAAGTAGTGTACTAGCCATACATGAAAGGCTGCCCCGCCAACTATCGAAAAATCCCGGAATGCACCATCGTGCTGGTTGGCGACCACACGAGAGGGTCCGATGGACATTTCCGGGGGGGCTCGGGCGACCCCGCAGTCTCCAGACTAGTCCCCCAATGATGTCGTCCTGTCAGAGCGTGCCTGAGGGTTGGCAGCATGGAACCTCATTTCACTTCCTTCTCCTCTAACCTACTAACTCAAAACAATATGGCCAGGAACAAAAAGAGAAAAGCTGTACAGCGGCAGCACTCCCTCTCGCATAAAGTGCACCTCTCCAACATACGAGGTCTGCACTCAAATCTCGCCGCAGTCCATCACCACCTTGAGACCGAGAAACCAGCGCTCTTGTTTCTGACGGAGACGCAGATCGGATGTCCGTCTGACGTGTCGTATCTTACATACCCAGGGTTTACCCTGGAGCACCACTTCAGACCACGCGCGGGCGTATGTATTTACGCCCGGGACGACATCTGCTATCGGCGTCTCCGTAATCTTGAGAACTCCAGGTTCTCAACGATGTGGGCTTTAGTGGACACCGGCCTAGATAAAATTATCTACGCCTGTGTCTACCGTTCGCACGGCGGTGATCTGGAGACAACTGGGCTAATGCAGCACCTCAGTGAGGCGGCGGATGCGGCTCAGCAGCGGTACCCTTCTGCCCAATTCGTGTTGCTGGGGGACTTCAACGCCCACCATCAGGAGTGGCTTTTCCCATACCAGCACACAGACCATGCTTCACGAGAGGCGCGAAAGCTAGCGCTTGCGTTAAATCTCACCCAGCTGGTCCAGGGGGCAACGAGGGTGCCGGATGTTGATTCGCACACAGCCAATTGGTTGGACCTTCTGCTGACAACAGATCCAGACCGGTACTCGGTGTCGATTTCTTCTCCATTGGGTAGTTCCGACCACTGTCTGGTGAAGTCTGTGTCCGTCTACTCCCCGCCCGATGCTAGCCCAAGAGGCACCCGGCGGGTATGGCAATACAGGTCAGCAGATTGGGATGGTATGCGGTCATTTTTCGCGTGCTACCCTTGGCAGCCTACTTGCTTTCCTTCAACTGATGCTTCGTCGTGCGCTGACGCCGTGACGGATGTGTTGCGGAAGGAAATGGAGTACTATATTCCGTTCTCAGACGTAGCAATGTCTGGCGAAGCTCGCCCATGGTTTGGTGCCGAGTGCAATCGCGCTAATGCGATAAAACAAGCGGCGTACCTAGCATGGGTCGACGCCCGTGCGCACAAAGCAACTCACGTGATTCAGAAGAAGAGAGCTCTTAACAGGGCTGCCAAGTCCTGCAAGAAGGTGTTGCGGAGGACTCGGTTTGACCACATTAGCCGAATAGGGAACAAACTTGCCTCATACCCAGCAGGTAGTAAAGCTTTTTGGTCCCTTGCTAAGTCGGTCGAATCGAACTTCTGCCGCCCCTCACTACCACCACTGCTGAGACCCGATGGGTCACTGGCCCACTCCGCTGAGGAGAAAGCAAACTTGTTTGCTTCTATGTTTGCGGATTCGTCGCGTCTAGATCCTGTTGGCGCGAGGCCCCATACTTCTCCTGATGGATGCGAGTCGAGTATGTCGAACATTCGCATTCATCAAAAGGACGTTCTTCGGGTATTGCGTAACCTAGACGTGAATAAGGCTAGTGGCCCCGACGGGATACCGGCAATTGTTTTGAGGACTTGTGCGCCTGAGTTGTCTCCAATCTTGACACGCCTATTTCGCCTTTCGTTTGAGACTGGAAAAGTATCGAATGCTTGGAAGCAAGCTAACGTGCAGCCCGTGCCCAAGAAGGGTAGTCGTTCTGACCCGTCGAATTATAAACCCATCTCGGTAACGTCCATACTCTGTAAGAGTATGGAACGCGTACTGAATCGTAATCTCCTAGCATACATAGAAGCGAATGATATCCTTAGCGACCGACAATACGGGTTCCGCCGAAATCGGTCTACTGGGGATCTTCTAGCGTATGCCATTCACATCTGGAGTGAGGCTATAGAGAAGCACGGGGAGGCACTTGCGGTCTCCCTCGATGTCTCAAAGGCCTTCGACAGGGTCTGGCACGATAGCCTTATTAGTAAGCTTCCTTCCTTCGGTCTGCCCGCCGGATTGTGTGATTGGATTGCAGATTTCCTGAGGGATCGGTCTATCCGAGTGGTCATAGATGGCTGCTCGTCTGGACTACTGGATATTAATGCCGGGGTTCCTCAGGGGTCGGTGCTCTCGGCAACGTTGTTCCTGCTGCATATTAATGATCTGCTAAAACCCGGTACCTTTGGGTATGCAGACGACAGCACTGTTGCTGAGAGATACGTGTCCGACGCACGAGCTGGTGGGTCGCAGATCCGGTCTCTCCGGGAGGCTATGGTTGAGCGCTTGAACTTGTCCTTACAGGCTGTCTCAGAATGGGGCGATGCCAATCTGGTCAAGTTCAATGCTGCTAAGACCCAAGCGTGTCTATTTTCCGCTAAAAGGAGCCAATTCCACCCAGCTCCATCTTCTCGTGGTGTAACCGTGCCGATAACCGACCGACTTGAGCTTCTTGGTGTTACGTTAACATCTACTTTGTTTTGAGTTGCTGGCCTGTCGGTTTTCTATCGCTTGCATTTTGGGGAGTGTGCGACGGAATTGCATGATTTAATTCCGCCAAGCCCGTTCCATCATCGGACCACAAGACGAACGGCGATGCGCCACCGGTACATGGTGGACATCCCACCCACACGCACTAAACGTTTTGGGAACACATTCATAGTGCGTACAGCTAAGGAGTGGAATTCCCTGCCAGAGTCTGTGTTTCCAGATAGCTACAACCTGGGAGTCTTTAAGACAAGAGTGAATAGGTTGCTTCTAGGCAAACGTGCTCCATCTTCGACCGCATCATCGCTTACCATCAGGTGAGATTGTGGTCAAACGTATGCCTATATATAGTAAAAAAAAAAAAAACTCTTGATTTATATAAGTAATAATAAATACTGTTTTTTTTTCTTCCAGCCAGCAATTGTAGTAAATTATTATCCTATATTTTCGCAGTAAGTAGATACTTAGGCAAAGTCATACAGTCTGGTTATAACGTCACAAAACCAGCTTTATGTCGTTGGAGGAAGTGTAATTTATTTATTTTTATCCTCTATAACAGGTTAGTTAAAATATACCTAACTAGAACAGCGCTTTGGCAATTAGCAAAAACCAGTTACAAAAAAAAAAACAGATTTTTGGTCTCTATAAATCCTAATATACAAAATTCTTCCTTTTCTGAGTGCGTGAGTGACTGACAGACAACGCACAGCTGAAACTATTGGTCGTAGAAAGCTGTAGATTCCAGGGAGTGTTTTTTGAAATTCCCACGAGAACGGGAAAAACGGGACTTCCGGGCAAAAGGTAGTTCTAAATATAATTTTAAAACGGTAACATATTATTGCTGCAAAAGGTCCACCTTTGGGACATGGTGGACATCTCATCTAAACAAAAACGTTTTGGGAATACTTTAATTGTGCGTACAGCTAAGGAGTAGAATTGTCTACCGGAGCTAAGCGTGGCTACAACCTGGGTGTTCTTATGTAAAGAGTGAATAACTTTCTTCTAGGTAAGCGTGCTCCATCATCGTACTTGAATCGCTTACCATCAATCATCAACCATCGAGATAATATATAATTACTAGCTGACCCGCGCAACGTCGTCTGCGTCACAATTTTCATTACTGCTCCGCTCCTGTCTTAGCGTGATGATATATAGCCTATAGCCTTCCTCGATAAATGGGCTATCCAACACTGAATGAATTTTTCAAATCGGACCAGTAGTTCCTGAGATTAGCGCGTTCAAGCAAACAAACAAACAAACAAACTCTTCAGCTTTATATATTAGTATAGATACGCAAGCAAGTCAAAAGTAAAAGAAATAATAGAGTGCACTTTTTAAAACTCCACTTTATAGCAGGGACAGTGTCGGGACACTTGGTATCCAACTAGTAGATAACTCCTGTGATCCAAAATTGATTAGTTCGAAATGAAATGCTCTCTTTGGATCAATTCGGCTTAGTTTAAGCTAGGCTAATATTAAACAAAGAACAATTATTATGCTCCCTTAAATGATCGCAATCTCAGAACAAAACGTAATACATTCTACAAAATTAATACTTAGCTAGCAGTGATTTGAATTTCAAATGAAAGCTCAAGTCAATGTGAAACCTATTGTTATAATTACTATTGAAACTCGAGTAACCTACAATTGTTAGTAGTTTCAATAACTCTTGGATTACGTGCATGACTTCATAAATATAGGGGTAGATTTTCAAAGCACTCGTAAGAATGTAGAGTAGAAGAAATCCAAAAATGTGCAAATGAAACATGAGTCATTGTAAAACTGAGTAACATATGTGTTAGAAATGTAAAATTGTATAACGATGATTCAAAAAATTAAATTATACGAGTAGTTGACGATGACCAGGACATGTCCAGCTATGAGTTAAATCGGTCATGGGTACAGCTTTTAAGTGATTTAAAAGAAAAAAATAATTACAGAGTATTATTTTTGACTTGCGCGGGTTAATGCTGTTCCGAAGTATAAAACGTAAGAATCCGCGGTTTGTATCCATACTGAAGTGATTAACGTGACACGAAAGTGCTGCCTTCTTATTAAGCGGTTGTCAAATGTGTAAAACATTTTGACAACTGCTTAAGGAGGCACTATCCTCCGAGGAAACGCTTGTGCGACACACTGCAGATCGGGATCCCCGCTTCGCAGGGCTACTATTTCTGGGATGTTTAAAAAAAAAACCACCACTTCTAACCTAACCTATCCGAGTCGGGGCACTCTGAGTCGGGGTGTTGTCGATCTTCAGTGTGTCGCACAAGCGTGCATTCGAACTATGGTGAGTCGCAGTACAGTTTTGTCGCATAAGCGTTAATAGTACATACATTTGTCGAGCTCACGTAGTACACTTGTTCTTGCACGCTCTGTTTAGGAGAACGTGCACGAAGTAGGTTGTGCCATCTAGCGTTACAAATTCCCATGTCAGAGGCCCTTGAGGCGGTTTAGAAACTCTGACACTAGGGTGTGTGGGGTCGATTAGATAGACCATATTACCCACACGATAAGAAGAAGAAGAATTCAAGAATTATAGGTAAAATATACTTGACAATGACACTTCAGTGCTGCCACCTATAATTCCTGCAAGTTCCTTATTCGCACGACGATCTTTTTATGAGAACTTGGTGCCTACGCTCCAAGCTTATTATTATTTTATTCATATTTTCGCAATCACTCGACTTGAAAATCATTTGCTCCGTCATAGTGTACTTAATAAAATTTGAATGTGCGAGTATAACTCAGCTCACATCATTTCGGCTAAGTTAGTCCCACATAAAGGAAATTACTTTCACAAGTAATGTTAAGTGAGCAAGTACGTAATTCGTGTTAGGAAACTCATAACTTATATTACTTCTGCCTTTCTGAATTTATTGTAAGTAGCTCATGGCAAAATAATAGGTAATAGCCGCACGAAGTCTAGCAAAGCTTGCCGAGGTCGGTCATGGGATGGGTGACGGCTCATAACATAGAGCTCCAGCGTTCCTTGAAAAGCCCGTTTAGCTATTGGTGTGACAGTTCCTGAAATTTTTAGGTCTTCAAAAGCCGTTACGGGTAGGCAGCAGCCAGAAAATCTAACACCAGTTTTGCCGAGTTGTATTTTGTTACCCAGTTTGTTACTGTCTGTCTGTCTGTCTGTTCGTCTGTCCCAGCCAGTTTTCTCCGGATCCACAGGACCGATTCTGTTGAAATTTTGGTACACAGATGGAATTCTGTGACCCAAACACGAACGTGTTACGTAAATCACTAAATTTTTAGTATGGGTGTCACTTTTAGGGGTCAAACTAGAAAATTTAAAAAAAAAAAGTTATTTGAACAATATTGTGTGACATATCAAATGAAGACTTATTGTAAGGGTTTTATTGTATTTTATCATAATTTTGAAATAAATGTTTTTGAAGTTAAACAAGAAATGAGATGAAAAATAAAATCAAAAATTTTGAAAAAAAATGTAGATAATAGATCTTTGCCTACAGATTACAGGAAAACCTATAAAAAATATGACGTGTGTAGTAACAAATTAAGTATAAAAAACGTAAGCATTAATTGGAAAGCAATGTAATCTACAAAAAAGCAAGGATAACAGACGGAAAATAGTGGAAAGTTAGTTATTATTTTTCTCACGATTTGTAAGCATGTAATAGTCGATAAAGGACCCAAGGCTTACAACTTAATACGTACTTGACTGACAGCAAATTATAAAGTGGTTGTAATGTGCTGTCTTTATTTAGTAGGCATTAGCTTCAGTCTTACCGGATGGACACACTTTTTTCTGCTCTCACAAAGTTTTTTTTCTCGTAATTTTACACTGTTCTGTCATAAGTGGTTAATTAATTGTGAAGTTATTCTAGGTAATACAACTAATTATACACGGTGCCATTTCAGTCGTCTTACAAAGACGACCCAATTAATGTACCCGATATAAACTACCCTAGGCGTGATTTTTTTTAATAATTCGTTAAGATAATTAGTACAATAAAAACAAATAATATATTAGAATTATGAAACACCCTGATAATGATGTTTACGTATCTAAACAATGTCACCGTTCCATTCCACGCCGACCTTAAAACACAAGGCTTGGACTGCGCTCGCTCCAGGATGTTTCAAACTACGTCTTGCGTCATGATAATAAATAATATTTTATTTTTAAAATATTTTAAATGTTTTTTTTTTTTTTAAATAAATTTGTAGTAGTCATTGGATAGATGAATTGGGCTGCCATTGTAAGGTAACTGAAATGACACCGTGTATGTAAATAGTCCACAGCTTAGCACTCTGGATCTTAGGATCAATTTTTATAGTGGAAAAGTATTGATATATAAAAAACCCAACATGCACCACAGTCTCGAACAAATGCAACACTCGAAAGTGTGGTCAAAAACTGACATGTATCAAGTGTCATGTGTGAGTTGTGTGTTGTTATACTATAAACAATTTTTTTTTGCAAATTCAACCTTACACGGATCGCTTATAGTTGTTTTTACAAAGCAGTGCAATATGGCGAGTGATGCGCATTTTTTTTGCAAATTCAACCTTACACGGATCGCTTAAAGTTGTTTTTACAAAGCAGTGCAGTATGGCGAGCGATGCGAGACTGTTTGAAACTAGCGCACAATTATACATATTGCGCTTGTTTTTTTTGCGGACGTTTTTGAGATGCTGAGTGTGTATCTTGCGTTTTTTATATATCAATGTGGAAAAGGTATCGATTATTCCGACTACGTCTATACTAATATATAAAGCTGAAGAGTTTGTTTGTTTGCTTGAACGCGCTAATCTCAGGAACTACTGGTCCGATTTGAAAAATTATTTCAGTGTTAGATAGCCCATTTATCGAGGAAGGCTATAGGTTATATATCATCACGATAAGACCAATAGCAGCGGAGCAGACGAAGTTGCGTGGGTCAACTAGTATTGTATATATACAATACTAGTTGACCCACGCAACTTACTCGTACTCCAACTACATAATATGTTGGAGTCGGCTTCTAGTCCAATTGGTTTGAACTAGAAACGACTGCTTGTCTGCCCTGCACAACTCATCACCTAGCCACGAGCTCCTCTATTAAAGTAATCGATGACGCCGATACCCGTGCCGTGTTCAGTAGGAATATACAAGCGTGTGACGTAATAAGCGATACCTGGAAGCGACTGAATGTCGTGTACAGTCGCTGACCTAAGTTCTAAGAACTGATAGGTTTTGACTTCGAACTACAATAGCTTTTGTTTAATGTATTTTGTTTGTGTGTGTATGTATTATTCTGTTTTGTCCAATATCTGACATTTTTAATTTTATTTAATCCAATCTATTTTCAATCAGAAATTGTAATTTATACTATTTAATGTGATCATAATTTACGTTGTACTCTTGTACTTTTAACCTTTTTAAAATCTTTAGTTTACACCTTTCCTGCAATAGTGTATAGTCATGTTGTGGTTGTCTGTAAGTGTTGCAGCACTAGAATATCTTCTTTTTTGTAATGATTGTTAGCCCTAAGTACAGTGTAAGTAATGTTGACGATCCTAATAAATAAATAAATAAATGTACTGTACAAACTTTATCCGGTGGATTTGATCCTGAAGCGCAACCCGATTGTACCGAGAATTAATTCAGGGAAATTGTAAAAATAGTATGAAACCTTTACCATAATTCTTAGTTTGTTTTTTTAATTTACCTTTTAATTATTATAATAGAACAGACACTTCAAAATTACGAAAACATTTTAAAAAGTAGGTAATTCACTCCGGTTTTATTCCCCGCCGCCATAATTACCAAATTGAAATAAAGCACTCTCAGCGCTTAATCTATGAGTAAGATTTTTAGTTACAAAAACAATTAAGCAATTAAAAGCGCTGTGTGAAACGAGCAACATTGACACTGACAGTCGATGAATTGATAGATGACACATTGGCAATTTGCAGATAACACTTTTAGACTGAGATCCCAGAGCTGCCAGACTTCCCATTTTCTTACAAACAAAATATGTGGGATGGAATAGTGATAATAAGTACTTTTAACATACGCATACCGCTAGCTTGGCCCGACGGCCAAATTTTTTTTATTTTTTTTTGTATCAAAGGTATTTCAGTAGTCAAGAACCTCCTTGACTACCTAGTTTTGCATACTCCCAAATCCTGTCATACTTTAGATTTCGTTATTTGCACCTAGTAAATGCAATGAACTATGCCCAAATTACAGCCTTGTGATGGATCTCACTCGTACTGTAAAATATACATAAAAATCAATACCCAGACTTAAAAAAAGTGATTTAATGGCTTTGGTACCTAATACTTGGAAATCGGCCGTCGGCCTAAGTTTGCGTATGTTTAAAGAGCATACTAACACTAGGTACTGTAGACGTTCAGGTTAGGGCTTCTGCAACGTCTGGGGATCGATACGAAATCAAAGACTTTTCTTGGTTTAAGAGATCATTATATTGAGCTACAAATCAATCCACGTATGTCATTATTTGAACCTATTCTAAATTATGAACTGTCTTTTAATTCTTCTAAAGCTTTTTTTTATAATTAAGTTGACGGAGGTCCCCGGAGGGTGAGGCAACCAAGGAGGTTGTGCCACAGTACTATACTAACTCTATACCACACATTTTGTTGCTGAGAAAATTAGAGAGGTCTGGGCAGTTCTGGGATCTTAGACCACTTAGTATATTTCTATTGGCCTAATTATAACCTCAAAATCCGAAAGCATTTTGGATTTTTTACAATTCTCTTTGGATTTTTACAGTTTCAGCCAAATATATGGATTATCTAGAACAAGTAAGTAAACTCAGGTCTCTGTTGGTTTTTAGGCGATTGATGTATGGACGCATAGCAATATCCTTTAGCTTGCTTCCACCAGCAGCTTCAGAACGTGCTCCCGAACAGACAAAAGGTATCCAAAGTCCTTCTCCAAAGTCAAGCAAAACTCATTACAATTGTTTTAACATATTACCTCCTTAAATATTATTCGACTCCTTTGCCGGCAAAAACCGAAAATTACCGAGCAGCAACCATACATCAGGAGCCAACAGAAATTAAGTACCTACGTGTAAAGGAGCGTGGAGGAAGCTTTAGTTATCAGAATGTTGTTACAGGTAAAGCCACGTGTCTGACACTCCCTTCTACTTCACCCAGAGCGGAAGGAGTCATTTGATGATTTCCCATCCTTAAAAAAAAAAAAAAAAGGTAAAGCCACGTATTTAGGCTGTCTGCATACTCCGAAATTTGTTGCTGTTCCAAGGTTAGAGATTAGCGCCCTCGTGTGGAAAATATAAGGGCTTGATTTAAAATGTAAATAGAGTTTTTTTTTTATTTGTGATGGGTTTGCTCTTTACTCTAGTCTAGATCAGAGATGACAGAGACAACGTCTACGATGGAGCAAGCTTACCCAGAAGATGCCTGTTCACTCTAACTTTGAAGAGATTAGGGTTGTAAGCGTTTAGAAACACAGACGCAGGCAGAGAGTTCCACTCCTTTGCTGTGCGCATTATAAAAGACGTTTGCAAACGCTTAGTGCGAATTGGTGGAATAGTAACAAGGTAGGGATGGTAAGATGCAGTGCGTTTGGATGTCCGATGGTAGAAGGGGGCCGGTGGGATGAGGTCGTGGAGTTCTTGGGCACACTCACCGAAGTACAATCTGTAGAAGACCCACAAGCAGACAACCTTACGGCGATGAGTCAAGCTATGTAGCTCGGCATCCACCAGTTTTACGTCACCGATGAGCCTCTTAGCTCTGCGTTCTACCGAGTCAAGCGCGGCAAGCTGATAATTAGCTGAACCATCCCAAAGGTGGCAACAATACTCCATGCAGGACCGGACTTGCGCTTTATATAGGGTTAAAAGCTGTCCAGGCCGGAGTTGTTTAAAGCCTTTATTAGTTAAATAAATGTGTGAAGTTATTATTAATGGTACATGTATTTTGCCAAGCCCATACCGTCATCGTACTGCGAGATGTACGTGGATACACATGGTAATCTATACATATAATAAAACAGTAGGAACCGTTGTGTCTGTACATTAAACAAATTTACCAAAAATGGAAAGCGGGCGATACAAAGAAGTTATAGAACACAAAAAAAGTTTTCTTTATTTATCTTGTCTGTCTGTCTGTTAACGCTAATCTTTGAAAGTACTGAACAGATCATTTTATGATTTATGCAGTTACGTTTGGGTTAGTACTGAGCAACATTTAGGATTTGTTTCATTAAAATTGGTGGTCGGGAAAAAATGTCATGGTAATTTAAAGATTTTCGACATGTTTTGTACCGAGTATATTTTGACAGCCACAGTCAAAATCCATAACATATTATAAGTGGCAAGTACCAACAAGGTTCATAGTCCAGCGGTACAATGACCGCCTCGCGAAACATTCGGCATAGGTTCGAACCCCAGCTAACACATATCTTTTTTATTTATTTTTAATTCGTATTTTTTAGGGATCTCTTTTTGTTTTTTTTTTCAACTCAATTTTATATTTTTGGGGTTCCGAACATTTTGAAAACACAGAACCGTCTGTCACAGCCAATTTTTTCCGATTTACCTTACCGATTCTGTTGAAATTTTGTGACCTAAATACGGACGCGTTTTTTCGAAAACCTTTTCGAAAAAAAAAATACAACTGACTTCCAAATAAAAGCCACTACAATTAGTACTTTGTAATGGTTTTTATTTGGAAGTTGGTGTTTCCGTTGTGGTTTCCTATAAATAGTTAAAATTAAATAAATTATATCCGAATTGATAACCTCCTCCTTTTCGATGTCGGTTAAAAATGACACAAGAACTTTTTTATGTAAAATTCACTGCTCTTCGAATGAGTTACATTGGTGCTCCGTATGGTGTCGGCCGGTGCCGTAGGGTGCCGTAAAAGAATAATACGATCCCATCACTTCCCGTGGGTGTCATAAGAGGCGACTAAGGGACTCACTAGAGAATGGGCAGCAGCGTTCTCTGCAAAACTCAACACCATACACGGCGATCGCTAACCCGCCTGCCAAGCGTGGCGATTATGGCAACCCCCCCCCCCCCATCTTGGAGGAGGCCTATGTCCAGTACTTCTTGATGACATTGGTGGATTTGTGTACTAAACTGTTATTGGTGGTTTTAGCATCTGATAATGACTAATTTACATTGATTGGTTTTTGTAAAATATGCTCAGTTAAAATGCCAATATGGAATATGGGTTCGCATACCCAGCAAAAAAGTTTCAAAATTCTTTTTACCTTGACCAACACCTGCCAATTTTAATTAAAAATGTAGGTACTGGTAACACCAAAAATGAATATAAATTAAATTTGTTTACCATTCATTTATGTAGGACTTAGAAATTTTGGGGTCCGGATAAAAAATCGTTGAATTTTAAGTGAAAAAAAAACCGCAGGCCAGGGTCTTTTCAAATTCATGAATAACTTGCAAAAAGAGCGAAGCGGCCAAAAAGAAACATGTTAATTTTGTAATGGCAACTCTGGAATTTGAAACAATAGACGCAAATTAATATTAACTTGCTGTCTGTTTTAACGGTTCCTTAACAAAGTAAAGAAAGTAATTGTTTAATTATTAAACAATTACCTTTTAACACTGTGCTAATTGCGAGATTTAAATAGAATAGGACAAAAGAAAATATGGAAGAAAAATATTAAGAGACAGTAAAAAGTATTTAATGAGTCAGCTTTTCTAACTTTCCTGGCGAATCACCGTAACCAGTTGTAGTTGCAAGGATCAAAGGATAAGATTTTTTTTGCATTTTACTGGTGAACACGATATCAGTTGGTAAGACTGGTTTTCAAACTTTTGGATTTCTAACTACCCGTAACAACTATCTAAAATCGACAAATGCGACCGGAATAAACGGCTAACGTGCTTTTCAAGACACGTAGAGGTCTTGTTATGTAATTAATACATGATCACCTATCCACAAACTGACCTCGGGAACCATTGCTTAACGTAGAAGATTTTTTTGACGTGATAACGTCTTATAAATCGATGAACGCCGGCTTGCATGCACGAAAATGTCACGTTCCGGAAGCGAGAGCGCGAAACAAGCGATTGAGAGGCACGATCGGCCTAAGCGTTCGGCTTGTTTGTTAAGAATTCAATTGTTTTCCTATGACATCATCACGTAAAATTATCGTCCGTAAACAACCGACTTTACAGACAAGCAATTTTATATAAATATATATAGGGTTTGATCAATTAACCTACAAGACTGCGGCTATTATTATTTAAACACGACCACGAGCTATTAATGAAAACAACAAAATAATAATTATAATATTTAAACTACCACTTTAACATAATGTCGTCTATAATCTATAACCCAAGAGCGCGACGCAAATTATTGCTGTTCCATTTTTTAATACAAAGCGGAAAACTTGTAATGGAAAACTCACTATCTATATCATAAACGAGCTGCCTCGGGAAACTTCGTGCAAAGTAGCAAGAAATAGTTCCGTAATACTTTAGTTAAGGTACTTTGCATCTCAACGCTCTTGAATATGTTAGTTTGTGTGATATTTAGTTTACCTTGGTTTTTATGTCACATTTTAGTCAGACTCTCTAATCGAAAAATTTTATTACACTAGCGTTGCCAAGGGATATCAGTATCTATTTTCTGGATTGTGGAGCCCTCCATGTAAAATACTATTTGACAGCGTTTATTTGGTTTATTTAAAGACTTCTGAAAAAAAATATAAGAGTAAATAGAAGAGTGAAAGAACACTACCTTTCTTTACCGTCATAGTTGCATATAAGTATGTGTTATTATTTATCTTTTAATATTATTTAGTATGTATTAGTGTATATTTATTTTAGTCATATTTATGTATTTTTTTTTATTTTTTATTATTTATATTTATGTATTGTATGTTATATTAAAGTTTATTGTTTTATTTTTAAGTACTTATACCTTTTACACACGGTGTCTACATATTTTTTATACAACTCTCCTTTCGCAGGTATGCTGGAAGAGATTTCTTTTGAAATAAACATTACCTTTGTACCTATTTTTCTGTTTCCTTCTTTTTATCTTCCTATGTAATATGTGTACATAAATTGTTAAAAAAATAAATAAACAGTATAAAGTCTAAAATAACCTTAATTTCGGAAGTCGGTGTTTTTGGTTTTGTTTCTTTGTTTTTTTTTAACACCGACTTCCGAAATTAAGGTTATTTTATACTTTATAGTGTTTTATTTGGAAGTCGGTTATATTTTTTTGTAAAAAGTTTTTTATATTCACTTTTAAGTGGTGATGTATTGACGAAATCTTCGTTTACGCAGAAGTTGAAATAAGCAAAACTGCTCATAAAATAAAAACTATTGAACCAAACCCATCGAATTGAGAACCACCTCCTTTTTTGGAAGTCAGTTAAAAAGGCCGATAGGCTTACGTTAATCCAATGTCTCACCTGATGGTAAGTAATGACATCATTACTACGGTCGATGATGGAGCACGCCTGTCTATAAGTAATACTGGAGATACACGAGGCTAAAGCTATATTTACTCTTAGTTTTAAGATCTCCAGGTTTTAGCGATCAGGAAACACAGAATACAATAGAGTAAAAAATGATATAAAGGATAAACATAAAAAAGCTAAACTAACTTTCTATCAGTGAAAGTATTTCATCATCATAGTATCAGCACTTCCAGAGGCAACCTCTAATAAATGACTACTAGATGAATTAATTAATTTAGTCAATCGCATGGTTAGTGGAAGTAAAATAAATTACGATAGTTCGGAAATAAATTTGTTTTATTTAAAAAAAAAATATTTTATATGGTAGGGAACCAAATCAAAAAACTATTTCCCAAAGCTGTTACAAACATAAACTATACTTGCAACTAAGTTTAACAAAAGTTACTTTGCCCGTCGGAGACATATTTTAGGCTCGGAATGCCTTTACAGTTCTGTCTCTGAGAGTTTCTTGATTTACGATTGCACCAGGTTTTGTCCATGAACTTTCTAGTTGCAATTGAGTGCTTTAAATATCATCATTCTCTTGATTTTAATTATTTTTTTTGGGTCAAGGGAACCACACCAAAAAACTATTTCCCAAAGCTGTTACAAACATAAACTATACTTGCAACTAAGTTTAACAAAAGTTACTTTGCCCGTCGGAGACATATTTTAGGCTCGGAATGCCTTAACAGTTCTGTCTCTGAGATTTTCTTGATTTACGATTGCACCAGGTTTTGTCCATGAACTTTCTAGTTGCAATTGAGTGCTTTAAATATCATTCTCTTGCTTTTTTTGGGTCACCGCAACATGTTTTGTTTTTACTATTGATAGGCACACGTTTGACCACTATCTCACCTGATTGTAAGCGATGATGCGATCGAAAATGGAGCACGCTTGCCAAGAAGTAACCTATTCACTCTTGACTTGAAAGACTCCTAGATTGTTACTATCAGGAAACACAGGATCTGGCAGGAAATTCCACTCCATAGCTGTAAGCACCAGTGAATGTGTTCCCAAATGTTTTTTCACCATACTTGTCCGTTAGGCGTATCAGATGTCACTCTTTTTCTAGCCACATCATCTGTCCAATGCCGGATACACAAGGATACACAAGCTTGGTAAACGCCGCAAACTCCGAACCTCCACAAAGGTTTGGCTAAGTTTAGGGTTTCGAACGTCGCCATCCACACGCTAACGTGAGGTCTAGTAATCTTCTGGACAGGCAAGCATGACGGATATTAAGCTAGTGTCGGTTATAATTGTGACGGTTTGTTCAGGTGTTTGGCTCCGGTTTGTCAGACAGAATATATGGCTAGAAGCCTCTTTATAGCAGCTTTGCCCGCGTGAATGCCGTTGATTACTCCCGGAATAAAAATTCAAGCAGCTTATGTGCTATTCCAGACTATAATCTATCTCTGTGCCAAACTTCTACTAGATCCGTTCAGCCGTTCTAGCGTAATTGAGTAACCAACATCATTTGTCCAAACTTTTGCCTTTATAGTAATGTGTACTAGCTGCAGCCCGCGGCCCCGCCTGAGTGATTGTCGAATAAAATCCCATGGGAACATAATCCTGGGATAAAAAGTATCCTATGTTGTTATTCCAGACTATAATCTACCTCTGTGCCAAATTTCATACAGATATGTTGAGCCGTTACGGCGTGATCGAATAACAAACATTCATCCATACATACATGAAAACTTTTGCATTTATAAAATAGTAGAGTAAAAAGTAAGTTAAGATGGTAAATGACCCATCCACAGAGCGACCTCGGCAAACGTTGCTTAACCATGAAAATCGACCCGTGTGGCTTTCATTATTTAGCCTTGAGCCACTCTCTATCGATAAAATCATTAGTAAATGAGATATTTATTAAACTGACTACAAAAACAAAAGAGCGACGGAATAATAAACAGCAGACGAATGAGCCTACAGTCTCTGTGTTACGGAGTCATTTCCTGAGTGACACGATACTAATTAAAACGGGATGTTCAACGAATGATGTGTGGATGTTTGGACGTTCGTGAAATGGGAGTTTAGTAAGGCTACATATTATTTATTCAGCTGGATAGGAGATAGAAGAAAAAGTGATGAAGAGCATTATCATACGTCCTTCGTAAAGGGATTTAAACATTTTTGTATGGGACATAGCCACCAGCCGCCATTTTGATTTTATTACAAAGTCGCGGCGCACAATGAAATATGTAGAGGTAGAAAACACTTAAACAAATCAAAAATTTCCCCAACATGGTGCCCTAAAGTGACACGTTGCCGAGATATTTGGAGATTAATTCGAAATGTGAGAAAAATAAAATCAAACACGTGATTATAATAAGCACGTGTTTGATTTTCTTTCTAATAAGTTCTCGGCTTGATTTGACCTGTTTGTTGTAGTTGTATACTGTCTCAAGTCTGTTGTATCCACTTGACATAATTACTTAGTCGGCGCTTATGATACCCACGGGAAAACGGGTTGCCCTACTAGCTGTTAGTGGGAACAGTCTAGACCGATGTCATGACGCTCCCGTTCTTGGTTTTTTTTTCTGTTAGGTTAGTTACTAACATTGATTTCAATTTTTGACGTAAAACGTCTTTCATTTCAGACAGTAGGAATCACATCATCACATTTAACGAAATATTTAAATTTAATTTAAATTCAAAATATCATTAATAAAATAATTTCAATAGATATCAGGATTAGATTGAATCACATTAAAATAATATGTCAACATTAGTGCGTACGTGAACCATGCAACAGTGGTTCACGTACTGACAGTCAAAACGTTCAGCTAAAGCGCTCAGGATACTGTTGCGGCTTGCTCCGCACCCTACGCACCAGGGATGTGCACCATATGATATAGCAAGACCGCTAATAATTTTAGAAGTATATCACCTACCGACATTATTTTACTAACATCATCTACGGCCAGTCTCAATAACGACTCTTTCTTTGACTAACTGTCAAATAAGCTACCATCATTATTTTGGACTCTACGATAATATGATTATAATCGCTGATGATATAATATTACTTTTTCTAGAATATACGAGAGGCTCTGGATCATCTTGTTACTTTTTTACAACCGCTATAGCTTAAAGAATGTCACTTTGTCTAGAATTTACGAGAGGCTCTTGATCATCTTGTCACTTTTTGACAACCGCTATCGCTTACAGAATTTAACTTTGCCTAGAATATACGAGAGGCTCTAGATCATTTTTTCACTTTTTGACAATCGCTATCCCTTACTGAATGTCACTTTGTCTAGAATATACGAAAGGCTCCAGATCATCTTGTCACTTTTTAACATCCATTATAGCTTAAAGCATGTCACTTTTTCTAGAATATACGAGAAGCTTTAGATCATCTTGTCACTTTTTGACAGTTGTAATCCCTTACAAAATGTCACATTGTCTAGAATATACAAGAGGCTCTAGATCATTTTGTTACTTTTTGACTAGCGCTATCCCTTACAGAATGTCACTTTGTCTATATTATGCGAGAGGCTCTAAATCATCTTGTCACTTTATGAGAATTTCAGACGGAGTGTCACTTTCTTTTGATCTATATAATATTCGATGACGTGTAAGTGCAAGAAAACAAGGCTAATTACTAAGTCTTTTGTTTTTGAGGGAAATTAATTATTTATAACTTTAAAGTCATGACTTCAAAACTCATAACTTTAAAGTGATAAATAATTAATTTCTCCAACTGATATATTCACAGCCATTTATTAAAAATACGAACGAACCATTCAAACAGCAACTGCGCCAATCGAGTCATTTTGTAAGCTAACTATTAGCGTGGAATATAAATAGAGATGTGAATAGATATTAAAATTCGTAAAATTTATTATAAGTCAATATTTCAATTAAATCAACCACTTTTATACGTAATGTTTGTTAATTTCATACCACAATTAAATGTAGCGGTTGATGAAAAGTGTAAATTATGAATCAATCGAAAACTTAATGTTATTTAGACGAAACCAATGACATGTTATCATAGGAACAAAACCAACACGCTGTTAATGCAATACTTGGATCCCCAATTGCGTCCACTAGAAAAGCGCCGAGACAATGAAGTTCAGCAATTCTGTCTTGGATTTCTGCCGCGACATTAACGTAAGGATCGGTCTCCAATTTTGCTACAAGTATTTATTTATACGGTAGCATTTTGTTTGGTATTTAGGAACACAAATCTTCAATCACAGCTTTTGTATATAAAATACAAGTGGACGTCACGCGGTTTCACCCGCGTAGTTCCCGTTCCCGTCGGAGTACGGGGATAATATATAGCCTATATTACTCCCTGATAATGTAGCTATGCAATGCTAAAAGAATTTTTCAAATCGGTCCAGTAGTTTCGGAGCCTATTCAATTCAAACAAACAAACAAACAAATCTTTCCTCTTTATAATATTAGTGTAAATAATTATATAGAACCACGATTAACTCATTAGATAAAAGTCGTCTAACAATGTTATTGAAAAATCAACTCTAAATTAAAAACCCTAAAGTCTTTAACATGACACAACCATCCAAAAGCTTATCACCTATGTATGATGATTGATCGCGCCTAATGGTGCGAAAGGGATTGACGATTAATCAATGTGTGTTACGCAGAATGGAATCACTCAGGCGGAGGTGGCAGGGAATGACCCACAATGGGCTACAATGGGCTACTATGGCCGTAATGGTCAGTTTAAGGCTATTTATAGGATAATTGTGTATGTTATTGTGGTGAACCATGAGGAAGCTGGCACTTGTCTATTTGTGATTTAAGGAAAATATATTTTCTCGTGTTTTAGTATAGGTTTAAAGATATTTATTCCCAAAAAAGACACAAAGTCACTTACATGAGAACAATGCTTATGCTAAAGATATTGAGTTCGTCAATAAGATAAATATTGAGTGTTTCACTCATCCAAAGCATTCCCTTATGTGTAATGAATTGCTGATTCAAGGCAATTCGTTATTATTTATTAATTAAATATTGGGCTAATTGCTTCTTAAATGCATTGAATGAGTGTACATTTTTTATGCATGCCGGTATATTGTTATATAACTGTGCTCCTTCAAATGTTAAATTTTTCTTGCCGAACTTAGTTCTCATCTTTGGTAAGATAAGTAAGCTTGCTCGACGAGTGCTACGTTGGGTTACTTGTTTTACTTTAGTAAACGATATATTTGTCTGTATACTTTTGTTAAGAGCTTTCCGGATAAAAATACAAGTGTTGTAAATATATAACTGCCTAATGTTCATTATTTTTGTTTCTTTATATATTGTGCTTCTTGACGTTAAATATGAGTAATTAAAAATCATTTTTATTAATTTGTTTTGAGCAACTTGGAGATTATCTAGCTTCGTTTTCGCCGCGCTGCCCCATACTTCGACCAGATACAGCAGGTGTGGTTTAACTAGGGCGTTATAGATGGTGTGACGCAAGCTATGTGGAATGCATCGAACTATGTTTCTAAGAGATCCAAGTAGTGACAAGAGCTTTGTTTTAATGTGTTCTAGTTGAGCACTCCACGATAGTGAACTATCTAATCGTAAGCCAAGATATTTTTCACAAGTTTTCTGCTGTAAAGGAACATTGTCAATTTTTAAGGATTCGTGTGGAGGGATTATTTTATTTTTAGCTTTGAATAAAATATAGCACGTTTTGGAGATATTTATCGTTAAAAGATTATACTGAAACCACGAATATAGAGTGCTTAAGTCTTCTTGAGCTTGGGAAATTAAATCATGAATGGACGATCCGAAATAAAACAAACAAGTATCATCCGCATATAGAGTAAGATGGCCATTTAGTTTAAGTTCTTGTATGTTATTTATATATATTAAAAAGAGCAGGGGACCTAGAATGGATCCCTGAGGTACTCCACAAGTTATAGGTATGGCATCGCTTTGAAAATTATTATCTATTTTAACTAATTGATATCTGTTTTTTAGATAGGATTTGAACATGTTTAGGGCACTGCCAGTGATTTTGATTGTTTCCAGCTTTTTAAGTAGCAATTCATGACTAACAGTATCGAACGCTTTTTTGAGATCGATAAAAATGCCCAGAACTATATTTTTACAATCTACATTTTGCTTAATTTTAGAAACAAGGTCGACTGTAGCCGAAAGTGTGCTACTTTTTGGCCTAAACCCGTATTGTCGATCTGAAATAAAGTTGAAAGAATTTAAATGTTTATATAATCGGTTGTGTAAAATTTTTTCTAATACTTTTGACAATACAGGTAACACTGAGATTGGCCTGTAGTTGCCTGGGTCCGTCTTCGATCCAGCTTTGTGAATGGGAGTTACCTTCGCCATTTTCAAGGTATCGGGAAAACTACCATCGCTCAGCAGTTTGTTGAAGCATTTGCTCAAGTTGTTTGCCACTACATTATTTATGCATTTTATTGCTTTAGTACTTATACCATCTAATCCTGTACTGCAGTTAGGGTCAAGTTTTGTTATAATATTTGTAATTTCAGTGGCAGAACACGGATCAAGGTTGGAAAGCACTGGAGTATTTTCGGGGGGAGTTTTTGGTAAGGCGCGTGACTGATCACCATGAAAAGATCTAGGTATCTTATTAGCTAAAAGGGGGCTATTGTTGCAAAGTACTCGTTAAAAATTTGGCAAATTTCTTTTGGGTCTTTGGTATCCTTTGAATCGATCAATAGCTTTGAAGGAGCACAATTTAATTTTATTTTGTTGGTTGCTAAAATATTAACTAAATTCCACATTTTTTTAGGTTTGTCCATACAATCACTGAATTTTTTGTGGTAATAAGTGTTTTTTGTATCTTGCATGTTTTTAGCCACACGTTTCCTTTTTGTAACAAAGTCGGCTTCCAGTTTGGTGTTATTTGGGTTCTTCTTAAGTGCTGCCCACAAGGCATTTCTTTGGTTGATTTCCTCAATAATGTATTTATTTATCCAGTCGTTTTGGGGTAGGTTTAAAATTTTGGTTTTTCTTGTTTTGCTTTCGGCTATTGCTGATTTTATTTTGTTTTCCATTAGTGTGTAGCTATCAATTAGTTCTTCGTGATTCATTCTCTCTAGAATATTATGTAGTTTCGTATAATCAGTCGCTTCGTATTGTGTTTTTATTTTTCGAGGAGGTCTAGTTTTTTTGAGTTCGACATATATCTGTTTATGGTCAGACATGGAAGAGTCCACTATTGCCATGTGAAAGTGATCGTCTTTCAGGTTAGAGCTAACATGATCCAGAATAGACTTTCTAGTTTTCGATTCTCTAGTACAATATTTTTTGTTGATTTTATTTAGTACTTTATGTCCAGTTCCTTTCAGAAGTTCATAATATTGCTTGGTTTTTTTGTCTTTATTTAATAAATCAATGTTGAAATCTCCGAACACTATTGCCCTCCTTTTTTGTTGAAGCTGGGACTCGTATACTTCAAGAAAGTCCACGTAGTTAGTATCGCCAGGGTTGTAAACAACGCCTACTTCAAGTGCATATCTCTCTAGGTGTATCCATAAATAATTGTTTCCACCTATGTATTTGGACTCTGTTAGGTTATGGTTAAGGTCATTATGGACATATGCTGAAACTCCGCCTCCTCTTGAATCAGTTCTGTAGTTGTAGTAGTGCGAGTAATTGTTTATTTGTAGTTCCAAGGCTTGTGTTTCAGTTCTAATCCAAGTTTCAGTCAGTAAAATAACATGAATAGTATAATTTAGTGATTGCAGTATGCACTTCAGTTCATCAAATTTTCCTCTTTTTCTTATGCTTCGAGCATTTAGGTAGAAAAATCTGAGCCGTGATTTATTGGTCGTTATATTTTGGTAGTTGTTGGTTACTTGGTAGGTATTTGTGGTAGTCTCCGGAGTGGTTTCGTTTATTATTTTTAGTTTTTTGCAGGGTTTCTTATTATTGTAGGTGTACCGTTAATATATTTAATGGTAAGTTCATTCTCTCCATCGTTCTCACGTCGTTTTAATTCTTCTTTTAGATTTTGAAAATATTTCTGTTGAGCTGGGGTTTGGTCTGAAAATATTTTGATATGTTCTGGCAATTTCCCTTTGTTGCGTAGGAGATGCTTAGCGGTCGCTGAGGTCTCGTAACATACTTTAACTCTGCGGCTTTTTCCTGGTGAGTATTTACCAATTCTAAATATTTTAATCGGTTTTGGGAGGTCTTGGCTCACCGATAAGGTAATTTCCAAAATATCAGACTCCTCTCGGGATATTCTCTCTTCCGCACTGGCGGTGGATTGTTCTGGCAGGCCGACAAAAATAACATTCTTCTCTCTGTTATTTCGATCAGCTATCTCTTTAATAATATTCTCGTTTAGACAGAGTTGGCTTTGAAAGTGAGACGTCGAAGATGAGGTGGATTTAAACGTGTTAAGTTCTGACTCAAAGGATTTTATTTTGTGTTCGCCCAGTGTTAACTGTTTTTCCAATTGCGATACAGTTTTTTTTAATTCCTTATGTTCGGTAATCATGCCAGAAGTCGATGATTTAATATCACCTATCTGCTTTGTATTTTCGCGGATCATACCTGCTGTTTGTTCGTTACATGATTTCAAGTCGGTGATCTCAGCTTTAACTTCAGCTATACTTTCCTGCATTTTAATCATAATTTGCTCATTGGATCCTACGTATTTTTCTAGTAATGAACCAATACGAGATAATTCAGACCGCATTTCTTTAATTTCGGAGACGCAATCGCATTCAAATTTTCTTTTTCGAAAGGTCACTTGTTGGTCTACAGTTAACGAGCTCAGCTTTGATAAATCAGGTTGCGACCCACCGCCTGTGCCGGTAGCACCGCCCGTAGCATGGCGCGGTGGCGATCTTTGTACACTCATAATAACGTAGTCAGTATTCAACGCAAATATCTTCAACTATAAGGGCACGTGTACTTAACAACGACGTACCAAGTTAAAAAATAGCAACTGTACTACTCACGCGGGGGCGAGGCACGCTTGCGCGGGCGCACCTTATCGTGGCCTGTTGTTCTTGCGGCGCCTGACACAGAGACGTAGTGGCACAAATGGAGATTTATCGTTTACGTAGTTTAAGTTCTATGTTTACGTGCGTATTACTTATATTTGAAGAGCACTTATTAAAATATTTGGAGTAAAAATTAATACACGACTGCTCTAGACGAGTGACGAACGTCGGTTTTTGTTGTCGTATCTGTTATTATTTCGTGACAATGATTGAACTTTAACTGAACCTTATTGATAGGTATCAATTATTCGACCTAACTAGACTTTTTTCGAACTATGTTAGAGTCGTCTTCCAGTTTAAACGAATGCAGCAGAATACAGATATTTTACAGGGAGCGAGTGCCTGTCTGAAAAGCCAGAAACTAGTAACTGAGTTACACGATACCCCATGGCAATACGTTAGTATAAGTAATATAATAGATTTTAAATTGTCAGGATTTTGTGTATAAGTAACGATTACTTATTTATTTAATACTTTACGCACACAGATGTACAGAGGCGGACTTAATGCCTTAATGCCTTGCATTTTCTACTAGTCAACCTTTGGGTGATGCAAAAAATAATGGTAGTAGGTGAAATTTGTGAAAAAAAAAAACAGAATCGCGATTAATATTCAAAGCAATACAAAGATAAATAAATATATATAAACTATACATACAACAAAATACTATAATATTATTTTGTTGTATGTACCCAATTTAATCGACTAACACACAATTAATTATACTTGAACAATTGATGCAAGCAAATAATGAATAAAAACTAGCGCTGTGACGATACTACTGTCAACTACTAATGAATGTGCTCTCGAACCTTGATTTTGAAGGTTAATCGGCTGGTTGCGATTGTCAAATATCTATAAATAATACCCGGGAACTACGATTAAACTTACTTTACGATGGAACAGACGAGTCTTGATATGTAATTTTTGGATCGACCGCGGCAAGCATAGCTTAACTTTGAAGATTGGCCAATTTTTTAAATATGACATCATCAAATGACTCCCTCCGCTCTGAGCGGAGTGAAAGGCAGTGTCAGACTCTTACTGACTAAAACCCACCCGTGTGCTCCAAATGCACTTTGCGTTCCAGAGCCGCAGCGAATCTTTTGAACAAATTCCGCAAGCCTGACAGAAACCATGAGTTTACAGATATGCACAAATATGTACCAACAATTTTTTCTATGCATAGCAGTGCGGGCTGCGGCATCAGCATCGGGCGTCGGCGGCGACTGAGGGGCGCACACGCGGTGCGGACTGTTGTTTTTTTTTTACTTTTTTTTAAAATGAAGGAGTAAAATGTTTTTATCTCAACGATTTGGAGGTGATTTGGTGATTTTTTTTGTGATTATGTGATACCGATACATAAATTCTGGCTTAACCAAATTGCGTATCATATCGTGTAGATTCTACCTATTTTTTCAGATGTAATTTCTCAGTAAATGCGGACAAAAAGTTGCTTCACCTACACGCTGTTTTTAAGTATTTCTCGAGAGAGAAGCCTTAAAATCAAAACGAGGAGACTGCGTTTTCTTTAAGTTTGTATTCATGTAATACACCAAATTTTTATTTAATCCACGTATTTTATTTATTCGCTCCTGAAACTAAGCAGTCGACATAGCATCTTTAACAATTTAACCAGCCGTGTGCCAACTAAGACATTGATAGTATCTACAAAGTTTTCCTTCTAATTTCCTTCACAACAGCCTGGCAACGTAACTTAAAATCCATCAAGTAATCAATACGTCAATCCAAGTTTAGTTCCAAACTGTAGGTAATCAAATATGTATGGGAGTGCACTTTGTAATGACAGGTTATGTGGAGGGTAAGCTAGACGCGTACCGTTGGCAGCAATAGTCACTTCACTTACGTATGCAATTTTGGAAATACTATAGAAGTTTCCTTTTAGAAAGAGCTCACCATTGTCTGCCTAGCCTTTTTCCAACTACATTGGAGTCGGCTTCCAGTCAACCCGAATTCATCTGAATATCTGTATTTTATGTGGAGCGGCTGCCTACCAGACCTCCACAACCCATTACCTGGGTAACACAGCACTTCTTGGCAAGACTCGGGTCAGATTTTCTGGGTTCTAACTATCCGTGACGACTGCTAAAGATCTACAAATTACAGCCGGGACCAATAGCTTAACGTGCTTTCCGAGGCACGGAGGAAACTCGATACGTTAAGTTGGTCACCCATCCACAGACCAAACTCAGCAAGAGGTGCTTAACCTTCAAGATCGACCCGTGCGGCTATTATTAATTAGCTACAAGCTCCTCTCCGTTTAGAAAGAGCTCATGGTCAAATATATATACGGGTCGATCTTCAAGATTAAGCTACTCTTGCCAAGTTCGGTCTGTGGTTGTGTGACCATCTGTTACGTACGGAGATTCCTCCGTGCCTCTGAAAGCACTCGTTAAGCCTTTGATCTTGATTGCCATTGATTCAGACACCAGTCTAGCTAAGGGGTGCCGTGTTAACCAGATATTGGGTTGTCGACGTCAAATACCACTGTAAAATACTGGTATTCCGGAACTGGACTGGAAGGCGGTTAAAATATATTTAGTTGGGAACAAGGCCAGGCAGCTTGAGGTGTTTTTATTTAGCTACTAATGGCACCCATTGTTTAATGCCTGTAAGTTTAGTTAGTGATGGTATATACTTGTATTCGCTGCATACGGTTTGATTTGAAGTCGACTCGAACAGAATTGGGACATTGCTTAGCAGATTGATGGACCAAATTTTTCATGAACAGTAAATGGTTTTGAGCTGCCAGTCCTGTTATTGGCCAGTACTATTGCTACTACTGGCAGTACAAACAACGCCGCATGTGAAAAATTTTCGCAACTCCGGCAGTTCCGCAATCCTGAGATTTGGGAACTGCCTGGGTTGCGAAAATTGGTTCGAATGAGTCACCACGGCCCTGGAACTTAAAGAGCATTTGTGGAACATGGTTTAGTTCTAGTGAGTAAAGCCCGGTTTCCACGGCGTGCGGAGCGGACCCATTAATGACTTCTTTTACCTCGCAAGAGAAAACTGCTAACATGTGTTTCCATTAACAAAGAGTCGAACGGAATGACTCAGAAGGCAAAATGATTACCCTATCTTGGTGGTTATACAAACCTATTTCATGACGATAACGAAGTTCGCTCCGCTTAGCCATTTCCGGCTCATTTCTCTTTCGCGGTGGAAACCGGCCTTAAGAGTCTGAAACTCCCTTCCGCTCTGGGCGGAGTCATTTGATGACTACCTATCCTTAATAAAAAGTAATCATTTATCTTTTGAGTGCATGAATCTAAAAATCGTTTAAGTTATTCTATACAACGTGTAACAGAATAACCGCAATACCTCTTAAGGGGTCATTGTACTCATCATTATTCATGAACAACTTTTACTATCCCGGAATCGCGAAAAAAATCTGCTGTTCAGTACATTTTGTCGAGTTATGCGCACAGAAATGTATGGGGGAGTCGATTTTTTTTTCGCGATTTCAGTGTTGTTCCCATAGTGAAAGTTGTTTATAATAATGAGTTCAATGACCCCTTAAGAGGTATTGCGTTTATTCTGTAACAGGTTGTATAATTATAATTATCAGAAAACAAAATGTTCAAAATACTATTGTGTCTATTGTTTCAGCGAACCATGAACGTACCTTATCTTATGAAAAGGTAAATAGCGAGAAAAAATCTTTAACTATATTGAAGACCTTTTGTTGCCATCGGTACAAGACTACAGCTAACACGAAAATAGAAACACGGTATGTGATTAAAACACAATGAACTTAAAAATCTGGCTAGCAAAGTGGTTTTTAGAATGACAAAATCTATATCCAATTAACTGTTCATAATATATAAAGTTGTTGATAATGTAAATCCTGTATTTTGTATGGTACCTACTATAATGTAATTTAATTATTGCTTAACTTTTTTTTGTGGGAAAAGGAACTTAAACCAATCTCGTTTAAACCACTTGTACGATCTGATGATCTTCAGCCAGGGTCCGCAGATTCCCTAGGCTTCGGGTAGAACTAGGAAACCAAACAGAAATAAAACACAGCAATCCTATCCCAGTGGTAAGTCCATAAGCCCCATCTTACATACTTTTTAGAGTTGCGTACCCAAACGGTTACCAACTGAAACCTATTATTTAGCCTACGCTGTCCGTTCGTCCATCTGTCTGTCAGCGGGCTGTATCTCAAGAACCGTAATAGGTAGACAGTTGTTTTTTTTTCACAGAGTGTGTATTTCTACTACCGCTATCTACACTAATATTATAAAGAGGAAAGATTTGTTTGAATTGAATAGGCTCCGAAACTCCTGGACCGATTTCAAAAATTTTTTCACCATTAGAATCCTACAATCCTACATCATACATGAACATAGGCTATAGAGTATTTACAAAAAAGTTAGGGATCCGTATGAAAACTTGGATAATGTAACCCAAGGTGTGGAAAAAAGACCAAAAAAATCCTTATATCGCGTACGCTGCAGAAACTATTGACAATAGAGCAAAGTAATGTACTACAGTTTTATAGAGAACAACAATACCCAAAAAAAGTCCGCGAGAGTATATGTCTAACTGTAATGGTTAAATCATAATAACCGCTTTTTGTTCAAATTATTCGATCAAAACCCGGTTGGAATGGAATAGTGGTGATTTTGGTATCATGATATTAATCCTTATCCATTTAAATGATTTGGTAATTTAGGTTGGTTATGTATACGTACATTTAACTTTAAATTATGCAAATCGGAACTTTCGTTTAAAAGTTACGACGGGTATAAAAATACTGTACCTACTAAACCCGCGCAAACGAAGTCGCGGGCGAAGTGCTAGTAACTAATAATAAAAAAATGATTTTTGATAATGACCACTCGTAGTTCACCTCTAGACGGGTGGTTACTACTTAACCGGGCTAGCGTATAAAAAAAAAAAAAAAAAAAAAAAAAAAAAAAAAAAAAAATGACAATAAACATGTTTCTTGCGGTTTATGATACGGAAACCTTCGTGTGAAAGTCCAAATTTTCCTGATAATGATGTAATTAAGTACTGTAACTCCGCGGTGTCTAAGTAAAGTACGCCTGCGGCATTCTAAACCAAACCAGAATAGTTCGTACCAAGTAGTATGTACACCACTAGTTCAGCCGGTGAGAAAAACGAATAGTCCAGCAATTCAAAGCCCAAAACTCATTCACTATCACTCATAAGAAATGGCTATAACACCGCCAATTTACCACGTAAATTCAACGTAACAGTAACGTCAACCAGCTTAACAACACGTGTACGTGAACAATCCATCAAAATCTTTGGGTAATAGACTAACACATTGGTACCACGGCGCCTGGACAGTAATTGGAACCTCTCAGGCACTGCCCTAATTGGTCCAAATTGGCAACGCTTGCCTACCAATAGGCTCGACCAAACACTGCTTGAGTGGTATACGGATTTGACGACACGGTTGGCGCAGTGGTGGAGCGATCGACTGCTGCGCTGCGTGTCGCGGGTTCGATTCCCGCACGGAACAAATATTTGTATGGCCTACAGATAGTTGTTCCGGGTCTGGCTGTTTGTGTATGTGAAATTGTATGTTTGTAAACGCACCCACGATACAGGAGAAATTCCTAGTGTGGGGCAACGTTTTTTTAAAAAAGAAAAAAAAAAAGAAAAAGGATTTAGTTCTAGACCCTCATGCTACTCTATAGTAGCATGAGGGTCTAGGACTCTAAAAACATATATGTCATAACAACATTAGACAACGTCACGCCTATCATTCCAGAAAGATAAGTCAGGTGTACAGACTTCTCAAATTGTTTTCTCCGTTAAGTGAGAAAACATAACACTTTTTACAAGACTGCCTAAAAAAAGGAGTGTTATGTTTTCAGGGTTCATGTATGTATGTATGTATTTATGTTTGTGAGTTTCTTTATTCCATCGTAACTCCTAAACGCCTAAACCGTTCGTTTTATGTATGTGGTATCGTTAGAAGCGTTGCGTTATCCCGGGTAACATAGGCTAACTAAAAAAATATAATGGAGCCATGGATCATAAAAAATACGGAAATATTTTTTTTATTTTCATAAAATTTTGCTGACCTATACTATCATCATCTAGAGCTTGCTTAGTACATAAAAAATATATAACAGTAGTATTCAATATGCACTCGTTCGCTAATAATGAAAATTTAAAAAATAATTTTAGGACAGCCAAGAAATTTTAGTATCATTGTGATACCAATCAAAAATCGATTTAGTTTCGCATTACTTATTCAATCAAAATATCGTTTTATCACTAAAAGGTATAAAATAAAAAACAAATAATTAAAAAACACGCCTGCCATGTCCAAAAATGAACTAAAAAATTAAAAGAAAGAAGACCATTACAGAAATGTTACAGAGTACCTACTGTCCCCCGACTGCAATAAAAAAGTGGTTTTTCAGTTTTAAATTTTTGGGCCAATGCTTGTTTTTAATTTTTAAGTTCATTTTTGGACATGGCAGGCGTGTTTTTTAATTTTTTATTATTTGTTTTTTTTTTTTACCACGACACAATGAACTCAACTGCGTACTACTACTGCGCAGATATTAGTATAGTATTCTATTCAGCTGTTGTCTGTTCAATGACCATACATAGCTTCAGAAAGAATTGCCTTAGTGTCCTGATTTGATAGAACGACACACTGAGGGTATAAACGATTCGAGCTTAGGTACCTTTGTGTATAGAAAGAGTCTCAAAGCAGGCTTAGTTATTCTAACTAAACCTAAATTCAAATTGATTCCAAATAGTTATCATAACATTTATATATTATTATTATTTACTACCTACAGTACTGTATCTCCTTTTTCTCTTTAGAATCCATCCAAAGGTTGTCTTGAAAAGATCGCTTTTAGCGATAAGGCCGCCCATTGTGTCACCCTATGTAATGTTTCTCATCTATCTTTTCTGTAACTTATATGGTGTACATAATAAAGAGTATTCTATTCCATTCTATATTATTATGCAACTCCAAACCGTCTTACACATCATTGATAGGTACTTACTGTTTTTAGTGTAAAATTCAAACCTATTGAAAATGTCAGTGGCTATTATTTATCTGTGTTAACATAAAATAATTGTTGCATGTATCGTATTTACTAGTTTCTTGTAAAATCCTAAAAATCTCTTGTGCTGTTTAATCTTTTATTTCGTCAAAACCTACTTCAATTAATGACAATTAGACGTAAACAAAATCGCCAATCTAGCAGCTTTCCTTCAAAATATTCCGACAAACTTTAATCTAAGCAATTCTATTTTAAGCCAGTTACAAATTAAAGGTTGATTCTTAGGGTCGGCACGGCAAAACGTTAACAAAGGGACGCACTGTTAAGAGGGTCAAAGAACTGTGTCAGTTTGGTTAAAGGTAGGCACACGTAATTTAAATTATAGGGGATTATGAGAAGGGTTTCTCTTGTAATTTAAGGAAGACATTAATCACAGTTTTTGTACTAATTGATGGATCATATTACGTGGGACTAAAGATAGGTTTTTTTTTACTATAGATAGGCATAAGTTTGACCACTATCTCACCTGATGGTAAGCGATGATGCGGTCTAACATGGAGCACGTTTGCCTAGAAGCAACCTATTTACTCTTGTCTTAAAGACTCCCAGGTTGTAGCTATCCGGAAACACAGACTCTGGCAGACTCTACTGTCGTGGTGTGTCGAAGTGTGGAATACACCAATCAAACGAATATATTTAAGCCTACGTCACATCACAACGAGTTTTGTTACCAATCAACTGTGGTAGAAGGCGCCACGACATGACATAACACAGCATGTGGCACGAGCTTTAAACATTGATAACTATTTTCTCAGTTGTAAGAGCTGGCCAATTGTGGTTGGTTTTGCAGGAGACTACGGTTAGCTGAACTAATTGATTGCAACTAATCAACTCATCTAATCGTAGTCCACTGCTGGACTCCGCTTACAGTCAGTCCCAACTTCAAATTTCAAGGTTGTTGATCTATCCAGCTGAGGAGCGTCACACGCTCCACGAGGCGTTTTAAAAATACATTGAATCGTATTGGATTTAGGTACATAAAAGTCAGCTACAATTCGGCTCAAACCATTAATTTATTTAAGCAACTTCGCTAATATTTGCTAAAGCAATGACAAAACCTGTCATAACTGTCACTTTTATTAACACAAAACAATGTTGTAATAGGCACTTCACTTTCAATCACAAATACACAGTCCGACTATATCAACGTCAAATAAAAACCAATTGTTTTCTACAAAACAAGGCATTTCTACACCAATTGTCCGTGATTGCGTGTTCAAAAACTATAAAATAAATATATTTGTAACACAAAAGAGCAATAAGCTATATTTTTCCTTGTAAAGCAGTGCTATAAATATGTATTTTCGTAACAAGTGCTTTGGTTTTCATAAGCGGTAGATTGATACATATCTTTGGCTAATCAGTCAAGCGTTTGACCCGAATTGTACCAGAAACTAATATTAGTACGATTTAATTAACATTTGTATGAACCTCAGCGATAGGATCTCTTAATAAGGAACACGCTACCACCTGTATTTGTCGTTCTTTTTTAACCAGCAACGCATAAAATGCCTCCTTTTTAACATACAAATTAGGTTCATAACATTTTAATAATTTTAGTCAACAAAGGGCAGTTTTAACAGTCCCGTTGGTCTCGACTGGACTGGGGAAGACTTGTCCTTACTTAATTCATTTCTTCCATATGACTGAGAAAAAAAATTACTGGTTTTAAATTAAGAAGTATAGCGTGTTATTTCCGCAAGTGAACCAAGACCTACCGACATAGCTCAAAGGTTCGGCAAAGTGAAGTGGCAGTGGGCAGGGCACATTGCTCGCAGAACAAATGGTCAATTGGACCGAAACATTCTGGAGCGGTGACCGCGTACCAGAAGGCGCAACGTTGGAAGACCTCCCATAAGGTGGACCGATGACCTAGTGAGTGTCGCGGGTAGCTGATGGATGCGAGACGTACAGGGCCGTTTGTTGTGGCGACACTTGGGGGAGGCCTATGTCCAGCAGTGGACGTCTTTCGGCTGATATGATGAGCGTGTTTTACTGACATTAATCGAAGCTTTGTTTTCCGTTTTTTGTGTTGTATTTACATTGCCTGGAGTGGAGCATCCGTTGTTTTCAAAGGTTCAATAATAATAAATCTCTTTATTTTTAGGCTACTTTGGCCCATAGATTCGACCTTACAAAACAAAATATAACTATATAATAATACAGATTGTGTTAATATATAGAAACTTAAGACTATGTTAGTAAAAAATATACTACACTTAGCACTAAGTCAATGTGCATTCTGGTGGTACTTGTCCGCGGAAGCGACGAAACGCCACGTCCTGCGACCAAAAGTCCTCTTGTCAATGTATTGTCTGACGTGAAAATAGAACTAGTAACACAATTAGGCCTACGCCTACGATACTAGTTTCCGTCACAAAACTATGCAGTTTTTGTTTGTTTATGAACGATTCTATTTGTCTCTGTCATCAAAGCGATTGTGCCACAGAAAATACGGTTTTGAAACAGTTCTGTGTTTGTTATGTTTGGTTTTGAAAAACATTTTTATTTCAGTTTGTTTTCAGCAGTTATCTCCAATCTCGCCAGAGATAAACCGGGTACCTGTTGCCACCCAATACCTAGCATAAAAAACTTACATTTTGCCTCTTATATTGCTATTCTTACTTACCTACTTAGTAGCCATATCGCAATTTTGCTCATGAATAATTAACTAGTAAATAACAGAACTCAACTAGTTTCCCGAAGAAAAATTATTACTTTATCACAAGTATAATTGTAACTGCTCTGTTGGACTCGTGGGCGACTACCGAGTATGGAGTCCTGCGGGTCTAAAAAGGCCACTTTAGCAGAATCATATTAGAATCACAATATTAACCACACAACTATCTGCCAAATTTCTATTTCATCTTTATCGCTAACGCATTAGATTCAAAGTTGATTGGGAAAACAGTGACAGTGACGGGTAGCGCGATGTGCAGGGGCGTAGCTACCGCCGTATTTGCCGTATCAATTATACGGGGCCCCCGGACCATAGGGGCCCCGATGTATGGCAACGCAACAAGAATAAAATACTGTCTGCAACCTCAAATCATTCTTACTATCATCAATTAATAAGACGCCTATAATGGATGAGTAATGATGATATGAGCGAAAGTTTTGTGCGAGTAGTGCCAATTTGGAAAAAAAGAAACAACGCTGCAAACTGCCTTTTTGGGCATTTTCGCACTCGGGTAAAAAGGGGCCCCCCAAGAAACGTTTGGTGCAGGGCCCCTTAAGGTATAACTACGCCACTTGTGATGTGCTTTCTGATTCTGCTAAAGTGGCCTTTAAAGAGGTCGGGCAAAAAGTGTTATTGGAGTTTTCCAATAGAAATTTCTCTGTGACAACCCGGATTTTAGGAGTTGGTGGTGTGACCCCCGTGCCTCGGAAAGTATGTTAAGCCGTTGGTCCTGCACCAGATCTCTCTCCGGTCGTGTCGGGTTGCCGTCCCTTCGGAATATGAGAGTGATGGCAGAAGGAGTACACCTGTGTTCACGCACATATTCATGCACTATAATAATTATAACATGTCCCGCGTCGATGGCTTGTCTCCGTTGAGAATGGCCGCCATGGCCAAAATCGGTCAGGAGAACTACGTACCTATATTATTGAAAAGTTGAAATACATAATACTTGAAATGATTTGAAACATAACACTATCTACTGAACCATGTATTAAACAACTATTTGTGAATTCTTTTGACATTTCAAATTGAATACTAGTAAGTTATTTCGATATTTTCATTAAATAAAATGAAAATTGAACCAACGAAAACCTACAGTGTTATGAAATATTTCCATGAAAGCGTTTCCGATTATCCGAAACGCTTTTTGCATGTCAAGTGCTCGTCGCTTTGAGTCAACCTAACTTAATATTACCATTTTAACACCCCAGTCACAAACTTCGAAGTAGCGAAAGAAATAAACATTGTTGTGTCAAATAAACAGAGCTGTTTGCCATTTATTATGACAAATGGAATTCAGGTTTATAGGTCCGAGCGACCCCGAGTCATGGAATAGAATAAAATAGAGCGTTCACATTTTTACGTCTATTTTATTTAAATCTCACTATTTCAGACTAGCTGCCCCCGCAGCTTCGTATGCATCACATTTTTTACTAAGGCTGCTCTCTCGAGAAATGCTTAAAAACAGCGTGCAGATGAAGCAACTTTTCGTCGGCACTAATAGAGAAATTACATCTGAAGAAAATGGTTAGTCATCTACATGATATGTAATTTGGTTTTGCCAGAATTTATCTATCCGTATTACATAATAAGAAAAAAAAAACAAATCTTTGAGATGAAACCATTTTACTCCTTCATTTTATATTAAAAGAGTATAAAACTTATATTTACTGCTTTTCAATAAAAACATGTGTTATTTTTATTATAAAAAAAATATGCGGGTAGCGGGGTGGCGCGTAGATAGGTAGTTAACTCTGTTTATATGCACAAGGTCATTGGCATGTATACAAGCCTTAATGCTTCGCTCCTATTGGTCGTAACGTGATGTTATATAGCCTATAGCCTTCCTCGTTAAATGGACTATCCAACACTAAATTCGAACCAGGGGGGCTACTCTCTAACGAAATTCGTAGTTTCGGGCTTAGTTGCGGGCGGGCGTATTCTACTCCGTATCACCTACAGACTTACGATTAGTCCCGAACCCGAACTGAGAATGAATAACAACACGATTTCACAGTAACTGTCAAATCGTGTTATCATTAGTTCTCAGTGGTTAGGTGATACGGAGTAGAAAATGCCCGCCCGCAACTAAGCCCGAAACTATGGATTTCGTTAGAGAGTAGCCCCCCAGATTATTATTTCATACTGAGATTATCGCGTTCAACCAAACAAACAAACTCTTCAGCTTTACAATATTAGTATAGATATGAATCATGAGGCCTGTCTCGTAGAAAGTCTTAAATTAAACATCTTTCTAATAACTACAGTATTAAGAGAGCAAAATGATAGAGGCGTAGACGAAACTACTATGACGGTCATCATGCCCACTAGCTTACATCTACTACTGTGCCCAATGGCGTAGGACCCTATTTATACCAATCAACTATGTACATATCAGTCTATAATCTGGCACACTTCTGCAGACGTTCACAACACAGTAACTTATTTATTTTACACGTGGCTTTTCGGAAACGCATATCAATTAATTAAATTTTGGACTTACGAAAATCGTTATCTGTGATTAAGAGACACTTTTCCTACGTTTCCTGATTTATGGGCTTCTGCACGATCTCTTCACAAACGAAACCTCCATTTCTTCCTACTCCATGCCTCAAAAAGACAGCCATCTGCTGACGTCACACCCAAATTCCCTAGACATTGCCGATCTATTAAGGTGGCTGGGAGGCACCTCAATTGGGTTCATAAAATTAATAGCCGCCCCGAACAATATTAAACGCTAGAATTGGAATAAATAAACTCGTCATCAAAGGAGGACAATCAAATTCTTCCATTTAATTAAAGAACGAGGCGACGGGAAACTTTCGACGTTAACATACTGTCTAGACTCAATTAGACACCTACAAATGACTTAAGTTAGTATGAACAGAGAGGTAGAATTTGGTGTTCGAGGCTAAGTGATCAGTTTGGGAAAATACCTTCCTACGTATTTCAATGATGAATCAAAAATACATCTACATACATAGCTTCAAACCTATTTCATCATCACCATGACATACAGATTTTATAGCAACGATCCGCACAGACTAATTCTTTTTACAGTATTTTTCTACACTAATATTATAAAGAGGAAAGATTTGTTTGTTTGTTTGAATTGAATAGGCTCCGAAACTTCTGGACCGATTTGAAAAATTCTTTCACCATTAAAATCCTACATTATCCTTGATGAACATAGGCTACAGCGTATTTTCAAAAAAGTTAGGGATACGTATAAAAACTTCGTTAATGTAACCCAAGGTGTGAACAAAAATGCCAAAAATAATCCTTATATCGCGTACGCTGCGGAAACTATTGACAATAGAGCCAAATGATGTACTACAGTTTTATAGAGAACATCAACATCCACAAAAAAGTCCGCGAGGGTATATATCTAACTATTATGGTTAAGTCACAATAACCGCTTTTTGTTCAAATTATTCGATCAAATCCCGGGTGGAACGGTATAGTGGTGATTTTGGTATCATGATATTAATCCTTATCAATTTAAATGGTTTGGTAATTTAGGTTGGTTATGTATACGTAAATTTCAGTTTAAATTATGCAAATCGGACCTTTCGTTTAAAAGTTACGACGGGTATAAAAATACTCTAAATAAGAAAAATGTCGCGGATTGAGCGAACAGCCCCACGTTTAGTCCACACGTTAGCCTTTATAGAGGGAGGACAAGGTGATGAAGTTCGTGGAGTACCTACTAAAGCCGCGCGAACGAAGTCGCGGGCGAAGTGCTAGTTTCTTATAAAACGAGTAACAGAACAAACGCGAAACATCTTAAGGGATCATTGTTCTCATCACTATGAACAACTTTTACTATGGGATCAACACTGAAATCGCGAAAAAAAATCGACTCGCCCATACATTAGGTGTGCATACGGGATAAAATGTACTTAACAGCTGTTTTTTTTCGCGAGTTCCTGGTTTGTCCCATTTTAAAGGTTATTCATAATTATGAGTACAATAACCCCTTAGGAAGTATTGTGTTTACTCTGTTACATATTGTATAACAGTGCCCGCTTTGAACCTAAGTTTCACCGATTTTGTCAGTGTTTTGCCTTTTTTACCACCAGCAAGTAAAAATTGCATTTATCTTCTTACCTGACAAATAATTTTAAAACAAAATTTATTCCATTTGTAGCACTTAGACACATGCCCTGAACTTTACACACGCGTTCGAATTGACCCCCATTTCATTCACCTCTAAAGCCAAGCTCACACACAACTCATAGACTTCTATTCTAAAACGCTAAGTATTTCCATTTTCGTCACACTGTTGCCGACGATGTCTATTTTAAAACTCGTATCTCCATGACGAACGTCTAATATGTCAGCGACCTTGAACCTCGGCCTTTGTGGTTTGTTCAAGGCTCCGTTGTCGTTGACAAATGATACATGAGAAACAAAAGACGGAGGAAATGCTTTCAGCTTTCGTCATGAGTGTGTGTTTTGTGTGAAACGGTGACTATCTTCTATGGTGTGTGTGTGTGTTCAGTCTAAACGTTTGGGTTTGGATAAGACAAACTGAGACAGGAAAGGCCAATTATTCCAACTAGCTTCTGCCAGCTGCCTCGTCCGGGCCTAAGTCGAAAATTATACCAAGGGCACATACAATTAAATACATAAGTACCCCTTCGTCTGTTTTATCAAAGATTCATTTTTCTTTCTATCTATTTTAAAAAAAAAACGTTGCTTACACAAGGTTTCTCTTGTATCTTGGGTGCATTTACAAACATAAAATCGCATACACAAACAACACACATTCAACACACCACAAAACACAACACTGCCGCTGCTGTTCTCTGCTGCTGTTTCTCAACAATAAAAAAAAAGTATAAAAAAAAGTGTTCTAAGTATAAAAAAAACTTTTGCTTTTGTGTGTATCTGTTTACATGTGCTAGAAAAGAGGAGCTACATCTGCCAAAAAAATTCTGTGCAATTTGGCAGAGGTGATACATATTGTTAAAAATGTATTACTGTGAATAAAACTTTTTTCATTTATTCTTTTTTTTTCATGTATTCTTTTTTCCGTTCTTTTTTTCATTTATTCTTTTTTCCCTTTTTTTCATACTCGTGCCAAGTTTCATTCACATTACATTGTGGAGCATGCTAGAGCGATTGATCGCTTTGTATCTCGTCAATGTAATGCAATTTGCATTCTATTTGGTTTCAGGTTGAAGTCGGTAAGCTACACGGTAACTGACAAATAAACGCTTGCATTGCTCCCTTGTCACATTCATACTCAAAGATGTGGCTGCCTTACATTAAAGACTTTTTGCTGAGTAATCGATGAGCAGCGCTTGTAATTTGACATTTGTGTCTTATACTTATAGCTACATTTATAGTGAGGGGCTGTTAAATTAACTGCTATCATTTAAAGCTTTATTTTTGCGGCAATTTCTTCAACGGGAGTTTATTATATAGCAATATTTTTTATATAGAAAGAATATGCTTTATTCACACAATTTTTACAATAGTTTGAACATACTTATTATATTGTAACTCACATACAGAGCGGTAAAAATATCACAAAATTAGTTGGAACGTCTTTACATAGTATAAAACAAAGTCGCTGTTTCCATTTGTACGTTTATATATTTTAAATTGGGCAAAGGATTTTGATGCAGTTTTCATCAATAGGCGGTTTTCAGTGATTCAAGAAGAAGGTTTATATGTATTATTTGTCCCGAAATTCTTACGGGAACGGTAAAACTGGGATATGCGCGTACGAAGTCGTGGGCAAAAGATAGTAATATATAAAAAAATACTTGTGGTACCTATATATATTCTAGACACCCTGTTAAAATTGAAAAAAAATATAGACGGTGCCATTTTATTCCTCTTACAACGGCAGACCACTTCATCTATCCAATAACTTCTACACATTCATTTAAAAATTGTATTTATGAACATTTGAATTATTAAAAAAATTAAAATATTATTCAGTATCATGACGCATGTGATAGTTTGAAATACCCAGGAGCGAGCGCAGTCCGAGCATTGTGTTCCTAGAACGGTGCGGTATAGAACGGCTACATTGTTTTGGTACGTTAAAATTATTAACAGGGTGTTTCATAATCCCAATGCATAATTTATTTGATCGTACCTATTATCTTTACGAATTTATTAAAAAAAAAAACGCACCTACAAGTAGTTTATGTCGAGTATATTAAGTGGGCCACCTTTGTAAGACGACTAAAATGGCGCCGTGTAAATATCAAAGGCCTTGGTCATCAGATCGTACTTACAGCCATAGTTAGCTCTTACAAAACTAATATTTATTAGCATCACTCCCAAAACTTCTGACTCTCGAACTGAATTATCGATTTTCGAACTATTTTCACGTACACGCCAACAGGAACTGCTATACACTACGCTAGGGCTGCCACAAACAAATTAATGCTCACCGACCCCTGTGACTAACTTTCCTAACGAGAACCGTCCTTCACTTAGGGTCATCAACTCTGTAAGAAACTTCTTACTCAAGTTTGTCGACCTAAATGGCAGTGTGGAAGCCCTAGAGACATATTATATGGCTTAGTACTTCATTCATAGGGATGGACCGACTAGTCGCTTACTAGTTGAGAACGCCTACTTTCCGTCCATATTTTGGTCAGCGACGAGTAGGCGATTAGTGGACAGTAGGCACTTAATAAGCTACAAAAAAATTAAACCAGTACCTAGGTACTTACTTACTGAACGTTTTATAGTTAAACTAGCTAACTCGGCAAACGTTGTTTTGCCATATAAAAAAAATAACATACCATACCTACTATTCTCATACCTACCGAATATATACACAAAATTTCATGAAAATCGGTCGAGCCGTTTTGGAGGAGTTCGGTAACAAACGTGACACGAGATTTTTATACATTAGTTTAGATAATAAATAGGTTTACGAGAACAGCACGCTACCTACACAAACTATTAAAAATAAAACTAATTAATAGATATCAACCTATTAGTCGGAAAAACCGACAATCCACATAATTAGTCAGCAAATAGTCGTCAGACTTATTGGCAGACTAGTCGCCATTTAAGCACTAGTCGTCTCAGCTAGCCCATCTCTAGTCATTCGTTAAGGAAAGTGATACTTGAGGGACATTGAAGCCGCTAGATAAATTGGTATAGTAGAAAGTAATATGAGACACTTGTTCATTAGTGGACAAAGTATTTTACGGGGGAATCCTTTTACTGAATTACGTTGACATACAGCTCAATCTATCGTCGTGATGGACGTCTTGTCATATCTTGTTACTTGTCTCCGCGATGATCAAGTCTAGGTTTAAGATGCCTACCTATCGGGTTTACAACAGACAAATTATAGTAAAAAATGTGGTTGAGGAAAAGTTTAATTAATTTTCAGGCCTATTACAATTTGACTGTGTTTTTTGCGTAAAATGACCAACTTTGGCTTTCTAATTCTCAAACACTGAAACATTAAGACAACTTTGGCTTATTGGGTAGTTAAGAATAGTTATTAGTATAGTGTATAGCGGCCTCACTTTTCGCATTTTTCTCTTATGTATTTGTAAAAAGCCAAATTCCGAAGTAATTCTCATGAAAAGCTCGACGGCACTCGTGGATTGAACTACTGTACTAACCAAATGAAACGAAAAATATACCATAATATTCCTTGTATAGTGGTTTTGTTCATAGCGGCCTCAGAACGTTTGAAATAAGAATGGAATATCCGTAAAAAATCCCATTCAAATCCATAAACACTTCTAAAAACGCTCAGAATAAACTGTAAATTTCTACTTAATACAATAATATTATTACGTAAAATTTATACCAAAATAAACAATAGTTCAAAAGAAGTGAAAATTTAATAAATACTCATTTAATAAATTAATAATAAACCCTAAAGTAAACGTAATTGCAACTGCCTAATTTCTACATAATGCCATGAGTCAGCAGTTTTGTGAGTGAAAACGCAATTCTGTGATAAGGCTCTTAATAGTAGTTTTCTTTTTTTCTATTGATAGGCACGCGTTTGGCGACTATCTACTTGATGGTAAGCGATGATGTGGTCGAAGATGAAGCACACTTGCCTAGAAGTAACCTATTCACTCTCGACTTAGTCTCCCAGGTTGTAGCTATCAGGAAACACAGACTCCGGCAGGGAATTCCACTCCTTAGCTGTACGCAGTACGTTCCCAAAACGTTTTGTGCGTGTGGGTGAGATGTCTACCATGTACCGGTGGCGCATCGCCGTTTGTCTTGTGGTCCGATGATGGAATGGGCTTGGCTAAATTAAATTATGCAATTCCGTCGCAAATTCCCCAAAATGCAACCGATCCTTCTATCACTATTACAGATTTTCGCAAAAAATTTAGCCTATTACTGTTTCCAGGGCACGTTTACACAGATAGATGGGCTATCTCTGCCAAAATTTGTCAAACTCGTTTAAGCTATTTAGGCGTAAAGACGTAGCAAACTAACAAACAAGCTCATTTTCGAATTTAGATATAATATTATAGTTAGGATAAAGAAGCTTAACTGTTATTCGCAACAGTAACGTTACTCTTAAATACCTTTTTATTACTAAGAAATTCTAAATAAAAAAAACTGGCCAAGTGCGAGTCGGACTTGCGAGCAAAGGGTTCCGAACGAATTTAATTTTTGGAACATGTTATTTTAACACTACAGACTTCTAATAGGTTTTCTGTAATCTATAGGAAAAGATCTATTATCTCCATTTTTTTCAAAATTTTAGGCTCTGTAATTTCGGAGATAAGGGGGGGAATGGTCATTTTTCGTCTAATTTCTTGAATAACTTCAAAGCCATTTATTTTGAAATTATGAAAAAAATATAATTAAAACCCTCACAGTAATCCCTTTCATTTGATATGTCACACGATATTGTTTAAAAAACTTTCTTATTAATGTTCTAATTTGACCCCCAAACGTGACCCCCAAACTAAAATTTTAATAATTTACGTAACGCGTCCGTGTTTGGGTCATAGAAATCCATATGTGTTCCAAATTTCAACAGAATCGGTCCAGTGGATCCGGAGAAAACTGGCTGTGAAAGACGGACAGACAGACAGACACCCGAGCGATCCTATAAGGATTCCGTTTTTTGTCGGAACCCTAAAAAACTACTATGTAGCGAAGCAACATAATGACATAATCGTTGTCGCTACAACCACTAAAGTTTCTTACTCGCAGCATGACAACTAATCGTTACTTTTACATAAACGCTCCATTACTTACAGGAACCCAGAAAATGTCAGCTACAAAATTAACGATCTCTCTCGAGCGGTCAGTCAGGGTGACAACGTGCCACGATAAGTCCTATTGTTTTCCGACATCGTTTATCAGTGACAGCAGCAGGGACCTTCGACCTGCTGATAATGGCGAGTCTTTGGTTTAATCGGGGCCAGTCTGTCATAGCCATTCAGCTTGTCACTGCTGAATAGTCAGGCGGTTTGTCTGTGATAGTGTTAAGGTTCTGGTTAGGTTCTTGTTATTTCATGTCTAGGAAGACCCTTTTTCAAGAACGCTAGTTCAAAGCTTTAAAGTAAGGAAACCCTCAAACCCTCAAAAGTGCGAGTCATACTCTCACGCGAAGGGTTCCGTACCATAACCCGAAAAAATACATTTTTAATATTTTTTGTTATAGCAGCAATAGAAATGCACACTCGGTGAAAATGGTGAAAATTTTAACTATCTACCTATTGCGGTTCTTGAGATTCAGCCCGCTGACAGACAGACGGACGTACGAACGGACGGCAAACGGAAAGACAGCGGATACTTATTAATAGGGTTCCGTTGGTTACCATTTGGGTACGGCACCCTAAAAATCATGAAAAAAGTCAAAAGCTTTGAGAGTTTTACAGAGGTATTGCCAGTTAATTCTGGCATCTTTACATATAGAATCTGATACTTAATTTATGTCCAAGTCGCTTCACAACATAGACAAAGTAAAGCGAGAGACAAACTCGTCCAACGTACGCAACGTATGCAACGCATTATGATATCTGGACTCTTGATTTTATATGAAAAACTATGCAATAGAAACACACTTGTCGTATGCGAATAATAATAATACGTTGCATACGTTGCGTACGTATGACCAATGTGTATCTCGCTTATAGCTTTTAGTTAAATGGCATTATCCACAGACCGACTTCGCCCACTTTTGGACATAGAGCTATCTTTTTCCATGAAAATCACGCTTCTGTAGCACCCTCATCAAGACTACTCGCGGAGACAATAATTTCGCCTACCCATATTTATACATTGTCTTACTATCCGATCCACAGGTAACCCAAAAATCTTACAATTATCATTTATTAAACTTCTGTCACATTTTTGTACAAAGCCATGTTACCATACAAAGTTATTTAACCAAAATAAATATGCTTTCCACTCCAACAAGCCAGTTCTATCCTCATGACATTTTTAATATTATTATCTACTTCCAGCACATTTAGGCGGACTTAATTTTCTTTGCCTACGTCCGCCGGTCTTTTAAAAAGAAAACTCTTTGGTGCAGGCAAACTAGGTTGTCTTTGTAGTGTGTCCTACTTTACTGTGAGCAAAGAAACGTTTATCATGCAAATACATTAACGCCTGGACGATATTTTGTGAAAAGGTTTTATTTCTGTGCGAATAGAAATTAAAATAATGCAGAAAGAAATAAAAATCCTTTATTTGACGTCAATCTATTAGATGCACATAAAATAAATTAAAATTCCGGCCAAGTGCGAACACGAAGGGTTCCGTACCATAGATCGAAAAAAGAAAATATTTCTTGTATGAAGGAAATATTACAATATATATATTATTATACTAGCTGACCCGCGCGGCTTCGCTCCCGTCAACTGGCTATTCTACCTACCGACCCTAACCTACCTACCTACTCTACCTACTTACCTATCCTACCTACCATAGCTACCCTGCCTTACCTACCCTACCTACCTACCTACCTACCCTACCTACCCTACTTACCCTACCTACCCTACCTACCTATCCTACCTACCTACCCTACCTACCTACTCTTTTTCTTGTATTTTTATTCTTATTATGCTATTCCTGACGAAGACTAATCCAAAAACACAAAAACTATGAAAATCGGTCGAGCCGTTCTCGAGTTAGAAAAGTGTTCGAACAAAACCGACTTTGTTTTAAATATATTAAGAAGATTAAGAATTTTGCTATATTGTGAAAGATTCGACCTTTTTCTAGAAGACATTTTTTATATTAGCGAGACAGAAATAAAACGCATTAACTGAAGGAAGACGGACAGTGGACTTATTAAAAAAAAGGGTTCCGTTAGCAAACTTGGTACGGAACCCTAAAAATCGACTGGGTTCGCACGAATCAAAATCGTACGCGAAGGCTTAAATAATAGGGTCCCATTAGCAACTTTGGCACGGAACCCTATAATTTGCCTTGGCTCGCAAATCGAACCGTTTGATACTTAGCACGAATTAAAAACTTAGTTGCGGGCAACCTGGGAGTCTTTAAGACAAAAGTGAATAGGTTGCTTCTAGGCAAACGTGCTCCATCTTCGACCGCATCATCGCTTACCATCAGGTGAGATAGTGGTCAAACGTATGCCTACCTATTGTAAAAAAAAAAAAAATATTCCACTCCGTATCACCTAACCAATGAGAACTAATGATAACACGATTTGACAGTTACTGTGAAATCGTGTTGTCATTCATTCTTAGTTCGGGTTCGGGACTAATCGTAAGTCTGTAGGTGATACGGAGTAGAATACGTCCGCAACTAAGCCCGAAACTACGGACTTCGGACTTAGAGAGTAGCCTCCCAAAATCGATCGCTCCCGTCAACGTGACCACTTTTGGTACGATACCTTATTATAAAAAACCAAACTACTAACCTAAACTAAACCTAACTACTAACCAAAAAATGGACTCTGTCTGAAATATAAGATTTTTATTTATATTATTAGCCTTGTTTCGCAAATCGAACCGTTCGTTGCTTCGCTCTAAACGGAATCAATCGCGGAGGCCTAGCAGTAGGGTCCCGTCAGCACAGCACCTTTGGTACGGGACCCTACAGGCCAGGGGGGCTACTCTCTAACGAAATCCGTAGTTTCGGGCTTAGTTTCGGGCGGGCATTTTCTACTTCGTATCACCTAACCACTGAGAACTAATGATAACACGATTTGACAGTTACTGTGAAATCGTGTTGTCATTCATTCTCAGTTCGGGTTCGGGACTAATCGTAAGTCTGTAGGTGATACGGAGTAGAATACGAACGCCCGCAACTAAGCCCGAAACTACGGATTTCGTTAGAGAGTAGCCCCCCTGATCCGCAAGTCGAACCGTCCAGAACTTCGCAAAACTAAATCAGTTTAAGACTCTACGATAAATGCACTTTAAACGAAACCAGCACCAGATATTTAACCAATTATCGTCCCAAACAGTTTAAGACCTTTCAGAGACCAAACCGAAATTTCTTCGAAACACGACTGTGTTTAGACATTGTGTGAGGTCATTCTCCAGCGGAAAATCTTAACACCGCAATTCAGAAAAACGCGTCATCAGTGCAACGCCATCTGTCGACCATGTAAACTGACAAAATATTAGGCAGCGGAAGACGTTAAATAAGAAGCCCGTATGTAACGGTAAATAACGATCATCATCATCTGCCTAGCCTTTTCCCAACTACATTGGGGTCGGCTTCAGGTCAAGCCAGATTTAGCTGAATACCAGTATTTTACATAACGGTAAATAACGATAAGGTATTAAAATGTTTACTTTTATTTTGCTACGTCTACGTATTAAAAGTTTCACAAATAACTCAATCAATGTGTTTTGGTGTAATATTCATGCTTTCATGCATTTTTCGGTTCCTCAATAGATGGCGCTCTGACTAATCAGAATATATAAGGAAGTTTCTTACTGAACTAAAAATTCAATATATTTTGATTTTGTGGATCGATTGTTTCGATCAATAACGAAAAGGTATAAAATGATCACTCTTATTTTGCCTCGTATTTAAAGTTTCACAAATAACTCAACAATTTTGAATGCTTTCGTGCATTTTATTTTTCTCAATAGATGGCGCTCTGGCTCATCAGAATACATTAGGAAGTTTCTTCCTAGACTTAAAAATTCAATATCTTTTGATTTTATGGGTCGATTTTGATGAAATAAACGCTAAATGTTACTCGGGTTATCACTTAATATTTTTAAGTACTAAGATTTTCAATCTAATATGTGGTTTAAGCGTGATGCTCCCACAAACGCACATACAAACAGACAAAAACAAAAATTGCATTTTTGTGTTTTACACCTTTTTCCTGAGTTTTCTGTGTAATTTTCATGCAAAAATATTCAATGTACAGACATGGTTAGTCTACGATTTTATTATATGTATAGAAGACTACGTCTACGTATTAAAAGTTTCAAAAATAACTCAATCAATGTGTTTTGGTGTAACATTCATGCTTTTATGCATTTTTTGGTTCCTCAATAGATGGCGCTCTGACTAATCAGAATATTTAAGGAAGTTTCTTACTAAACTAAAAATTCAATATATTTTGATTTTGTAGATCGATTGTATCGATCAATAATGAAAAGGTATAAAATGATCACTCTTATTTTGCCACGTATAAAAGTTTCAGAAATGACTCAACAATTTTGAATGCTTTCGTGCATTTTATTTTTCTCAAAAGATGGCGCTCTGACTCATCAGAATACATTAGGAAGTTTCTTCCTAAACTTAAAAATTCAATATCTTTTGATTTTATGGGTCGATTTTGATGAAATAAACGCTAAATGTTACTCGGGTTATCACTTAATATTTTTAAGTACTAAGATTTGCAATCTAATCTGTGGTTTAAGCGTGATGCTCCCACAAACGCACATACAAACAGACAAAAACAAAAAATTGCATTTTTGTGTTTTACACCTTTTTCCTGAGTTTTCTGTGTAATTTTCATGCAAAAATATTCAATGTACAGACACGGTTAGTCTACGATTTTATTATATGTATAGAAGACTACGTCTACGTATTAAAAGTTTCACAAATAACTCAATCAATGTGTTTTGGTGTAACATTCATGCTTTCATGCACTTTTTGGTTCCTCAATAGATGGCGCTCTGACTGATCAGAACACAGTAGGAAGTTTCTTACTAAACTAAAAATTCAATAAATTTTGATTTTGTAGATCGATTGTAATGATAAATAACTAAAAGGTATAAAAATGGTCACTTTTATTTTGCCACGTATTAAAAGTTTCACCAATAACACAATAACTTTGAATGCTTTCGTGCATTTTATTTTTTCTCAATAGATGGCGCTCTGACTCATCAGAATACATTAGGAAGTTTCTTCCTAAACTTAAAAATTCAATATCTTTTGATTTTGTGGGTCGATTTTGATGAAATAAACGCTAAATGTTACTCGGGTTATCACTTAATATTTTTAAGTACTTAGATTTGCAATCCAATCTGTGGTTTATGCGTGATGCTCCCACAAACGCACAGACAAACAGACAAACAGACAAACAGACAAAAATTTCAAAAATTGCATTTTTGTGTTTTATGCCTTTTTCCTGAGTTTTCTGTGTAATTTTCATGCAAAAATATTCAATGTACAGACACGGTTAGTCTACGATTTTATTATATGTATAGATTATATGTATATACAAGAAATATTTTCTCTTAAATTTTTAATTTAATTTAATTTGTATTATTAGTTGTTATAGCAGCAATAGAAATACACACTATGAAAATATCAACTGTCTACCTATTTCGTTTCTAGAGATACAGCCCGCTGACATACAGACGGACGGACACTCTAGCCTATTTTGTCTCATTGCTGGGCAAGGCATCCCTCTTCCTTTTCCACACAACTGTACTTTGCTAATTCGGGTCAGTTTTATCGGTTTTTTTTAATGATTTACTTGAAATACCAACTCTTTGCTCTTAAGAACAAGCGGTTGAAAATCAACATGAAAACCTTACAAAATAAACTTCGTCTTAAAATAATTTACTTACAACGTAACTGACTTTACAATCTTGTGGGCCCTTCAGAATTAGCAGTCACGTTCTCCATACAACCCATCCATATTGTGATTGAAATCTTTCTGTCCCTTTCAAACTCTCCAGCTGGAAAGAGACGAAATGTAGCTTTAACTAAATTAAAATTGGATTAGTTGAGTAACGAGTTTTGATTACTTTGAGTAAGTTACGATTAAGTAACGGTTTGTATAGGGATATTATTTTGTGAATTTGTTGAAACTGATCCTTTGGTAGATTGACTGATGAAAAACTTTGCAATTTGATGAAATTAAGAGGAAAAGCGGTCGCGGGGACTTGGTATGTAAAAAGTAATAATAAATTCGAGATCTGGCTCTCGCCTGATTGCTCCTCTAGTATTGGTCTTATTTAAAAGATATTTCATAAACTGATTAAGAAGGATATATGTATACTGTGTCCTTACGTTTTTTTTTGATGATCCGTATAAGCACTAGAACCCCCAAAATTTACTATATAGACCGCTGTCAACAGAGCTCTAGTGTACAAATTTAACAACTATTAATGAAAAAAGACAAGACGAACGGCGATGCGCCACGGGTATTTGGTGGACATCCCACCCACGCGCACAAAACGTTTTGGGAACACATTCACAGTGCGTACAGCTAAGGAGTGGAATTCCCTGCCGGAGTCTGTGTTTCCTGATAGCTACAACCTGGGAGTCTTTAAGTCAAGAGCGAATAGGTTACTTCTAGGCAAGCGTGCTCCATCTTCGACCACATCATCGCTTTCCATCAGGTGAGATAGTGGTCAAACGCGTGCCTATCAATAGTAAAAAAAACATGGCGAGACAGTACATATCCTTTTTATTCAGTTTATTAAATTTCTTTTAAAACGGTCCAATTTTGGAGAAGGAAACAGGCGAGAGCCAAACCTCGAATTATGACTTTTTACATACAAAGTCGCTCCTCCCGCATTTTCTCTTAAAACCTTTTATACAAAATTATGTGTTTTCTCCATTGATATATAAAAACCCAAGATGCACAGTCTCGAACAAATACACCACTCGAAACTGTCGTCAAAAACTGACATGAATCAAGTGTCATGTGTGAGTTGTGTGTAGTTATACTATAAACATTTTTTTTTGCAAATTCAACCTTACACGGATCGCTTAAAGTTGTTTTTACAAAGCAGTGCAGTATGGCGAGCGATGCGAGACTCGAAACTAGCGCACAATTATACATATTGCGCTTGTTTTTTGCGGACGTTTTTGAGATGCTGAGTGTGTATCTTGGGTTTTTTATAAATCAATGGTTTTCTCAGAAAGAATGAACAAAGGCATTTTTTTCCCAGAAAGGATAATTGATCTACCTAGCCTTTTCCCAACTATGTTGGGATCGTCTTCCAGTCAAACCGGATGCAGTTTCTTACCAGTATTTTTAGTGTTCTGAACAAAAAACGGAACCCTTATAGGATCACTCGGGTGTCAGTCTGTCCGTCTGTCACAGCCAGCTGTTAAAATTTGGTACATATATGGACTTCTGTGACCCAAACACGGACGTGTTACGTGAATCATTATTTTTTTAGAATGGGGATCACTTTTCGGGCTAAACAAGAAAATTAAAAAAAAAAGATATCTCACCTGCACAACCCGCAGTCTTGCTTTAGGGATATCGGTTTATGTAGTTACTACGTAACAGGTATTCCTTGGCAGGATTGGTGTCAGATTTTCTCGCTTCTAAATATCCGTAACGGTGGTAAAATATTTTAGCTACTAAAGACAGCTGGAACTAACGTGCTTTCCAAGGCACGGAGAATCCTCAGTATGTAAAGTATGTGTGTACCTATGTGTGGGTGGTCACCCATCTGTAGACCGAAGTGCTACTTAAGTTACTCCTTATGGGGGAAAATTGCAACTTACTACACACTCCTGAAGTTCAGGCATTATTTCTACACCTTCTAGTGAAGAACTCTGCTAATGAATTAGTTTTAGGGTTCCAAACAAAAAATAGAACCCTTATAGGATTACTCGGGTGTCTGTCTGTCTGTCCGTCTGTCTGTCTGTCTGTCCGTCTGTCACAGCCAGTTTTCTCCGGATCTACTGGACCGATTCTGTTAAAATTTGGTACACATATGAACGTCTGTGACCCAAACACGGACATGTTACGTAAATTATAAAAAAAATAGTATGGGGGTCACTTTTGGGGGTCAAACTGGAAAATTAAAAAAAGTTCTTTAAACAATATCATGTGATATATCAAATAAAAGGGCTTACTGTAAGAGTTTTAATTATATTTTTTTCATAATTTTAAAAGAAATGGTTTTGAAATTATTCGAATTAGACGAAAAATTACCATTCCCCCCTTATCTCCGACTCTACTGAGCCTAAAATTTTGAAAAAGATGGAGATAATACATCTTTACCTATAGACTACAGGATAACCTATAAGAAGTATTTAGTGTTAAAACAATATGTTAAAAAAAAATTCGTTCGGAACCCTTTGCACGCGAGTCCGACTCGCACTTGACCAGTTTTTTAACAAGCTTTTAGCCTGCGATTTCGGTCGCGTTAGAGTAACCTGTAACCGACTCGTAGTGTCCCATTCTGCCATGGTATAGCTAAAATGCCGTAATCCGACATCTGGTCAATTTCTTACTTATGATGATATATTAATGAGAAAATATATATATATATAGATCAGTATTTTCAAATTTCCAAAGCTTTTCAAGGTGTTGAAAAAATTTCGCAAAGACAGGTCGATAGATATTTTTATTTTAATAGAATAGAATAGAATTAATGATTAAACGAACTTACCTGTAAGTGAAGTTCTATCATAATTATGCGAGGGCTTTGTCCTCGGGATTAGCAAATAATACTTGTAGTACCGCCTAGTGTAGCCATTCACACACTCTATTTGAGGGTAGATAAATAAAAAAGTTAGTTGTTCACTTGGTGGGAGACCTCTTCACTCGCGTCATTTAGTTTAGAGAAGCCAACATATATATATATATTTTTTTTTTTTAACTTTGGGTTGTATGGATAACAGGGTGGGAGGGTTGCTAATCCCTTCGGACGAAGCCCTCGCATAATTATGATAGAACTTCACTTACAGGTAAGTTCGTTTAATCATTAATTATACTCGGGCTTCGTCCTCGGGATTAGCAAATAATACTTGTAGATTTTTAGAGATTGTCCTTGCAAAAGAATCAATTTCAACAGTGTTTTCATTACTTATAGTTCTATTATAGAACTGATAGAATGTATTGGAAGAGCCGCTCCACCCAGCGGTCTTTCTAATTTGATCTAAACTTATTCCTAAGCTATGCGCCGCAGATGTAGCTGCGTGCCTTGTACTGTGCGCTGTAAATATGTTTACATCAATCCCACTATCACGTAAAGTCTCTTTGATCCATCGACTCAAGGTTTGAGAACCTACAACCCTATAGGGCTTTTTAAGACTTATGAAGAGGGAGTCAGCATCTTTTCTAAGAAGGCTTGTTTTTTCTAAATACGTTTGTAAGACTTTCCCTGGGCATATTTCAGGTCTTTGTTCAAAAAATGGTAAAACTAAAATTGGTTGCATGCAACCCCCTAAGGAAAAATAGCAAATGCGGTGACCTCAATCCATTTATTAACATTACAATAGATAATCAAGCCTGTTCTGCTCTGATAGACACCGGAGCATCAATTTCGTGTATATCAGATCAATATGCGTTGAATCTCAATCTAAATCATACCAGTGACAAGGCAAATCATTTTGTGAAGTCAATATCGGGATCATGCTTAGAAGTTGTCGGGAAAACGACGATAAGTTTTATAGTGGACTCTAGTGTATTTGTGAATGATTTCCTGATTATTAAAAACATTAACCAGAGATTAGTCCTGGGACAGGATTTCTTTCGTAAATACGAAGCAGTTATCGATTTTTCTAATGGGTGTATTACTTTAATGGGAAGATGTTGTATACATTTTCACAAATGTACTGAACAAAATGCTATGCCAGAATCGCAAGTGGTGTGCCATGACCATAATAATGAAATAATTCCAAATAACAACATTATGAAGGTTCGTGGATCTAAGGGAGAAGGGAGTTTTAATTCTGTATCGGAAACTGATTATTTATATTTTTCGAATTTAGTTAAAAACTGTGATGATAACTTTTTATCGAAAGTAGCTAATGCTGATGTAATTAATGAGCTTGATGTTAATTTAGGTTTAAGCTCGGAGAAAAGAAATAGACTGAGAACCCTTCTTACCTTATACAGAGATAACTTCGCTTTTAAGGCCTCTGAATTAGGTAGTTGTAGCATAGAAGAAATCACTATTAGAACTGTAGATGATATACCAGTTCATCACCCACCATATAAGGTTTCACCCAAGCAGCGAGACATAATAAATTCACAAGTCAAGGAAATGTTGGCTAATAAAGTTATTCGGGAATCCAGAAGTGCATATGCATCCCCGGTAGTACTGGTGCAGAAGCCAGACCAGTCGTGGAGATTTTGTGTAGATTATAGGAAGTTGAATAAAAAGGTGATAACAGATAGCTATCCATTACCGATTATTGAGGATATTATGATATACTTATCGGGAGCCAAATATTTTGCAGATTTAGATCTAAATTCAGGTTATTGGCAACATAGATTGTGTGAAGAAGATAAGCATAAAACTGCATTTATTACTTCTTCAGGTTTATATGAATTCAATGTTTTACCTTTTGGACTTAAAACAAGTCAAGCTGTTTTCCAAAGAGTCATGGACAAAGTACTGGCTGGAATAAAATATAAAAAGGCCATTTGTTATGTGGATAATATTTTGGTTTGGGGAAATAGTTTTGAGGAATTTATTGAATCGTTAGAAGAGATTATGTTACGTTTAAAGAAAGCAAATCTTACCTTAAAACCAAGCAAGTGTAGTTTTGGGTATAGTAAAATTTCAGTCTTGGGACATGAGATATCAGGAGATGGTGTATTATGTAAACAAGCAAGGAGATTGAATAGGGTTCGAGAGTTGATAGTGATCCCAGGTTGTTTGCTGAAGGAGATATTTAGGGAATTGCATGATGATCCATGGTCAGGTGGTCACTTAGGTCTAGCCAAGACGTTAGGTAAATTTCGAGCAGGATATTACATAAAGGATGCTGAGAGGGAGATAGATAAATATGTGAGAAGTTGTCGGTTATGTCAGGAGCGCAAGAAATGTAAGCAGTTGGCACAGTTACAGCCAGTCCAGGTGAACCATTTGATGGAGAAAGTAGGCATTGATGTTCTAGGGCCTTTTAGGAAGTCGATGAAAGGTAATCGGTATATTATCGTTAGTGTAGAATATGCTACAAGATATGCAGTCTGCAAGGCGGTTCCTAGAGCAACGGCACAAAGAATTAGTGAGTTCCTAATTGAAGAAGTCTTCTGTAGGTATGGTGGTGTTAAAGAAATAGTGTCGGATAGGGGGTCGGTTTTTACGTCACACTTGGTGAAGGACACTGTTGAATTCTTCGAGGCGAAGTCACGCTTCACCACAGCATTTCACCCCGCATCGAACGGTCTGGTCGAACGTTTTAACCAGACTTTAACCCAAATGTTGTCCATGTATGTTGCTATGGATCAGAGAAATTGGTGTAGTTATGTTCCTCTCGTGTGTTTCGCGTATAATACCAGTAAGCAGTCAAGCACCAAGATTTCACCTTACGTATTATTATATGCTAAGGAACCATCGTTTCTTACAGATTTAACGATAAATATTGGGGAACAGAATCAATCATTAGATTTTGTAGGACGTCATAGTCTGAAAACTCAGCTGTCACGTTGTGCCATAGATAACATAAAAAAGCGCAGGTCCGACAGAAAGCTATTTATGATAAGAAGGCTAAAGTCAGGAATTTTGTAGTAAATCAATTGGTAATGGTTTATACTCCTAGGCGACATATAGGTAGAAGCACGAAACTTTGTAGGTTGTATAATGGACCATACAAAATTGTTAGGCGGGTTTCAGAAGTAAATTATGTGATAAGTAAACCTAACAACAGGAGATTCAGAGATATTGTCCATGTGAATAGGTTGAAACTATTTTACGTAAGAATTAAAAAAAAAAAAAAACGGATCTATGGTAGGAAAAAGCAAGATGTCAAATCAAATGTCAATACTATAATTATTTATGTCACATTTATGTAAACAAAACATAATTTTAGTTTGGTATGTTGAATAGTTTATTAATCGGTTTTTCTTTTTCATGTGATGTTGGAATACGGATGATGATAGACTACTTCGATGATGCTGCCGGGTGGAGAAGAGAAGGTCGCGCGTAATAACGATATTTAGCTAGGCTGAAGTTATTCCAGTTTTATATTTGTATTAAGGTTTCAGCGTTCACTATAACGAGATTGAAGGACTCCATGGGCGGTGATACCAACTTTGCATACGGGGCATAGCCTTCGCAAGGGGTGGCAAGTTGTCACCATTGGTTGAGCTGTTCGATGGAGGCAAATAGTTTCAATTCATATTTTTTTTAACAGATTTTGATTACTGGAGTGAGTTCGATGTTAGGAGTTAATTCTTTGACAGAATAGACCTTCGCTTCTTAACCGTCTGGCTGCCGCGTAGAATAGTCAGGGTAGCTTTCGTGAAGTCAATCCCTTCTGGATGGATGTGAATTTCCACATTCTTTTGTTTACGTTCGGCGATGTGTTGCGGCTTTTAGGGAAGTTTTGCTGCAGCAGGGTTTCAGCATGTCTGCGTTATTGTCCAGCGTAAATGGCGCATAAGAATTTAAAAGTATAATGCTTATCGCAGGACATGACTGAAGCTGCTTCTCCAGAAGCATATGCCCCCTGTCAGCAAAGAGTCTTCCCAGAGGTAGGGACTCCTGGTTAGGGTTAGGTAGGTGCTTAACTCTTCCAAAGCTTGGAATAAAAGATAACAGGAAGACTTTCCTAGCATCTTCTATTCGTGAGGGCGTAGCTCATGTGATACAACCTCCTTGGATGGCTCACCCTCCGGGAACCTCCGCCAAATTAATAATTAAAAAGCTTTAGAAGAATTAGGATTTTAGAATAGTGTGACAGTATGCGGTCCTAATAATACAAAATATTTATTTTATTTCGAAATGGTTCACATGTTGTGAGACACTTAGAAGAGTCATAAATTATACTTGAATAGCCAGGACCAAATAAGAGAGTAAATATCTGATTTCTAAAAACACTCTCACTCATCTGTTTGCGATAAATCACCTTAGAAAAAACCCAAGCGAATTCTTAAAACAATTAAGAAATTACACAAAAAAGGGTTCGACAGTGAGTCGCCAAACATATTGGGGTTCCATGCTCGGCGAGTTAAGCGCGTAGCCTGGCACTGGACCTCGGCCGTCCGTCAAGGTACGAATTGACGTTTATGGTGCGGAACCCTTCGTGTACGGGACCGACTCGCGCTCGGTTGAGGTCTTACCAGGTAGCCACATCTGTTGGAAATCGCAAGGCTCGACGTTGAAGGCGTTGGCGTCACTCGGTGTTAGGGCTTGATAGTGTACGGATCTAGTTAACCGAGTTAGGTTTGAATTAGGCCGGAGGCTATGTCTCGGATATGGCTATACGCCATAAGCTAAAGGCTGATGTTAGATAAACTAGCAGACGTGTGGTCCGTTGTAACCCTTAGGATAGCCATTATTATTTATTAAGTTAAATATAAGTTAGATTAATTTAGTGTTTAATACGTGTGTGTGTGAGTGTGTGTTGGAGCTGTTGTGGTGAGTTATTTATTGTTCTGACTTATCCTAGGCTGATAATGTGCATAATTATACACAGTGATACTAACAGCTATAATTTCATAACAAAACAGACAGATACGTGTTGCTGGGGAGTTTGTTCTGCTACTTCTTCTCCTCTAGCTGAAACACTAGGAAGTAGTGACGGGTGGGCGCTTTAAGGGCTGTCTATAGGTTTTGAAAGAGTTGAAGTTCTCAGCTCTATTTACTTCTTGAGTATATAACTCTCGATTGAAGTATCTATTTGTAATTGTACTAATTCTTGAATTTATATTCTCTACCTGCGACCACTGAATTGGTCTGATACGACCACTGATTCGGTCAGATACGACTACTGATTCGGTCAGATACGAACACTGTGCCTTACAGATGTACTTGTTGTACGAGGAGTGCGCTTCCTGGGGTTGGGTTGACCACACATATCTATATTATACAGTCAATGCACTGTTAGGGACCAAGTCTCCATTATGAGCTTGATGCTGACGCTCTGCCGCTGTAATGCCGCCTCGTCACGTTTTTCAGTTCGAGAGGACTGCTAGGGACCACGTTCCATATGAACGTGTTGTCGACGCTTTGCCGCTGAAAAGCCGCTTGTGTCACTTAAGGAAGTGTTACTCTAAAGTGCCATGGGTACGGAAGTGAGGTATCGTGTGAGTAACTATTGACCTTAAACCAGTTACGCTAGCGTAAGGGTTTCTCACATGATTTATTATTAATTAAAATATAATAATTGGTTTTCCCTTTGTTAAATTGTTACTTTCTAAAACCACTTCTATTATATTTCATAACTATGAATTCCTAAGTCTATTCACTATGTATATCAATCCATACTCTGTCCTATCAGTGTGATAAGGCGTTGGATTATTTCATACTTTTGGAATTCACTTCATAAACGGCGGGAGAAGTCCAGTCTGGGCCGAATTCTACGAGGCCGCGCGGGGTGGGGCGCGGCCTTCCCATTTACGAATGGGACCGAAATTAAGGATAGGATAATTCTAGGAAAAACGAAAATTTTATCAGCCTCGGGTAACTTAGGAACAGTCACAATAGGTTTAAATATTGACATATAATGATTGATTTGTTTTGAGGACAGTTCTGTAAAAGTTTTTCTTGAGAGCACCTGCATAATATAATAATCTTTTTAATCGCTTAAAGGCTGTTTTATTGAATCGATTCCGGGGGCGTTCCAGAAGCCCTAGTTGGAGCGCCCCACATGCGGCGCTTAAATTCTTACGTAAAATGGTTTCAACCTATTCACATGGACAATATCTCTGAATCTCCTGTTGTTAGGTTTACTTATCACATAATTTACTTCTGAAACCCGCCTAATAATTTTGTATGGTCCTTTATACAACCTACAAAGTTTCGTGCTTCTACCTATATATCGCCTAGGAGTATAAACCATTACCAATTGATTTACTACAAAATTCCTGACTTTAGCCTTCTTATCATAAATAGCTTTCTGTCGGACCTGCGCCTTTTTTATGTTATCTATGGCACAACGTGACAGCTGAGTTTTCAGACTATGACGTCCTACAAAATCTAATGATTGATGCTGTTCCCCAATATTTATCGTTAAATCTGTATGAAACGATGGTTCCTTAGCATATAATAATACGTAAGGTGAAATCTTGGTGCTTGACTGCTTACTGGTATTATACGCGAAACACACGAGAGGAACATAACTACACCAATTTCTCTGATCCGTAGCAACATACATGGACAACATTTGGGTTAAAGTCTGGTTAAAACGTTCGACCAGACCGTTCGATGCGGGGTGAAATGCTGTGGTGAAGCGTGACTTCGCCTCGAAGAATTCAACAGTGTCCTTCACCAAGTGTGACGTAAAAACCGACCCCCTATCCGACACTATTTCTTTAACACCACCATACCTACAGAAGATTTCTTCAATTAGGAACTCACTAATTCTTTGTGCCGTTGCTCTAGGAACCGCCTTGCAGACTGCATATCTTGTAGCATATTCTACACTAACGATAATATGCCGATTACCTTTCATCGACTTCCTAAAAGGCCCTAGAACATCAATGCCTACTTTCTCCATCAAATGGTTCACCTGGACTGGCTGTAACTGTGCCAACTGCTTACATTTCTTGCGCTCCTGACATAACCGTCAAGTCCTCACATATCTATCTATCTCCCTCTCAGCATCCTTTATGTAATATCCTGCTCGAAATTTACCTAACGTCTTGGCTAGACCTAAGTGACCACCTGACCATGGATCATCATGCAATTCCCTAAATATCTCCTTCAGCAAACAACTTGGGATCACTATCAACTCTCGAACCCTATTCAATCTCCTTGCTTGTTTACATAATACACCATCTATGACACTAAAACCTTTGAGTGTACTTCCACTACTAGCTGCCAGTTTATCAAACCAACCTCTACAAAACTCATCTCGCAGCTGCTCTTCTCGCATCCTCACAACCTCTATCCTATACAACTGCATTAGCTACTTTCGATAAAAAATTATCATCACAGTTTTTAACTAAATTCGAAAAATATAAATAATCAGTTTCCGATACAGAATTAAAACTCCCTTCTCCCTTAGATCCACGAACCTTCATAATGTTGTTATTTGGAATTATTTCATTATTATGGTCATGGCACACCACTTGCGATTCTGACATAGCATTTTGTTCAGTACATTTGTGAAAATTTATACAACATCTTCCCATTAAAGTAATACACCCAATAGAAAAATCAATAACTGCTTCGTATTTACGAAAGAAATCCTGTCCCAGGACTAATCTCTGGTTAATGTTTTTAATAATCAGGAAATCATTCACAAAGACACTAGAGTCCACTATAAAACTTATCGTCGTTTTCCCGACAACTTCTAAGCATGATCCCGATATTGACTTCACAAAATGATTTGCCTTGTCACTGGTATGATTTAGATTGAGATTCAACGCATATTGATCTGATATACACGAAATTGATGCTCCGGTGTCTATCAGAGCAGAACAGGCTTGATTATCTATTGTAATGTTAATAAATGGATTGAGGTCACCGCATTTGCTATTTTTCCTTAGGAGTTGATCTCTTTCGGACACAGCCTGCAACTCCACTTCATTATTTATCGACTGTGCCCTTCCGCGTTTGGGTGGGTAGCCATCAGAACGTGGGCTTCTTGAGCTGGGGGTAATTGGAAAACGGTTATTTCTATTATCAAACCGACGTCTCGGCCGCAAATTATACCTCGGAGTGTGATACGTATCCGTATCACTGGCTAGGTTTGGCGTCGATCCTGAAACCGTCTGCCCCGGGCTCGTTAGTCTCGGTGAAGTTGGGTATCTCTGACTTCCGGCTGGAAAATGATCAAAACTGACCCGCGGAGGGTGCAATGAAAAATTTGCCCGGTCGGGCTGCGTCTCCTCAAATATTTCTTTTATTTGGTCAATGGTGGCACGCAACTCAGCTTTTGAGTTATATAATCGGGTCCCCAGCTTTAATTTATAATGCATATTTATACCCTTCAAGAAAATCTTAATGAATATCTTGTCGTCGGTAATTCCGGACTGTAATCCGTAATCAGCCAGTCTATAGAAAAATGCGACTATGTCTTCTTTAGTGTCTTGACGCGCATTGTAGAATTTCTCAACAAAATCTATTCCTGATGGGAATTCAGACTTCAGGCTGTCGCAAATCACCTTAAATGACACCCCTTCTTTGTACGTAAATTTGAAAAAAGCTAGGGCCGGGCCGTCCAAATAAGCACCCATAATGAGGGCTAAATCACTCTCCGGCCATCTATTAATGGCGGCGATTTGGCGAAACTGTGTAAGGAAGTCGTCGAACGAGCAGGTGGAACCCGTACCCGTGAAGGATACTACTTTCGCCATCTTGTGAAATTATATTTATTTAATAAAAACCACTTATCTTTATACTTATCCAGGCGTAGAAATTTCGCCTGAGCATCACTATAAAATGGGGGTCTTCATGCACTTTTTACGCAGTGCATACGCGAAATTATCTTTATACAGTGTACGCCCTGTATACGCGAAAAACGTACTTTTCTATTTATTAAGTACCCGGCGCCGCCGCCACATGTGGCTGCGTGTTGTTTTAAAAAAATCGGGGATCTTGATGGTTATTTTTGAAGGGAATCTCTCGATATTTCTTATTTTAATTTTAGACAAAGTTTGTACTCTGTGTGCTGTTAACAATGCGCAAAGGGTTGCTAGCTTCTTTGAAATTTTAACAATTGTTAACGTTTCATTTGGATATAGTTGGCTTAAATGATTAATTACGATTGAAGTATCCCATGTTACAGAATATTTCGGTAAAGGGGGTCGTAAGCGAAATATGCCTCTAAAAAAACCTTTCAAGTCTGTCATCTTCTAGGTTATTGCTAATTAGTAGTGCTAAAACAGATCTACAGGAATTCAGAGTTCCAAACTGAGATCCCTCTTCATAAAGCTTATTTAGAAAATCTATAACTTGTGAAATTGATGCATTGTACAAATCATAACCGTTTTCATTACAATGGTAGAACCAGCGCTTTAGATAGACATCATACTGTTTGAATGAACTGTCGGATAGGGAGGCCATTATAACACTGATCGCTGAAGGTGGTACACTTCGCCTTAACCACGCCGTCCGCATAAGATCCCTGCCACCAGGGTAAGCTTGGTGGGTATGTTGCGGTTGCTAGAATGGATAGATATAATTGGGTTTCTATTTGCTTTGAAAACTAATAAATCGGATATCAAAAGGTTTTTGAACAGAGGATACCAGAGTTGTGTGGGCCATAAGGGTACAACAACAACCCCTTTAGCCTTGTCTGAAATAATTTTTCGCAACATTTTTAAAATAACAGAAAAAGGGGGGAATGCATAAAAGAAATAATCAGTCCAAACAATTGTAAATGCGTTGATGGTCATTGCATCTGGATCTCTATGCCATGAAACATAATTAGCACATTTATTATTTATTCGACTTGCGAATAAGTCTACTTGAGGCTTACCAAATGTTAAGACTATTTTCTGAAATGCCCAATCAGCTAATTCCCATTCTATACCCGGGTGTACGCGCCTGGATTCTGCATCCGCCGTTTTGTTATCCGTGGAACTTATATAAGAAGCCGTAACATATAATTTACGAGATTTACACCATTGCCATAGTTGCTTTGTTATGTCCCTGAGGTGAGGGAACTAAACGCCGCCCATTCGGTTAATATAAGAGATGCCGTCGTGTTGTCAACGCGAAGCAGAATTTGACAATTATTTAATTCAATAGCAAACACTTTTAAACCGAAAAAGGCAGCTTGAATTTCTAAATAGTTGATGTGCTGTGTTCAATCTTGTGCACTCCACAACCCGCTAGCCCTCTCTTCCCCGCAAGCAGCCCCCCACCCCGTATTTGAGGCATCTGAGAAAATTTCCAGATTATGTGAATCTTCTCTGATCTTACTGAAGGGTTTATTATTATGCAATGCAGCATACCACCATCTCAGATCAGGTTGCAATGTTAGTGGTAAGTTCATGTATTTATTATAGTTGTTATCAAATCTTAAATTTAAATATTTAATACGTTCGAAAAGCTTAGTATATAACCAGCTGTATTCCACAGCAGGACAAACCGAAACTAACAATCCAACAAGCCGTGCAAATACACGAATTTTACATTTGTTTATATTAGAAAAATTTCGAATTTCGGTTTTAATACGATGATTTTTTTCAGTTGGTAATTTAATCTGGAAATTTTCCGAATCTAATACAAAACCTAAGAACGTGCATATTTTGCTTGGTATCATAGAGCTTTTCTCTTGATTTACTAGGAAACCAAGAGAGGTTATTAATTTTTCAGTCTGTGTTGCGTTGTACAAACATTCTTCATACGACTGTCCCATTAACCATTAATCATCCAAGTAATTAGTCGATATTAGTCCGGCGGAGCGTAGTAAACGGACTATAGGTTTCATAACCTTTGTGAATATTATAAGGTGCAGTACTTAAGCCAAATGGTAATACGTTAAATTCGTATAGATTATCTTCAAATTGAAACCTTAAATATTTTTTGGAATTATGATGAATTTGTATGGATCTTTTAAATCAATTTTAGACATAAAACAATCTCTTGTTATTAGTTTTAGTACTGTACGTAAGTCCTCAATTTTGAAATGATTCGTTTTAATGAATTTGTTTAATTTTTTAAAATTCAAAATAAAGCGATATTTACCATTTGGCTTTGGTACCAAGAACACCCTAGATAAGAACTGGCCCTTTACAGGTTGGCATTTTGAAATGGCTCCATTAGCTAGTAAGTTATTTATTGCTTCATAAAAAGCACATTTTTCTGTATCGGAATATGATATAACGATTGGAGGAGACAATTGGTTGACTGGGCAAATAAAAGGAATTTCATAACCTCTGATACAAGATAATACCAAAGGGTTATTAGTGATAAGTGGATAAAGGCAACCTGCCTGTATAATTTACCGTGTCTAGCGGCGGCTGCGCTTTGGACGCTGCTGCGAGTATCTCGATGAGCTCGACGGCCGACTGCTCGGAGGTGGCCCCTTCGTCTTCGAATGATTTGGCTGTTTCCGTGGAGGGAAGGGGCCCTTCCAGTTTAAATTCCTGGGTGCCGATGTTGATGCCATTGACTTCTTATTATTTGCCTGTGGCTTCTGTACTGGCGTCTTTAAATCAGCACCTGATTTGTTAATTGCCTTAGCCGTTTTTATCGTTTCGGACAGGTTTTGACCAAACAACAAATTATCCGGCTTGGTGTTAAGACGTTGGTCTTTCATATCCTTATTCAAGGAAGACAAAATGAAATTCCTTCTGACTACTGAGTCATTGTACTGCGAATCGCATAAAATGCGTTCCGAATCCATTAACATCTTTGTTAACTCTGGATCTGCATTATTATTCGAAACTAGCTGACCCGCGCGGCTTCGCTCCCGTCAACTGGCTACTCTACTTACCGACCCTAACCTACCTACCTACTCTACCTACCCTACCTACCTACTTTACCTACCCTACCTACCTACCATATCAACCGTACCTTACCTACCCTACCTACCTACCATATCAACCTGCCTACCTACCCTTTTTTTTTTTTTTTTTTTTAGGATGGGAAATCATCAAATGACTCCTCCCGCTCTGGGTGAAGCAGAAGGGAGTGTCAGACTCTTACTGACTAAAACCCATCCGTGTTCCTCCTAATGCCCTTTGCGTTCCAGGGCCGCGGCGACTCTCTCGAACAAATCCCGCAACCCCGGCAAGCACTGGCCCTAGCGGGCCCCGTCCTTTATGCTGACAGCTCCTTGAGGCGCGCGTGGAACACAGCGCGCCGTCGACCCGGGCCTGGTTCTGATCAGACGGCGAGCCACCCAATGCTCGCCGTCCGCAGACCCGCGCCTACGGTGGCCGAGAATCGCCCTGCGACTCCCGACGCCCGGGGCGTCTTCTTCTGTTGCGGCGGCTGGGGCGTGAGGTTTCCCTCTCTCTCACGCGTTCGGCCTCCTCCTTTGCTAGCATTACTGCTTCGCAGAAGGAGGTGATCGCTTCCCATGCCTCCTCGCTGCGGACCATGGATTGGACAAGGGCCGGACGCGAGAGGTCGCCGCCGCCAATCGCCTCGACGAGGACGCGGCGGTGTTCCGCCCAAGCAGGGCAGACCTCCACCGTAGGCTCCACCGTGTCCTCCGGGCGATCCTCACAGTGTTGACACCCGGGCGTATCCTCCCGCCGAATTCGAAACAGGTACCTCCCAAAACAGCCGTGCCCGGTGAGTACCTGCGTCAGGCGGAAGGTGAGGACGCCGTGGCGCCGCTCTAGCCACTCCTCAAAGAGGGGACTTATCGCCACAATTGTGGCGTGCCCAGCGCTGGGTTGCGACAGTCGTTGTCTCCATACCGCCATGAGATCCTGCCGGAGCTCTGTCCGCCGTGCTGCGATTTGCCGCGGCAGAGGAGTCTCGCCCCGGCGTAGCGCCTCCACGCGCCATTCGTAAATGAGCGCGAGGGCTCTCGCCTCTAGATCCCATGGCGGCAGTCCGGCAAGGAGGCTCGCCGCCTCGCCAGAGACCGTGCGGTATCCCCGAGTCAGCCGGATGGCCATGACCCTCTGGGACGCATTGAGGTAACGGGCAGGTCGCTTCCTCAAAGCAGGCGCCCACACCGGCGCCCCATAAAGGGCCATGGACCGCACGACCCCCGCGTAAAGCCTCCGGCAGGAGGCGTTTGGACCCCCTAGATTGGGCAGAAGCCGCTTGAAGGCAGCCCCGGCTCGCCCCAGTCTGGGAGCCAAATGTCGGAAATGCTCGACGAAGTTCCACCGGCTGTCAAGGACGAGACCCAGGTACGTCATCGTCGATCCGACGCCGATGTGAACCCCTCCTACCGTTATTTGGGATCCCGATGGTGGTCTGTTCCGAGAGCCATGAAAACACATGGCTTCGGATTTGTGCAGGGCCACCTCGAGACCCAGCTGCCGGATCCTCTCAACGACTATCGCAACCCCGCGTGTCATAGCGTCGGCCGCCGCCTGGTGCGATCCCCCTTGCGCCAGGACCAGCGTGTCGTCAGCGTAGCAGACCACGCTGACGCCGCTAGGGAGGTCGGCGCGCAGCACCCAGTCGTAGCCAATGTCCCACAGGAGCGGCCCCAGAACCGAACCCTGTGGAACACCGCACGACATCTCTCGCCGGTTCCACTCCCCCAGGTGACCGGGGTAGATGACGGCTCTGTCCGTCAAGTAAGCCTCGACTACGCGGCGGAGGTAGGTCGGCATCCGGTGATACCGAAGTGCCTCCCTGATGCAACTCCAGGGCAGGGTGTTGAAGGCATTGGCGATGTCTAGAGACACCGCCAAGACGACCCCGCCCCGAGAAACCACGTCCTCCGTCGAGAGGGCTCTCACGCGCATGATGGCGTCCACCGTCGAGCGGCCCGTGCGGAAACCAAACTGGTTCTCCGCCAGATCCGGCCCCACCCTTACAAGGTGCTCGACGAGGCGGTTTGCAATTACTCTTTCAAAGAGCTTGCCCACCTCATCGAGCAGCACGATGGGCCGGTATGCGGACGGAGAGTCCGCAGGGCGCCCTGGCTTCTTAATGAGGACCAGTTTCCCCGTCTTCCAACGAAGTGGGAACTGGCCCCTCTCCAAGCATGCGCTTAGGAACCCTCTTAGTCGAGGCCCGAGAGCCTCCAAGGCCAGGACCCAGGCTTTCCCAGGTACGCCGTCGGGTCCTGGGGCGGTATTTTTGGCTTTCAGCCTGTTAACCGCCACTCTCAGGTCTACCTCAGTCACCTCAGGAGCATCGTCATCGTCGTCATCCGTGTAGTCCGCATCGGGCATCGCAGGCGGCGGAGCCATAGGCGGGGGAGTATGCTCCCCTCGCGAGGGGAACAGAGCGCTCACCACGTCCTCCACCAGCTGGGGCCGGAGACTCTGCGTCAACGGGGGGGCCCAGGTGCGGAGCTTATTCCGCACCATTTTGTAGGGTCTTCCCCACGGGTCCCCATTCAGAGACTCCAGCATCTCCTTGCGAGCCAGATCCTTGGCCTGCAGGATCCCCGCTCGGAGGGCGGTTTTCGCCACTCTGTACTCCTCGTACAGCTCCGCCTCTCTGACTTGCGCATCCGGAGGGCGGATGCGGAGCCTGCGGTGCCTGGTGTACCGGCGCCGAGCGGCGACGCATGCCTGACGCAGCGTCGCCAGCTCTTGCGACCACCAGTACACCTGGCGGCGGGCGCGTCCTGGCTTAACCCGGGGCATTGCCACGTCACAAATATCGGACATGGCCTCCCGGAACCACTCCGCCTCGTCGTTGATGTCAGCAGGCCTGTCCGGAGGTGACACCCAGGCCTGCACGATCGAAGCTTCCAGGAGGAGCTCCCGGTCCAGCTGCTTCAGCGCCCACCACGGACCACTCGGGGCCTGTCGGACTGGCGCGGTTGAGGTCTGGGCGGAGACATCAAACCGGATATACCGGTGATCGGAATAGGTCTCCACCTCCTCTAATACGCGCCAGTCAATGACACGCGGTGACAGAGCAGGGCTGGCGAACGAGATGTCCACCACGGACTCCCCCTGCATCCGCACACACGTGGGGACAGAACCCCGGTTTAGGACAACCAGGCCTGTCTCCAGAGCCCAGTCCTCCACCATCCTGCCCCGCGTGTCCGTATAACGGGAACCCCAAGCCAAATGCTTGGCATTGAAGTCCCCGAGAACGAGCACGGGGAGGGAACGATACCCGGTGACGACGACGCTCAACTCCGTAAGGGAGTTTTGGAACTCGGCGAGAGTTCGGTTCGGGGAGAAGTACACTCCTACCACGACAAACTCCCCAAACCGTGCTGCTACGCACCCCTGTCCTCTCCTGACGTTTTCGAGGGACGGAGTACCGGCAGCGGCCGACGAAATTAGGGCCACTGAGCCATTCAGGTCCTCCACCCAGTCATCCCTGGGCGGGACAAAGTAGGGCTCAGCGACCACGGCGATGTTAATCAACCACTGTGCCATGCTCTGGACCAACAGGTCCTGAGCGGCGGCGCAGTGGTTGATGTTCGCCTGGAGGAGGCGTAATGGAGCCGTTATTGGCACTCCATTTCAGCCTCATCCTGAGTCCCTTGCGAGGGCTCACTCGCGGCAACCGGAGCGACGGCGGTGGCAGCGACGGCGGTGGTGGTGGCGGCAGCGGCGACAACAGTGGCGGCGGCGGCGGTAGGGACGGCGGTGGTGGAGGGCTTCTTTTTGCCCCCGGCCTTGGCGGGTGGAGCGCAGGCTTTGCCCCCAGCCCAGTGATCGGCCGGCTTGCCAGCTGCCGCACATACAACGCAGTGCGGCGTGGCGTTACACGAGCCGGCCTTGTGTCCGGGCTGACCACAGCGGAAACAAAGATCGCTGCGGTCCACCTCCGAGGTGCACTGAACTCCCACGTGGTTGCCCACTTGGCAGCGGAAGCACCTCAGAGGTCTGGGTTCCAGCAGTTTGACCTGCGCAGATACCCAGCCCACCAGGAGTCTTCGGCCCTCCGATATTGTCTTGGCCGCTGTCACGGGGCAGCTCACCACGACGGTTCGCATGCCCGTGTGGTCAGGACGTATGGTGCCTGCCTTCACCTGCTCGGCAGAGCACCCCCCAGTCCTGACGACGGCGGCCACCACCTCCTCCTCCGTGATGGAGTCGTCCAGACCTAGAATGCGTAAGTCAACGCACTTGGTAGGCCTGGACACTCGAACCTCGTCCGCATTTAAGGACGCTCTGAGCCTTTCGGCCAGAGCATCAGCGGTCGGGCCACTGGCTGAACCGGGGATCTCCAGCATCCGGGCCCCAGTCATGGTCAGCCTGAGCCGGAGGCCCCCAGTAATGCCGAGCTCCTGGAGGTTCACTGCTTCCTTTGCCTTCGCGAGCACGTGGCCGTACGTCACGCCCCTCTTCTCCACGTCTGGCTGTAGCGTAAACACTACAGCTTGCCTACCTACCCTACCTACATACTCATTTTTTTTTTCTATTTTAATTCTTATTATGCTATTCCGGACGAAGACTAATCCAAAAACACAAAAACTATGAAAATCGGTCGAGCCGTTCTCGAGTTAGTTAGAAAAGTGTTCGAACAAACCCGACTGTTTTATATGTTAAGAAGATTAGGAATTTTGTTATATTGTTTAAGATTCGACCATTTTCTAGAAGACATTTCTATTTTAGCGAGACAGAAATTATACGAATAAACTGAAGGAAGACGGACAGCGGTGGCTTATTAATAAATGGGGTTCCGTTAGCAACCTTGGTACGGAACCCTAAGAATCGACTTGGTTCGCACGAATCAAAATCGTACGCGAAGGCTTAAATAATAGGGTCCCATTAGCAACTTTGGCCTGGAACCCTATAATTTGCCTTGGGTCGCATATCGAACCGTCTGATACTTAACACGAATTAAAAATTTAGTTGCGGGCAACTTGGGAGTCTTTAAAACAAAAGTGAATAGGTTGCTTCTAGGTAAATGTGCTCCATCTTCGACCACATCATCGCTTACCATCAGGTGAGATAGTGGTCAAACGTATGCCTATCTATAGTAAAAAAAAAATATGTATATATTCTACTCCGTATCACCTAACCACTGAGAACTAATGATAACACGATTTGACAGTTACCTACTGTGAAATCGTGTTGTCATTCATTCTTAGTTCGGGTTCGGGACTAATCGTAAGTCTGTAGCTGGGGGGCTACTCTCTAACGAAATCCGTAGTTTCGGGCTTAGTTGCGAGCGGGCGTATTCTACTCCGTATCACCTACACACTTACGATTAGTTCCGAACCCGAACTGAGAATGAATGACAACACGATTTCACAGTAACTGTCAAATCGTGTTATCATTAGTTCTCAGTGGTTAGGTGATGCGAAGTACAAAATGCCCGCCCGCAACTAAGCTCGAAACTACGGATTTCGTTAGAGAGTAGCCCCCCTGATACGGAGTAGAATACGTCCGCAACTAAGCCCGAAACTACGGACTTCGGACTTAGAGAGTAACCCCCCAAAACCGATCGCTACCGTCACCGTGACCACCTTTGGTATGGTACCTTATTATTATTAGCCTTGTTTCGCAAATCGAACCGCGAGTTGCTTCGCTCTAAACGAAATCAATCGCGGAGGCTTAGCTGTAGGGTCCTGTCAGCGCAGCACCTTTGGTACGGAACCCTACAGGCCTGATCCGCAAGTCGAACCGTCCAGTACTTCGCAAAACTAAACCAGTTTTAGACTTCCGAAATTCATACGAACTACCACTGTGTTCATCGTATAATCGTGTGAGGTCATTCTCCAGCGGAAAATCTTAACACCGCCATTCAGAAAAACGCGTCATCAGAGCAACGCCATCTATCGACTATGTAAACTGACAAAATATTTGGCAGCGGAAGACGTTAAATAACGATAAGGTATTAAAATGTTTACTTTTATTTTGCTACGTCTACGTATTAAAAGTTTCACAAATAACTCAATCAATGTGTTTTGGTGTAACATTCATGTTTTCATGCATTTTTTGATTCCTCAATAGATGGCGCTCTGACTGATCAGAATACAGTAGGAACTTTCTTACTAAACTAAAAATTAAATATATTTTGATTTTGTGGATCGATTGTAACAATAAATAACGAAAAGGTATAAAAATGATCACTTTTATTTTGCCACGTGTTAAAAGTTTCACAAATAACTCAACAATTTTGAATGCTTTCGTGCATTTTATTTTTTCTCAATAGATGGCGCTCTGACTCAACAGAATACATTAGGAAGTTTCTTCCTAAATTTAAAAATTCAATATCTTTTGATTTTGTGGGTCGATTTTGATGAAATAAACGCTAAATGTTACTCGGGTTATCACGTAATATTTTTAAGTACTTAGATTTGCAATCCAATCTGTGGTTTATGCGTGAAGCTCCCACAAACGCACAGACAAACAGATAAACAGACAGACAAAAATTTCAAAAATTGCATTTTTGTGTTTTATACCTTTTTTCTGAGTTTTCTGTGTAATTTTCATGCAGAAATATTCAATGTACAGACACAGTAAGTCTACGATTTTATTATATGTATAGATAAGTTTATTTATTGCTTGACTTAGGTACGATATCGCAGTAGCCGTCTAGTTTTGCCTTAGCTCGATGTTTTTATCCCGGCTTTTATTTCGGCATTCAACGCGGGAGCGTTATTTAATTTGCAGTTGCTCGGCAACAGATATTTATCTTGTACTTCCTTGCGGTGCTCTTTTGTCAGCCCATGCGTGGCAATATGCTCTAATCTGACTGCTAAGTCTTTGTGTACTTCAGCTCCATAATTATTCGAAATAAGAGGGTCTTCACCTAATATCTCGAATATCATGCTCTCTGGTATTGCAACCGCGGATTCTTCACAAGCCGGCGCCGCGGGGGCGATAGTGTCAGTCGGTGTCGCACTAGCGATGGCGTCTGTACCGGTGGCGACAGGGTCCACAGCGGTCGCAGCGGGGCTAGCGATGCACTGCGGGGACGGGTCAGCTTCGCGGCCGCTGAGAGTTCCCATATCAGGGAGGTTGCCTTCATCGAGCAATTCGACATTGTTATTTTCTGTGTCTCACATTCCTCGCTATGAGAGCTATGTTCTTGTTCTGTAATCGACCGATTTTAGTTTAGAAACAGACCAGAGTACTGTTCGCAAAACTAATTAACTGGGTAGTACAACTCCAAAGAGAAGTACGCAAACCCGAATCGGTAACATTAAAACAAACACATACACGTGCAACGTTTATACATGTGTAGTAAATAAATTACAGTTATGTATGTACATATCTAGTAATGTATCATGCCAGTGTCTACTCATTAGTTAAGGTGTATAGTAGGCTCAATAACCTTGAGCATCTGGGCCACACATTCATATCTGCGCCGCACACACAAACATTTCCGTAGCGCACGCGCTACCTCAAAACTATTATCAAAGATCATGCGAGGACGCAGACATGCGCGCCAAGCCGGCTTTTTTGCCAACGACTACACAAGAGTATGGCGATTGCTCGGCTAATTTTTAGTTTAGATAGATACAGACGTTACGCATATTTTTATTCACTGGTCTCATTTTTTATACGAATGTGGTTAAATTAAATAGAAGTAAAACCATATAGGTCAGATAAAAACAATTTTGTGAAGCAGTTTCGTCTTTTCTGCTTACGATCTATATAAAGATACTCGAAACTCGAGGTCAAACTGTTACCAGTGCACTGGTAACAGTTTGATCTTGAGTTTTGAATATGCAGTGTACCTACTACTTTTTATTTCTGCCTATACTACTTTATAGTCTCGTAAAAAGATTTCAAATAAAAAAAGTACATTCTAAAGTAAGTAAAGTAAATGAAATAAATAAATTTGAAGCCTATTTCAGCTCTGCTAAATAATTTTGTAGCAATTTCATTAACTCAAAAACTTCAGATTCTGTGATTCCTGTGAAAGTTTTAGGTGTTTAATTGATAACGTTTTTATATCGGTTTATTTTGTAAACTGGAAATACGACGATGATTGTTGAAAAAACCCGACCAAGTGACAGTGCAGACACACTGGAGAAATGTCTCTGAAAAGAATTACCGATGTAAATCCTTATTTAACTACGGAACCCTGCAAATTACCTCCCTTTGCGTGCGCTGCGAAAATGATTGATGATATAATAAAATAATAATCTCGAATTTTAGAGGACCCATCAATATCTACAAACAGAAAAGGCAGTGATACCAAATGCTCAACTATTATTGTAAGTCACTTTTTTATTTAAAAATTAATAGATACGACATGACAGACCAAAGCAGACCACGTTATTCGCACCTTGGTATCAGTTTTATCAAAATAAATCGTTCTTTAATTCACTTATTTTTTTGAATTACTCAAATCGAACATTCAAAAGATATCATAATTTATCAAAACAATTTAATTTAGCCAAACGGTCCACCACAGACGCGACTGACACGCCGCATATTCCGACCGAATAATGAAAATAAATGTTTGTTTATGAACTTGTGTTTGTTTATGTTTGTGTTGAAGAGCTGTACACCTACTACCACAGTGTATTTCTTTTAACCCAAAGGTTGACTAAAAGAGAACTCCTCGTAGCATTAAGTCCGCCTATGTACCACTATTGTTCATGAAGTTTAAGTGAATTAATAAACTTATATAGATTTTTTATTTTTCTTTAATATTAGTCAGTTTGTTGGTAATAAAAGAAATTAAGAATTAACGTCGGCTACGTTCGAAAAAAAAGAGCAGACAAAAATAAAACCCGAGTGACGCCGATAGTATTTTGATAAAAGTTGCTGTATGAAACTGTACAATGCGCCCACGCGGACGCGCTCAATCAAGCTGGCTCCTCTGCAAAGAGCTAGTCTATGAACGCACACTAATACAAAAGTTCGTAAATATTTGCACTAACACATTTATATACGCGTAGTCGGTCGAGAGCGCGAGCGACTACGCGTATATATAGTCTCAGTGCTAACGCACGACTGCCGCCTTCGCCCAAACAGAGCTTTATAAATATGGGAGACTCAATATTGAACATTTTCTTTGCAAAATATTGATTGATTTACATGAGCAATGTTCACTTTGTAGTACACTTTACCAGCAATTTTTCCATGTAAAAATATTTTTAAACTTCGAAGACGTTTGGAAGAAATATCCAAAAAATAGCGTGTTATTAAATACTTTTTACAGGAAAACTATATGACATACGAAAACAACAATTGTTCATATTGTTGTTTATGAATCTACCATATACATATATTTTTTTCCAATCTTTTGACCCAGCCGTTAATGGGGAATATCTTTTAGAAAGTAGCCTTTTGACGGCTCTGAAGCAGAGGTAGGGCCTTAAGAAACAGTCCTACAATACTGCCCGCAAAACTAACTAAACGGGTAGTAACATCTTCATTGAGAAACACGCATACCCAGCAGAAAAATAAAAACAAATCTTAAGGATAAAATGATTTGTTGAAAATCGTTTGCAACGATCAATACAACATTCATTTCTAATAGGTACATAATAACTGATAAGGTAATTATTAAACAGCAGATGTTTACTGACCTTGAAAATCGGACTTTGATATACTGGAAGATCGGCTATGACATCGTCTTCGTAGTTTTTTCTCCAATTTCTTCAGTTTCTTAAACAATTTTTCACAACTGTCTTCACTTTTACGTTTTGGCATGTCACTTGATTTATTTTAAAACTCACTTTTTTTTAAACTGCTAAAACACACTCACTAATAAAATTGTGGGGAGACCGATGTGCGATCGTGGCGAGCACTAAAAAGCGAATGACGCGAGTGAAGAGGTCTCCCACCAAGTGGACAACTGACTTTTTTATTTATCTACCCTCAAATAAAGTGCGTGAATGGCTACACTAGGCGGTACTACAAGTATTATTTGCTAATCCCGAGGACGAAGCCCGAGTATAATAGAAAATATTTATTTGACACAGACAAAACACACAGCAACAAACACATTATAGAAAACAAAAGAACAATAATACAAAACGAAAACGATACAGAGTAATTGTGCTGAGCGTTGCCATATCGAAAGGGTTACTATCTCAGCATTTGCTGGGCGTCAGACGCCCAGCGCTGGTTTTCAGTTGGCACCCCGCAGTGACACACGGACGCGTGCAAAATAAAATAGATAAATACTTGTTATAATAAGTAGGTAATCATTAAATAATGTTTTTGAGTTTGTGAGAGTAAATCAATATTGCAAAATAATGTTTTTTTTATGCATGCTACACTGTCTGAGAAAATTTTAAAGTACCTTCGAATCTACATTGAAAAACGACGCGGGCCGCTCGGTGCGGGGAGCAGCCGCCACCATTTTAATAAATAATAAATAAAAACCGAGTGATTAAAATACAGACGTTTCTTTAGCATATCCCTATGTGCCAGTAAATTAAAGAATAGAAAAAAAGACAAAAATAGTGGTCGAAGCCTTGTGGTTCCCAGGGACATACCGCATCACCTCCAGCCCAACATGAGGTCAGTTCCTGCACTAAAATAAAATATACTTAAAAATGTGAACTATTATTATGTTTGTTTATTTTAATATATTATTAGATTATTAATGATTAGATTTAAAATAAAAGGATTAAATAAACGATTTATCAATGTTAACGTCATTAAAGTCGATTTGTACATTCAAAATAAATGTCTTAAGTCTAGCCTTAAATGTACCAATGTTCTTTAGGTCCCTTATGGGTGGGGGAATGTTATTTTCTCATTAAAATATAATCAAAAGTAAAAAATGGACCAGATGTCGGATACTGGCATTTTAGTTATACCACGGCAGCACTTAATGTGTAATTGTGTAATATTCTTGATTGTCGTTTTTCATTTTTTTTTTTGTTGTAATTTTTCATCATATTTATATTTACTTTTTCACCGTTACTATAGCAGTTTATGCGTACTGTATAGTGCATGTAGTGCTCTTCTTTAAGTGAAGAGGCACTTAAATTTAAGTCTAGAATTATTTTTTGTAAATGTTATAGTGTACTCATTGTTGAAGAGCCAAATAAAATAAATAAATAAATAAACAAAAATTCATCAAAACCCATTCGGCGATTTAAGCGTAAGCATTAAAAATTAATAAACTAACTCACTTGCTCATTAATAGGTTATAAAATTAGTAGGACATAAATTTTCTTACAAACTATGAAGTCTTAAAAAAAAAATACGCAGAAATGCGACGGAATGTTTGTTCAGACTTTTCATTTATCGCTATTTTTTTTATTGTTAATTCATTCATTAATCAATCCAATTTTTTGGCTCCGATAAATACGCACTTACATGGATTCTCCGGCTTTTCTACCACATGGATATTAATTGTCTGCATTGCTTCGTTGCATAGACAAAATTCTATAGGAGTTTATGGAAGTCAGTATTGTGTGGACACACCTTAGGATGCGTTTCCACCAGAGATGTGCGAGGATGCGTAGCGAGGGATGTGTTTTTTAAGAACCAATAGAATCGCTTGCGCTGAGCGAGGCTAAGTAAATGAAGCAATAGGGAACGTGCATGAAAAAATATTTAATATCGATACAGTTTATCTAAAAATATTCCATAATATAATACTAACAGTGAAAATAGAATCAAAATAACTCGAAAAACAAACGACATATAATTATTTTAAACAAATATATCTGTCCCTCTCGCGAAAACGCTGTTTTCTATGGCATAGTATATGCGTCATGGACTTTGACGTCAAAGTTCATATCGGACTTCTCTTTCTAATTGTAATCTTTGAAGCTCTATAACTTCATCGCTCATGAAGGTATTTAAAAAAAAAATTCATGATTGTTTAATAGAACTAATAAGTATTTCATTTTGCAAATAAAAAAATCGCATGCTTATTCCCTATTCTATTGATTTTTAATGAACACATCCCTCGCTGCGCATCCTCGCACATTTATGGTGGAAACACAGCCTTAAAATGGAAAAAGTGTTTTGTAGCGCCCATAATGTACTCTTAAAGTAGCAAAATTCTCTAACAAAAATAGTATCTAGCTCGTCTATGACGCAGGTATTTCATTATCATAATGGTACTTGGTGATATTTGGCGCTTACGTCAAATTGTGTGGAAGATATGACGCGTCGCTACATTGAAGTCTGAAGGTGTCTTCGAAGCTCTTTTGAAGACTGTGCGATGCTTGAGAGAAAGTTTTTAGGGTTCCTATCGTCCGTAAAAAATGGAATCTTTTTTTTTTCCTTCTATGGCAACTGAGCCGGTTCAGACTATTCCGCCAGTGTCACGTCGTGAAAAACGGAACCCTTACAGGATCACTCGACTGTCTGTCTGTTCGCCTGTCACAGCCAATTTTCTCCGAATTTACGTGACCGATTCTGTTGACATTTCATACACATAAGAACATCTGCGACCCAAAAACGGACGCGTTATGTAAATATATAAATTTTGAGTATATTGGGGAACAAAATAAGTAGAAAATAAACAAAATAAGTAGAAAATAATTTAAGGTTAAGTTTATCAAACTGTACCGTGTGACATATCAAAAGAAAGGTCTTATTTTGAGTGAGTTTCAAATATATTTTTTTCGAAATTTTAAAATAAACAGTTTACAAGTTATTTTTCCTTAATGTATATCAGCTACCCAACGTCACATTTAAATATGAACTGGCACTTTTGGACCACCTTTTATCAGAGGTTCTATTTTTAAAATACTTGTTATAACTTAATAAAGTTAAAGCGCTTCAGAAAACAGTTTTAAAGTTCAGGCCACGAATAACTGTCGCATTGCATATTCTAATGAATTTATAAAAAAAAAATTGTTTAACAATATTAATTTCCCTTGAGATGGCCATGCTGTAGATGTTAGAAACATTTTTTAAATAATAACTAAGTAATCTTGTTTCTTCAAAGTTGATTTGAATTTTAAAGTTTTAACATGAAAAATAATGTACAAATTCGTACCCAAGGGTGAAACAAAAAGTTGAAAATAAGTTAAATTACAGTACCTAAGGCTGGATTGGCGGTCTCTAAATTGATTTGTCAGGGTCGCATGAGCCTGGTTTTTGAATAATCTTAGCTACGTCCTATCAACAGAGTTTTCAGTCGGTATATTCAATGCAATTTTCAATAAAGATTACAGATACAAGTTTTTCATTAAGAATATATGCTATAAGCCCGTGTGGTCAAAGTGTGTGCCCAGTAAAATAGCAACAGGGTCACTCTCTATTAATGGGCCTTAAACATAACTAGCGGAATATCTATAAGCCTCTGCTTACCCCTTCGAGAGTTATAAACAACTAACGGACCCGCGCAACTTCGTCTGCGTCACAATTTTCTTTACTGCTCCGCTCCTATTGGTCTTAGCGTGATGATATGTAGCCTATAGCCTTCCTCGATAAATGGGCTATCTATCACTGAAAGAATTTTTCAAATCGGACCAGTAGTTCCTGTGATTAGCGCGTTCAAGCAAATAAACAAACAAACTCTTCAGCTTTATATATTAGTACTCGCTGACTCGCGCAACGTCGTCTGCGTCACTTTTTTCATTACTGCTCCGCTCCTATTGGTCTTAGCGTGATGATATATAGCCTATAGCCTTCCTCAATAAATGGGCTATCTAACACTAAAAGAATTTTTAAAATCGGACCAGTAGTTCCTGAGATTAGCGCGTTCAAGCAAACAAACAAACAAACTCTTCAGCTTTATGTATTAAATATAGATATAGAGTATAGAGTGCAGTGCTATTTTGTAATAGTCTTACCGAGAAAACTTAGGCGAAGTCCATATGAAGGTTTGCTGTTTGTGTATGTAAATTTACATGTTTGAGAACGCACCCATGTTACAGGAGAACTTCCTAGTGTGGGGCAACGTTTTTTTTTTAAGAAAAAAAAAGTGTGCTGTCGATACCTCGACATCCAATCAAAGTGGAACGATAGTTCACTTCAAGCTTACTCCACCTTAGTTTTGATGATTACCACAGTGAGATTTTTACTACAACCAATCACTATACCTACATCGGGTATTTTCCACTTGGATACTTTCCTGAATAAATCTAATTAGTACGTCAATTGATATATAGAAAACCCAAGATACACACTCAGCATCTCAAAAACGTCCGCAAAAAACAAGCGCAATATGTATAATTGTGCGCAAGTTTCAAACAGTCTCGCATCGCTCGCCATACTGCACTGCTTTGTAAAAACAACTTTAAGCGATCCGTGTAAGGCAGAATTTGCAAAAAAAAAATTGTTTATAGTATAACTACACACAACTCACAACTCACACATGACACTTGATACATTCAGGTTTTGACGACAGTTTCGAGTGTTGGATTTGTTCGAGACTGTGCATCTTGGGTTTTCTTATATATCAATGAGTACGTCAGATGGATTTCCAAAAAATATTGGACACGTAGTTTTTCTTTTTGCACGTAAACAAATATGAAGAAGATACAGTGCGTTGAAAACTCGTATGTCACATTTTAGTACACTTTTTATTGAAATGTAACATCACCAGCCACCACTCTTGAACTTTGATGCCCTTTATAAAAACAAAAACAAACACAAACTACTACTAAATAAAAACTTTCTATTCTATTTATTTTTATCGATTTGAAATGGTAAAAAAACTTGTCCAATATTTTTTGAAAATCTATCGGACGCACTAAATAGAATGATTATTTTCCTATCTAGGAAAGTACCCCATTATAACCGGGAAGAGCATACTTTGTAAAGTTGTTTTCCAGTTTGGCTAGGACATTGCAGGCTTGAATCACCTGATTGCCTGATAAAAAGATGATTCCGTGCTTCGTAAGGCACGTATAAGCCGGTGGTCCTAGTCGCCAAATGGTGATCGTCAAATAAACCACGTCAGAGGCCCTTGAGGTGGTTTAGAAACTCTTGACATTAGGGTGTGTGGGGTCGTTAGACCTTACTCCCACTCGCCCACAAGATAAGAAGAAGACCCAATAACGGCTGAATGTTTATTTTTTTGGGTTCTCGGACTATCATTAGATGAGCGCTGATTGGCCGATAATACTCGACGATTTAACATTGGTCCTGTATTTTGATTGTATCGCATCATTCGTATCCTCGTATTATGGTCCAAGCGTAAAGCGATATTAAGGTTTAATTTATAGGCAATTATTTTTAGGGTTCCGAACAAAAAACGGAACCCTATAGGATCACTCGGGTGTCTGTCTGTCTGTCTGTCCGTCTGTCACAGCCAGTTTTCTCCGGATCCACTGGACCGATTCTGTTGAAATTTGGTATACATATGGACTTCTGGGACTCAAACACGAAAGCGTTACTTAAATTATTAAATTTTTAGTATGGGTGTCACTTTTGGGGGTCAAAGTGAAAAAAAAAAAGTTTTTTGAACAATATCATGTGACATAACAAATGAAAGGGCTTACTTTGAGGATTTGAATTATATTTTTTTCATAATTTTAAAATAATTAGTTTTGAAGTTATTCAAGAAATTAGACGAAAAGTTACCATTCACCCCTTATCTCTGAATCTACTGAGCCTAAAAAATGGAGATAATAGATCTTTACCTATAAATTACAGGAAAACCTATAAGAAGTCTATAGTGTTAAAAAACATATTGAACAAAAAAAAAGAAATTCGTTCGGAACCCTTTGCACGCGAGTCCGACTCGCACTCGACCAGTTTTATTTTTTATCATGAGTCTTAAGGTCCTTTTACTCGTATATTAACAAATATATAAATTTATTGACTAGGCGAATGGAAAATAGAAGCATCTTTCTAAAATGCATAATATGCACGAGTAAATTAACTCATGCGTTTCCCCATATATACCCATATGGGGAAACGCATGAGTTACAGACACTTAAGGAACGCCACCAAGTAATATTATCTGGGCCCCAAGTCTGCTATTACAATAGTGTCCATGTTGACCACTAGAAAGTCATAATGACGCTTTTATATCCAGTGTTGACCACTGACACTCCATTGAAAGAAATGGCATAGAATCTTGTCAAAATCAACCATTATGAAATCAATGATAGACCATTCTGACACTATTGTAATAGCAGACTTGGGGCCCTGGTCATACACAAACGCGGTTTTAGTTATATATCTTGCCCCAATTTTTTTCTTTTATGTAATTCATAGGGAATTATCTATAGTATATACTTAATATTATAAAGCTGAAGAGTTTGTTTTTTAGATTGTTTGTTGGTTTGGTTGAACGTGCTAATCTCGGGAACTACTACTTCGAAAAGAAAAAATATTTTAGTTTTGGAAAACCTATTTATCGAGGGGCTTTATAACATCACGCTTCGACCAAAATGAGCGGAGCATTAATGATAAATGTGATGCAGACTAAGTTACGTGTGTCAGCTAGTAAGGTAATATCGCTTTGCTGATCTTTTTTTAATTGACAAATAAATAGCACACACACAATTCATATTTTTCACCTCTAATCTTTCTTTTCTTCTCTCTCCTATCTCTTATCTACACCACCTCTCTTAACTTGCACCAACCCCAAAGGTTCGAGGAAACAGTAGTAACAGATAAACACGTGAGCTATTCCGTCGGTACGTGTCGAACTGTCGAAGCCACCAGGACCACAGATCAAGGACTCGATTCGGCGGTCGCTGCTAAAGACAGTATTGTCAATACTTTGTAGCCTTCTTTGTAAGGATGGGAAATCATCAAATAACTCCACCCACTCTGGACCGAGCAGAAAGGAGTGTCAGATTCTTACTGACTAAAACCCATCCGTGTTCCTTGTGTTCCAGGGCCGCTAGCGGGCCCCGTCTACAGCACTTTGTTGGAAGGTTATGATTTCAGCTCTACTCTATGTATGTATTTTCATTCATTATCATATTTCTCTACCAATTTTACTTGGAAAAGCGTTACCCGCTGGTTTTAACTGGTTATAAAGCAAGTCGTATCAAAATTGAATAAAAACATGATTCGTGTCTAAGAGATTCGTTTCTGAATTAAGAATTTTAAGTTAAAACAGTCACCAAGGGCATTAATGCCATTTTTTGACAGGTTTTCTGGCTAGAGTTTGAGAAATGCTCAACTTCAAATGCTCAATTCAGGAATTGGGATTAATGAAAGAGTCATAAATACTAAGCATGGCATGGCCCTCGGACTACGACGCAACTGATGACTTTAAATGATGGTCAGCGAAACAGTTTCGTCTCCACGAATTTTATTAGTACTGCTACCTCTACAGATGTTACAGGCGCAACAATTCCATATTCTATGTTCGAAACCTCTCAACACCGTACTACGGAAGATATTCGGGCCGAAGGGTATCACATTCAAACGTGTGTAGCTTGAGGAATCCCGGAACTGTGCCGAATAATTGAAAGGCATCGTAACGGAATATGGCTAATATGGTGATATGCGTCCGTTGTTTGTTTTATTCAACAGCGCCTAACATATTCCAGTCTTTGCGTTTCACCTAGGAATGAATGAGCGATAATAAGCTGCAAACTCATATACATCTAAATTTTAGCGTTCTAAACGTTGTGTCAAAAATTTCATAAAATCTCGTGTCTGCGTCGTGTTGTGTCTGTATCTCGGTTTCTATAGCTCCAATCATGCTAACACATAAGAGCGTAAAATCTACAACAATTTTTGTAACGACGAGTTGTTCATGCACTCTGCCGTTTTTAACCCTCGACGCAAAAACGACGGGGTGTTATAAGTTTGACGTGTCTGTGTGTGTGTGTGCTTGTCTGTGGCATCGTAGCTCTCGAACGGATGAACCGATTTTGATTTTGATTATTTTGTTTAAAAGGTGAACTTATCGAAAGTGTTCTTAGCTATGTTTGATGAAAATCCGTCCAAGATGGCCGCCGCCACAAAATGGCGGATGACATATTTCTTCACAACTCCCTCAATATGGGTATCAAATGAAAGGGCTTGACTAATACAATACCATACACTATTACAAATTTCAAATCCCAGATGACCGCCACCACAAAATGACGAATTACATTTTTTTTTCACATCTCCTTCAATATGGGTATCAAATGAAAGCGCTTGACTATAGGAATGAGGAATATTAACTAACGAAACGAAAATTAAGTTTAAAAAGCATGAAATAAAAATTTGATTTAAAATTTAAAAAACCTTTTAAAAAGTTAAAAATAATTTCAATTGATCCTTTTAGCTTAATATAGGTACGATTCTTTGGGCCAAGCGTCGGGAGATCGCTAATAATACTATACCTAGTACATACACAAGATTTGCTTTAACTTTTTAAAGGGTTTTTGTCGGGGGTTTTTTAAATTTTTTTTTTTTTTTTTTTTGAGGTAGAAGGCGGAGTTCACGCAGGCTCAGCCATTCTGTAATATATGGTCAACCGTGAATCTCAGTGAATAATACCTTGTTTAAAGCTAAGTGAATATTTGAAAACTGTGACTTATGTAATTGTGGGGTATGTACTTCGGAGTTTAACGATCCCGAGTAATTGTCGGTCTTACAATTACAAACTATTCTAGAAACCAAGTTATTTCGTCCTACCCTACCTACGCCAGGTGTAAAAGATACTCTATATTTTAGTCTAATGACAGACTTAACAAAAATCTGCTGTCTTCTGAATTTTCCACCATCAAATTATAATAATATTATTATCTAATGGCCCCTGGATCATTCCCTGGTTTCGGCAATGATATATTATAATATCAGTAGGTACCGAAATCAGTATACAGGGTTATTTGTAAAACACCAGCAACCTCTTAGGCAGTGAAAGTACACATGATTATGAACAACTTTTACTTTGAGAAAACTCCGAAAACTCGAAAAAAATATCAGCTGTTTCATACAAAATGCAATATTTAGCCGATGAAAATGTATGAAACAGCTGATATTTTTTTCGAGTTTATCTATTTTCTATTCGAACTTTCATAAATTTTTAGGTGTATTTTCAAAAATGAAATGAGAATTCTAAATTCATGACAATTTTCATATTTTGCAATAGTAACTGTTTTTCATACCCGTCAAATTCCATCGAAACAGATTTTTTTTTGCCTCTTTAATACAAATGGTCACTTACAAATGAACCATAAATACAAACAGATTGTAACCTGCAATAAACAAAAAATGTTTTATATTTTGATTAAAGAGAAATACTCAATGGTCTACTAATGTTCAATAGTAAAACGTTTGTGACAAATAGTTAGCCATATGACAGAGACGTTTCAAATTCGTATCAAATCATGTCATTTGGTGCTCCTGTTACGCTAAATGAATGTATTTTACTTTTGCTGTTATCATCCCACGCAGTATGGTGTATGGTCGTATGGTATCGGCCGGTGCCGTAAAAGAACAATACCATCCCATCACTTCCCGTGGGTGTCGTAAAAGGCGACTAAGGGACTCGCCAGAGAATGGGCAGCAGCGTTCTCTGTAGAAATCAACACCATACATTGCGATCGCCAACCCGCCTGCCAAGCGTGTCGATTAAGGCAAAATCGCCCCCCCCCCCCTTTTGGGGGAGGCCTATGTCCAGCAGACATAGCCGTATCATCTTACGGCTGATATGATGATTATGATGATCCCACGCAGTTTTGTTCAAGGTTGTCTAATGTCCACTTATCTTTCTAAATAATGTCATTTTATAAATCTTTGATTATTCATAAAAATATGGATAGTAATTTATTTTCTAAAATATTCAACTAGCAAAGCAAATGAGGTAATTTATAATTGGTGCACACATCTAGATATTTTGGTAGGAATTTTCAAGCTAAGTCATAAAAAATCAAACCATGTGCTCAGTTTAAGCTTACCATATTCTTTACGATTTTTTTACTTATAAATACGGCTGTTTATGTTTAAAATCAGGCACTTTTCTTTCGTGAAATAACTTTTGACAAGATCCAGCTAAATGGAGCAAAATCGGTGTTTCCTACGTTCAGCACATTGATATATGGTTCAGCAGTATTTAAACGAGTGCCACTTTTTTACAGTCCTAACATGCTAACCGTTAGCATAACTATTTTCCGACGTCTGGCTTCAATTGGGCGAACCCATTGCCATCAGCTACGCGTAATCGTTTAAAGGCAAGTTTTGTAATCCGTTGTTACCGAATGGTTAAAAATTTCGGTTTCTAAAATTTCGTTAATGTGCAGTTTTTGGATCAATATATTTTAACTAACTGACCTGCGCAACTACGTTTGCGTCACAATTTTCATTACTGCTCCGCTCCTATTGGTCTTAGCGTGATGATATATAGCCATAAGCCATTCTCGATAAATGGGCTATCTAACACTGAAAGAATTTTTGAAATCGGACCAATAGTTCCCGAGATTAGCGCGTTCAAGCAAACAAACAAACTCTTCAGCTTTATATATTAGTATAGATATAGATGTGTCCAATGGTCAAATAAATAACTATAAAATAAAAAATATTACTTAATAACAAATAGTTGGTTGAAAAACAAATTTTAACAAATTTTTTAGGACAATTTAAAGTCATTTCTTAGGACAATTTAAAGTCTTTCTTTCGTTGCCTACAGATAAAAAACTCGCCCTAAGGCTTGGCCGCTACAAAAAAAACTGTATTAATAAACCCATATCCAATATCACATTGTTCGACCCGCAATCGAACCCAGGGCCACAAATGCTGGTATCCCTTGCGAGGACTAAACCGTAGAGGCAGACTTAAAAATGAATACACGTACGTACGTAATTGGAAACAATATAAAAGTTGTACAAATATACACCCTATTAACGCTGTTTGCATACCGACGCTTGCCTTCGCAATTCCACCGCAAAAGCGATAAACCTATTTCGTTTTTCTTTTTTTCTTTACTCTCTGATATAATATTTTGTCTGCTGAAGTAGTGTGAGGGTGCCTGTCCATTACTGCGGAGCAAAGCGGAACAGAAAAATATAAACCAATCATGTCAGTCAAAATGTCAATGAGTCACGTGGTGCAGAGTTTTTATGCAATTCCATTGGTTATAATTTCTCCGTTTCTCCGCTCCGCTGCCTCGCTCCGCTATAGTGGACACAGGCACCCTGAAAATAGCTTTTTAACAGTAAGCGCCAGGCATAGTTTCAAATATAGGTATAGATTTTTCTAGAAGGGTTGAGGTTTTGGTTTTGTTTCTATGTTTTTTGACACCGACTTCGGATGTAAAAGCTATTTTTTTTATACTTGAAGTACTTTTACTTGGAAGTTGTTGGTATTATTTATGGTATTTTAATTTTCACTTATTAGTGATGATTCTCCACGGCTAAATTGACATTCACATGTGCGTACCTCTTCACAGCGTACCGGCGAGCGATTTGCGAGGCACGTGGCACGGCAAGAAGTTGGTAGAATCCTCACAGCGTTAATTCGTTGGTTTCGTTCTCTCTTAATAACGTTGTAAATTTTATTTGTGTGTATGTATGTATCTATGTATTTATGGTTGTATTTTTTTCTGTCTCTGTTTTTTCTTTTCTATAATTTGCACCTGCCATATTTTCTCTGCACCACCCTAAGGTCGACTGAAAATGCCAGAGGTAGAAAATGCCTAAGGCATTAAGTCCGCCTTTGTACAGTGTTTTTTAACTTGTGCATAAAGTTTCAATAAATAAATAAATAATAATAATTTCAGCGATCCCGGTCCATTTGCTATCATTGATTTAAGAGTTCCGTTGCCTATTTTCATAAAAACGAAAATATTATGAACTTACAATCTACTTTAAAACAAACTCGAAAAATATGCCAATAGTTCTAGAAGAACAAATCACTACGTCGACAACATCATCGGAACTACATTAAAAGCTAACAAAACGTTTCGTTTATCCAATACAGCGTAATGCCGTGGACGGGCGACTGCGGCTAATCCCAGCATTGTCGTAGAGCCCCACATGACCGATGTACACTTATAGATATTATTTATATACGAGGAAAATATTATATTCTTACAATATACTTTAAAACAAACTCGAAACATATGCCATAAGTTCTATACGAACAAATCACTACGCCGACAACATAATCGGAACTACATTAAAAGCTTACAAAACGTTACGTTTATCCAATACAGCGTAATGCGGTGGACAGGCGACCGCGGCTAATCCCAGCAGTGACGTCACTGGCGTGCCCGCCAAATTGGCCAGAAAACCGGCCGACCACAGCCCGCACATGGCCGATATTTTCGCTTATAGACGTAACGTTTCGAATTTATCGGCTGTGCTGTGTCGATTGTGTGTCCTATGTTTTGTTTGGGAGGAATTGCAGTGAATGTGGTGTGAAATAAATTGTTCGTAGTTCATAAGTCTTTTAGTATTAGAAATCATTATTTAAGGATCAATAAGGACTCTCCTGCTTTTATCGCCTATTTACTTATTTTTGCCAGAACAACTTAGTAGCATATAACTGCCTTCAGGGTTCCATTTATTTCTGTTCTAAAATTCTTCAAAAACGGTTCATAGATTTAAGCGTGAAAGCGTAGGCAACAAACACACTCACGTTCAGCGAACAGTGCAGCCCGAGTTGTTGTAGCGAGCAGTAGAGACTAGAAGGCCAATTCTCTTAACTAAAAAGCGTTCAATTTCAAGTTGTAATACCATCTCAGCGACAATTATTGTCAAAAAGTTGTCAACATATAGCGAAATTATAGAGGCATTTCTGACAGTCTCCTTAGGGTAAAACAATAAACGATCACTCGCTAGCGAAACCGTACCGTCACGACGCTCTGCCATTGTTACCCCGAGATACAGGCGCTGCCTAGTTCGGGGACCACGGTGTAATTTTATGTTAAACTCAACTTGTTACAATTACCGACTTAGTATTAAGTATCAATAAGAATTTTCTGTAACAATGGCTCAATAAAATTATTATTTATGTTTGATACTTCGCGCCAGCAATCGCGTAAGCTCCTCAACTTTCCGGGCCCTAAAATTATACCTATTTGTGTCGGACAGTCGAATGAGCATAAAATCATTCATCCGCGCAAAACATATTTCTGCCAGCTATCACAATTCAAAGTGTGTAATTACAGCGTAATATTTGGTAGGTATGCAACAAAACGTATGGGATAAGCAGATAACGGTGCATTAGGCATTAGCGGGTTGTCAGCTCAGCGCTGTATAGTGATGTTACAAGCCATTCCCATTTAGTTAACATATAGATAGGATTCAGATTAGAATTAGCTTTGTTCGTACGAGTAGAATAATTCTGTATGAAAAAAACCGGCTAAGTGAGAATCAGACTTGCACAATGAGTATTTGGTACCATGAACCGAAAAAGAAAACTTGTTTTAGACCCCTTTTAAATGTTATTATCTTTTGTTGTACTTAATAGTGGTAAAACTCGCTGTGTGAAAATTGCAATTACCTATTGCGGTTCATGAGATACAGCCCGCTGACAGACGGATGGACAGTAAAGGCTTAGTAATATGGTTCCGTTAGGGTAAATATATTTTTCTCGCGCCGAACGCCGATCTCATAGTACGCGTGTTATATAACAAGGAAATTACATTTAAGTTCCTATCTAAAAATTACTTTTAATTTTATTTTTTACTATTAATAGGATAAATTTTGGAATTTATATAAAAAACATCGAAGTAAAAAAAAATAAGGCAATCAATCATATGGGCCCAAAACAAACTTTTAATAAAAAATAAATTTATCTTTGTACCTTTCCCATACAGAACATTTATACATGGCCAGTAACAACCTCGGGGCTATAAACCCACAAAGGGTCGCAAGCGGCCTGCATGTCACATGTCATTTTTGTTCGTATTTCAAACATAAAGTAACTGGCTGGTTCTGATTATGTCACGCCGTGAAATATTACTGTTGTATTTTTAGGAGGATTTTTCTAAATAATGATTTTGTTCTGAGATAAATATGAATCGTCTTATAATCCTACAAAAAAGTACATTTGGCTTTACTTTGGTGACAAAAAACTAACACCCATGTTCTTAGACGTTTCTTCCATTCGACTCAGCCTCGGAATTCATCAAATCGACAAGTACAGCTTGTAATTTATTGTCATTATCATCCACCGCTATGGAGGATTTTTTTCTTGATCTTAGTGCGACTGAGTCTAGTGAAATGGGTGAATTATATCCTTCATGACGTTTAAAAATGCCTTTCAATGGCCTAATGGGAATAAACGTTTTGACTTTGACTTACAAAATAATTGTCATACCTACCCCATACCACTTTGTAGGTACACAAAGTAAAATCAACAGAGCCAAATCCAAGACATTTCCTTTCAATAATAATGCCGAAGAACAACAAAACTAAATTACAAGGGTCCCAAAATAACCCATTGACGAATCAATATTTCTTCACCAAAGCCCAAATGCTCATACAAAATAGGGTAAGCACGATCATTATTCGACGTTACAACTTACAACTTTTTGTGATGAAATTGTCCATAAAAACCCGCGTTTCGCCCGCCTACAGTTGGGTCTACCCCAATTTTCTATTAGTGTCCCAAATGTGCAAAAAACGTGTCAATTTTCCCTGTACCCTTGAAAAGGGGAAAAATGTTCCATTGTTCATTTGGGAACAAATGTATTGGAAGGATTTTAGTAGTATAAGACAATCAGTGGACAGTTTTGGGTTCTGTTGAATGGAAGGATAAGTATTTGAGTTGTTGGAATAGGATGAGAACTTTTTAACTCTTAACTCATCTTAAAGGTACAGCATTTTTGTTTTTTTTTGTATAGAAAGTGTAAAATCACTTTGTCTTTCACTGTAAACTTAATAAAAAAATCTTAAGGACTTTTTATAGATCTAGGTATCTTGCATAATGCGTATCAAGTTTTATTGAAATCGGTTAGTTAAGTAATTTCCAGGAATACAGACGAGCGAGTTTGTATGAAATAACATGAGAAGTACATACATCCATTGGACACTTAGTTCGCAATAAACGTTTTGACTGACTTTGAACGCTACATAAATAAAATTTAATATTTTAATTCAAATGGGAATTAGTTAAGATTCCCGTTGATTTCAGCAATTTCTAGTGGGAAGTCGTATTTGGCAACTCAGGGAAATCTATTGTTAAGAGATTGCATATCATGGTGAAAACTGACACTGTTAGCGATGAAGATTGTTTCAAGTTCAAAATGTTTGGGATTAACTACGTGATATTTCCGTAGCGCAAGTCAAACCCATACATTTTTTAATGAAAATTGTGTTATCCCTAATATTGCTTTGTCAAGAGTCTAACTGCCTCCGTGGTCGGGTGGTTTAGGCATTTGCCTTGTGACCCGTTGGTCGTGAGTTCGATTCCCATGGGAAGCTTACTTTGTAAAGTTGTTTCCAGTTTGATTAGGACATTGCAGGGTTGAATCACCTGATTGTCTGATAAAAATATGATTCCGTGCTTCGGAGGACACGTATAAGCCGGTGGTGCCTGTCGTCAAATTAACCATGTCAGAGGCCCTTGAGGCGGTTTAGAAACTCTGGCACTAGGGTGTGTGGGGTCGTTAGACCTTACTGCCCACACTATAAGAAAAAGATGAAGAAGAATCTAAAACTAACCAATGCCGTCTAGCCGATAGGGAGGATGTTAACACTGACTAAAATGGTGGACGACATTTTATTCATATTTCACTTCTAATTAGAAAACTGATTATCTAATTTACGTTATTTTAATTCACGGATAATTTGTTTGACAGGACGACTATATCTGTCTAGTGAGTACCACGCCTAAGGGATTAGTGACGTCACTCAGGCGGATATTGTTGTCTGTCTACCTGATATAATCACTTAGTGGCGTCCTACGAATTACGACGGTAGAGATGATATATTTATATTTGGTTACTGAGCTTAGTTCAGCTATCTAACCTGACTAAATTCAGTTCGAAATTATTGTCACATTTTAGTGCATATAATCTTATTTAAAACTTTTGTACGGCATGCAGCCTACAAAAAAAAATGGTGAAGTGATATTTGTACTCACATTAAAGAATTCCGTACCATCAAAAGACCTTGGTTCTTGAGAAATTTAATGATTCTACATAGTTTAAGAGGCCTATTACAATTGGACTGTGTTTTTTGCATAAAATGACCATCTTTGGCTTATTGAGTACTTGAGAACAGTTATTAGTATTGAACAATAACATAGCGGCCTCACTTTTCGCATTTTTCTCTTATCTATTTGTAAAACGCCAAAATTCCGAAGTAAGTTTCTCATGAAAAGCGCGACGACACTCTTTCGAGCCAATTGATAAGAAAAATGTATCATAATATTCTTTTAATAGTGGTTTCGTGCATAATGGCCTCAGAAATTTGAAATAAGAATGAAATAACCGTAAAAAAATCCCATGTGAATCCATAAAAACTACTAAAAAAGCTCAGAATTAACTGTAAATTTCTCCATAATAGATTAATATTATTACGTAAAATTATACCAAAATAAACCAAAGTTCATAAGAAATGAAAATTTAATAAATATTCACAGAATAAATAAAAAAAAACCCTAAATTTAACGTAATTGCCACTGCCTTATTTCTACATAATGCAATGAGTCAGCAGTTTTGTGAGTGTAAACGCAATTCTATGATACGGCTCTTAACGGCAAGAGCTCTAAAGGTTTCATAAGAATCGAAAAATGCGGCATCTAGAAAACTTGGTGCGCTAGAAGTGTCAGAGCACGATTAACGAACGCACGCGCACGGGCGGCGCTGTAGATATGGCCGAGTAGCAGTAATGTTTGCGCCTGAATTGCTTTTAAAACGCGTAAGCGCGCATCATTTGCGCGTCGTCGGCCCGTTAAAAAGACGCCGTGTGCAAAGTCTCTTCCCTACAGTTTTCAGCACTTAATCGAAATTAACAGAAGTTGACGTTAGCAAAGCTATAAGAAGGAAATCTAATACCTATTGTCCAACTAACCACGAACAAAAACGCTATTTCTCCTTTATTAAAAAAAATATCCATTATAAGGCACTCCCCCATAGACATACGACTACCTACAGAAGTACCTACTCGTACACACGGCACAGCAATATTTTCTCTTGGTACAACCGTCGCCTCGACTCGAACATGTCGAGCCAACGACTGGAAAATGTTATTTCTTACCTCAAACCGAACTATCGTGTCACCGTACGCGTGTACCGTGCTGAGTATTGTGGAAACATACGTGGTATTAAATTGTGAGGGGAAGTCGGAGCCGAAAGTCTGATGACCAGAGCCCCAAGTCTGCTATTACAATAGTGTCAGAATGGTCTGTCACTAATTTCATAATGGTTAATTTTGACAAGATTCTATGCCATTTCTTTCAATGGAGTGTCAGTGGTTGACCACCGGAAAGTCATAATGACGCTTTTATATCCAGTCGAATCAACCATTATGAAATCAGTGATAGACCATTCTGACACTATTGTAATAGCAGACTTGGGGCCCTGTTGTATGGCTCTTACTGTGGCGGGACACAGAGACCTGTTATGATTGTTATGATTCATCACGCCTTCCTGTATGTACCTGTGCGCACAGGTACAAAAATAACTTCATTACATGATTGATTGATCAAGGAATAACATGTTACCTGGACTGTGGAGGTTAGAAAGGCAGTCGCTTAATGTAAAATATTGTTATGCAGCTAATTTGGTCTCGTGGTCGTAAGCGCGACCCTGGACGCTCAGACGTACGATCGAGCAAGGTTTATTCGTGGGGAATTTCTTATTGACAGCCCGGAGCTTAGAAGTTATCTCTGTGATACCTCCGTGTCTCAGAAATCATGTAAGATGTTGGTCCTACACCCCAGTCCTCCCTACCCACTCGCGCGCACTGCGGTGTTTATTATATCGCTCCGTATTGTAAATTCGGAATTCGCGTTGTGTGTTTATTTTAAGGCTTGTGAATTGTTCCTAGCGGTGCTATAGTGTAGTAAGTGCGTGTTTTGTAAGTTTTTCAAGGTGTCTGTTTATTTATTTACTGTTAATTAGTCAATTTCTCCAGCTTTCGGTAAGTGCATTTATTTTTCTTGTGTGTGGGTAACGCGAAATAAGTTAATCGATTGATATCTATTTGTTTAGTTCTTTTGATTGTTTAATTCATCCGTGTTGTTATAACGTAATTCATGATGTCAACAAATGATGACCCTCCAGATCGTGGCGGAGATATATTTCGTCGAAATACAAAAACCCAAAGGTCGTCCGTGGCGACCTCCGCTAATTCGAAACCTTAGAATAATAACGCATAGAAGCCGCGTCTAGAACAAAACACGAGCGAAATCGTGTGTCCACTTCATTTTCTTTGTGTGCGTGAGCCGAATGTGTCTACGTTCCTAAAACGCACACAGATATAGCTTTCAGTGATACCATTACCAAGCTGTTACCCACAAAATATGGGAAAACACATTACTATGTTGTTTTATCAAATCAAGACAAGTATTTCATGTTATTGAAAACTGGAAAAGATGAAGAAAATTTGACATATTTTTCCGGAAGGTAAAATTCAGTTTATTTAAAAATAAAAAGAAATAAATAGCATAAAGAATGGGATATTGTTCAATGTGTTTAGAATGCTTGATGTGTTATATAGTCAAATATTATAGGCATGTATTAATTTCTGACATGTAAAAAAACCGGGTTTGATATGAATTAACAGTAATTATTGTATATTAAAATAACAAAAATGAAAAACATGTTAATCAGTAACATTGTAATCTATATTTTACCATCATTTAAAAACCTTGCAGTTGCAACTGCTTCCTAAAGAGTTTCCGCTTTGACTCAACGACTCTTATAATATTTTCTCTTTTTGAGATATAAAAAAACCTGTTTTTTACAATCAGAATAGGCACACCAGGTAATTAATACAACACTTGATTTATGTACCTAATCAAACAACTTCAGGCAAATAAACATAAATAAACTTAGTTATTTAGTCCGGAACTTTTAGTTTAAAAACAATGTAGGTACCTAGCAGTGTCGATAACGACTATAATTCAGAGGCTGTAAATAAATATAGTTTAGTTTAACGCATACAGAATCGCCACCAGTATCCTATTTATAAAGACACATCAAAAACTATTTTCTTTTTGCTGAACAAAAATAAGTGCAAAGGTGAAAGCAATGTGGGTATTTTTTTCGTCACAAATAGCAACACTGTGTTATGTCAAGTTGGGTTATAAGAATTTTGTTTTAATGATCGATTTACGTAAAAACAGTGCATAAAATGAAAATATTTACTTGTGAAATCTAATTTGATCACATTTTTTATTGTTTTCCTGAAGTGCTATAACATCCTTTCACGCAAAAAACTATCATTTTCAATTATTTACTCGCGAGCTGTGTTCGACGGAACGTGACCTTGAGTACTGCAGGCTAACTTCGACGGATTTATGGAAAAGGCTAAGGTTGAGTTGCCTCACTTTTTGCACTCGTACTAGGTTTCTATGCGTTATTATTCTAAGTTCGAAACGCTTGTTCAGCGAAATGTCTCCATTATACATTTCGCCCGATGATAGGTCAAAACGGGTTCATCAAACTTTCGAAACCGCGGAAAAATCCTCGCCGATTTTAAATATCAGTAATGTGAGCAATACCGATTACTGCGACTTAGATTCCGAGGCGTCAGCCTACCTGTCAAAAATTAACGACTTAGTCAATGATCAGGGCTCTCGCATTAACGTAGCAAATAAATCTGCCATTATGGATATGACACAGCGTGTCACGGCCATCGTTTCTATGCTGGCCATAAAATCATCATGCAACGAAACGAAGTTAGCCAATATGGAAAGCGAATTAGAAAAAATGTGTCAATCCCAATCCTGTCAATAACAACAGTTGTAAAATTTCGTATGCGGACTCGTTGAAACTACGTTTGCCAAAAGTAGCTCCAGCAATTATGGAATCCCGTCCACCATTGCCGTGTGTGGTGGCTTATCCGACCGCAGCTCGATCAGCTGATTGTAGCACTTCGTCCGCGACAAAACAAGCGCTTATGAAAGCAATTAAGCCCTGTGATGACGGTTTTCAAATTTTAGGCCTGAAAAAAACCGCGAAATCCGGTGTTGTTCTACGTGTCGCTAGTAAACATCAGCTTAAAAAATTGGAATCCGTGGACGCAATTAAAGCCGCTGGTTTACGACTAGAAAAACCAAAAGGTAGACGCCCTCGAGTATTAGTTAAGGATGTACCATCTTCAATGGATGATGGCGCTTTTCTGATCGCGCTATACCGCGAAAATATTAAAGATGAGCTTCAAATGAAAGAGGATGACTTTATTAAGTCTACTAAAATTATCCGTAGGCGCTCGTTAGACAACGGTCGTAAGTGGATAGGTAGTACGTAAACACTTAGTTTCTACCAAGGATAAATTATGTATTGATTGGGCTACCTGCCGCTTTATTGACGAAGTTGAAGTCGTTCGATGCTTACATTGTCAACAGTTCGGTCACGTTAAGAAACACTGCGTTAATAAAGAACCGACTTGTGCTAATTGTTCGGAGGCACACGAAACAAATGATTGTCCGCATAAGGACGACATAAATTTCAAGTCGACTTGCGTGGCGTGTAAACGCTTTAAAAAACCGTGTGATCATCGCTGTGGATCTCAAGAGTGTACTACTTACAAACTGAAACTCGAACAATTAATCCTAAACACTAATTACTAAAAATGGATAGTTTAACCATAGGACAATTAAATCTCCATAACGATAGGGTGGCGACATCTGAGCTGGATAAATTGATTGTGGATTATAACCTTGACATAGTACTTGTTCAGGAACAATATCAAAACGCGCGCTTACGTCACAAGGTAGTTCAGCTGGATTGCAAGGCGCGAGCCGGAATTTATGTTGCGCGTTCTTCGAGCTTTACTGTAACATCTATATGTAATCTCATGACGCCCCTTTGCGCCGTGGCGGAAGTATCATCACCTACCTTTAAGGTTTACGTTGTGAGCTGCTACTTTCAATATTCAGACCCAGTTACTCCACATATACATAATCTCCGTCACGTCTTGCGGTCGCTCGCGGGCTGCAAAGTTATAGTGGGTGCTGACGTGAATGCATCTTCTTCCCTGTAGTATGGCAAAGTTCGGGCCACTGATTACGAACGACGTTGTGCCGTTGAAGATTTTATTGCTGAGATGAACTTATCAATTCATAACACCCCAGACGCACCGCCTACTTTTTGTAGCCAAATGGGCGAATCTTGTATTGACGTCACACTTTCTAGTGCAGACGTACGCTTGGATAGGTGGCGTGTCCTTCCTGACGCGTCTTGTAGTGATCATCGCCTGATCGTGTACGAATTTGTTCCTATGTTTACTCAAGGTTCATCACACTTAATTGGGAATTTTAGATATAAAAGTAGGGGCGCGAATTGGGAATTTTTTAGCTCACTTTTTGCTTGTCATGCCAAAGACTTCACTCGCGATGGACTGTCAGCTGAGGAAAGTGCTGAGATAATGTCAGATACCTTCACTTACTGTGCTGACATTGCTATTGGTCGCGCATCTATGACCAATATTCGTAGATGTGATTGGTGGAATGACTACCTTGTTGAACATCGTAAAAGCTATCGCAGAGCGCGCAGACAACTTAATAAGCTTAAAAAACGTAAGGTTATCGGGGACCCCCTTAATCTTGCTTTAAGTACTTTTAGAGTTGCCAAGTCACGCTACAGAGCATCGATTGAAAAATCTAAGGGTAATTTACTCCGGAAAATTGTTGATAAACTTGATAAGGAGGGTCCGTGGTCTCCTTTGTACCACGAGTGCAAGGCTAATAGATCTGTCGACCTTGCGTACGTTCAGAACATTAAAGTAAATAATTAACATACCACCGGCATAGAAGAAACAACTGATGTTTTGCTTAATTCTCTAATACCAGACGATTCATCAATAAATGATAATGAATACCACCAACAGATTAGAGCGTGGGCCGCGGTGCCACCTGAATCACCGGAGTCAGACCTTCCATCCACTGACGAATTCATAAACGTTGTCAAGAGACTACCTCTCAAAAAATCATCCGGTGAAGATAAAATATCTAATAGAATGATTATAGAAGCGTGTAAAACAGCGGGCGACGCGATCTTATCCGTATATAAACGATGCATTGCAGAAGATATTTTTCCTCGAATATGGCGACAAGGCTTTATACGCATTATTCCGAAGAGTGGCGATAAGCCCCCGGATGACCCTAAGTCCTACCGGCCCATAACACTACTTCCATCTTTGGGGAAACTCTTAGAGCGACTAATCGTTCCACGCTTGGTACCGAATGGACCTAAATTTCATATTAATCAATTTGGTTTCAATATTGGTAAATCCACAGTCGACGCGGCTCTCTCTGTCCGTAAAATTGTTAACTTATCGGAACATAAATACGTGGTTGGAATCTTTCTCGACATATCTGGCGCTTTTGATAACGCATGGTGGCCGATGCTACTACTTAAAATGAAAACCCGTGGTTGCTACAAAAATATCTATAATCTGATTCTTTCGTATTTTCTAAACGGCTCCGCGAAACTCAAACTTGGACATCATTCCATTTCTAAGTCTCTAACCATGGGATGTCCTCAGGGCTCAGTTATCGGTCCATATGTATGGAATTTTGGCTACGATGATTTCCTCGCGCTTCTGCTCCCATGCGGCTGTTCATTAACCGGTTACGCGGACGATGGCTTACTGTTCATTGAGGCAAGCACTCGGGCTGGACTCGAGAACTTGGCTGACACATGTCTACGTTTAATATCACAGTGGGGCGATCGAAACCGTCTGACCTTTGCACCGCATAAAACCTATCAACTTATTTTAAAAGGAAACCTAAAATCCTGGCCTAGTATTAAATTTAATAACGTACCCTTTAAAAGAAAAGAATCCGTGTGCTACCTCGGTATGCTATTAGAAAGGAACTTTTCATTTATTGATCATATAAAAACAGTAGGTGAAAAAGCAAAAAAGAACTTTGGGGTCTCTCATTTCAAACCTTAAAAACTATCTATGGGGCTACTTACTTGGGTTGTATGTGCTACGGGGCACCTGTCTGGGCTGACAGGGCCACCATAGGGGGGGGGGGGGCGGTACGCCGCAAAGCCAGCGTTTGGCTTTGATATTCTTATGCAAGGCGTATAGGACGGTTAGTACTGAAGCCTTACCGGTGCTGGCGGGTGTTCTCCCAGTCGATCTAGAGGTGCAGCGGCGTGCTGCAATGTACTACTACGCTAGAAAGATCACGGACCCAGAGTTTTTATCGCAACGCGACCGTGCTAAGATCTGTAGATTACTAAAACCCCAGACTGACGTCTGGGAGGAACTTTTATCCGAATGGCAATGTAGGTGGGAAAATTACATTAAAGGCCGACACCTCCACCAGTTTTTTCCATCCGTTCGTGAGCGGCTGGATAGGACATGGCTGGAGGTGGATCATTGTGTTGCCTAATTTCTCACAGGTCATGGCAACTTTAAGAGTAAATTATTTTCCTTTAGGTTTGTGGCCTCGCCTTTATGTCAATGTTCTACAGCCGACTATGAATACGAACAATCCGCACACCACATCTTATGGGAGTGTATTCTTTGGCAAACTAAACGCAATATTATGTAAGATAGTATTCAGGTTACATCTGGAGTAGTTTACTACACGGACCTTGTAGAAACCAGAACAAATTTCCGTGCTTTCAGGCGATTTTGCCATACCTATTACTGGAATCAAAAGTAGCTCACAATTTAGGACCCATTAGTTTTTAATTAATATACAATCCGTGGTGCTTGACAACTGGGCTTAACCCAGTTGTATATGTCCCTTGGTGCCTATTGGCCTAGCTCTATTCTGTCTCCTGCTTGTAAAGGAGGGAAGTGGAAATTATATATATATTTATTTTCCTACTCCTCTGCTGTACTTTTCTGATTAAATTCGTTGCAGGATCCAAGACAGTTCAATCGTTTCTCCGGGACTCGTCGGGCTTCATTGGCTCGACGTTTTTCTGGTGGTCGCCACTGTTGATTCTGGCTTTCAGGAGTTGCAGTGGTTGGGAATGTGTCCCAAAAGACCCCAGTCGGGACTGATTCCAGCCCCATCGCGCTATGAGAGTTAGGTAACAGAGAGTGTACCTGTGTATGCACACACGGATAGCTAACCACTCTTTGCTGAGTTCGGTTGCCATGACTGAAATATTTCGCCAAACACACTAATCTATCATTTTTTCTATATCCTTCACTTTTGTTTCAAGACGTAACTCATCATTTGAGAAATTCTAGACATTTGACATTCTGTCAGCGGTAGCGAGCCGAAGGCGATTTTCAAAACGTCAAAAATCTATGGGATTGACAAATGTAGTCGCATTGTCACGTGACCAATCCCCTTTATTTTTACCCGACTGCGCCAGAAGGAGGGATACTACATTTCGACGATCGCATTTGCTAATAGAATAACGCCTTGTCTAGATTCTCAGTTCTGCGTGACCGTCCCACCTATCATCCCGTATATCCCCTTCAAATAATAAATAGTAGATACGTAGATAACAACACACACAGGCGGATAACGCCTTCTGCTCGCTGCTCAGTGTTTACAATCAATATTTACGTACGACTAGGTCGATGTGACGCGACGGGTTCGTTCTAAGTTAGGTACGTTTGGTTGTTACACCTGTTACTTTAACGTTACTGAGTGCCGACTAGGATTGCAATTGCAGTTCAATGACTTGCAGCGAACCTTGTTGATTTGTACATGACATCGGGGAGCGAGGCAACGGAGTGGAGCGGATCGGAGCGGAGCAGAAAGTAGCGTAGCGGAAAGGTGCGGAGCGGAAAGGAGCGGAGCGGAAAGGAGCAGAGCGGAAAGGAGCGACGGAGTAATGCGGGACGGACTCCATCGCTCCGCTTCGCAATACTTTGTCTGTCCATTGACAAGGAGTGAGGTAATGCGAAGTGGAGTTGCGGAGTAACGAGTTCATGCGATGAGTAAGTAATTTGAGCGGGCGGCCCGTTTTTTTCACTTTCCGCTCCACTTCTCGGCTTTGTATGAATATTTAAACTAGTTTACAAATCCCACTGAAGAGGAGCGGAGATTTAATGCAAATCTATTGGTTAATATTGGCACAGCTCCGCTCCGCTCCTCGCCGCTCCAATGGACAGTCAGCCAAAACGTGGTTCGACAATGAGCAGGCCATGTTACAAAACAATAGATGGCCACAAAGGTTAACTTCTTGAATAACCATCGGAGAACTTCTTAAATGACCATGAACATGGGGAGGGATCACGTCGCAAGCAAAAACGAAAAGATAAAGAAAGCTGGCATTCTCTATGGAGGCCTTAGGCCTTCTCACATTTTTTTTTTACTTTTAATTACCTTCAGATGAGGATTTTTTATTTAATTTCATAAAAGTTGAGGTTTTTAAAATTATTTTCCTGTTGTACCTAATTTTGTTTTAAAATAGGAATTGTCGCAACACACAAGATTTTATTGTATCGACGACTGAAATGATCTTATAATGGAGAGTGTTCACAGGTAAAGCTGTCCTATTAGGTATAGCACTTGCCCCTAAGCTACCGATTTAATGCCGTGCAGCGTTCCAAAAACGACAAACATTTATTTTTATTTCGTTTCCAATACGCTACAGCAAACCTTGTTGTTTAAAAAACACAACCTCCTTTGTTCTCTCGGGTGTCATAACATGCAGAAACACTGAAAAGCCTGTATTTATTAAAAAGTTCTAAACTCCTATAGCAAAAATTCTCTGGGAACGCAAGCCTTCATAAAATGTTTTATAAACCACATATTTTTGAATTTACTTTTAAAGGCAGTCGCTAAATTAACATACAGCCTCGGTTGGTATTTTTTAGAGCTGCATAACTTGTGGCAGCGGGTTTGCCTTCGTGAGTCGGATATTATCCCAAGGGAACATCTGACTCGCGGATCCAACATACTGCCGAGATGAAAAGTATTCTGTGAGCTTCCTACTCTAGGAGATATGTAGGAGGATCCAGTTCAACGTGTAACAGAATAAACGCAATAACTCTTTAGGGGTCATTGTACTCATCAATATGAACAAGTTTTACTATGGGACCAAACTAGAAATCGCGTAAAAAAAAATCATCATCAGATCATTTGGCCAAATCCGACCCGGTTAATGAAATATTCCGTACAATAACCAAACTAGATTGTAATTGTCAAGTTGTACCCCACGATTCATTTTCTGTACATTTTTTTTTAAACCGTGAGTGTAAGATATAATTGATTAATAAAAAAAATATTTTTGTTCAAGACCTTCTTACAAAATACCCATTACTTATCAAGTAATTATTATAATCACGGAATTTTGGTAGTATCTACTACGGGAATCGCCGTCTCTTCGTGACAGAAGCAATATTCCAATTTTTTAAATCAAAATATCAAATAATGACTTCTACAGCTCTGGCTGGAGCAAGGGGGAGGTAAGGGAGTGTCAGAGTCTTACTGACTAAAACCCATCCTTGTTCTTCCAAATGCCCTTTGCGTTCCAGGGCCGCGGTGACTCTTTCGAACAAATTCCGCAACCCTGGCAGGCACTGGCCTTAGCGGGCCCCCTCTACTATTCTGACATCTGTTTGTGGCGCGCGTGGAACACAATGCACCGTTGACCCGACCCTGGTCCTGACCGGTCGGCAAGCCACCCAACGTGAGCCGGCCGCAGGCCGGGCCTACGGTGGCCGGGAATCAAGCAACTCCCGACGCCCAGGGCGTCGAACTCTTCCTTTGCTAGCTTTACTGCTTCGTAGAAGGAGGTAACCGCTTCCCATGACTCCTCGCTGCGGACCATGGAATGAAGCAGACGCGGACGCAAGATGTCACCGCTGCCGATCGCCTCGACGAAGACACAGCGGTTTTCCGCCCAAGCAAGGCAGACCTTCACTGTATGCTTCACCGTATCTTCGCAGTGTTGAAACCCATGCGAGTCCTCCCGCCGAATTTGAAACAGGTATCTCACGAAACATCCATGTCCGGTGAGTAGGTACCTGCGTCAGACGTAAGATGAGGATACCGTGGCGCCGCTCTTGCTACTACTCAAAGAGGGGACTTATCGCTTGTATTGTGCGTCTTTTTTAATGTTTCTTTGCCAAATATGATTCACTGACAACTCGACGTCCTTATGAGGACAGTACATACGCCGAACAATTCATTAATATTATGAAAGCAATATGCTGCGGAATATGTCCGTACATATTTCGCCAGTTCATTCTCCCTACTGTTGTTTGCAGCATTTTGAGCACAACCTCAATAGGTAAAGAATAGCTTTCGTGCCAATGGATGCCAATAATGCTACTTTTGATGATTTCGCACAAGTCACGTAAGATATGAGGATTTGATCTTATTCACGTTGACGAAGTAGCATTTAAAGGTTGGAAGATCATACTGCCATGAGCACATACGACCAAACAGTCGCTATATTGTGCAACTATGTCGGCACCATGAATTGATTAATGATAAAATATTAATTAAAGGATAAATCGAATCGAGACTTACGAGGAGCCAACAGAATTACACTTATATATTGGTACCCGACAGAACCCGGTAGACAGAGCATAGAAGGATACTACTGTTCTTGCATCCACGGCCGCCGCACCATTGGAAGCTGCGCGCATATAGCCAGCGTGGTTTATTTTTTATCTTAGGCTAGTCATCAAGATCAAACAAATGTACCTGCGGCTTTTCTAGATCATGTAATTGAACCTATAGATATTGACAATACCGAATGATGAAAAGATTGCGTCAATATGGTGTGAAATGAATAAAAGCAATTATTAATAGATGATAATTTTGTGATGTCGAAGCTAAAAAATATTAGAATAATTAAAGATACATTTAAGGACGAAGTTTAAGTTAAGGAGATTTATTGTCAAGGTCGGCACGGTCGACATAATTATATCGGGCATGTCACCGTCCGGGAGAATCAGTTCACCACATTATCTCTGTTTTCGTCTAGCTAACGGAGAATACTTTTATAGGCACAACCTTGTTGCCAGAATTATCCATCAGCAACATGCTCTGAAATACTCTCTTGTGGAGTCGGAAGGCCCGTACTACAGGTATGCACCCGACCCCGTTCTCGTTAATGGCAATATCACATTGTACTGGGATTAGTCCATCATCAGTATCATCACTGACTGAACTATAGTTGCCAATAAGCCTGATATAGTAAAGATGGACCGAATTGTAAGGCGTGCAATGATATAAATGTAATGTAGAAATAACCATCCCGCATGACGAGAACCTCGTGAAAGCCGAGAAACAAATCAAATATCTTGATATGGCTGGCGAGGTTGTCGACATGTCGGATGTGGATTGCGCAATCATTGTACCGATAGTCTTGTCAGCCAATGGCTCAATAGCCACGAGCCTCAACCAAAACTTTAGGAGGCTCTCGATAAGAAACTGGACCAAGGACTTGATTCAGAAAGCGATACTTCTAGACATGGCTCGGATTGTTAGCAGATTCCTTTCCCTGGATTCCTGACCGCCAGTAGCTTGGATCTGTTCCCCATACCGTTGGGCAATTATTTTTATATTTATTAGTTTCTTTATATTTTTAATGAAATATTTAAAAATGTAATTTATAGCCATGATATTCAAGTGAATAAAGAAAATATAAATACTGAAAAAAAAAGTTTTTTTGTTTCGTCTAGACATAGAGTACCCACAATAATGCGACCCATACTATAGTAATCTATCTATCTCACCATATTTTATTTCTGTAAATCGTGGGTATGGATTCCATACTATGGTGCCTAGTTTTTTTAGAGTTATGCGCACAGAAATGTATGGGGCAGTCGTTTTTTTTTTTGCAATTACACAGTTGGTCCCATAGTGGAAGTTGTTCATAATGGTGAGCATAATGATGAGTACAATGACCCCTTGAGCGGGTTTGCATTTATTCTGTTACACATTGCATAAATCTGTTTGTTAGACGTTAAATCGTGAAGCAGACAGACAGAGTTACATTCTCATTTATTATATTAAAGTGAACAAGTAAGAACATTATTTAGCAGCACTGGATTAAGCTTGAAGGTAATGTACGACTTCATTTGAAATTATTATGTGTACCGACTTTTTAGAGATACAGAAGCTTACCTTTACCGGCTATATTAATTTCGTTGATGCGTTCTGTTTTTCATATTTCTATGGTTGTATACTGCAAGCGTCGTCGCATCTATCTGCGATCTAACCTTTCGGTCCCTGTCGATTTAACCCTTCTATTCGTTAACAGTAATAACCTCATAGGGAAAGTAGACATATTCATTAGAAAACCCCTTTCAGCCAACTAATTGAAAACGGACGTCGAGATTTAATGCGACGACATACGCCAGCGACCTTGGAGGAACAAAACGCGTACTCGTTTCACATCCGCGCGACCCAATTTCAGTAGTTTTTGTACTTTCCTTATTCTCCCTTCTGTGACTTCATAAAATTGTCTTATATCAAAATGTTAATTTAGATATGAACTAGGTACAGCATTAAAATACTAAATATATACACTTAAAATAAAATATCCTAACTAAGATAAGGCGTCAAAAAATTCGTCCGCATCGCTGTCCACTGGAAGTGAGCCCAAAAGATTGGCGGCATTGCCACGTTGTATGGCAATGCTTATCCTCTGTCCGAGGTAAAAGCCAGCCCTTGGGTCACGCGAAGTGTCAACTAAGCGTTTAGAAAGATCTTTAAATAAGGCATGAGCACTCGGACCCCACGGTCCAAGAGTTTCAACCCCAAACGGCTCAAAAATATAATTGCCAACAAGGTTATTATATTTCCGCCGCTTGAGGTTCTCAGCAGCCGCAGCGGCAGTACCAGCACAGCACGACGAGCTAGGAAGATGGGATGGCGCAAGAGTATCGACACAAGTAGTGTCCCACACTAAAGGCCTATCCATCTTCCATGGAAACAAAGACATACCGTCCGGTCGCTTGCCGTCGTCGCGTGCCAGGCCATTGGGTTCTAGTACGGCTGGAACGCCGACGGCAACAAGAGCGCGTCAAAATGTAGATAATTAAATTGTCTTTGAAATTCAAAAATCCATTACAATACGTTCGGCGATTTAGGTCCGATGACGTTTTTATGTCCGTGTTAGACATAACTTTACAAATTAATAACACTATGTTGAAAAAATAAAACTCAGAATTTTTAAATGTTAAATTATTAAGAAAATAGTTTGATGTAACATAATTTTTTTTTTTTCAAAAAATAAAGAATAGCCGTTTAGACGTGATGTTCATTTTAAAATCAGCTACTGAGCCATGCCTGCGCCTAAAGATGAAAACGATGATTAAAAATATAGCTGCCAATCTGTTTTACGCAAATGAAAATATAATGCACGGCAATCTCAAATCAATTTGCCAACCGTTTTGCCAAGTTTGTTTTCCTTAATATTCCTACAATTTTATTACTATTTAGATTGTTTAAATCAGACACATCTGACTCACGACGTGGTAGAAACAAAATTGTTCCCATTTTCACTTATTTTTTTTTATTTGTTGTGGGTTTGCTCTTGACTCTAGTCTAGGTCAGAGATGACAGAGACAAAGTCTAGGATGGAGCGAGCTTACCCAGCTTATTTTACAGACTGACATTGAATTCATTAGCAATCGTTGAGAAGATTAAATAACTCATGTTTATGAGTGAAACCACTTACTTTCTATTTATCCAAGTTTGCCCCCAGCTTGGCAAAGGCCTCCCACTCTCTTTTGCAAACAACTCTGTCCAATGGCCAGCCCTTTTGGCAGGAGACGAGCTAGTCCCGCCAACTTACTTTATCGACCAACGAAAAAAAAAATCGACTGTTCCTTACGTTTTGCTTTTGCGAGCATATTTTTTTTAACTATTCTTTTTTTCTATGAATCAAAAACACCCTATTCTTATTTATTTTTTTAAGATTTCGACAACGGTCCGCTATTCCGGATAGATTGTCTAGCAGATAAGTAAGGAGTTGGAAAAAATCCTGTAATCCGATTATTCGTAACGGCAACCCCAAAAAGATTATTGTTGTTTGTATGTGTGTACTTGAGCACCCTTGACTTAAACTGTTGAACCGATTTGAAGAATATTATGTAAGGATATTTTTTGGGTCCGTTTAGAGTCCCTTGTGGCCTTGTGATTTTTTAACAGTAAAAATTGGAAATACAGCGTTCGGGAAGTTGCGTGGTATCTTCTCGTCTCGCATACCACAGTGTCTCAAGACGAAAGTGTATGATCAGTGCGTGTTGCCAGTGATGATATACGGAACTGAAACGTGGACGCTCACAATGGGCAGAAGGCTCAAAGTCACTCAAAAGGCAATGGAGAGGGAAATGCTTGGAACTCCAAGGAAAGCAAAGCAAGGAAGTTTCCATCGATCGAATCAGGAATGTTTATATCCGCAAGAGAACCAAGGTTACCGACATAGCCCGAAGGATCGCCAAACTAAAGTGGCAGTGGGCAGGGCACATTGCTCGCAGAACAGCTGGTCGATGGGGCCGAAAAGTTCTGGAATGGCGACCGCGTACCGAAAGACGCAACGTTGGAAGGCCTCCCACAAGGTGGATCGATGACTTGGTGAAGGTCGCGGGTAGCCGATAGATGCGAGACGCACAGGACCGGTCGTTGTGGCGACGCTTGGGCGAGGCCTATGTCCAGCAGTGGACGTCTTTCGGCTGATATGATGATGATGATTGGAAATAGTAAAATGTTGAATGGAAAGTGGATATTTATTGTTTCTCTTTCTGGACTGGTAAAAGACCGATAACCTGTTATTCTGTAAATATCTGCTATTCTGTAAATATGCTATTCTGTAAATATCTATAAAGTAAGCTTTCCATTCGTACAATCAATGTGAAAATGAGAGTTCCCGCTCACTCCCCCTAAGTTTTTACGTTGAGATGTTTAGAGAATAAACCAGCTGATAGTACAGTTCAATACTTTTACTTCATATACGTTCACTTGTTACGATCCCTTCTCACTTAACTGCTTCGACTGATTGTTAACAAATTATAAACTGTGTCATAATTTGTTAAAATTAAAACACTGTCACTTCCAGGATTCATGTATGATTGTACATAACACTATCACTGTTGTATTAGGTGTATTCAAGTCATTTGAGTTAAGAATTTATCGTGATAAAATTAAAAAATAAAACTTATTTAAAAAAGAAATCTTAAAATTAATTTTGAAATTGAAAAAAAACAAAAATACGGAGCGATATATTATCGTGGCGGGAGCGCCATATGGTCCTCCCCATATAAGGGATAGGGGCTGTTCGGCACGATAGTTTTCTGGAAGCGAGAATCACAGGACTTGGTCGTTATGGTGACGCTTGGATGATGTCAGTTGAAATCTTACGCCTGAAATGTGTTCGTAAAGATTTTTTTTATTTGGCTAAATTATGAATCACGATTACAAGATTTTGTTCTTCGTCTTGTATAACGCCCATAGGTTTATATATTCAAGCTTTTGTCTTATACCTGCATTGGATGATTGATCTGCATTGAATCAAAACATTGTACAGTCTGTGACCAACATTATCTAACCCACTTGACTATACCTATTAATAGTAGTGGTGGGTGGTTTAGTAGTGGGTTAGATAATGTTGGTCACAAACCCTACTAACCTTTTCTCCTTGCAAATTAACTACAGAAACGTCATCGAACAATTAATACCAAGACTTGTGGTGAAGCCATGGAGATTTCTAAATGGAAATTAAGACAGATTACCCTTTTAACAACAGAGCGTTACAAACAATATGTTATTAAATCCCATGATAATTAAATCTTGTACAATGGCTGCAAACATTACTATTATAACCCTTTCAGGGGTTGAATGTCTTTTCGCATACCTAAAAGGGTCGTTGTATAAAGGCACGTCATGTACATAAATGATTGTGTACGTACCTTTATGTTGTGGTTAATATTGATTTATTATGATTTCTATAAAAGATTTTTGTTGAAAAACCGGCCAAGTGCCAGTTGGACTCTCACACAAAGGATTCCGTACCATAACCTGGAAAAAAACTCATTTTTTGTGTGGGAGCCCCCTTTCATTTTTAATATTATTATTTGTTGTTATAGCGGCAATACAAATACACAGACACCATCAGTGATAATTTCAACCGCCTACCTATTACAGTTCTTGAAATACAGCCCGCTGACAAACAGACGGACGGACGGACTGACCGACAGAGGAGACTTAGTAATAGGGTTCCGTTGGTTACCTATTGGGTACGGAACCTTAAAAATCCGAGAAATTACTGAAAAAAAGGTGTGTTCGTAAAGTTTTTAATTCAATTTAATTTTTATTATTTTTTAATATAGCGGCAATCGAAATACACAGACACACTCAGTGATAGTTTTAACTGTCTACCTATTACGGTTCTTGAGATACAGCACAGCAGCATTTAAATATATACCGTATTACGATTGGATAACTATTAAATTTAATTGATAAATTAAAAATCCCCTACCGTCTCATCCAACAGCCTGCGCAGGCCATTTAAATGAGCTAATCTAAGCTAAGCTAGCTTTGGCAAGCAACCGGCTCTATTCTATAAAGTTGTAACTTCAAATCTCATTGATGTCACAATATCCGAAAGAGTGCTTATTCAGGGGGGCTGAAAAGGTCACTTTAGCAGAATCAGAAAGCACATCACGCTACCCGTCACTGTTAAATTTTCCCAATCAACCTTGAACCTAATACGTTAGCGATAAAAATGAAAATGAAATTTGACAGATTGTTGTGTGGTTAATGTTATGATTATGCTAAAGTGGCCTTTTTAGACCCCAAGAGCAGTCCAACCGGTGCTGCTGTTTATTTAGCCACTATCAAATTGATTAGATTGCTTTCCCCAAAATCTTCCAATCTACACACAAATAGACCTCAACACATAATGGCATTAGTTGACAGGGAGATTGTACCCACAATCTTGGGTATTTCCTTATTTCACCTTGTTACATTGATGAGAAACCCATTCGAAGCCGGAAACCAGATTATTACGCCTGACATATTATTGTCTTACAAGATTATATAGTCGGTAGCTTTAACGGTTTCTATTAGAAATTTTTGTGCTTATTATGAGTGTACAATAAATCCTAATATATAAAATTCTTCCGTTACTGACTGATTGAGTGACAACGCACAGCCGAAACTACGAAGTCGCGGGAAAAAGCTAGTTATTATGTAACATAAAAAAGGACATAAAAAAAGAATAGTACAGTGTAATAATGACGATCTTATCCCACATAGATATAGATTAAGGGTCTGACAGCCCTTTGTTTTTTAACGATGGGAAACTATCAAATAACTCCTCCAGCTCTGAGCGAAGCAGAGGGGAGTGTCAGACTCTTACTGACTAAAACCCATCCGTGTTCCTCCTAATTCCCTTTGCGTTCTAGGGCCGTGGTGACTCTTTCGAACAAGTTCCGCCACCCTGGGGATCTGACAGCCCTACAAAAATATCATCTCTTTCTGTTCGTGCAATTCTCCGCTGTAGCGTTTGTATCTCGACCAGTGAAAGACTTTTCATGTTCGGAACAGTCCATCCAGATATAAATATAAACTAATAAGCATAAAATTTCACATTTCATTATACAATTTAAGATTAAGATGATAATATAGTAGTCTCTTAAAGTAAGACATACTAAAATCAAATATTACTTTTTCCTCACCGATTATTCAACAAAACATATTAATGAACTGAAAGTTACATTAATTAATTAACAGAACCGATTTGTTCAACAGTCTTGTTTGAAATACGAATAATGCTGAAAGCCGTTGAAATATTTAAATTCACAACTGTTCCATTCCAATTTCAAATAATCTACCTATTTCGAATGCATTCGTCACTTTCGCATATTTCCGTTTTAACAATTTTGTTTGGGATGCCGTATTCATTTATTCAATGTAGGTATTGTATGATAGCTTGTTACAAATTTTGTTGAAACATAAAAATATACGTACATTATCAATTTTATATTTAAAAAAGTCGAACTAAACCAATTACATACTCCATTTTCAATACAGAATAATAAATTAAACCTGCATTATTATAAATTTGGAAATAATTTTGCACTCGGAGCTTTTTACAGCAACCGATAATTATTAAGACATAATATATGTTTAAAACGAAAGGTAAAATACCCTGAGTCTACTCAACAATGTATATATTTGATTGGACTTTATTATTAACATGCGTATCTTTATTATCATAGATAAGTGTAAATAAAACGAACTCCTAAACTAGTTTGTGGACTGAAATCAACAAACAGGAATGAGTCCTACTAAAAACAGTTTCATACAGCAATAAAAATATATCTGTCATTCAAAATTAAAAAAAACAACACAAATAAAAACTGTGCTGACTATTAATCAAAACCATTTTACCGTGAAGGATCCTTTTATTCGAAAAATCAACAAATAAAAGTAAATATTTTTTCATGAACCGTTGCTGAAGCGAGTTTCACTGGATCGCGATACAGTTTTTATTCAAATAGAGCAAACCCAGCATTTAATAACCGTACACATACTAAATTTTGTCAATGGCGTTGAATAAAATGGTATTTTGTTATTTCGCAATTAATGTTACCATCACGATCATTTTATTTTATTAAATTGTCTACTACACCGACATTTGTTTGTTTCTACAAAATTCTATGTCCAGAGGTTTGTGGAAGTCTATATTGTATGGACCCACCAACGGTTCGTCATCATCGTCAGTCATAACAACCGAAAACGTCCACTGCAGGACATAGGCCTCCACCAAAGGGGGTGTTTGCCATAATCACCACGCTTGGCAGGCGGGTTAGCGACCGCAGTGTATAGTGTTGCGTTTTACAGAGAACGCTGCTGCCCATTCTCTGGTGAGTCCCTTAGTCGCCTCTTACGACATCCACGGGAAGTGATGGGATAGTATTATTCTTTTACGGCACCATACGGCACCGGCCGACACCATACGGCGAGACAGGTCGTCAGAAGTCAAGAAATTAGAAACTATTCTTGCAGTTAGACTGGAAGCCGTCTTCAAAAAAATTGGGGACCAGTGATGCGGAATTCGTTCGAAAAAGTCACCGCGGTCCTGGAATGTAAAGGGTATTTGGAGGAATGAATGGGTTTTAGTCAGTAAGAGTCTGACACTCTCTTCCCCTCCGCTCACAGCGGTAGGAGTCATTCAATGATTCCCAGTCCTTAAAAATAAAAATAATTATTTGGGTAAAGGCTGAAGAGATTGAAAGAAGTTAAAATCTGACCCGACCTGAAATCGCAAGTATCTCACTCGTTTCAGTGCGTACTTAAAAAACTTACTAATAATAATAATCATTTATTTCGGACATTAATTAAAATCCATAATGAGTTAGTAACAGAAAAACTTACAACTATGTTAGTAACCTTAAACAAAATAAATTAATCAAAAAAGTTTAATTCATAAACTTTCCCTTTGCACCGGGCCAGCAGGCATGCCTACGGGACCAGTGCGCCAGGAAAGGGCAGTCCGGTCTTTCAGCAATAACGCTTAGGGTGCTATTAGGACTCCCACGTATTCTACGCATCAAGGAGGCCGCCCTTTTGCGCATGATAGCCTCAAAACTATCTAGATATTTTTTCCAAGGAATCCTAATATATAAAATACTTCTGTTACTGATAAGTGACTGACAGATAACGCACAGCCGAAACTACTGGTACAGCTTTCTACGGAAAGCAGTAATTTGGTATGTAGGTTTCTTAGGCGCTAAGAGCGCTAAGAGAGGATTTCCCGAAATTCTTAGAGGAACGGGAAAAGCCGGGATAAACACGGGCAAAAGCTAGTCATACTATATCTTATATATCAAAATCTCGTGTCACGGTGTTTGTTACCGAACTCCTCCGAAACGGCTTGACCGATTTTCATGAAATTTTGTGTATATATTTGGTAGGTATGACAATATATGGTAGGCTATTTTTTTATTTGACAAAACAACGTTTTCCGAGTCAGCTAGTACTAATATATAAAGCTGAAGAGTTTGTTTGCTTGATTGAACGCGCTAATCTCAGGAACTACTGGTCCGATTTGAAATTTCTTTAGGTGTTAGATAGCCTATTTATCGAGGAAGGCTGTAGTCTATATAACATCACGCTAAGACCAAGAGGAGTGCGGCAGACAAAGTTGCACGGGTCAACTAGTTTTATACTTCAGGCTTCATCCTCGAGATTAGCATTTTATACACATGTAGTAACGCCTAGTACATACCATTCCACACTATTTTGATAATATTTTGTTTTTTTTTTTTTGTGGGTAGATTACTTAGTCTACTTGATTCCTGCACCCGCAATCCGTGTCATTCGCTTTTTAGTGCTACGCCGTTCCACACTCGCTCGCGATTACAGTTACTTATTTAAAAAGTTAGTGTCTAGTGTTGTTGTTATAATAATGCCTAAAAGAAAAGGTGATGATTGTGATCGTATAAAACATAAAATTAGAAGATTACAAAGAAAATTACGACGCAAACGGCGTCGATCGCGTGATTCATATTACTCGGATGACTCACAGTTATCGTCAACAAGTTTGTGCCGCCGTTCTCCGTTAGATGATCAAGGTATGGTTTATTATTGTACCCTAATATTAATCAGTCTTTGACCTACATAATAATGGTTTTTCAATTTTATTGCATAACTATCTACATCTGTTATTCAAATGTAGTGTACGAGATTTCATGACTTGTTTACGTTGTTTAAGGTGTATAGTAGGCTCAATAACCTTGAGCATCTGGGCCACACATTCATATCTGCGCCGCACACACAAACATTTCCGTAGCGCACGCGCTACCTCAAAACTATTATCAAAGATAACGCGAGGACGCAGACATGCGCGCCAAGCCGGCTTTTTTGCCTACGACTACACAAGAGTATGGCGATTGCACGGCTAATTTTTAGTTTAGATAGATACATACGTTACGCATATTTTTATTCACTGGTCTCATTTTTTATACGAATGTGGTTAAATAGAAGTAAAACAATATAGGTCAGATAAAAACAATTTTGTGAAGCAATTTCGTCTTTTCTGCTTACGATCTATACCTATAAAGATACTCGAACCAGTGTACTGGTAACAGTTTGACCTTGAGTTTCGAGTATGCAGTGTACCTACTACTTTTGGTTTCTGCCTATACTACTTTATAGTCTCGTAACAAGATTTCAAATAAAAAAAGTACATTCTAAAGTAAAGTAAATGAAATAAATAACTTTTAAGCCTATTTCATAGTTCAGCTCTGCTAAATAATTTTGTAGTAATTTCATTAACTCAAAAACTTCAGATGAATTGATTCCTGTGAAAGTTTTAGGTGTTTAATTGATAACGTTTTTATATCAGTTTATTTTGTAAACTGGAAATACGACGATGATTGCTGAAAAAACCCGACCAAGTGACAGTGAAGACACACTGGAGAAATGTCTCTAAAAAAGAATTACCGATGTAAATCATTATTTAACTACGGAACCCTGCAAATTACCTCCCTTTGCGTGCGCTGCGAAAATGATTGATGATATAATAAAATAATAAACTCGAATTTTAGAGGACCCATCAATATCTACAAACAAAAAAGGCAGTGATACCAAATGCCCAACTATTATTGTATGTCACTTTTTTATTTAAATATTTATAGATACGACATGACAGACCACTTTATTCGCACCTTGGTATCAGTTTTATCAAAATAAATCGTACTTTAATTAACTTATTTTTTTTAATTACTCAAATCGAACATTCAGAAGATATCATAATTTTATCAAAACAATACAATTTAGCCAAACGGTCCCCCACAGACGCGACTGACACGCCGCATATACCGACCGAATAATGAAAATAAATGTTTGTTTATGAACTCGTGTTTGTTTATGTTTGTGTTGAAGAGCTGTACACCTACCACAGTGTATTTCTTTTAACCCAAAGGTTGACTAATAGAGTAGTCCTCGTTGCATTAAGTCCGCCTATGTACCACTATTGTTCATGAAGTTTAAGTGAATAAATAAACTTATATTGATTTTTTATTTTTCTTTAATATTAGTCAGTTTGTTGGTAATAAAAGAAATTAAGAATTAACGTCGGCTACGTTTTAAAAAAAAGAGAGACGCCGATAGTATTTAGATAAAAGTTGCTGTATGAAACTGTACAATGCGCCCACGCGCTCAATCAAGCTGGCTCCTCTGCAAAGAGCTAGTCTATGAACGCACACTAATACAAAAGTTCGTAAATATTTGCACTAACACATTCATATACGCATAGTCGGTCGATAGGGCGAGCGGAGCAACGAGCGACATATCCTCCCCGTCTCAGTGCTAACGCACGACTGCCGCCTTCGCCCAAACAGAGCTTTATAAATATGGGAGACTCAATATTGAACATTTTCTTTGCAAAGTATTGATTGATTTATATAAGCAATGTTCACTTTGTAGTACACTTCACCAGCAATTTTTCCATGTAAAAATATTTTTAAACTTCGAAGCCGTTTGGAAGAAATATCCAAAAAATAGCGTATTATTAAATATTTTTTTACAGCAAAACTATATGTCATACGAAAACAACAACTGTTCATATTGTTGTTTATAAATCTACCATATACATATACTTTTTTCCAATTTTTTGACCCAGCCGTTAATGGGGAATATCCTTTAGAAAGTAGCCTTTTGACGGCTCTGAAGCAGAGGTAGGGCCTTAACATTGTAGATACCTACCAATAATAATGTAGGTACATACTTCATTCCTTTTTTCTACTCGATAAATTTGTGTTACGGACAGTACAGTGGGACTGTTTTTCACTAATACGAGCCTGACAAAATAAGATTTAATTATTCTTTAGGAAATAATAGTTTGCAGACAGTACTTGCTTGCATTGGGACTGTTTCTTACTGTTAATTTCCAACAATTCAGTCTTTCAGACTTTTACGTAACTAACAAGTGTTTTAAATTGAAAACATTAAAGATTTTAAGATATTGAACAACATGTTCAATCTTTATTGTTACGATAACACCTAAGACAGTTTATGCAGTCATGATCGGGCCCGCCGAGCAGTACAATGGGACTGTCTGATGGTGCTAGATAAATTTGTTTGTGGACAGTACGTGTTATCATAACTTGGGACTGTCACTTACATTATAATATTGACTCGCATTGCCAGGCTACATGGGACTTAACGTCTCCTTTTCAGACGAAGAATATACGGAGTTGTTTAGCAATGAAGCGGTCATATCAGACCTAGCTCAGCCTTCTCCCGAACAACAAACAGATGTAGACCTAATGCAGCTTGAGATGGAACTGGAACCAAATCCACTCCCTAGCACATCACGCGATGAAAACTCTGTCCCGATTCAGTCTGTCGTGATAGTTGCGCCGGATTTATTTATGACAAATTCTTTCAGTGTTAGAAAGCCCATTTATCGAGGATATAGGCTATATATCATCACGCTAAGACCAATAGGAGCGGAGCACTAATGAAAATTGTGACGCAGATGAAGTTGCGCGGGTCAGCTAGTAAATAATATACGTATACCTTCAAATACACAACACAATCAAAACATATCGACTGTAACAGACCATAGCTAACAATTATTTTTACTCCCACGTTGTATTAATAATATACCTGAGGGACGGGTGTTTCACGACCGATTGGTTCGGTTGATTTCATACTGATGAGAATATACGTTATTTATTTGTTATTTTGTCGAATGAAATAGTTATTTTCTACATGTCTGTTGTAATTTTTTGGTCAAGATATTTTTTTTTTCATGTCAATACTGTAGTGGCCAGCGTTTGGGTTTCGTGATGGTCTAACTTAAAAAATATTATATATACCAAGTATTGCAGGCTGAAATGCTGTAAGTTGAATGGAATGAGAAAAACCTTATTGCCAAGCGCACCTCGATGTATTACATATTGTCAAATATGTCACGGCTAGGTAATTTATAGCGTCCTTATTATAGAATATAGCAATTTTTAATAAAAATTACCAAAATATGTCAGTACCTAATAAATATTAATATTGCTAGCCTATGTAAGCGGCTTTGCACGCGCGAAAATCGAAAATTATTCTAAAGGATACTTCTGAGATAAAAACATGACTGTGTCAAAATTCAGGACATGGTTTACCCGGGTGCAAAATTTCATCCGAATCCTTTGAGCCGTTCAGACACGAAACGGTAACAAACAGGCGGACAGAGTTCCTTTGCACTAGGTATATAATATTACTATGAACATATGGATGAATTTACTTCATGGAACAAAAATTCAAAGATTTTATACCACATTATTAAAAAATAAAGGGTCCAAGCCTAGATAAAAAAAACTGGCCAAGTGCGAGTCGGACTCGCGTGCTAAGGGTTCCGAACGAGTTTAATTTTCTTAACATGTTATTTTAACACTACAGGCTTCTAATAGGTTTCCTGTAATCTTTAAGTAAATATCTACTATCTCCATTATTTTCAAAATTTTAGGCTCGTAGTTTCGGAGGTAAGGGGGGGGAATGGTAATTTTTCGTCTAATTTCTTGAATAATTTCAAAAAAAATTATTTTAAAATTATGAAAAAAATATAATTAAAACTCGCACAGTAAGCCCTTTCATTTAATATGTCACACAATATTGTTTAAAAACTTTTTATTTTAATTTTCTAGTTTGACCCGCAAAAGTGACCCCCATACTAAAAAAATAATGATTTTCGTAACGCGTCCGTGTTTGGGTCATAGAAGTCCATATGTGTACCAAATTTCAAGAGAATCGGTCTAGTGGATCCGGAGAAAACTGGCTGTGACAGACGGACAGATAGACAGACACCCGAGTGATCCTATAAGGGTTCCGTTTTTTTTTCGGAACCCTAATACCTACTTACATAATCCATATCACGGAAATATCTACGTACCATTACGATTAGGTACATAATACTACCCACTGAATTGTAAAGGAGCGAACAGATTATATCTGGTACAAAGCAGTCGGATATTATTGCTGGTAGTACAAGCCTACTTGACCGGAAATTACATACCCTCACACACAATGGGACACAAATTGACAGTAGACCGGTTTGAGGCGGAGTTAACTGGTTTTAGAAGAAGAATAAAGGCACTTGTGCGGATAAACTTTTATATATATGTATGTTGTAATGGGGTATTATCATTTCAATAGGTTTTTAGAGGGTATGCGGAACAGAGAGTAAAGTCCCGCAAACCTCCATTGTAAAAGGAGGATCCTTGCCAGGCGGTTGTTGTGCCTGGCGTGCAACTGCCCGATAGTTGATATTCGGGCTGATGTATATGTTCAAATCGCACGGTAAACTCTGCTTACGCGATGCAGGATTTCGACGTAGTAGTTCGCTGCTAGTTGGATAGATGGCGTCGCGGTTCTTTTTGTTGCGATGATTTTTCTTGTGGCGGCATTGATGCCGCTACAGGTTCCTCTTTTTAGTACGTCAATTAGACTACCAAAAATTATTGGACACATTGTATTTTGTCACGTAAACAAAAAACCCGGCTAAGTACGAGTCGTGCTCTCACACAGGGGGCCCCCTAAAATTTTTAATTAAACTTTTTTTATTATTTGTTGTTATAGCGGCAATAGAAATACGCATTCTGTAAAAATTTTAACTGTCTACCTATAACCGTTCTTGAGATACGTCCCGCTGATAGACGGACTGACAGTGGAGGCTTAGTGATAGGGTTCTGTTAGTTACTTTTCGAATGCGGAACCCTGAAAACGATACAGGAACTTGAAATTTTGCGAGAAATACATGTCAAGCGGAAATAAAAACTATTTACTCAAGAAAGTACCCGGCGTCTACCAAATGTCTATAGACTAGAGTAGTACATTTAAAACATAAACGAATTGCATTCAAAACTAACATAGGTACATACACGAAAATCGATCACAAAACTTATCATCGAAGAACTTCCGTTAAAAACTTCCTGAAATAATAATGCTAGACGTATCAACTGTCGATATCGTAACAATCGCGTGACTAGCTTCACTTTGACTGGGGGTAACTGTGGCAGTAACCTAACTTAAACACGACAGTTTATCGCGGCTCCGATTTGTACTATGAATCGCTAAGGCACCACCTCCACGAGCGAAATCATTATCGTTATCATTTTTTTCCGATAACTCGCAATAGTAGACAAAGGGGCCATAATGCGGGTCATACAAGTTCAAGTTATTTGATCAAACAGGCTGGTTCAAAGTGTTTGATCAAATAGAAATACGTTTCTTAATTCTTCATATCATTTGACAACTCATTTTTGATCAAATTTTCCCACAGACATTCATCCCAACTTGATAAATCTGTTTGAACCAGCCTGTTTGATCAAATTACTTGAACGTGTTTGGCCGGCATTATGATAATTTAGTATGGCCCGCATTTAAATGTTACTACTAATTTATCGTAAGCAATTTTTCCGAAAAGACGCTCCAGACAAAGACCCATTCTAGGCGAATGCAATTGTCGAAATGCCATAATGTCGACAGCGTCTGTCAATCCCATACAACTTGACGTTATGACAATCGCTTTCGCTACGCTAACGCTGACAGAATGTCACTTGTCTAGAGCCTTAAGTATTTTCGCTTACGATCAAACAACGTTTGCATTCGCATGTCAGGGCAAACTATCATACATTTTTGACAGGTTGCGACTGATATGCGAATGCGAACAATACTTGAAAATTAATAGAATTAGCACTAAGTTACTTCTATATATACCAATTCTATGAACATGACTCGTGGAGTATGGCGATTCGACAGGTGACATTGATGAGTGAGATGAGATAAGTGACGTCAAATCGCGGTGATTCACTCGCTCGTGGAGGTGGCGCTTAACTGTGATATGTTTTGACAGTTGTAGTGAGATAAGAATACCTATACTCATAGTACTGTCACTTTTTCAACGTCTTTCTAATTAAGTAAAGTCAACGCCAGCTGACGCTGAAAACCAACGTTGTTGCTCTGCATCAACACGATTGCTTGATCTCTCACCATTTTGCGCAGATGTGATGCATAATTTCCCAACCTGTATAGGTATCTAATTTTATTTCTTTTTAGAGGACCGTACCCGAAAAATAACTCCGATGACCGTCCGTCTGTCTGCGAGCGTATCTCAAGAACCATAATAGGTAACTAGTTGAAATTTTCACGAAGTGTGTATTTTTATTGCCGCTTTATCAACAAATAATAAATTTAAATCAAAAATTAGGTTTATGGCACGGAACCCGTCGAGAGGGAGTCCGACTTGTACTTGGCTGTTTTTTATGGTATGCGTCATACTTTCCGACTACAAAAATTCTTCACTGTTAGAAAGTCACATTATCGCTAATGACATACATAGGCTACTTTATATCCATGAACTAAGAAGACAACCGCAGAAAAGGACTAGTGCCACGCTAGAGTAGTGCTAGGTGTAGTGTGTAGTGGACTCCACGTTTTTCTGGCGCTACTCATCGCCCAGTCTAGACCGAAGCGAACTGACCACGCGGTCGGCTATCTTCGGAAGCGGTCGTTTGCGCGAGACATAAAAAATTACGTGTTTCTATTACGGTGAACAAGTTTAAGCAAAAATTCGGAGAGCCCTAACATTACTATGTTTAAAATCCTATTCTACGATTTAATATCTAAATGTGAGTCGTCATTTGCTGGTTACCTGCAGAACCTTTGAATGAATAATGAGAAAACTGCGCCAACTCCCAATGATACTGCCGAGAAACTTTCTCTAGTCAAATATTAAAAAGGCAATCCAAAGTTTCCAGTTAAAAGCACCGTGTCGGCGATCTGACGAGAAATGCGGGAATCTTTGTTTTAATTGTGCTGTAAAACCGTCCATTTCAGAATATGGTTACTGCTCAGGGCTTGTTGCTAATAAAAGTCGCAAGAGCCGGACTTCAAGGTTCAGCAACGTTTGCTGAGGTCGGTCTATGATTTGGTGACCATCTTTACATACCGAGACTCCTCTGTGCCTTGGAAAAGACGTTAGGTCGTTGGTTCCATTGCCTGAAGCATGAAAATAATATACCAATCTTGCCAGGAATCAGTTACTGGCTTGTGGAGGTCAGGTAAGCAATTGTTCTGACAAAGTGGTATTGGCTATTTAATACTAGCTTTTTTCCACGACTATGTACGCGCATATTTCGTTTTAGATAACATAGATAGATAGATAAAACATTTATTTGGAACAAGGAAAGAAACACAACACACAAGCACAGTTACATAACACTAGAAAATACAAATAATTCAATGAAAACAAATAAAAAAAGAAAAGGTAGAATGTATGGTGGCAATTACTATTTATAAACTAAAGAATTTGCCAGATTACCTACCTATACATATATATATATATATATATATATATATATAAATAAGTAATACTTTGCTAAAAATTATAGAAAGGGTGGATAATAACCATTTAAAAACAAATTTAAACAAGACAGTCATGATGCATTTTAGCCAACGCTCACTGACTCTTCCTAATCTTGACATAAAGTACAATGACATTACGATTGACACAGTTAATACAACTAAGTTTCTAGGACTGACAATCGATCGGAATTTAAATTGGAAGGCGCACATTGAGACCCTGACTAAAAGAATAAGCAGTAGTGCGTACGCCTTGCATGTGCTTTCACGAACAGTTAACGTAGATGCGTTATTAACCGCTTACTACGGGCTAACTGAATCTGTTCTCAGATATGGGGTTATCTTTTGGGGTAACTCAACTGATAAAGAAATTGTCTTATCTTTACCCCAATCTTTATCCTTATCTTAATACGTATCTTAATACTTATCTTAATACTTATCTTAATACTTATCTTAATCCTTATTTTAATCCTTATCTTAATCCTTATCTTAATCCTTATCTTAATCCTTATCTTAATCCTTATCTTTATCCTTACCTTTATCCTTATCCTTATCTTTGTCCGTATCTTTGTCCTTATCTTTGTCCTTATCTTTGTCCTTATCTTTGCCCTTATATTTGTTCTTATCTTTGTCCTTATTTTTGTCCTTATCTTTGTCCTTATCTTTGTCCTTATCTTTGTCCTTATCTTTGTCCTTATCTTGGTCCTTATCTTTGTCCTTATCTATGTCCATATCTATGTCCTTACCTTTGTCCTTATCTTTGTCCTTATCTTTGTCCTTATCTTTGTCCTCATCTTTGTCCTTATCTTTGTCCTTACCATTGTCCTTACCTTTGTCCTTATCTTTGTCCTTATCTTTGTCCTTATCTTTGTCCTTATCTTTGTCCTTATCTTTGTCCTTATCTTTGTCCTTATCTTTGTCCTTATCTTTGTCCTTATCTTTGTCCTTATCTTTGTCCTTATCTTTGTCCTTATCTTTGTCCTTATCTTTGTCCTTGTCTTTGTCCTTATCTTTGTCCTTATCTTTGTCCTTATCTTTGTCCTTATCTTTATCCTTATCTTAACATCATTATTTGTATGCCAACATATAAGTATCCATTTGACATTAGTTTATTCAACTGTCGAGTGGAGACATTTAACAATCTTTTATACTTGGATATATTGACTCATGGACACGCGTTCCTTCTGGACAGTAACCTAAATCTGGAATATGACTGTAGTATGTTTAACAAATATTCTGGTAAAATAAATAAACTTGGACTATGTACTATATTTAAGGATCTGCTGGACTTAATGATTGACATTATGAAACATGATGACATATATTAAAGTTTGATTGACGCTAATAAAACAGGAGATAATTTTTTTCTTGACTAAACATATTTACATCATGCACCAAAATATTGCAGGACTGCTATCCAAATGCGATTCTCTTGCAGTTTGTTTAAATGAATTAATTGATAGAAACATAGTCGTAGATGTCTTATGTATTACGGAGCATTTTATGATGGAAACGTATGAAAAACATCTGAATCTGTACAATTACTGCCTAGCAGCCTGTTTCAATCGAAATGAAACCAGAAGAGGTGGAGCTTGCATACTACTGAGATCCGATCACCTGTGGAGAGAACTGCCAAAAATAGCAAAAATATCTGCAAGTGGTGTCTTTGAATGTTGTGCCATTGAACTGACTATCCATAAAATTGTATGTATTTGTATTTACAGAGTACCAAATTCTAATAATATCAATGAATGTATTAATAAATTAGAACACATGTTACAATTTTTAATAAAAACAGATTGTAAAAATATTGTATTAGCGGGAGACTTTAATATAGATGTCCTTAAAAGAACTAATCAGTCAATAGAATTCGAAAATATGTTAGTAAGTTTTAACTTGAAACTGGAGCTTTATCAACCAACCCGTATTAACAGCAAAACATGCATTGACAATTTTGCGCATAACTTTAACAGGCGCTGTCAATCGTCGGTATTAGAATTAGCGTTATCGGATCACACAGCCCAACTACTGAAATGCCCAATAAGCACGATTATACTTTTAGTCGGTGGAGTAGGAGAAAACGTGATTATAGTAACGATAACATTAATAAATTTAAAGCCTATCTGCGGAGTCTGTCGTTTTCAGAAGTATATGAAGCGAATGACCCAAATGTAGCGTTTAATTCGTTTTCAGATATCTTCTCATTGCTATACAAACAGTGCTTCCCCGAAACTATGACTTCGATTAATGTCCATAAAAAACAAAAATGAATTAAAAGATGCAGTGTGAAAATACGGCAATTACTTTGGCAGTTCCGATTAAAACCTACTCTCCAGAATAAAATTATATTTAAAAATTATACGAAGCTCTTTAAAAAGATTATTAATTTAACTCAAAGAGCTCAAAATACCCATAAAATAAAGACATCATATAATAAATCGAAAATTATAAACCAGTCAAAGTTAAATATTCCAAAGAATAACATTAATAAACTTATAATTAATAATAACAAAGTCATCTCTGATCCAAAGTGCATTTGTAATGTATTTAATAATTATTTTGCTGACAAAATTCAGCCCATTATTAATTCAGGAGACAGAGTCACTAAGAATATTATAAATAGGAAAGACTCTGTTTATGGCTCCATGTTTACCAAACGTTGTGTTAAGAATCATTCGCGCCCTTAAGTACACAAACAGTGTCGGTTACGATGGCATCTGCACAAAAATAATCAAAGCAGTTGCTGAAGATATTTGTTGCCCGTTGAGCTACATTATAAATTTGTGTATTAGCGAAGGTACTTTCCCAAATTCCTTAAAAAAATCTATAATAAGGCCACTATTCAAAAAACAAGATAGAGAGTTCATGGAAAACTACAGACCGATTTCGTTGATTACGATATTCTCGAAAATAATTGAAGAGTACATTTATATGGAACTTAATTTTTATTTAGAGAAAAATAATATTCTTTGCAACGAACAAAAAGGATTTAGGAAAAACAAGACAATTAACATGGCAATTTATGACTTTTTGCATACTATTATGACAAATATGGATATAAATAAACCAGTATGTGCGATATTTTGTGACATGATCCAGGCATTCGACTACGTGAAACATGATATTTTATTGAAAAAGCTTGAAGCTTACGGGGTAAGAGGAAACGTTCTTGAGCTCTTAAAATCGTACCTAACTTACAGAAAACAAATGACTGAAATAAGCAGACTAAATACTAGTACCAAAAGAGAAGAAATATTTGTATCGGATGAACGCGACGTTGTCTACGGAGTTCCACAAGGAAGTATACTGGGACCACCGCTTTTTACTATCTATATAAATGACTTTCCAATGGCAATCAAACATCCGGTGACATTATTCGCAGATGACAGTACAATAACAATACCGTGCAATCAAATAGATTTCTATAAAGAGGAAATAAGTAATACTTTGCAAAAAATTATAGAATGGGTGGATAATAACCATTTAAAAATAAATTTAAATAAGACAGTTATGATGCACTTTAGCCAACGCTCACTGACTCTTCCTAATCTTGACATAAAGTACAATGACATTACGATTGACACAGTTAATACAACTAAGTTTCTAGGACTGACAATCGATCGGAATTTAAATTGGAAGGCGCACATTGAGACCCTGACTAAAAGAATAAGCAGTAGTGCGTACGCCTTGCATATGCTTTCACGAACGGTTAACGTAGATGCGTTATTAACTGCTTACTACGGGCTAACTGAATCTGTTCTCAGATATGGGGTTATCTTTTGGGGTAACTCAACTAATAAAGAAATTGTCTTATCTTTATCCTTATCTTTATCCTTATCTTAATCCTTATCTTAAGCCTTATCTTAATCCTTATCTTAATCCTTATCTTAATCCTTATCTTAATCCTTATCTTAATCCTTATCTTAATCCTTATCTTAATCCTTATCTTAATCCTTATCTTAATCCTTATCTTAGTCCTTATCTTAATCCTTATCTTTCTCCTTATCTTTATCCTTATCTTTGTCCTTATCTTTATCCTTATCCTTGTCCTTATCTTTGTCCTTATCTTTGTCCTTATCTTTGTCCTTAGCTTTGCCCTTATCTTTGTCCTTATCTTTGTCCTTATCTTTGTCCTTATCTTTGTCCTTATCTATGCCCTTATCTATGTCCTTACCTTTGTCCTTATCTTTGTCCTTATCTTTGTCCTTATCTTTGTCCTTATCTTGGTCCTTATCTTTGTCCTTATCTATGTCCTTATCTTTGTCCTTATCTTGCTCCTTAACTTGGTCCTTATCTTTGTCCTTATCTATGTTTTATCTTTGTCCTTATCTTTGTCCTTATCTTTGTCCTTATCTTTGTCCTTATCTTTGTCCTTGTCTTTGTCCTTATCTTTGTCCTTATCTTTGTCCTTGTCTTTGTCCTTATCTTTATCCTTATCTTAACATCATTATTTGTATGCCAACATATAAGTATCCATTTGACATTAGTTTATTCAACTGTCGAGTGGAGACATTTAACAATCTTTTATACTTGGATATATTGACTCATGGACACGCGTTCCTTCTGGACAGTAACCTAAATCTGGAATATGACTGTAGTATGTTTAACAAATATTCTGGTAAAATAAACAAACTTGGACTATGTACTATATTTAAGGATCTGCTGGATTTAATGATTGACATTATGAAACATGATGACATATATCAAAGTTTGATTGACGCTAATAAAACAGGAGATAATTGTTTTCTTGACTAAACATATTTACATCATGCACCAAAATATTGCAGGACTGCTATCCAAATGCGATTCTCTTGCAGTTTGTTTAAATGAATTAATTGATAGAAACATAGTCGTAGATGTCTTATGTATTACGGAGCATTTTATGATGGAAACGTATGAAAAACATCTGAATCTGTACAATTACTGCCTAGCAGCCTGTTTCAATCGAAATAAAACCAAAAGAGGTGGAGCTTGCATACTAGTGAGATCCGATCACCTATGGAGCGAACTGCCAAAAATAGCAAAAATATCTGCAAGTGGTGTCTTTGAATGTTGTGCCATTGAACTGACTATCCATAAAATTGTATGTATTTGTATTTACAGAGTACCAATTTCTAATAATATCAATGAATGTATTAATAAACTAGAACACATATTACAATTTTTAATAAAAACAGATTGTAAAAATATTGTATTAGCGGGAGACTTTAATATAGATGTCCTTAAAAGAAGTAATCAGTCAATAGAATTCGAAAATATGTTAGTAAGTTTTAACTTGAAACTGGAGCTTTATCAACCAACCCGTATTAACAGCAAAACATGCATTGACAATTTTGCGCATAACTTTAAGAGGCGCTGTCAATCGTCGGTATTAGAACTAGCGTTATCGGATCACACAGCCCAACTACTGAAATGCCCAATAAGCACGATTATACTTTTAGTCGGTGGAGTAGGAGAAAACGTGATTATAGTAACGATAACATTAATAAATTTAAAGCCTATCTGCGGAGTCTGTCGTTTTCAGAAGTATATGAAGCGAATGACCCAAATGTAGCGTTTAATTCGTTTTCAGATATCTTCTCATTGCTATACAAACAGTGCTTACCCGAAACTATGATTTTGATTAATGTCCATAAAAAACAAAAATGAATTAAAAGATGCAGTGTGAAAATACGGCAATTACTTTGGCAGTTCCGATTAAAACCTACTCTCCAGAATAAAATTATATTTAAAAATTATACGAAGATCTTTAAAAAGATTATTAATTTAACTCAAAGAGCTCAAAATACCCATAAAATAAAGACATCATATAATAAATCGAAAATTATAAACCAGTCAAAGTTAAATATTCCAAAGAATAACATTAATAAACTTATAATTAATAATAACAAAGTCATCTCTGATCCAAAGTGCATTTGTAATGTATTTAATAATTATTTTGCTGACAAAATTCAGCCCATTATTAATTCAGGAGACAGAGTCACTAAGAATATTATAAATAGGAAAGACTGTTTATGGCTCCATGTTTACCAAACGTTGTGTTAAGAATCATTCGAGCCCTTAAGAACAGAAACAGTGTCGGTTACGATGGCATCTGCACAAAAATAATCAAAGCAGTTGCTGAAGAAATTTGTTGCCCGTTGAGCTACATTATAAATTTGTGTATTAGCGAAGGTACTTTCCCAAATTCCTTAAAAAAATCTATAATAAGGCCACTATTCAAAAAACAAGATAGAGAGTTAATGGAAAACTACAGACCGATTTCGTTGATTACGATATTCTCGAAAATAATTGAAGAGTACATTTATATGGAACTTAATTTTTATTTAGAGAAAAATAATATTCTTTGCAACGAACCAAAAGGATTTAGGAAAAACAAGACAATTAACATGGCAATTTATGACTTTTTGCATACTATTATGACAAATATGGATATAAATAAACCAGTATGTGCGATATTTTGTGACATGACCCAGGCATTCGACTACGTGAAACATGATATTTTATTGAAAAAGCTTGAAGCTTACGGGGTAAGAGGAAACGTTCTTGAGCTCTTAAAATCGTACCTAACTTACAGAAAACAAATGACTGAAATAAGCAGACTAAATACTAGTACCAAAAGAGAAGAAATATTTGTATCGGATGAACGCGACGTTGTCTACGGAGTTCCACAAGGAAGTATACTGGGACCACCGCTTTTTACTATCTATATAAATGACTTTCCAATGGCAATCAAACATCCGGTGACATTATTCGCAGATGACAGTACAATAACAATACCGTGCAATCAAATAGATTTCTATAAAGAGGAAATAAGTAATACTTTGCAAAAAATTATAGAACGGGTGGATAATAACCATTTAAAAATAAATTTAAATAAGACAGTTATGATGCATTTTAGCCAACGCTCACTGACTCTTCCTAATCTTGACATAAAGTACAATGACATTACGATTGACACAGTTAATACAACTAAGTTTCTAGGACTGACAATCGATCGGAATTTAAATTGGAAGGCGCACATTGAGACCCTGACTAAAAGAATAAGCAGTAGTGCGTACGCCTTGCATATGCTTTCACGAACGGTTAACGTAGATGCGTTATTAACTGCTTACTACGGGCTAACTGAATCTGTTCTCAGATATGGGATTATCTTTTGGGGTAACTCAACTAATAAAGAAATTGTCTTATCTTTATCCTTATCTTTATCTTTGTCCTTATCTTGGTCCTTATCTTGGTCCTTATCTATGTCCTTAGCTTTGTCCTTATCTTTGTCCTTATCTTGGTCCTTATCTTGGTCCTTATCTTGGTCCTTATCTTGGTCCTTATCTTGGTCCTTATCTTGGTCCTTATCTTTGTCCTTATCTATGTCCTTATCTTTGAACTTATCTTTTTCCTTATCTTTGTCCTTATCTTGGTCCTTATCTTGGTCCTTATCTTTGTCCTTAACTTGGTCCTTATCTTTGTCCTTATCTATGTTTTATCTTTGTCCTTATCTTTGTCCTTATCTTTGTCCTTATCTTTGTCCGTATCTTTGTCCTTATCTTGCTCCTTATCTTTGTCCTTATCTATGTTTTATCTTTGTCCTTATCTTTGTCCTTATCTTTGTCCTTATCTTTGTCCTTATCTTTGTCCTTGTCTTTGTCCTTATCTTTGTCCTTATCTTTGTCCTTATCTTTGTCCTTATCTTTATCCTTATCTTAACATCATTATTTGTATGCCAACATATAAGTATCCATTTGACATTAGTTTATTCAACTGTCGAGTGGAGACATTTAACAATCTTTTATACTTGGATATATTGACTCATGGACACGCGTTCCTTCTGGACAGTAACCTAAATCTGGAATATGACTGTAGTATGTTTAACAAATATTCTGGTAAAATAAACAAACTTGGACTATGTACTATATTTAAGGATCTGCTGGATTTAATGATTGACATTATGAAACATGATGACATATATCAAAGTTTGATTGACGCTAATAAAACAGGAGATAATTTTTTTCTTGACTAAACATATTTACATCATGCACCAAAATATTGCAGGACTGCTATCCAAATGCGATTCTCTTGCAGTTTGTTTAAATGAATTAATTGATAGAAACATAGTCGTAGATGTCTTATGTATTACGGAGCATTTTATGATGGAAACGTATGAAAAACATCTGAATCTGTACAATTACTGCCTAGCAGCCTGTTTCAATCGAAATAAAACCAAAAGAGGTGGAGCTTGCATACTAGTGAGATCCGATCACCTATGGAGCGAACTGCCAAAAATAGCAAAAATATCTGCAAGTGGTGTCTTTGAATGTTGTGCCATTGAACTGACTATCCATAAAATTGTATGTATTTGTATTTAAAGAGTACCAAATTCTAATAATATTAATGAATGTATTCATAAATTAGAACACATATTACAATTTTTAATAAAAACAGATTGTAAAAATATTGTATTAGCGGGAGACTTTAATATAGATGTCCTTAAAAGAAGTAATCAGTCAATAGAATTCGAAAATATGTTAGTAAGTTTTAACTTGAAACTGGAGCTTTATCAACCAACCCGTATTAACAGCAAAATATGCATAGACAATTTTGCGCATAACTTTAACAGGCGCTGTCAATCGTCGGTATTAGAATTAGCGTTATCGGATCACACAGCCCAACTACTGAAATGCCCAATAAGCACGATTATACTTTTAGTCGGTGGAGTAGGAGAAAACGTGATTATAGTAACGATAACATTAATAAATTTAAAGCCTATCTGCGGAGTCTGTCGTTTTCAGAAGTATATGAAGCGAATGACCCAAATGTAGCGTTTAATTCGTTTTCAGATATCTTCTCATTGCTATACAAACAGTGCTTCCCCGAAACTATGATTTCGATTAATGTCCATAAAAAACAAAAATGAATTAAAAGATGCAGTGTGAAAATACGGCAATTACTTTGGCAGATCCGATTAAAACCTACTCTCCAGAATAAAATTATATTTAAAAATTATACGAAGATCTTTAAAAAGATTATTAATTTAACTCAAAGAGCTCAAAATACCCATAAAATAAAGACATCATATAATAAATCGAAAATTATAAACCAGTCAAAGTTAAATATTCCAAAGAATAACATTAATAAACTTATAATTAATAATAACAAAGTCATCTCTGATCCAAAGTGCATTTGTAATGTATTTAATAATTATTTTGCTGACTAAATTCAGCCCATTATTAATTCAGGAGACAGAGTCACTAAGAATATTATAAATAGGAAAGACTCTGTTTATGGCTCCATGTTTACCAAACGTTGTGTTAAGAATCATTCGAGCCCTTAAGAACACAAACAGTGTCGGTTACGATGGCATCTGCACAAAAATAATCAAAGCAGTTGCTGAAGAAATTTGTTGCCCGTTGAGCTACATTATAAATTTGTGTACTAGCGAAGGTACTTTCCCAAATTCCTTAAAAAAATCTATAATAAGGCCACTATTCAAAAAACAAGATAGAGAGTTAATGGAAAACTACAGACCGATTTCGTTGATTACGATATTCTCGAAAATAATTGAAGAGTACATTTATATGGAACTTAATTTTTATTTAGAGAAAAATAATATTCTTTGCAACGAACCAAAAGGATTTAGGAAAAACAAGACAATTAACATGGCAATTTATGACTTTTTGCATACTATTATGACAAATATGGATATAAATAAACCAGTATGTGCGATATTTTGTGACATGACCCAGGCATTCGACTACGTGAAACATGATATTTTATTGAAAAAGCTTGAAGCTTACGGGGTAAGAGGAAACGTTCTTGAGCTCTTAAAATCGTACCTAACTTACAGAAAACAAATGACTGAAATAAGCAGACTAAATACTAGTACCAAAAGAGAAGAAATATTTGTATCGGATGAACGCGACGTTGTCTACGGAGTTCCACAAGGAAGTATACTGGGACCACCGCTTTTTACTATCTATATAAATGACTTTCCAATGGCAATCAAACATCCGGTGACATTATTCGCAGATGACAGTACAATAACAATACCGTGCAATCAAATAGATTTCTATAAAGAGGAAATAAGTAATACTTTGCAAAAAATTATAGAATGGGTGGATAATAACCATTTAAAAATAAATTTAAATAAGACAGTTATGATGCATTTTAGCCAACGCTCACTGACTCTTCCTAATCTTGACATAAAGTACAATGACATTACGATTGACACAGTTAATACAACTAAGTTTCTAGGACTGACAATCGATCGGAATTTAAATTGGAAGGCGCACATTGAGACCCTGACTAAAAGAATAAGCAGTAGTGCGTACGCCTTGCATATGCTTTCACGAACGGTTAACGTAGATGCGTTATTAACTGCTTACTACGGGCTAACTGAATCTGTTCTCAGATATGGGGTTATCTTTTGGGGTAACTCAACTAATAAAGAAATTGTCTTATCTTTATCCTTATTCGTATCCTTATCTTAATCCTAATCTTAAGCCTTATCTTAATCCTTATCTTAATCCTTATCTTAATCCTTATCTTAATCCTTATCTTAATCCTTATCTTAATCCTTATCTTTCTCCTTATCTTTATCCTTATCTTTGTCCTTATCTTTATCCTTATCTTTATCCTTATCCACGTCCTTATCTTTGTCCTTATCTTTGTCCTTATCTTTGTCCTTAGCTTTGTCCTTATCTTTGTCCTTATCTTGGTCCTCATCTTGGTCCGTATCTTGGTCCTTGTCTTTGTCCTTATCTATGTCCTTATCTTTGAACTTATCTTTTTCCTTATCTTTGTCCTTATCTTGGTCCTTATCTTGGTCCTTATCTTGGTCCTTATCATTGTCCTTATCTATGTCCTTATCTTTGTCCTTATCTTGGTCCTTAACTTGGTCCTTATCTTTGTCCTTATCTTTGTCCTTATCTTTGTCCTTATCTTTGTCCTTATCTTTGTCCTTATCTTTGTCCTTGTCTTTGTCCTTATCTTTGTCCTTATCTTTGTCCTTATCTTTGTCCTTATCTTATCTTTATCCTTATCTTAACATCATTATTTGTATGCCAACATATAAGTATCCATTTGACATTAGTTTATTCAACTGTCGAGTGGAGACATTTAACAATCTTTTATACTTGGATATATTGACTCATGGACACGCGTTCCTTCTGGACAGTAACCTAAATCTGGAATATGACTGTAGTATGTTTAACAAATATTCTGGTAAAATAAACAAACTTGGACTATGTACTATATTTAAGGATCTGCTGGATTTAATGATTGACATTATGAAACATGATGACATATATCAAAGTTTGATTGACGCTAATAAAACAGGAGATAATTTTTTTCTTGACTAAACATATTTACATCATGCACCAAAATATTGCAGGACTGCTATCCAAATGCGATTCTCTTGCAGTTTGTTTAAATGAATTAATTGATAGAAACATAGTCGTAGATGTCTTATGTATTACGGAGCATTTTATGATGGAAACGTATGAAAAACATCTGAATCTGTACAATTACTGCCTAGCAGCCTGTTTCAATCGAAATAAAACCAAAAGAGGTGGAGCTTGCATACTAGTGAGATCCGATCACCTATGGAGCGAACTGCCAAAAATAGCAAAAATATCTGCAAGTGGTGTCTTTGAATGTTGTGCCATTGAACTGACTATCCATAAAATTGTATGTATTTGTATTTACAGAGTACCAAATTCTAATAATATTAATGAATGTATTCATAAATTAGAACACATATTACAATTTTTAATAAAAACAGATTGTAAAAATATTGTATTAGCGGGAGACTTTAATATAGATGTCCTTAAAAGAAGTAATCAGTCAATAGAATTCGAAAATATGTTAGTAAGTTTTAACTTGAAACTGGAGCTTTATCAACCAACCCGTATTAACAGCAAAACATGCATTGACAATTTTGCGCATAACTTTAAGAGGCGCTGTCAATCGTCGGTATTAGAACTAGCGTTATCGGATCACACAGCCCAACTACTGAAATGCCCAATAAGCACGATTATACTTTTTGTCGGTGGAGTAGGAGAAAACGTGATTATAGTAACGATAACATTAATAAATTTAAAGCCTATCTGCGGAGTCTGTCGTTTTCAGAAGTATATGAAGCGAATGACCCAAATGTAGCGTTTAATTCGTTTTCAGATATCTTCTCATTGCTATACAAACAGTGCTTACCCGAAACTATGATTTTGATTAATGTCCATAAAAAACAAAAATGAATTAAAAGATGCAGTGTGAAAATACGGCAATTACTTTGGCAGTTCCGATTAAAACCTACTCTCCAGAATAAAATTATATTTAAAAGTTATACGAAGATCTTTAAAAAGATTATTAATTTAACTCAAAGAGCTCAAAATACCCATAAAATAAAGACATCATATAATAAATCGAAAATTATAAACCAGTCAAAGTTAAATATTCCAAAGAATAACATTAATAAACTTATAATTAATAATAACAAAGTCATCTCTGATCCAAAGTGCATTTGTAATGTATTTAATAATTATTTTGCTGACAAAATTCAGCCCATTATTAATTCAGGAGACAGAGTCACTAAGAATATTATAAATAGGAAAGACTCTGTTTATGGCTCCATGTTTACCAAACGTTGTGTTAAGAATCATTCGAGCCCTTAAGAACAGAAACAGTGTCGGTTACGATGGCATCTGCACAAAAATAATCAAAGCAGTTGCTGAAGAAATTTGTTGCCCGTTGAGCTACATTATAAATTTGTGTATTAGCGAAGGTACTTTCCCAAATTCCTTAAAAAAATCTATAATAAGGCCACTATTCAAAAAACAAGATAGAGAGTTAATGGAAAACTACAGACCGATTTCGTTGATTACGATATTCTCGAAAATAATTGAAGAGTACATTTATATGGAACTTAATTTTTATTTAGAGAAAAATAATATTCTTTGCAACGAACCAAAAGGATTTAGGAAAAACAAGACAATTAACATGGCAATTTATGACTTTTTGCATACTATTATGACAAATATGGATATAAATAAACCAGTATGTGCGATATTTTGTGACATGACCCAGGCATTCGACTACGTGAAACATGATATTTTATTGAAAAAGCTTGAAGCTTACGGGGTAAGAGGAAACGTTCTTGAGCTCTTAAAATCGTACCTAACTTACAGAAAACAAATGACTGAAATAAGCAGACTAAATACTTGTACCAAAAGAGAAGAAATATTTGTATCGGATGAACGCGACGTTGTCTACGGAGTTCCACAAGGAAGTATACTGGGACCACCGCTTTTTACTATCTATATAAATGACTTTCCAATGGCAATCAAACATCCGGTGACATTATTCGCAGATGACAGTACAATAACAATACCGTGCAATCAAATAGATTTCTATAAAGAGGAAATAAGTAATACTTTGCAAAAAATTATAGAATGGGTGGATAATAACCATTTAAAAATAAATTTAAATAAGACAGTTATGATGCATTTTAGCCAACGCTCACTGACTCTTCCTAATCTTGACATAAAGTACAATGACATTACGATTGACACAGTTAATACAACTAAGTTTCTAGGACTGACAATCGATCGGAATTTAAATTGGAAGGCGCACATTGAGACCCTGACTAAAAGAATAAGCAGTAGTGCGTACGCCTTGCATATGCTTTCACGAACGGTTAACGTAGATGCGTTATTAACTGCTTACTACGGGCTAACTGAATCTGTTCTCAGATATGGGGTTATCTTTTGGGGTAACTCAACTAATAAAGAAATTGTCTTATCTTTATCCTTATCTTTATCCTTATCTTAATCCTAATCTTAAGCCTTATCTTAATCCTTATCTTAATCCTTATCTTAATCCTTATCTTAATCCTTATCTTTCTCCTTATCTTTGTCCTTATCTTTGTCCTTATCTTTATCCTTATCTTTATCCTTATCCATGTCCTTATCTTTGTCCTTATCTTTGTCCTTATCTTTGTCCTTAGCTTTGTCCTTATCTTTGTCCTTATCTTGGTCCTTATCTTGGTCCTTATCTTGGTCCTTATCTTGGTCCTTATCTTTGTCCTTATCTATGTCCTTATCTTTGAACTTATCTTTTTCCTTATCTTTGTCCTTATCTTGGTCCTTATCTTGGTCCTTATCTTGGTCCTTATCTTTGTCCTTATCTATGTCCTTATCTTTGTCCTTATCTTGGTCCTTAACTTGGTCCTTATCTTTGTCCTTATCTTTGTCCTTATCTTTGTCCTTGTCTTTGTCCTTATCTTTGTCCTTATCTTTGTCCTTATCTTTATCCTTATCTTAACATCATTATTTGTATGCCAACATATAAGTATCCATTTGACATTAGTTTATTCAACTGTCGAGTGGAGACATTTAACAATCTTTTATACTTGGATATATTGACTCATGGACACGCGTTCCTTCTGGACAGTAACCTAAATCTGGAATATGACTGTAGTATGTTTAACAAATATTCTGGTAAAATAAACAAACTTGGACTATGTACTATATTTAAGGATCTGCTGGATTTAATGATTGACATTATGAAACATGATGACATATATCAAAGTTTGATTGACGCTAATAAAACAGGAGATAATTTTTTTCTTGACTAAACATATTTACATCATGCACCAAAATATTGCAGGACTGCTATCCAAATGCGATTCTCTTGCAGTTTGTTTAAATGAATTAATTGATAGAAACATAGTCGTAGATGTCTTATGTATTACGGAGCATTTTATGATGGAAACGTATGAAAAACATCTGAATCTGTACAATTACTGCCTAGCAGCCTGTTTCAATCGAAATAAAACCAAAAGAGGTGGAGCTTGCATACTAGTGAGATCCGATCACCTATGGAGCGAACTGCCAAAAATAGCAAAAATATCTGCAAGTGGTGTCTTTGAATGTTGTGCCATTGAACTGACTATCCATAAAATTGTATGTATTTGTATTTACAGAGTACCAATTTCTAATAATATCAATGAATGTATTAATAAACTAGAACACATATTACAATTTTTAATAAAAACAGATTGTAAAAATATTGTATTAGCGGGAGACTTTAATATAGATGTCCTTAAAAGAAGTAATCAGTCAATAGAATTCGAAAATATGTTAGTAAGTTTTAACTTGAAACTGGAGCTTTATCAACCAACCCGTATTAACAGCAAAACATGCATTGACAATTTTGCGCATAACTTTAAGAGGCGCTGTCAATCGTCGGTATTAGAACTAGCGTTATCGGATCACACAGCCCAACTACTGAAATGCCCAATAAGCACGATTATACTTTTTGTCGGTGGAGTAGGAGAAAACGTGATTATAGTAACGATAACATTAATAAATTTAAAGCCTATCTGCGGAGTCTGTCGTTTTCAGAAGTATATGAAGCGAATGACCCAAATGTAGCGTTTAATTCGTTTTCAGATATCTTCTCATTGCTATACAAACAGTGCTTACCCGAAACTATGATTTTGATTAATGTCCATAAAAAACAAAAATGAATTAAAAGATGCAGTGTGAAAATACGGCAATTACTTTGGCAGTTCCGATTAAAACCTACTCTCCAGAATAAAATTATATTTAAAAGTTATACGAAGATCTTTATAAAGATTATTAATTTAACTCAAAGAGCTCAAAATACCCATAAAATAAAGACATCATATAATAAATCGAAAATTATAAACCAGTCAAAGTTAAATATTCCAAAGAATAACATTAATAAACTTATAATTAATAATAACAAAGTCATCTCTGATCCAAAGTGCATTTGTAATGTATTTAATAATTATTTTGCTGACTAAATTCAGCCCATTATTAATTCAGGAGACAGAGTCACTAAGAATATTATAAATAGGAAAGACTCTGTTTATGGCTCCATGTTTACCAAACGTTGTGTTAAGAATCATTCGAGCCCTTAAGAACAGAAACAGTGTCGGTTACGATGGCATCTGCACAAAAATAATCAAAGCAGTTGCTGAAGAAATTTGTTGCCCGTTGAGCTACATTATAAATTTGTGTATTAGCGAAGGTACTTTCCCAAATTCCTTAAAAAAATCTATAATAAGGCCACTATTCAAAAAACAAGATAGAGAGTTAATGGAAAACTACAGACCGATTTCGTTGATTACGATATTCTCGAAAATAATTGAAGAGTACATTTATATGGAACTTAATTTTTATTTAGAGAAAAATAATATTCTTTGCAACGAACCAAAAGGATTTAGGAAAAACAAGACAATTAACATGGCAATTTATGACTTTTTGCATACTATTATGACAAATATGGATATAAATAAACCAGTATGTGCGATATTTTGTGACATGACCCAGGCATTCGACTACGTGAAACATGATATTTTATTGAAAAAGCTTGAAGCTTACGGGGTAAGAGGAAACGTTCTTGAGCTCTTAAAATCGTACCTAACTTACAGAAAACAAATGACTGAAATAAGCAGACTAAATACTAGTACCAAAAGAGAAGAAATATTTGTATCGGATGAACGCGACGTTGTCTACGGAGTTCCACAAGGAAGTATACTGGGACCACCGCTTTTTACTATCTATATAAATGACTTTCCAATGGCAATCAAACATCCGGTGACATTATTCGCAGATGACAGTACAATAACAATACCGTGCAATCAAATAGATTTCTATAAAGAGGAAATAAGTAATACTTTGCAAAAAATTATAGAACGGGTGGATAATAACCATTTAAAAATAAATTTAAATAAGACAGTTATGATGCATTTTAGCCAACGCTCACTGACTCTTCCTAATCTTGACATAAAGTACAATGACATTACGATTGACACAGTTAATACAACTAAGTTTCTAGGACTGACAATCGATCGGAATTTAAATTGGAAGGCGCACATTGAGACCCTGACTAAAAGAATAAGCAGTAGTGCGTACGCCTTGCATATGCTTTCACGAACGGTTAACGTAGATGCGTTATTAACTGCTTACTACGGGCTAACTGAATCTGTTCTCAGATATGGGATTATCTTTTGGGGTAACTCAACTAATAAAGAAATTGTCTTATCTTTATCCTTATCTTTATCCTTATCTTTGTCCTTATCTTTATCTTTATCTTTGTCCTTATCTTGGTCCTTATCTTGGTCCTTATCTATGTCCTTAGCTTTGTCCTTATCTTTGTCCTTATCTTGGTCCTTATCTTGGTCCTTATCTTGGTCCTTATCTTGGTCCTTATCTTGGTCCTTATCTTTGTCCTTATCTATGTCCTTATCTTTGAACTTATCTTTTTCCTTATCTTTGTCCTTATCTTGGTCCTTATCTTTGTCCTTAACTTGGTCCTTATCTTTGTCCTTATCTATGTTTTATCTTTGTCCTTATCTTTGTCCTTACCTTTGTCCTTATCTTGCTCCTTAACTTGGTCCTTATCTTAATCCTTATCTTTCTCCTTATCTTTATCCTTATCTTTGTCCTTATCTTTATCCTTATCTTTATCCTTATCCATGTCCTTATCTTTGTCCTTATCTTTGTCCTTGTCTTTGTCCTTATCTTTGTCCTTATCTTTGTCCTTATCTTTGTCCTTATCTTTATCCTTATCTTAACATCATTATTTGTATGCCAACATATAAGTATCCATTTGACATTAGTTTATTCAACTGTCGAGTGGAGACATTTAACAATCTTTTATACTTGGATATATTGACTCATGGACACGCGTTCCTTCTGGACAGTAACCTAAATCTGGAATATGACTGTAGTATGTTTAACAAATATTCTGGTAAAATAAACAAACTTGGACTATGTACTATATTTAAGGATCTGCTGGATTTAATGATTGACATTATGAAACATGATGACATATATCAAAGTTTGATTGACGCTAATAAAACAGGAGATAATTTTTTTCTTGACTAAACATATTTACATCATGCACCAAAATATTGCAGGACTGCTATCCAAATGCGATTCTCTTGCAGTTTGTTTAAATGAATTAATTGATAGAAACATAGTCGTAGATGTCTTATGTATTACGGAGCATTTTATGATGGAAACGTATGAAAAACATCTGAATCTGTACAATTACTGCCTAGCAGCCTGTTTCAATCGAAATAAAACCAAAAGAGGTGGAGCTTGCATACTAGTGAGATCCGATCACCTATGGAGCGAACTGCCAAAAATAGCAAAAATATCTGCAAGTGGTGTCTTTGAATGTTGTGCCATTGAACTGACTATCCATAAAATTGTATGTATTTGTATTTACAGAGTACCAATTTCTAATAATATCAATGAATGTATTAATAAACTAGAACACATATTACAATTTTTAATAAAAACAGATTGTAAAAATATTGTATTAGCGGGAGACTTTAATATAGATGTCCTTAAAAGAAGTAATCAGTCAATAGAATTCGAAAATATGTTAGTAAGTTTTAACTTGAAACTGGAGCTTTATCAACCAACCCGTATTAACAGCAAAACATGCATTGACAATTTTGCGCATAACTTTAAGAGGCGCTGTCAATCGTCGGTATTAGAACTAGCGTTATCGGATCACACAGCCCAACTACTGAAATGCCCAATAAGCACGATTATACTTTTTGTCGGTGGAGTAGGAGAAAACGTGATTATAGTAACGATAACATTAATAAATTTAAAGCCTATCTGCGGAGTCTGTCGTTTTCAGAAGTATATGAAGCGAATGACCCAAATGTAGCGTTTAATTCGTTTTCAGATATCTTCTCATTGCTATACAAACAGTGCTTACCCGAAACTATGATTTTGATTAATGTCCATAAAAAACAAAAATGAATTAAAAGATGCAGTGTGAAAATACGGCAATTACTTTGGCAGTTCCGATTAAAACCTACTCTCCAGAATAAAATTATATTTAAAAGTTATACGAAGATCTTTATAAAGATTATTAATTTAACTCAAAGAGCTCAAAATACCCATAAAATAAAGACATCATATGATAAATCGAAAATTATAAACCAGTCAAAGTTAAATATTCCAAAGAATAACATTAATAAACTTATAATTAATAATAACAAAGTCATCTCTGATCCAAAGTGCATTTGTAATGTATTTAATAATTATTTTGCTGACAAAATTCAGCCCATTATTAATTCAGGAGACAGAGTCACTAAGAATATTATAAATAGGAAAGACTCTGTTTATGGCTCCATGTTTACCAAACGTTGTGTTAAGAATCATTCGAGCCCTTAAGAACAGAAACAGTGTCGGTTACGATGGCATCTGCACAAAAATAATCAAAGCAGTTGCTGAAGAAATTTGTTGCCCGTTGAGCTACATTATAAATTTGTGTACTAGCGAAGGTACTTTCCCAAATTCCTTAAAAAAATCTATAATAAGGCCACTATTCAAAAAACAAGATAGAGAGTTAATGGAAAACTACAGACCGATTTCGTTGATTACGATATTCTCGAAAATAATTGAAGAGTACATTTATATGGAACTTAATTTTTATTTAGAGAAAAATAATATTCTTTGCAACGAACCAAAAGGATTTAGGAAAAACAAGACAATTAACATGGCAATTTATGACTTTTTGCATACTATTATGACAAATATGGATATAAATAAACCAGTATGTGCGATATTTTGTGACATGACCCAGGCATTCGACTACGTGAAACATGATATTTTATTGAAAAAGCTTGATGCTTACGGGGTAAGAGGAAACGTTCTTGAGCTCTTAAAATCGTACCTAACTTACAGAAAACAAATGACTGAAATAAGCAGACTAAATACTAGTACCAAAAGAGAAGAAATATTTGTATCGGATGAACGCGACGTTGTCTACGGAGTTCCACAAGGAAGTATACTGGGACCACCGCTTTTTACTATCTATATAAATGACTTTCCAATGGCAATCAAACATCCGGTGACATTATTCGCAGATGACAGTACAATAACAATACCGTGCAATCAAATAGATTTCTATAAAGAGGAAATAAGTAATACTTTGCAAAAAATTATAGAATGGGTGGATAATAACCATTTAAAAATAAATTTAAATAAGACAGTTATGATGCATTTTAGCCAACGCTCACTGACTCTTCCTAATCTTGACATAAAGTACAATGACATTACGATTGACACAGTTAATACAACTAAGTTTCTAGGACTGACAATCGATCGGAATTTAAATTGGAAGGCGCACATTGAGACCCTGACTAAAAGAATAAGCAGTAGTGCGTACGCCTTGCATATGCTTTCACGAACGGTTAACGTAGATGCGTTATTAACTGCTTACTACGGGCTAACTGAATCTGTTCTCAGATATGGGGTTATCTTTTGGGGTAACTCAACTAATAAAGAAATTGTCTTATCTTTATCCTTATCTTTATCCTTATCTTAATCCTAATCTTAAGCCTTATCTTAATCCTTATCTTAATCCTTATCTTAATCCTTATCTTAATCCTTATCTTAATCCTTATCTTTCTCCTTATCTTTATCCTTATCTTTGTCCTTATCTTTATCCTTATCTTTATCCTTATCCATGTCCTTATCTTTGTCCTTATCTTTGTCCTTGTCTTTGTCCTTATCTTTGTCCTTATCTTTGTCCTTATCTTTGTCCTTATCTTTATCCTTATCTTAACATCATTATTTGTATGCCAACATATAAGTATCCATTTGACATTAGTTTATTCAACTGTCGAGTGGAGACATTTAACAATCTTTTATACTTGGATATATTGACTCATGGACACGCGTTCCTTCTGGACAGTAACCTAAATCTGGAATATGACTGTAGTATGTTTAACAAATATTCTGGTAAAATAAACAAACTTGGACTATGTACTATATTTAAGGATCTGCTGGATTTAATGATTGACATTATGAAACATGATGACATATATCAAAGTTTGATTGACGCTAATAAAACAGGAGATAATTTTTTTCTTGACTAAACATATTTACATCATGCACCAAAATATTGCAGGACTGCTATCCAAATGCGATTCTCTTGCAGTTTGTTTAAATGAATTAATTGATAGAAACATAGTCGTAGATGTCTTATGTATTACGGAGCATTTTATGATGGAAACGTATGAAAAACATCTGAATCTGTACAATTACTGCCTAGCAGCCTGTTTCAATCGAAATAAAACCAAAAGAGGTGGAGCTTGCATACTAGTGAGATCCGATCACCTATGGAGCGAACTGCCAAAAATAGCAAAAATATCTGCAAGTGGTGTCTTTGAATGTTGTGCCATTGAACTGACTATCCATAAAATTGTATGTATTTGTATTTACAGAGTACCAATTTCTAATAATATCAATGAATGTATTAATAAACTAGAACACATATTACAATTTTTAATAAAAACAGATTGTAAAAATATTGTATTAGCGGGAGACTTTAATATAGATGTCCTTAAAAGAAGTAATCAGTCAATAGAATTCGAAAATATGTTAGTAAGTTTTAACTTGAAACTGGAGCTTTATCAACCAACCCGTATTAACAGCAAAACATGCATTGACAATTTTGCGCATAACTTTAAGAGGCGCTGTCAATCGTCGGTATTAGAACTAGCGTTATCGGATCACACAGCCCAACTACTGAAATGCCCAATAAGCACGATTATACTTTTAGTCGGTGGAGTAGGAGAAAACGTGATTATAGTAACGATAACATTAATAAATTTAAAGCCTATCTGCGGAGTCTGTCGTTTTCAGAAGTATATGAAGCGAATGACCCAAATGTAGCGTTTAATTCGTTTTCAGATATCTTCTCATTGCTATACAAACAGTGCTTACCCGAAACTATGATTTTGATTAATGTCCATAAAAAACAAAAATGAATTAAAAGATGCAGTGTGAAAATACGGCAATTACTTTGGCAGTTCCGATTAAAACCTACTCTCCAGAATAAAATTATATTTAAAAGTTATACGAAGATCTTTATAAAGATTATTAATTTAACTCAAAGAGCTCAAAATACCCATAAAATAAAGACATCATATGATAAATCGAAAATTATAAACCAGTCAAAGTTAAATATTCCAAAGAATAACATTAATAAACTTATAATTAATAATAACAAAGTCATCTCTGATCCAAAGTGCATTTGTAATGTATTTAATAATTATTTTGCTGACAAAATTCAGCCCATTATTAATTCAGGAGACAGAGTCACTAAGAATATTATAAATAGGAAAGACTCTGTTTATGGCTCCATGTTTACCAAACGTTGTGTTAAGAATCATTCGAGCCCTTAAGAACACAAACAGTGTCGGTTACGATGGCATCTGCACAAAAATAATCAAAGCAGTTGCTGAAGAAATTTGTTGCCCGTTGAGCTACATTATAAATTTGTGTACTAGCGAAGGTACTTTCCCAAATTCCTTAAAAAAATCTATAATAAGGCCACTATTCAAAAAACAAGATAGAGAGTTAATGGAAAACTACAGACCGATTTCGTTGATTACGATATTCTCGAAAATAACACTAGTTTACAAAAAAAATAAAAAAAAATGTCCTCGCAGTAAATTACATAATTTTTTAATTAGCTGCAATAACTCAATGCAAACGTGTACATTTTTAATTTTTATCACGTCACAGATGGAAGATATCGACCCCTTTTAGTTTCGACTACCCACAAGTTTGTTCCGAAATAGCTAGTCTTCATTTTGATAAATGTTTGTTTTCAAAAGGTCAAAAAGGTTGGTTAGAGTTGAGTTGATGTTTGTGTCTCAATTGAGACACAAACAAAAAATGCAAGTTTAAATAGATTGTTGAAATTGCAAGCAAATGATAAAGACCCACCATGCAACCACGAAACTGATTGTTACTCCTATCGCTAAAAGCATTTGGCTCTAATCATAAAACCAAGGGTTAAATTACACGTGCGGATGTCCAAGCAGCTTTTTTAGTATTTCAAAGGTGCTAAAAAAAGCATTTGGATTATTAAAAAATATCAAAAACGTCGACACTAATTCATTTTTAGTCTCGTTATCTTTGCAAAAATATATGGGGAGTATTTTCGAAATGTGACGTGTTGGAATTTTTTAATATTTTTTTCTAAACTTGCAGCACCTCATTAATTAAGAATAAACACTTTTCCGTTCCAGGACAAAAACCTTGTAAACTAGTGTAATTGAAGAGTACATTTATATGGAACTTAATTTTTATTTAGAGAAAAATAATATTCTTTGCAACGAACAAAAAGGATTTAGGAAAAACAAGACAATTAACATGGCAATTTATGACTTTTTGCATACTATTATGACAAATATGGATATAAATAAACCAGTATGTGCGATATTTTGTGACATGACCCAGGCATTCGACTACGTGAAACATGATATTTTATTGAAAAAGCTTGAAGCTTACGGGGTAAGAGGAAACGTTCTTGAGCTCTTAAAATCGTACCTAACTTACAGAAAACAAATGACTGAAATAACCAGACTAAATACTAGTACCAAAAGAGAAGAAATATTTGTATCGGATGAACGCGACGTTGTCTACGGAGTTCCACAAGGAAGTATACTGGGACCACCGCTTTTTACTATCTATATAAATGACTTTCCAATGGCAATCAAACATCCGGTGCCATTATTCGCAGATGACAGTACAATAACAATACCGTGCAATCAAATAGATTTCTATAAAGAGGAAATAAGTAATACTTTGCAAAAAATTATAGAATGGGTGGATAATAACCATTTAAAAATAAATTTAAATAAGACAGTTATGATGCATTTTAGCCAACGCTCACTGACTCTTCCTAATCTTGACATAAAGTACAATGACATTACGATTGACACAGTTAATACAACTAAGTTTCTAGGACTGACAATCGATCGGAATTTAAATTGGAAGGCGCACATTGAGACCCTGACTAAAAGAATAAGCAGTAGTGCGTACGCCTTGCATATGCTTTCACGAACGGTTAACGTAGATGCGTTATTAACTGCTTACTACGGGCTAACTGAATCTGTTCTCAGATATGGGATTATCTTTTGGGGTAACTCAACTAATAAAGAAATTGTCTTATCTTTATCCTTATCTTTCTCCTTATCTTTATCCTTATCTTTGTCCTTATCTTTATCTTTATCTTTGTCCTTATCTTGGTCCTTATCTTGGTCCTTATCTTGGTCCTTATCTTGGTCCTTATCTTGGTCCTTATCTTTGTCCTTATCTATGTCCTTATCTTTGAACTTATCTTTTTCCTTATCTTTGTCCTTATCTTGGTCCTTATCTTGGTCCTTATCTTTGCCCTTATCTTTGTCCTTATCATTGTCCTTATCTTTGTCCTAATCTTTGTCCTTATCTTTGTCCTTATCTTGGTCCTTATCTTGGTCCTTATCTTTGTCCTTATCTTGGTCCTAATCTTGGTCCTTATCTTGGTCCTTATCTTGGTCCTTATCTTGGTCCTTATCTTTGTCCTTATCTTTGTCCTTATCTTTGTCCTTATCATTGTCCTTATCTTTGTCCTAATCTTTGTCCTTATATTTGTCCTTATCTTGGTCCTTATCTTGGTCCTTATCTTTGTCCTTATCTTTGTCCCTATCTTTGTCCTTATCTTTGTCCTTATCTTTGTCCTTATCTTTGTCCTTATCTTAGTCCTTATCTTTGTCCTTATATTTGTCCTTATCTTTGTCCTTATCTTTGTCCTTATCTTTGTCCTTATCTTTGTCCTTATCTTTGTCCTTATCTTTGTCCTTATCTTTGTCCTTATCATTGTCCTTATCTTTGTCCTAATCTTTGTCCTTATCTTTGTCCTTATCTTGGTCCTTATCTTGGTCCTTATCTTTGTCCTTATCTTGGTCCTAATCTTGGTCCTTATCTTGGTCCTTATCTTGGTCCTTATCTTGGTCCGTATCTTTGTCCTTATATTTGTCCTTATCTTTGTCCTTATCTTGGTCCTTATCTTTGTCCTTACCTATGTCCTTATCTTTGTCCTTATCTTTGTCCTTATCTTTGTCCTTATCTTTGTCCTTATCTTTGTCCTTATGTTTGTCCTTATCTTTGTCCTTATCTTTGTCCTTATCTTTGTCCTTATCTTTGTCCTTACCTTAGTCCTTATCTTTATCCTTTTCTTTGTCCTTATATTTGTCCTTTTCTTTGTCCTTATCTTTGTCCTTATCTTTGTCCTTATCTTTGTCCTTATCTTTGTCCTTATCTTTGTCCTTATCTTTGGCCTTATCTTTGGCCTTATCTTTGTCCTTATCTTTGTCCTTATCTTTGTCCTTATCTTTGTCCTTATCTTTGTCCTTATCTTTGTTCTTATCTTTGTCCTTATCTTTGTCCTTATCTTTGTCCTTATCTTTGTCCTTATCTTTGTCCTTATCATTGTCCTTATCTTTGTCCTTATCTTTGTCCTTATCATTGTCCTTATCTTTGTCCTTATCTTTGTCCTTAGGTACCTTTTTCAGAAATTTCTAAAATTTCGCCTTTCCTAGGGTGAAATACAGGCGTTTGAATTTTTTAAAGGGTGGTCGATATTAAGTTATGTTGTCTCTTGAGACAACAAAAATAAATTTTATATTTAAACTCTTATTATGAAATCATAAAATATTTATTTTACGATCAACGCTTTATTCGAACAAAGCCGCGAGCAACAGCTAGTAATGTTATATGGTGTTTCAAATCGAAGCCAACGTGTCAAAAAGTTTTTGATATTTGGGGCCATAGAGTGATGTTATAGGCTACTGGTGTGGGAAATTAAAACGTAAGATGTTATTTTAATCTGATGGCAATGCATTAAGAGATTTTTTTTTTTCAAAAGCCTAAATACAAATTTTCAGGTTCTTTTCGTTAGAAACGGCGGACTTCCATACACATACTTTCAACCCCCCGTTTCACCAGTTTGGAATTGAATTTCGAAAAAGAAAATGTATGGAACAGCTGTTTTTTTTCGCGATTTTATCTTTAGTCCTATTATAAAAGTTGTTTGTTTTCATGAGTAGAATAACCCCTAAAATTATCCAGGACATTCCAGGATGGTAAAAAAATAACCCTGTTTATCATAGTGTAGGTACCTACTACGCTAAAAAAAAAGGTACCTACTATGCGTTCCAAATAACGATAAGACGGTCAAAGACGCCATCATGCTGCGACGTCACTAAACAACTTCTGAAATTTTGTAAATATGTAGGTATGTTTGGTATTTTTAGGTACTTAAATAAAATAAATAAATATCCTGGACATTGCAAACATAAGTAGGATCTGATTTTAAACTAGGCAAAACCTACTAGGTATGGAGGCCTAAGAAATACATAGATAAGTAGGATAGTTATTTAACACCCAAACACACAGCTAACATCCATGTTCGTCACACAAATGTTTGCCCTGGTAGTACAGTAAGTCCGGTATCATAATGTCAATCAGTGAATACCTATTTATTACCATATACGTATCGATCATCGATGAGAGGGTGCGTTTCCACTGAAGCGGTCTCTACTCCGCCCCCCTTCATTTGAGCCGGGATCACATCCAGATTAGCTCATTAATATAATACCTACATAATATCGAGTTTCTAAATAGATAATCAAATACGGATATGGATAATAAAAACTCACCATCATCTTCTGGTTGATGACAAATGCAAATGAACAAAAACTTTTTAACAAAAAAATTAAACCGCCGAAAAACTGAAAAGCAAAAAATAATAAACCTTTTACAAAAAATAAGTTACAAAGTTTTTATTTTATACTTTTTTTAAAACAGCTACACATCTTACTTTAGCTATTATCTGTTATACAATCCTACTTTAACTATTACTTGTTGTATAGTATAAATACTAAAAAAAAAAACAGGCTTTCTATACCCACATGGGTAGGGCTACAAAAAATGCTACACAACTGCGCACTAAAATCTGTGAGTGAACAATAAATCACTTCTATTACCCCCCCCCCCCCCACCCCCCTTAGTATGGGATTTTTGTACAAATTTATATGGGACCACTCGTTACTCGTCCAATTAAAAAAGAATTATCAAAATCGGACTACTCTGCAAAAAGTTATGCGTGGTCATACATTACAATCGAACGGCGATGCGCCACCGGTACATGGTGGACATCCTACCCACACGCACAAAACGCTTTGGGAACACATTCATAGTGTGTACAGCTAAAGGGTGGAATTCCCTGCCAGAGGCTGTGTTTCCAGATAGCTACAACCTGGGAGTCTTTAAGTCAAGAGCGAATAGGTTACTTACTTCCAGGCAAGCGTGCTCCATCTTCGACCACTTCATCGCTTACCAACAGGTGAGATAGTGGTCAAACGCATGTCTATCAATAGTAAAAGAAGAAACATTCAGTGAACAATCAATCATCCCCTGTTTTCCTGCCCTTATGGTTGTTTTTTTTTTCCAAATTTATATGGGACCACCCTCGAGGTATATTCCAATAAAAAAAGAATTATCAAAATCGGACAACTCTGTAAAAAGTGTCGTATTCATACATTAAAAATATATACACGTCGACTTGAGAACCTCCTCCGTTTTTTCGTTTCGTTTCGGTTAAAAATAAACCAAATTCACTAATTTGAGAAAAACACACGATATCAAACACCCGCGCAAACGCCTTTCCGCATAAAATCTGCCAAACAACAAATCAATCTGGCGAACAAGTGAAGTCGTTCCCAAAGTTTGATCCTCTAACGCATCTTGCTTACCTTATTACTCTAACGAAATACTGAAATAGTCTACTGGGCTCTCTAGCTGTCACACGCAGAACGCGACGTTGCCGTTGTTGTGTTCGTGTACCTATTCGTCAATTTTGGCTCCGGATCCACTTAGTCCAAGTAAATGTCGCATACAAGTTAAATATACTCTGGATCTAAGAAATCATATTCAGTATGATTTTTTCGACCGTTGATGGATCAACGAATGTTGGTCAAATCGCTGACGAGTTAGTTGAAAACCTGTAAGTGCAGATCCACCGACGTCACACGCGCATCAAGGACGGATCAAAGTATATCAGTTTGCGCGACGTGGAGCTGAGTAAACACGTAAAATAGGCGGATCAACAATTGTTCTAACTTCTCACTGGATCAACATTTACCGTTTAAAGTTGATTATATATATATATATATATATATACATATGACTTATACACTCAAATATACGGTGTGTGTGTCTCCAAGCTGCACCAAATGGGAGTCCAACTCAGCATGTGCCAGGTAAATATACCTGACGCTGGTATTCTGCTGGATCCCAGTAGCGACATACGGATGTCAAGCAGATACCAAACGGTGATAATAAAAGTAAATAGTGGTTTTGTGTAAGGTGAGTCCAGATTTGTTATTTCAAATATTTCGTGTACATATTTTGTTTAGTGTGTGTATAATGTTAATAGATATAAATGTGTGATGTTTGAAAAATATGAAAAAATAATTGGAGACGATGTTGAAAGTATAGGTATAAAAATAGATAGTGCAATGTTTGCTGTGAATGACTGTGTTTAATAGCTACTCAGACTTGTAACTTTAACGTATGAAATCGCAAGACCAAGTTGGTCACGAATAATAATAAAATTAAAAAATAAATATTTTTAAGAATTCCGGAAAATCCTCTCTTTGTGGTCCCTTCCCAAGGAACCTGCATGCCAAATTTCAGGTTCCTACGACCAGTAGTTCGGCTGTGCGATGTCTGTCAGTCACTCAATCAGTCATCATCATCTACATATCAGCCGAAAGACGACCACTGCTGGACGTAAGCCGCCCCCAAGCGTCGCCACAACAACCGGACTCAATCAGTCAGTAACGGAAGAATTTTATATATATTGATTGATGATTGAAAATTTTCAGCAGCCCGAAGTTCGAATTTGTGCTCAGTTGTTGTGGCACTGGCAATAGATTCGCCCCAATGAAGTATTATATTATAGCTGCGTCATACGCCGACAACGACATCCCGGCCACTTAAAACAGCGCAAGCAAATTTGATACTATTAGGTAGCAAAATGCTATGTAGTACGCGCGCGGGGTACCTATCAGTTAGCGGTAGTTAACTTCTTTTCATGTCGAAATTTTTGAGTGCAGGTAACGTATCTATAGTTCATATTTCTGTGAAAATTTCAACTGTCTACCTATCACGGTTCCCACCGACAGACAGAGGGACAGATAGAGGGACGGATGGATGGACCGAAAGTGGAGGCTTAATTATAGGGTTCCGTTACAGACCGTAAGGTTTTTTTTTACAGATTATTACTCATGTTTATTCAATCATGGTTACTGCCTTGATTCTCAATCTTGACAATCGGATCGGTGATTGCTGTAAGCTTTTTTATGCTGCAAGCCTAAAACGAGTTCATTGTCATCCATTACAGCTACAACAACAACACTTCAACAATAACAGCAATTAGTCGAGTGATGTCACGGACGCCTTACGGTGCATATCAGCTGTTCGTATTTTCACTCAAGTAAAATAAAAAACAAGAGTTAACTGAGTAAAGCTTTTATTTACAACTTCGTGATAGTGGAACTTACGTGCTAGTTTGTTTGCAAGCTAAACAACAGTGATTCGGCAGTACAAATCCTAAATAACTATTTAACTTTTTCGTACTTTTTCCAAAATTGAAGCTACCTGAACATTTTGTGTTGTGACCGGTACCTCCAAAAAGTGTTACTTTACTAGTCTTAAATAAAACAGTGTTGCTAGTATTGGATCATAGATCTGTCACTTGGATCAATATTTTTCTCGGAGTAGGCGCCATCTAGCTGCTAGTAGCCGTACCATGTGGAACCATGGTCAAGTGTGCAGCTTGTGGAAAGTTCCTCTCGGCAAAAGGGGGCGCTATATGCGGAAACTTCGCGTGTCATAATAGGTACCATCTGGCATGCTTACCCGATGCATCGCAGATAAGCAACGACTGGTTGTGCCCTGAGTGCAAAAACAAAGTGCCTAAGGGCGATAATAGCGCCACACCCGTCAGGAGCCTGGGAAGTGGTACTCCTGCCATGCGAGCGGTTACGGCAGGCTCAGCAGCGTCTGCGGCCGTGATTGCTGCTCCAGAGAAGGGCGCTACGAACAGGTCGCCGACAAAAGTAGCCCAGGTTCAGGGCTCCTTGGCCAAGCCTCCAGTACCTAAGGATAAATCGGGAATAACACGGGCTGGGAGCGAGCAGGGTACTGATGGGGAACCTTCGCCTGACACGCAGCTCACTCTTCGGGAGGAAATCAGGCTCTTCAGGTCTGAATTACGGGAGGTGCGGGATGAGATGCGGGAGTTTCGTCGGGATATGGCTGGCCTGCACTCAGCGATGGGAGCCTGTACCCAACGAGTCGATGGCCTGGAGGCCAGACTTGAGGCTCTGGAAAGCAAGCAAAGTTTGGCTCTGTCTGACAGCAAAGTCAGCCAACTGGAGCACATTGTTGGGCAGCTACAAATGGAGCTAAATGACCGCGAACAAGATTTGCTAAGCGCCGACCTGGAGATAACTAATATTCCAGAAATACCTGGCGAAAATGTGGTGCACACCGTCGGGCTGGTAGCGACAAAGCTTGGGGTGAGCTTGGATGATCGAGACATCGTGTTTGCTCAGCGTGTGGGTCTGCGAGTGGAACGCGAGCCGGCTGCGGGCGCAGGGAGTCCAGCGGGGGCAGCGACGGCAACAGCGCGCGGGCGGCGCATCGTGGTGCGTCTGACGCGCCGCGCTGTGCGTGACGAGCTGCTGCAGGGTGCGCGTGTGCGCCGGGGAGCCACCACATATTTTATCGCGTGCGTGAGGCTGGCGGTCGTCTTGGGTGGCGATACACCTGGACGAAGAACGGTCGTATCCTTGCCAAGCAAGGTGACGGCAAGCTGACTCACTGCATCCGCACGATGGAGGACCTGACTCGTGTTTTTGGCCAGGATGTATCTGCAGAGAAGCATGGCTAGGTTTTTGGTCAATTGCATGTCTCTTGTAGGTTTAAGTTTAATTTTAAGTTTTTATGTATTTCAATATGTTTTCGGTTTTTTTATGTCATTGAGTGTGCTCTGTGCGAAGTCAGCAGGTTTCCTGTCTCGGTACTTAATATTTTTATTGTATGGATCAGCTGCCCAAGCATTAACTATATGCATATATACACATTATTTATTTGTAAAACTATTATATACTATTATAATTATAACTACTACTCTACTACACTGTACTCTACTAACTAAATTACATAACTCATCACCATCACATACTATTTACATTAAATATACTATATACTTTGCCCATCATGAAAATGACTAAGACCTAAAACCTTAAAGTTGGTTTGTTTAATGCGGGGTCGCTTGGTCCTCGCCATGACGAGTTTCTCGTAGCCATGGAGAGCATTGCGGTGGACATAATGGCGATAAACGAGACCTGGCTCCGCGCGGGCGAGGAGGGCCGCGCTCCCGCGGTGCCGGGCTACCGGCTGCGCCACGTGCCGCGCGCACGCTCCGTGCGCGGCGGCCGCGGCGGCGGCGTAGGCTACTATGTGCGCCGCGGAGTGCGCGCGCGCGTCGTGCCGCACCCGCCCGCGCCGCAGGTCGAGCAGATGTGGCTCCGACTGAATGTCAACTCGGTTTCAGTTATCATTGGCACTGCATACAGGCCACCGTGGCTCGATGTCAATGTCTTCCTGGATGCGATCACAGACTCCCTTTCTTCTTTAACAGCAGATAAAGTTATTCTGTTGGGTGACTTCAACATTAACATATTATGCCAATTGGAAAACAAGACTAAGCTACTTAATAACTTCCTACTCTCCTGTAGATTAAATCAAATCATCACAGAGCCTACTCATTTTACTGATCACAGTGAGACACTGATTGACATAGTATGCACCGATGCTCGTGTATGTGAAGTATCTGTGTCTCATATACCTGAGCTTGGCCAACATGCAGTTATATCTGTTCAATTTAATTTTAAAATTGAGAAGCCTTCCCCGCACTGGGTCACTTACAGGCCCCTTAGAGACATAATGCTTGACCAATTTAACAACGACTTGAATTGGATGGATTGGGAGTATATTGAAAGTCTGGAGGATGTTAATGCCATGGTGGAAACTTTTAATACTTATATATTAAATTTATACAATTTACACGCACCCCTTAAAAGAAGTCTAATTAAAGATAAGTCATTACCATGGTTAACAGACACAGTAAAAGAAATGATGAGGTTACGAGACAGGAGCCATAGGAAGGCAAAAGCTACCAAAGCATCACAACATATTGAATACTATAGGGAGCTTAAATGCCTTGTTAGGGCTGCTGTCGAAAGTGAAAAGCGTGCGTATTTCAAGTCCAATATCAATCAAAACATTAAACAGCCTAAGAAGTTATGGAATCACATAAAATCCACCATAGCTATCCCTAAAAAGCCAGAGCCCACCTTGCCGCACTTTTGTAGTGATCCAGAAAAAATTAATGAACACTTTTTGGATGTACCTGGTAGTGGTATGGTCACAACTGCTAACTTATCATTCTTTGAACACCATAGATTTGGCAATTATCATTTCCAACTTGAGCCGGTCCGGGAGGACATGGTGCTGCGACTGCTGCATGGTCTGAAGTCCAATGCTCAGAGGTCTGACTCCATCTCGCTTGAGATGCTGATGATGACTCTTCCTCGCTCTCTTGCAGCTATAACAGCCATCATCAATCGTTCCATCACCACCTCCTCGTTCCCGGATCTGTGGAAATTAGCTTTAGTTAAACCCATTCCTAAGGTACTTAATCCTACCAGCGTAAAAGAACTTCGCCCTATTAGTCTATTGCCATGCCTCTCCAAGGTCCTTGAGAAGGTCGTCTCTAACCAGCTCCGGGCATATCTTGAGGACCACAATATATTGCCGCTTTTTCAATCAGGTTTTCGCAAGGGACACAGCACAGCCACAGCCCTTCTTGACGTGGTCGGAAATATCCTGGAAGCCAGAGACAAGGGTATGGGAACCATGCTTGTCCTACTCGATTTTTCACGTGCTTTTGACTCAATTAATACTTCACTTCTCCTCTCCAAGCTGTCTTACTATGGCTGCCAGCCTGAGGCAGTAAAATGGTTTCAAAGTTACTTGACTTACCGATCTCAGTTAGTCCAGGTTACAGGTGATGATGGAACAGTTAAGTGCTCTGATCCCAAGTGGGTGAACGGTGGGCGTGCCACAGGGATCAATCCTTGGTCCGCTGCTTTTCATCCTGTACAGTGCTGATATTACAAACTGCCTACTCAATGCAAAGTTCCACCTATATGCTGATGATCTGCAGATGTATATGCCATTTCATCCTCAGGAGACTGTTGACGCTGTAAAAAGAATGAACGAGGATTTGGATAGGATCTCAGCTTGGTCAATGAGAAATTCTCTGGTTTTGAACCCAGTTAAATCAAAATTTATAGTAATGGGATCTAGAGATTTTTTAAATAAAATGAGTACTGTCAGTTTGGACTTGAAGATTGACGGGTGTTCCATTGAAAGGGTGCAGGAAGCCCGTAATCTGGGAGTGGTATTTGATGAGCAACTGCATTTTGAGACTCACGTCATGGAGGCTGTCCGCAACTGTTTCTACCGTCTCAAACTCCTATACCGTGTCCGTCCCTACATTAGTGTGGATATGCGGGTCATGCTCTGTGAGTCACTTATTTTATCCAAGCTGAACTACGCTGACACTGTGTATGGAGCGTGCATTCTTGGGAGGAGCGAAAGGCTGATTCAGCGAGTACAGAATGCTTGTACAAGATTTTGTTTTAATGTCCCTCCTAGAACACACATAACGCCATTTTTAAATAAGGGTAATTTGATGAGAATGTCAGACCGGAGAAAGCTTCATCTGGCTACCCTGCTATTTGGCATAATTCTCACGAAAAAACCATACTATCTATATAGTAAATTAACTTGGGCCCGCGATGTGAACAAAGTAAAAACAAGAGCATCGGCTTACCTTTTGTTGTCCACGCCTCATCGAACTGCTGCATTCCGTGGAAGTTTTAAATTCGCAGCTTCTCGTTGCTGGAACGACCTGCCACCACCGTTTCGTGCTATAAAATCAATTGGTACTTTTAGCTCAAAATTCAAGCAACATCTACTGCGCATTCAAAAAGAAACTACATAAAAATATCAACTAACCTAGGGGATGCACGCAACTTGTATTGGTGAATTGTCCCATGTTCTCAATATTATGACAAAACACTACACCACACAGTCTTCAACTGTTCAATAATATTTACTTTTAGCTATAATTATAATATTTACTTTTAGATGCACTCAAAAGGCTTTCGATTTGTTTTATTAACATTGTTTGTTGTGTTTCGGCCATTTTTTTATTTCGACAACCAACCACTGCGAACCATAGCCTCTCACAGTGCGCCCGCGCGTTCCGTCATTTGTCTATGACATTGACAAATGATACTGGAGCACTGGTCCATTGGGATTTGGTTAATTTTGTAATTATTTATTATATGTATTTGACGGCGCTACGTCATCGTACGGTTGTACACGGCACGTGCACCGGACCGATCAGGCGATGTCGCCATCCCCACCTCTCCCACTACTCGACTTGTTTGTGCTCGGACGTAAAAGGAGACCGCGCGGAGCGATTGGGGCATTCTATTCTAGACCTCGGTCCGATACACGTGTTGTCATAGCGTCTAGATTTGCTAATATCGTGTTAAAACCTTTTAGTTAATAATTATGATATGATAATTAATTGAGTTCACAGTTATTATAAATTAAGTGAGTTAATCGAATAAAATTGATTAATGAGTAAACTACCTACTTTTTACTTTAAAATATCCAATCCTGATAATACGCCTATATCAGAATTGGGACGTAACTCAAAGGGCCCACATGGAGATTCGTGACAATGCTAGTGAAATATGTGGCGGTTACGTTTTGAAATGTAATGACAGTGATAGTGAAAATTGCGGTTTGTTTTTAAAACGCATGCGTTTATCCAGACGCTAAAAACTTGATGTGTGCCGTGAAGTATCGTGAAGTTAAATCCGATAGGCCGAAGTTCGACACACGATCATAGTGTGTCACCGTGGTGGTATGTTTTGTCGAGGATGCAGTGATGTGCAGAGCAGTTTATTGTTTTACCATATGGCGCTGAAGAGCTTTGCGCCGAATTCCTTTTCGACGAGTTTTATGCGGCTACCCTCATCAACCTGAACTAAATCAGTTCCGTCCGGAGGCAAGCAACTTCACAACAGCTGGTCAGGTCAAGGAGAGGAGTGTGAATTTATATGGAGATTTCTACGCCAATCTGGTGAGTCGTTTAAACTTTTTAATTGCTGTAGAGCTGCTTTTTATTTTGTTTACGAGTGTTCATTTTTATGATGTGGAGACTGACTTACAAAAGGCAACGCCTTTATGGATCGCAATTATCGATGTTTGATAATTGGCCTGTCGCTTTATCTTAAAGTGAAGCTATTATTAATAGCATAAGTGTTGCTGATTAAGCGATAGCATTTTCAATAATACTTCTTCTTTTCGATTCAATCGTTAACTTTTTTATTGTTTTGGACCAGTAGATAGTTACGTTAATTGCAGCAACAGTGGCATTCATTAGATACTCCAAATTACAGGAGAATGGGCACTTGGGGCACTGTAACATATGGCTCGTGCTCTGAAAACGGGCACTGCACTCACGTTGGGTATACAACAGATCATTACATCCTCATTTTGCCAAGTTGTTTGCAGTGGCCTAACTGGGTGCGCAAATTGCGCTGGCGCGCGATTTAACGCTTTCCAAAGGCCATTGCGATTCACGACCAAGGGCAATTGCTCTTTGGGTTTTATGAAGTCGTGAGGTGGTGGATACTTCTCTTCCCACACTCTGCTTCTCCCTTTAGATGGCATATCCAGGATCGCCTGTGTACATAGAAGGAAGCTCTTGCGACTTTTTAGTCTTCCCGATGTTGGCATGTGGCCATACAGGGATGTCGGGAATCGGTTTTCTGATCCTTCGAACAGCAGGAGGTGCGATGCCTGCAAGCGGGTAGAGTTTGTGTTGTGGAGTCTATTTTAATCAGCCTGATATTATCTGACACGATTCGTTTAGGGCAATGTCTACTTTCCGAGAAAGAGCAGGTCGGTGCCACACTGTGCAAGCAAACACGCCAGCAGAAAAAATAGGGACATGCCGGTTGTACGGAGAACATCGGGTGCCGCTCCCCAATTGATGGAAATTAGGTGACGGAGCGAGTTATTCCGGGTTCGACGGAGCTAAGTATTGTAACAGTTTGACTTTTACGCTTAGGCCATATCTTACGTCACACCGAGATATTTTGGATTCGAGCAGTGTTGGACCTTGGCTCTACGCAATGTGATGTTAAGCATTCGATTTGCGGGCCTATAGCAGAGATGGAAGGCGCACGACTGTCTCTTAGATGGGTTCGGCCGTAGAGCGTTGCGGTCACACTAATCTCGCAGTACACTGAGTGCCATTGTACGTTTATGCTCCACGTCCATAAAAGTCGCTGCTTGGTTTGCCAGGGCCAGGTAATCCGCGTACAAGAACCGCTCCGTGTGTTAGGTGGAAGGCGGTTCGTTCGCGTAGATGTTAAAAAAGCGTCGGCGCCAACACACTGCCCTAAGGGAGACCATTCTTTTGCTGTCGCTATCTACTCTTGGTGAATTGGAAGCACATACCTGGAAGTGGCGGTTGCACAGTAGTTCGCTTGAAATGGGCACAAAGCCTTTGTCATTAGTCAAATAATGCTGATGAAGCGATATTATTCTGCTATCACAGATCGAGTCATGCAGTGAAATACCAGAGAGCTTTTATTTTTTTGGACATAAGAGCGATTTAGTTACCTAACACTTTATTTTGAATATTTTGATTTTATATCACCATTCATAGGCATAGGCCGCTTTCTTGTGCTAATGGTCCGATAAAATTTAGATTTTTATTTACTTTGATACTGTGACTACTACACTTACCTGAAACCTTTTGGCCCACCACAGCTTTTATTGGACTTGTACTGTCGTAGCGTTTTTCGGTTTCAGACATCGTATCATGGTGTATAAAGCCAGCAGGAGGCTAGCGGTTGGCATGCTGCCATAACTGCTGAGCAGTTGCAACAACTGCTGAGCAGCTGCAACTTCTGAGCGGTTCTGAGCGTGACAGACCGAAGGTTGGCAAACAGTTGGCAAACTGCAGTAGCCAAGTATCATGTCAACATCTGGGGTTAAGAGCGTTCAAGGCCGACTGGAATACTTGGTGAGTCGCTCAAGTTTTATTTGAATAGCAAACGAAGCTTTAAAGGGGTTGATACCAATTCGGTGGTTGCATTGATAGTGCTAGGTAATTTTGACATAGTTAGCACAAAGCGAGTACTTAAAAGAGTTTCCCATTGGCGGTAATAGTGTCAAAATTTTATTCAGTGTGAGCTTTAGGTTTAGTTATCGCATAGCAAGTACCACAAGGTCATGTTTCAACTTAGACGTTTTTTTTAGTGAAAATTTGGATCTAGGCTTTCGTATTAACGTACGGAGGCAGTTTGCCATACATAACATCAGTTAGTAAATTTGATAGTATCAAAACTGTCATGAATAGCAATTTGATTTTAATGACATTGATAAAAGCTTTAAAGGTACAGAGAATTCTGAGCTATTACAAGTTCTAAATAGATTTTCCATTTTGTGCAATTTAATTCGGGTGAGATTATAATAACATTGATTGATTCGAACCGCACAGCGCAGCGATGATTTTGATGATTGTAGATTAACGTAAAGTAATTCGTGAGTGCTCACATGAACGTTAGATGCAGAAATTATCAGTGATGACGTGACGGCGAATAATAATGAAGAACTTGTTCATGAAACTTCCCATAAAAATAAAGTTTTAAGTGGTACTATTTTAGGGCTCACACTTTAAAAAAAAATGCCGACTCTCGTACTTAAAAAGCCAGTAGCAGTAGTTAACTTAATAGATCATGTAGGTACATCATTGGAAGGGTTTTTGGATCCTAAACCAATTAACGTTGTGACAAGTGCTTTAAATTCATAGAGAAAATTGATTCAATAGAACAAGGACAAATCACGAGTTAATTTATTATTATATTAGCTACAGGGACCAGTTTAGTCCGGCCTAGCAAATCTAGGAACAGTTTAAATTAAAAGATACGTCACGGTTGGCGCAGTACTTGGGCGCTTGGCTGCTGCGCTGCGTGACGTACGTTCGATTTCCGCACGGAACAAATATTTGTATGGCCTACAGATAGTTGTTCCGGGTCTGGTCTGTGCGAGTGAGTTTGTATGTTTGTGAACTCACCCACAAAACAGGATAGATTCCTAGTGCGGGGCAGCGTTTAAAAGGAAAGAAAAAAAAAAGAAAAACAAGGAACGAAAAAAGAATTAAAAGAGCTTGAAGAGTCTTCCATGGCCGGACCAAGCAGTAATAATCCTGAAGGGCTAGTTAAACCGGACCGGGAGATTTTAACACTGAAGGGTCGTTAGAACCGGACCAGTAGTTACAAATCTGAAGGGTCTTTAGACCGGACCAGAAAATTATAACTCTGAAGGGTCATCAGACTGGACCAGTAGTATAATTCTGAAGGGTCATAGGACCGGACCAGAAGATATTACTCTGAAGGGTCATCAGACTGGACCAGTAGTATAATTCTGAAGGGTCTTAGGACCGGACCAGAAGATTATTACTCTGAAGGGTCGTAGGACCGGACCAGACCATGAGATAAGATTTTAATGTCAGGATGAACGAACAGTAAAATTGTAGTTCTCATTAAAGATACCTAAGTGCTTCTAAAGTGCGCGTCCGAGGGCGTACGCACGTCAGAATGGCCGTGACGGCGCTACGTCATCGTACGGTTGTACACGGCACGTGCACCGGACCGATCAGGCGATGTCGCCATCCCCACCTCTCCCACTACTCGACTTGTTTGTGCTCGGACGTAAAAGGAGACCGCGCGGAGCGATCGGGGCATTCTATTCTAGACCTCGGTCCGATACACGTGTTGTCATAGCGTCTAGATTTGCTAATATCGTGTTAAAACCTTTTAGTTAATAATTATGATATGATAATTAATTGAGTTCACAGTTATTATAAATTAAGTGAGTTAATCGAATAAAATTGATTAATGAGTAAACTACCTACTTTTTACTTTAAAATATCCAATCCTGATAATACGCCTATATATTTATGTAGGTCCACATTTTATTTTGTTATGTATTTACACAAACTTTTATATTCATTACTTTATTTGTATCTTAGTGTTGTGTTCCGTATGTGTATCCGTGTCATCACTTCAGGCCCTGTCATAACACCAGCGCTGTGATATTTTTTTAATTTTTAAATATCGCAGCATATGCTGAGACAGGGACCTTTTTGGCCTCGCACAGATTAATTTAAGGATGCCGCTTAACTGCGTAAACATATTTTTATAACTGTTAGTTTTACGTATTTTACTACTGTGTCTTGTGCGAGTCCCAAATAAACATTTTTCTTTCTTTCTTTCTTTCTTTCTTTCTTTCTTTCTTTCTTTCTTTCTTTCTTTCTTTCAATTACAACGCAACAACAACACAACTCTCACTCTCTCTCTTTCTTTCTCTCTCTGTTTAACTTTTTCTAGGGGACAAATCCAGAAAACACGATAATATCTGCTGCTTCAATGTTCTCTCTCTCAAAATGTATGAATTACTTTCCTATATATTTGATTTACTTTCCCTTTATTTGGTATGCAATAAAGAGTATTATAACCATATATCTACTTAATATAGATAGCCGTTATCGCTTATACTGCCTCTATATGATTATTGTTCGCCATTGGCAGATATCCAGGCCATTCCCAATCGTTGGGTATGTTCGAAATGGAATTTATATGTCTAGGATAGTGAAATGGAACACATAGACGTATTTCTAGAATACTTGACTGCCAATAATAGATAATGTCTGCATATTTCGATGTGCTTTTTGTTGAAATAACCTCTAACTTCTTGACTTACTTATAGTAGTTATTTTATTTTATGTCAAATTTCGGATACCGTCCGTCTAGAGGGAAATGGTTTTTCGGACTTCTGTCGATATGTCCTACCTCTCTAGTGTGAGTCAGGAGACGGGATGCAAGTAAACTCGCGAGAACCCCACTGACCCATTTCCCTTCTATAGTGTGTAAGACTTCCAGTTTAAGCGAATGCAACTGAATACTAGTAGGTATTTTACATGTGGTGTCTATCTGCCCTGTACAACTATTTTATTGCATAAAACGATACTTCTTGGTAAGACTGAAGTAAGAAAAAAAATATTTACTGTCACAGAACTGAAATGCTTGCAGACTTTCTGATTTCTAACAACCCGTAATGTCTATCAAATGACAGCCCAAACCAACGGCCCGGGTGCAAGCGTTCTTTCTGAGACACCTACTTGTCTCGTTATGGAAATGATGGACAGCTGGACATCCATCCACAGATCGACTGCGGCATGCGTGTCCCCCTTACGACTATCATTACTTTACCCTCTTCAATTAACACCCGAATGCGGGCTGTCCGCACCATCTATTACCTCCGTTAACACTTCTTTGCACTTAACCGTAGATTAACGTGTCAACGCCAATTCAATGCATTTAAATGTTCGCATTGGTACGCATATGGGACGCCGTAACAGTAAGTTAACCGCGAGTTAAGCCGTGTCGCCGAAATTGGTTTGCATGTTTGTTGAGGCACTATGGGCTTATGCTTGGATGATTAGTGTTGAATGTGCCATTAGGAGATTAAGTGAAGATTATGTGTTAGGTACACATAAGCTGAGATGAGTCATGTAGTGTTACGGAAATGATCAAGTTTAGGTTAACCTTAATCTTTTCAACTTTGAAGTAGTATAGTATATCATAGTAAAACTTTTTCGGGCTACGCCTCATTTGGGTAAGAAATGATATATCGTAGGTTAGGGTAAAGCTTTTTAAGTTTGGGAAATTATCAAATGACCACTTATAAGCCCATAAGGGGGTATCAGACCCTTATTAACTAAAACCCATCCATGTTCCTCCTAATGATCATTGCGTTTCAGGGCCGCGGTGGCACTATCAAACAAATTCCGCTACCCTGGCAGTAATATCTGCTGTGGAGGTTAATTGCTGAAGTACTAAGTAATACCTACTCATTGTAATAATGAATGAAAAACTGAATCTGAAATTTTCTTTTCAGAGAAGCACACACTTTTATTTAGATATTACCGCTCCTTATACCGCAATACTTACCCAAATTACATATTCAACCTTCCTTTACAAATCTGCTAAAAATAATCTCAAACTCGCTTAAAGAGAAAACAAGCGACGTTTAATGTAAAAGAGACCACTAACTTAGAAAATTCTCTTGTCCCGAAAATGTTGACTTTTAATTAAGATGGTGAAATACAAGGAAATTGGGACCTTATTATTGTAGGCAGAGGTTACGTAGTTGAGTGTGGGGGGTTGTTTTCTTAACCGGCCTTCGGGGCTGCGAGGATTGGCCGCTATGAAGTGATCACGGGAGATTATTCCCATCTCAGCGGTTTGTGGGCAATTGTAAACAAATGGAGGAAACTGCTCGAAGTAACCGTAACTACTGTATACTACTGGTGGTATAATTCAGCATGAGAAATAAAAGTGATCGTTATGAATTTATATAACTGGGCGCGTTAACACGCTCAAAGTCTGCTCTGACAAAGTAATTTTGATGACTATTTTGACGTTTCAAAGCGATTGAAACGTCAAAATAGTCAGATTGACCACAGACTTCAAAGCGCACTTTGAAGTCTGTGGTCAATTAAAGTGGACTTTGATCGTTTTCTAATTCTTCTTTTCCACTCCAGTAGATTCGTAGGAAATTGGCTGCGACAGACCGACATATAGACAGACACCCGAGTGATCCTATAAATTTACGGATATTCGGAACTCTAAAAAACTAATAATTTAAAAATATTGTGTACTTGTGGGTAGGTTTCTTAATTTTAAGAGGCACAAGCTGAAAACCAAGATAATTAGACTGATACCCATAGTGGTAACGATCTTACATTAACTGCGCCTATAATTTTATACAGAGAAAAGAGTACAAAGATAGGGGAGCTTGTAGTAACAGTTTTCATGAAACCTAATATATCTTGAGATCCATTGATTAAATTGCTACCAAATAAAGATGGATGGATGCTGTAACTCTTCCTCTACCAAATCAAGTCATTATTTTACAATCAATTATTTTCTAGAAGAAGTGCGGTGTTACAACTTACCTCGTGCTTGGGGCAAGTTGTAACGACAAAAAAGAACAACAATTATACCTCTAATCATTTATTCTTTGTTAATTTTTAACAAAATTGACATCTTTCTAAAGTAAGTATTATGTAATTCTTATCAAAAATCAACTAAAATACACTTTTTAAGTAATCAACAGTTTTATTTAGTTAAACACTACTTATAATCATCATGGTACTTGTTATGTGTATATGATACAATTGCTAAGTAGTTAGTAACGTCTGTATGTCCCCACTACCATTAGTCGCAAATAAACAGTCTTAAAGCAAACACGCATTTTAAATTACCAAATTCCTGCTAAGCAAATATCAACCTTATCGTAAAGAACATAGTGGTCAAAATCGAGCCGGACTAATTAACGGAATAAATAAGTTATCGAAGATACCGGGCGGCCGGCGCGAACAATAGCGAGGCGCATTCCAGAGGTGATTAGTGAACATTAGCAAACATATAAGGTGCGATGAGTACTACTGAGGAGTTAATTAACGTTTTAGAAGACACAGCTGCATTATTAAAAAAAACACAAGTGAATCTGAAGAAATGTCCTAAAATTAGGTTGACAAAAGGTTACATTGAGGCAAGAATCAAATGTATTGAAGAATATTGGATAACGTTCAGAGAAACACATCAACAATTAGTGAAAATAACTCCGAAAGAACATAAACAAACTTTACATTACTTTGTTAACGAAGATTTCTTTATTTACGAAGACTTATATCTTGTGTTATTAGCCGATTTACAAGACCTTTTGTTGACGATAAGTGCAGTGCCCGCGCCATCCACATCGAAAAGCGATTCGTTTGCAAGTACCAACAATGATCAACTCGTTAGGCTGCCGAGGATACAATTACCGACTTTTGGTGGGAATTATGAAGACTGGCCTACGTTCCAGGACCTATTTATTTCATTAGTGCATGATAACACGGCGATCAGTGATGTACAGAAGTTGCATTATTTGAAGAGCAGTGTCACCGGGGAGGCTGAGACATTATTGAAGCCTATTCAAATTACAAAAAGCAATTATGTACAAGCATGGAGTGTTCTCAAATCAAGGTACGGAAATAAAAGATTGATTATCAACTCAGTGCTAAAGAAATTATTTTATCAAAAGAAAATAACAACTCAATCTGCAAATCAAATAAAGAATTTATTAGATGTCACTACGGATTGTTTGAACAACTTACAAAATTTAAATATAATTACGAGCTCATGGGATCCTATAATTATTTTTCTTGTAATACAGAAAATGGACCCTGAGTCTCATAAAGAGTGGGAACAATCTGCTAGCACAAATGAAGAAGATAAATTACCTACCTGGAAAGATTTGAAGGAGTTTCTGCAGTCAAGATACCGTACGTTAGAACTTATAATGTCAACATCGGGCACCCGTGAAAAACCTGCAAAAGAACGTTCTCATCTTGTTACTGCTGCAGCCACCACGTCACCATCGTCGGCAGATAGAAAATGCGTGCTATGTAAAGAAAAACACACTTTATGTCATTGTAAAGACTTCACCAAACTGCAACCTGCTGAGAGATCTGAATATGTTAAGTCAAACAAACTTTGCTTTAATTGTTTGGTACCAGGCCATTCCGCACATCAATGTAAATTGCAAATGACCTGTCGCATATGCAGTCGACGTCATCATACTCTACTACACCGAAATAAGGATTCTACTTCGGGACAAACTGAGGACTCTAAACAACCGAAAGCATCACAACACAGTGTAGAAGAGAAAGAGGAAGTAGTCAACACTACGATCGCGTCGCATCACAGTGCCAAACAAAGCACAAGTCAAGCACTACTGGCCACGGCAACAGTTTTAGCAAAGAACGAGCATAATCACACTGTTGTTCTACGTGCGTTAGTGGACCAAGGTTCGCAGGCTTCATTCATCAGCGAGAAGGCGACACAATTGCTCAAACTAACCAGGCAAACAGCAAGAGGAAATATCATTGGGGTGGGATCTACAAGGACTAACGTCGATCACGTGGTGCAGCTAAGGATTGGTTCTCGATGGAATTCAAACTTCGAGATCAACATACAAGCATACGTCATGAGTAAACAGTTGACCACGAAAATCCCCTCCAAAGCTGTTACTGTCACACATTGGCCACACCTTGAAGGACTCAACTTTGCTGACCCGGACTATCACAAACCGGGTCATATTGACTTGCTTCTAGGCGTTAAAGAGTATGCACAGATCGTGCAGCAACAATTAATCAAGGGTCCTCCTGGTTCTCCATGTGCCCAAGAAACCAACCTGGGATGGATCCTGTTTGGAGAAATCAACACCTTACAAGAAGAATCTTTTCTGGTCCTTCATCAGCAAACAGAAGTAGAGAACCTGTTAAAATCTCTTTGGGAAATTGACACTGAAAAGATAAGAAAGTTAACAAGAGAAGAAAAGCTATGTGAAAAAATATATGAAAACACTCATGCAAGAACAAACGAAGGAAGATACATAGTAAAGTTACCTTTTAAAACTGACAGTCCCTTATCGCCTAACGGCCACACAAGAGAAATAGCAAGACATAGATTATTACAGCTTGAAAGAAGATTTAGAAAAGCACCTACACTAAAAGAAGACTACCAGAAAGCCATGCAAGAATACATAAAATCAAATTACATGGAAGAAATACCTGAAAAGGAAACTAAGAAAAACAAAGCGGTGTACTTACCTCATCACGCCGTTGTCCGCGTCGAAAAGGAAACCTCGAAGACGCGCGTCGTATTTGATGCTTCAGCTAAGGGCTCGAATAACGTCTCTCTCAACGATGAACTGCTTGTGGGTCCTCAACTACAAGATGACCTTAGAGATATTGTTATGAGATCGAGATTATATCGCGTCTGCTATGCAAGTGACATACAAAAAATGTACTTGCAAATCTTACTACATGAAGAAGACGCCGATACCTATCAACGCCTTTTGTGGAGAGAAGAAGAATCAGATCCGATTAAAGAATACCGTATGCTTCGTGTCACATTTGGAACAGCGTCAGCACCTCATCTAGCAGTAAGAACTCTTCATCAAGTGGCTGAAGATGAAGGTCAAAATCACTCAAAGGCTGTACGCATTATTAAAGCTGACTTTTATATGGATGACTTAATATCTGGCGATGACACTGCAGAGAAAGCTATACAGGCAGCTCAAGAAGTTTCTTGTATACTACAAAAGGGTGGCTTCATATTATCAAAATGGTCTTCCAATTCTACTGAGTTTATGCAAGCTATAGATGCCAGTAAGAGAACAACTAGAGTACACTTAGATCTAAAATTAGATGGAACTGTGCAAGCCTTAGGATTGGTCTGGAATCTAGGAACAGATCAGTTTCAATACAAAATAAACTTACCACTGATGACAGATACTGTCACAAAACGAACAATCTTATCGGATATGCAAAAACTGTTCGATCCGCTGGGATGGATCGCACCGAGTTTAATCTTGGCTAAAATGCTAATCCAAAAGCTATGGCTGGAAAAGGTTGGATGGGATGACCAAATAAGCCAACAACTGGTGGACGAGTGGTTGACCCTTCGAGAAGACTTTAAAGAAGTGAAAGAACTATATATTGATCGATGGCTTGGCACATTAAGTAGTGAAGTAGAAAATATTGAAGTCCATGGCTTCTGCGATTCTTCCACGCGTGCATACGCAGCAACGGCTTATATCCGAATTAAGATGCGAGATGGCTCGGTGTCAACAAAACTGCAAGCGGCAAAGACTAGAGTGGCACCGTTGCGAACTGTTTCCTTACCACGTTTGGAACTGTGTGGAGCGCTATTGTTGTCGAGGTTGCTTAAGCAAACAGAACACGCCATGCGAATACCTGCATCAAACATCTATGCATGGACCGATTCAACCATTGTCCTTGCATGGTTATCTGGCGATCCTCACAAATGGAAAACATTTGTAGCGAACCGGGTTGTAGAAATCGTTGAAAACGTAAACAGCAACCGGTGGTTTCATGTCTCATCTGAAGATAATCCTGCAGACATTGGGTCCCGGGGCATGTTACTAGCTGATCTGAAAAAGTCCGATTTGTGGTGGAAGGGTCCAGCTTGGCTCTCTGAAACAGAAATAAGATTAAAACAAGAAAACTTAGATACAGAATTAGAAAAGAAAAAGGATCAAATACAAGCAAATTTAAAAAAAGTAGAACATGAAGAAAGTATAAGATTACAGTTTAAAGAATTCGATAGTCTAAAAGAATTGATAAAAGTGATAACTTACTGTCGAAGATTTTTACATTTAAAAAGAAGCCTGGAAAACAATGAAAAAGGTTTTACTACAAAAGAATTAGAAAGGTCCCTAATGAAATGCATAGAATTAGTTCAACAAGAAGAATTCAAAGATGATATAGAAAGATTAAAATTAAATAAAGCTGTAAAAAGAGAAAGTAAAATTAAAACCTTGAATCCTTACCTTGACGGAGACGGTATCCTCAGGGTGGGCGGTCGACTTCGTAACGCGAACGTGGATGAGCAGGTCAAACATCCTATTATATTGGGAAACAAGAATGATTTGGCACCTTTGATTATCGCTGATGCGCATTCCCACACATTGCATGGCGGTGTTCAGCTTATGTTAAGTTACATAAGCTCAAAGTATTGGGTTGTACGAGGTAAAGCACTTATAAAATCCTGCATACACAAATGTTTAGTATGTGCTAGACTCAGGGCGAGATCAAGAACACAGATAATGGGTGACCTGCCTAAAGCTAGAGTAACTCCTGCTCGAGCTTTCATACATACCGGAGTTGATTTTGCAGGCCCATTTCAAATAAGCATGTCCAAAGGAAGAGGCATCAGAACTCAGAAAGCATATATCTGTGTGTTTATATGTATGTCAACCAAGGCTATGCACCTTGAGCTTGTCAGTGATTTGACGTCCGAAGCTTTCATCGCTGCATTCAAGCGTTTTGTTTCCAGAAGAGGAAAATGTAGCGATATATGGAGTGACCAGGGTCGAAATTTTGTTGGGGCCAACAAAGAACTGATGGTCGCATGGAAAGAAGCAAATCTGGTCTTTGAAGGTAACATATCAAACGCACTGGCACTGGAAGGAACACAATGGCATTACATACCAGCATACTCACCGAACTTTGGAGGCTTGTGGGAGGCGGGTGTGAAATCAGTAAAACACCATTTGAAACGCGTGCTCACCACTAATCTCACCTATGAAGAAATGACCACGGTGCTGTGCCAAATTGAGGCTTGCCTCAATTCTAGGCCATTGTGTCCTATCGATGACAAAGACCCAGACTGCATAGAAGTACTAACACCAGGACACTTTCTAATCGGCGAAGCTCCTATCGTTGTACCATCTCCAGATTTCAAAGATACAAAGGTTAACTCATTGTCCCGATGGCAATACACTCAAAAATTGCTTGGCGATTTCTGGCGACGTTGGCAAAAAGAATACCTTACACGATTGCAACAACGTCCCATTTGGTTAAAGAAAGCAGAGGAGTTCAAGGTTGGCGATATTGTTTTAATAAAAACCGATGGATTACCGCCTGGCAAATTTTCTCTGGGTCGAGTGGTAGACAAACATCCTGGAGTAGATGGAATAACCAGAGTCTACAGCATAAAAAGTGGCAACAGCGTCGTGAAGAGATGTTGTTCTAAATTATGCCCCTTACCCATTGCTACTGAGTAGTAGTAGTAGTTGTATCTAGGTTAGAGTAAAATGTTAAGGTTAGATTTATAAATAAAAGAACTACGTCCTTTTGGTGGGCGGCATGTTATGTGTATATGATACAATTGCTAAGTAGTTAGTAACGTCTGTATGTCCCCACTACCATTAGTCGCAAATAAACAGTCTTAAAGCAAACACGCATTTTAAATTACCAAATTCCTGCTAAGCAAATATCAACCTTATCGTAAAGAACAGTACTTTTAAATCACAGTAAGTAATTTAATTATTTAAATCTAAGGTATGCATCTTAATTATCTCTTTTTATAACCTATCTGACAAAGTATTGCTACAACTAACCCCATGGTATGATTTTTAACATTTATCAAGAAAACTATTTAAACAATTTAGCAATCTTAAAAACTGTTACACATTATCATAGATAAATTTGAATGTAAATAAGATATAGAAAATTTGAAATTAGTCGATAATAATAACGCAAACCAAAATCTTACGATAGTACAATTTTATATTACCTGGCAAAAATGAAGCGCGTGCACACTTCCTCTCACTGCGCGGGCCGGCGGGACACTGGCTATGGCTATGGCAACATGATGCGGCGCGGTTTATAAGTCAAATCGACTCAAAGAAATACTAAATTTTAAGATCCTAGTGAAAAGAGCCTGTTACTACTTACCCCTGTTACAACAAGCCCGTCGCTCCCCTACTGCTTATTTCAGAAGAAATTTCTTCCAGCAAACTTGCGACAGAAGAGTGAGATGACTAACGTAGGTTGTAGTAAAGTTCATTTTCGTTCTACAACAAATTTACTAATAAATTGTGGTTGACTATACGACCCCACTCAGGTTCAGAGTAAACAAAAAACTAACATTGTATTATTACAGAACTAAAAAAAAACGTTATATCAAAATCTCTCAGGAATCGCAGGCCACAGCTGTATGTAGGTGGGTACATAACAAGCTTAATATCGGGCAGTTTAGGCCAAAAGGTTAAAGGGCCGAAACCAGGTCGTCCAATGTTCCGGCTCAAAGACCGCGTCAACAGTAAACAAATTACTGGATTGTAGTTCGGTGTAGTACCCTGATATTGCCTGAAAAATATTGTGCTTAGTATTCTTTTGAACCAGCGGTTTTGCTTTTACACGCGTATATATGTAAGTCAGAAATTATGCTAAGGGAACATATTAGGTGTAAAAAGTATTCTTTCTGCTGATCCTGATCATGGTCTACGTTTCGGCGGCTGAGACGTGTAAAGCTAACAGACGTACAAACTTCTGCATATACAGGGTTATTTGTAAAACGCCAACAACCTCTTAGGCAGAGAAAGTACACATAATTATAAGCAACTTTTACTTTGAGAACAACCCCGAAAACTAGAAAAAAATATCAGCAAAATGCAATATTCAGCCAATGAAAATGTACGAAACTGCTGATATTTTTTTACGTGCCTTCCGAAGCACAGAATCATCTTTTTATCAGACAATCAAGTGATTCAAGACTGCAATGTCCTGACCAAACTGGAAACAACTTTACAAAGTATTTTTCCCGTGGAAATCGAACCCATGACCATTGGGTCACAATGCAAACGCCTAAACCACTCGGCCACGGAGGCAATTGAACCGCAGAACCGCCTATTAAAACACTAACAATATTACCATCATTATTTTGAACACTCCATGTGATCCAACTATGGTCTTTACACTTCAATACCCATTGAACCGTTCGCTGTCACTGACAGGCATATTCATGAAAAATTAAGTCACGCAATTTCCAATGGCATGCTGGTTTCACACTATATTATTTTTCGTGTTAACGTGTGCCTGTTTTTATTTAAGGTGCCCGCCCAGTTATTGGATTATGGAGGTCCAGGTCAGTACATGAAACATAGCTGGGGTCTGTGACCAACATTATCTAATCCACTTGACTATTAGCGAATAATAGTCAAGTGGGTTAGATAATATTGGTCACAGACTGTACTATTCGCATCTGATTAGACTGAAAGACCCCAAATATAGTTGGGAAAAGGCAAGGCGGATTAGTTGTATTTTTTTTTTATTTGTGATGGGTTTGCTCTTGACTCTAGTCTAGGTCAGAGATGACAGAGACAAAGTCTACGATGGAGCGAGCTTACCCAGAAGGAGCCTGTTCACTCTAACCTTGAAGAGATTGCATTATATGGCCAACAATTCTTTCTACACTAATATTATAAAGACGTACAGTTTGTGAGTTTGATATGTTGTCTATACTTCTATACTTAATAACGTTATAACGGGGTAAAGTTTGTGCGTTTGTGATGTTGTGAGTTTGTGAGATTGTAGGGGGTAATCTCTGGATCTACTGAACCGATTTTGAAAAATATTTTACCAATAGAAAGCTACGTTATTTGTGAGTGTCATAGGCTTTATATTAACCCGAAAAATACCGCCCAACAAAGTGGGCACGGGTCAGCTAGTTTTTAAATAAAGCTTGTCATCATACTTCTGTCCTTAGGGCCTTTGCACACGGCGTTTTTTCAACGCACCGAAGACGTGCACATGACGCGTTGCAGATGCAGACAGTTTTGCTTTTTGTTGTTAATCTACAACGCTGTGCGTGCGCGTTCGTAAAATGTGCGTCGTCGCGTCGTTGGCACGTTAAAATACGGCGCGTGCATAGGCTCTGTACGTCTACCATGAGTTTTATCAATCTATACTCGCTATCGACTATAACTAACAAGTAAGCAAGTTGCAAGTAAAACTTTAGTTACGAGTAACAACTAAAAAAATAAATTAGAAACTTAATTTTTTAAAAGTATTCATAATTTTTTTTAACTACAGTCGCTAGCGAGTTTAGATTGATAAAACTCATGGAAGACGTACTGGAGTCAGCGTACCTACCATATTTTCCTCGTCCACGTATTTGCACGTCAAATCCGCATCAAGTAGCACGTTAAATCCGCAGGGAGCCATATCATCTTTTAGACTATTTAACTTGTCTAGTGCGAAAAACGAGACTAGTTTTTAACGTAGAATAAAAATTTATATTCTTAAGTTAAATTACTATTTAGCTTGTTTATTTTTTCAACTTTCGTATTGATATTTCGAGTTTTTTTTTATTTCTACGTAAAATACTGGTATTCAGCTGAATCCGATTTGACTGGAAGCCGACCCCAATATAGCTGCGAAAAGGCTAGGCAGATGATGATTTTGAAATTTTTCCTCGGTTTCAATTTATTCAGAACTTAAACTACACGACTCATAAATTATATCGTACAGATTACCTAAGTTAATAACAGATTACCTAAGTTAATAGTATATTTCGAGTATTTTTGATAACTATCATTAAAATAACTTGACATTGACGTGATAAACACGAAACAGAAATATAGATAGAAAAATGTTGTCAACGTAATTCACTAAATTAAGTGACAGTAAACCGAACACAAAAATAATATGGTTTAGTTCTCGAATACCAACAATTTGTGTATACCAATAAAAACCCTGATAACCAAAATCTCAACTTTCTGCATCTGGGAATTGTAACGTGATTTACTTACGGAAGAACCCAATATTTTTTGTATAAATCATAGGATATAAAGAAAGCTAAAGCCAGGCTTTCACGTCAATTTCTTTTGACGTAATGATTGATATTCTCATTCATTGGCTTAGCTTTCTTTTTATTGCCTTTGGTACGCTGCCATTTATATTGACGTAGAAATCCTAAAATAAATAAGAAATCATTCCATAACGCCTGTATTTCCGGAAGGGTTAGACAGAACTTTATGTAATCCTTCGAGAAATAACTTAAAATTAAATGTGGTGGGTGTATAGAATAGAATAGAATACTCTTAATTATGTACACCATATAAGTTACAGAAAAAAAAAATAGATGAAGAAAACATTACATAGGGTGACACAATGGGTGGGTGGGTGGTGGTGATTTAGGTATAGACGGGGCCCGCTAGGGGCAGTGCCTGCCAGGGTTGCCGAATTTGTGCAAAAGAGTCACCGCGTCCCTGGAACGCAAAGAGTATAGCAGGGGTTTTAGTCAATAAGAGTCTCGCACTCTACTCCGCCCCAGAGCGAAAGGAGTCATATGATTATTTCCCATCTTTAAAAAAGGGTGTATTATAGGTATGGGAAATTCCCCGCACTTAACCAATTGTGTTTTAAATCCCCGTCATACAAGGGTCTCTATTTTCATCAACTGGACAAAAATATAGACTTCTGTCTACTGAGAAATCCTAAATGGAAAATCTCATAATCACTTTGAATCTACAAGTATTTCTCGTAATTCAAGGCATAAATCGCCAAGTGTTGCATGTATTAAAAAAAATAGTCTAATTCACCTATTGCACTTACAGTATCGTGTGCATACGTCATCAAGCTGGAAGGGGATTCGATAAATTTTCTTCGGCGCTACCAAAGAATCTATACTAATATATAAAGCTGAAGAGTTTGTTTGTTTGTTTATTTGTTTGCTTGAACGCACTAATCTCAGGAACTACTGGTCCGATTTGAAAAATTCTTTCAGTGTTAGATAGCCCATTTATCGAGGAAGGCTATAAGGTATATATCATTGCGTTAAGACCAATAGGAGCGGAGCAGTAATGAAAAATGTGACGCAAACGAAGTTGCGCGGGTTACTGAGTTGATTTAAGTCTTTTTCACGATCACAATAAAAGCATACGTTCATGTAGCGATAGCACCCTCTGCCATATTTATTTACACAAAATTCCCAAAAGAAATAAGTAAAATCGAACGAAATAGCTATTACAACTTTAATTGATTCCATGAAAATTGTGGTCATTGACCCGTGTAAGGCCGGAATGCAAAATTCAATCAAAACTGCGGGCACCATGCCTCTACTCAATTCGTTCGTAAGCGAATTATTTTACCTCACTTCTGGGTTTAAAATTCACGGGAAAATTTTAATAAATGGGTTTAAAAACGGCGAGGGAATTAAAAGTGTTAAGATGGAGTTTTTTTGAGGTGATTTTTTATTTTAAACCTTATTATATATATTTACAAAGACTACATTAGTCTTTGTAAATATAAGGGTAAAATTCGAACTAACTACACCAATGAAACTATGCCAATCACCTGTCATTTTGACAATTTCATTTTGGGAATTTAATGACTGAGCTACTGAGGCCTTTATCAAGGACTTTTTTTTGTCAAGTATTTAGTTTTTGCACCAATATTTAAATTCAATTGTTTTCACTGTATTACTTTTTTTAAGGTAGAGTAGGGAACCTCCATATTATCAAACCCATATTAATATTGTTTAAATAGTTACTATAGACGAAAAAGTTGTCATTCTTAACTTCAACTATTGGTTAAAAAAGCCAAAATAATAATAATTGCCTAAATCGATTGGCAAGTATCATCAGTAACCACAAGATAAATAAGAGACTAGAAAAGTAACTCAGAGTAAGTAACTCCTATATAACAGGAAAAAAATTAGTGAGAATCAGGAAAATGTAGAAGTTTAGCTAATATTAGAATTACCTACTGTAGCCCGCAGCAACATTTTCTTATCCAACAAATACCAGGAAAATTATTACTCCGAATATTACAAACATTACATTTTCCAAATGGGTCTGAAAATTAAAGGAAAGTATTGATTTTTTGGGACAAGCCCGCCACACATTCCCAACCACTGTAACTCCTGAAAGCCAGAATCAATAGTGGCGACCACCAGAAAAACGCCGAGCCAATGAAGCCCGATGAGTCTCGGAGAAACGATTCAACTGTCTTGGATCCTGCAACGAAATTAATCAGAAAAGTACAGCGGAGGAGTAGGAATAAAACTATATATATTTTCCACTTCCCTCCTTATCAAGCAGGACACAGAATAGAGCTAGGCCAATAGGCACCAAGGGACATATATACAACTGGGTTAAGCCCAGTTGCCAAGCATCACGACTGTATATTAACACTAAAACTAATGGGTCTTAAATTGTGAGCTACTTTTGATTCCAGTAATAGGTATGGCAAAATCGCTTGAACGCACGGAAATTTGTTCTGGTTTCTACAAGGTCCGTAAATTACTCAAGATGTAACCTGAATACTATCTAACATAATATTGCGTTCAGTTTGCCAAAGAATACACTCCCACAAGATGTGGTGTACGGATTGTTCGTATTCATGGTCAGCTGTAGAACATTGACATAATGGCGAGGCCACAAGCCTAAATAAAGGAAAATAATTTACTCTTAAAGTTGCCATGACCAGTGAGAAATTGGGCAAAAAAGGAAAGTAGGTCCATTCTACGAATATTCTCACTGTTTGAAAAGTTGCTAAAGAATTTTAATATCTATATAATATTCTTCCTTTTTACTGGCTTCCTCTGCGACTGTTTTTTTTTTCAACCTGTAAAATTTTGTTAATTTTCTACCTGTGATGTATGTTGAGAATTAGACTAAGTGGGTAGTAGGTTATAAACTACAATTTGTTATTGTCACCGCCGCCGCGCCAGTCTGCGAATATACTCTGTGCTATCGAGACGTTACCTTGTTTTATTCCGCTTCCAGCTGACTAAGTACCTGCTCCTGACATATTTCTCACTACCGTATAACCAACCACTCTCTCATTAATTTATGGATTGCTCCGATGATAGTGTTTGAGTGGCGACGTCCCGCAGCCTACCTTTAGTTTCGCGTCGCATGGCCTGTCATCAGTACTTATGAGCACGTTATGGCAGCGACCAGAGGCGGATTATCCTTAAGGCAAAGTAGGCACATGCCTAAGGGCGTCAGAAATTGACAAAGTCACGACACGAATACGAAAGCTGATCTACGTGTTTCAGAAGCTTCGAAACTCTGCTGACCGAGATACCCTTAAATTAGTATATTTTTCATTGTGTCAGTCCGTCCTAACATAATGTTTGCCTGTATGGGGAGGTGCCACTAAAAACTTTTTCATCCGCCTAGAGAGGGCGCAGAGAGCTGTCCTGAAGGTGATGTTCTTTCGTCCATGACGGTATCCCACTGTGCAGCTCTATGCTGACTGCAAGGTACTCACAGTCAGGCAACTTTTTGTGCTGCATAACATAAGCATAACGTTTTCCCATCGGAACGACATAGAACAGCCTTTGCCAAACGTCAGTACTATGTCATTAGCGTTAAACTGTACAACTGCATAAACAAAAAATAGAAAATTTATTCGTACACAAAATCCCAATGTAAAAATGAACTTAAAGATTATCTTCTAACCCTTGATTTTAATTACACTGAGAATCTTCTGCTGGGTACTTTACAATGAAACGTACAAAAATTACAAATCACAGACACATCTTACACACAAACAAACCTTATCATACGTTTTAGTTTAAATTTAACTGAATGTTTTTCTTTTTTATGTTATTATTATTATTTTTTAAATTAATCATTATAATTGTAATCCTATTCATATACTATTAGATATTTTTTTCCCTTTTTACACCATTTATTGTGATAATCTTAAAATGACAGCAACATTTATATTTTATGGCTTTGTTACCACGGAGGATCACTGACTCCTAAGACACAGGTACATTCACCTAGTTTAGGAGTCAGGGTATTTAAAATTACCTACAAGTGTTTTAAGCCTTGTTTTAGCCCTTATGAGAATTTTTGTAGATTACCCACGAGGAAAATTACAACAAGAAAAAAGTACCTAATACTTACATAAATTAAAAAAAATCATAATTTGTATAGAGATTCCGAAGAACGCTCCTATTACTACTTGATTACTCCTAGAGCTTCACGCTTCACTTCACTCCACGTCTTTCCGATGCTCGTCGCTTCTGCCAACACGGTGCGTCGCCAGGTTTGTCGGGGACGGCCACGCTTCCTTTTTCCTTGAGGATTCCAATCCATGGCCTATTTGGGAATATGATCAGGATCCCTCCGGAGCGTGTGGCCAATCCACTTCCACTTACGACGCTTGATGTGGCGGTCGATCGGGCTCTCGTGGCATTTCTCCAACAGCTCTACGTTAGAGATCGTCTCGGGCCAGTAAATCCCGAGGAGACGGCGAAGGTATCGGTTGACTAAGACCTGGATTTGACGTGAGATGTCCTTGGTTACCTTCCACGTTTCCCACCTGTAGAGCAGCGCTGATTTGACATTGGACCCGAAGATTTTGAGTTTGACTCTTCGGGTCAATTTCTGTGATTGCCAGACAGGTCTCAGCTGGGCGAAGGTAGCTCAAGCTTTGGCACGACACTCCCGAGTTAAGTAAACTGGGCCAAACATAAAACTAAAACATTATATTTGCCGTCGACACGCTAAGAACAAGAATTTACTGATTGACATTTTTTATTCCAATATTAATAAGGCGATGGACAGGTGATTGGCCATTCATAGACCGACCTCGGAAAACATTGCTTAACCTTGAATTAGAACCCATGTGGCTGATATTATTTTGCCACAAGCATCCTCGTTCCTGACTACAGAAGGTAATACGTAATAAATAACTCACCATGTACACTTAGTATTTTTCATCAGTTTTTATATAATATCGGAACACCGTTCGACATCAATAAATTATTGATAGATTTGAAAAATACAGCTAAGAATGTTTCGGTGTTGTATCTTTAGCCTTATACGATAAGTTATCGTTGTCGTGGTTTGAAAGCTAACGTGTGCAGTGACATAATCGCTACGTGCAGAACAAAAACACGACAGAGTATAAATAACCTGATTAAACAATGGTCCTGCAATGTTATCTACACTACTCTTGGTTAACTCAGCAGCGGTCCATCTCCGTTAAATTACAATGACTAAATTTAACAAATACACTAAACTTTCAACAAACTAAAATATAGCATCAAAAACGTCCTCAACGCTGTCAACTGGCAATGTGTCCAAGAGACTAGCGGCATTGCCACGTTGAATTGCAATATGGCAATACTTAGTCTCTGCCCAAAGTAAAAGCCAGCTCTTGTTGTATTTTGATCAAAAGTTGACTTGTGACAGTAACGAATGGGTATGAAAACAAGTTTGCGCTTATACAAAAATCAACTCTATCAAAACGTACGCCGTTTTTGCTGTAGACACTGGTTATTTTTATTTCCAACCATATTATCCATGTCTGCCATAATCATTTCCACATAGGCACCTAGCTACTGTTATATGATAAGCCCATTTGAAGTTAAAAATAAGTAATATTATCCAGAATAAGCTGCCAGCCATTGAAGAAATTGTATTCAAAATGCCAATATTTCAAAAAAAAAATCTGGATTAATTTTCTCCCTTATTTTCATAGCATAAGTTATTTTTAAACTGCCCATATTTAACAAAAAATTAATAACAAGATCTTTGTTTATTGAAGAGGCACCCAACGAGTTTAACGTCTACAACGCGAACGAATGCTAATTATATGTTAGGTACAAGAACTCGCTTTCCACAATAATACTTTAATTTTCTACTTCATGTAATTTGGAAACGAAATGGGAAACGACGAGACCGTTTTATTGAAAAAGTCGAAACTGAACAATAAGGTTGTAACACAATGAGACAGTAATCCAAAAAAACCGGCCAAGTGTGAGTCGGACTCGCGTATAAAGTATTCCGTACCATCGTATTTTTATTATTTGTTGTTATAGCGGCAACAGAAATACACACACTGTAAAAAAATAAACTGTATGCCTATTATGGTTCATGAGAAATAGCTCGCTGACAGACAGGCGGACGGACGGACGGACGGATGGATGGATGGACGGGTGGATGGACGGATGGACAGCGGAGGCTTAGTAATAGGTTTCCATTGGTTACTCTTTGGCTATGGAACCCTTAAAAGTGGCAGCTTTATACAAAGTACAACAATTGTGAAGATCAGACTCAATTCAAAATACCCTCCCGTAACGAATGACACAATACAAGCATCATATACCTATGGATAGATTGTGTGAAAAACGATTTAAAAAAAAAAACTGGCCAAGTGCGAGTCGAACTCGCGTGCAAAGGGTTCCGAACGAATTTAGTTTTTTTAACATGTTATTTTAACAATACAGACTTCTAATATGTTTTCCTGTAATCTTTAGGTAAAGATCTATTATCTCCATTTTTTTTTTCAAAATTTTAAGCTCAGTAGTTTCGGAGATAAGGGGGAAAGGTCATTTTTCGTCTTATTTCTTGAATAACTACACAACCATTTATTTTAAAATCATGAAAAAAATATAATTAAAACCTTCACAGAAAGCCCTTTCATTTGATATGTCACACAATATTGTTCAAAAATCTTTTTTTTTTAATTTTCTAGTTTGACCCCCAAAAGTGACCCCCATACTGAAAATTTAATGATTTACGTAACGCGTTCGTGTTTGGGTCATAGAAGTCCATATGTGTACCAAATTTCAACAGAATCGGTCCCGAGGATCTAGAGAAAACTGGCTGTGACAGACGGACAGACACCCGAGTGATCCTATAAGGGTTCCTTTTTTTTCGGAACCCTAAAAACATGTAAATAATTATATGATCCCCCGTTGGTCGGGGAAAATAAAAGATTATATCGTGTTGCAACCACCCCAAATAACGTGAACAAGGACAGGAACATGATGATCTTCTTCACTATACTTGACTCGAATCTATACTAATATTACAAAGCTTGTTTGTTTGGTTGAACGCGCTAATATCAGGAACTGCTGATTCGAATTGAAAAAAGAATTTTAAAATTCGAATCAGCAACACTTTTAGTGTTGGATAACGCATTTATCGAGGAAGGCTATAGGCTCTATAACATCACGCTACGACCTATAGGAGAGGATCATGAAAATCGTAACGCAGACGAAGTTACGCGTGTCGGCTATTTCTCATATGTCTATTAATCTTAGAGGTTTCTCCACTCGTTCGTCTAGATTTATAACGAAAAGGACTAAATGCGGCTTTCATGCTTATTAAATACTCCCAGTGTACCCCAAACATAATTTCCTTACACCATTCGTCTTAGCACAATACCAGAGTTATTTCAAGTTATTGCCAAGATACCTAGTCACTTGATTAAAGTTCGCACAGTGTCGGATCGTGAGAGATGGAAATATCGCCAGTGGAATCAAAAAGTTAATACAGGTAAATCCACAGGTTTTACCGACCGACGGGTTGCGATTACTCTTTCTACTGACTCTTATTGGAGGCAGAGACAGAAGGCCAAACGAAAATGGACGTGGTGACACATAGGTGTTAAAACGAAAATTTGCACCAAAGAGCATGGACAAACAGTTACGGGCCATCAGTTTGTATGAGTATACAAGGTGCTTCAGAAGTGCGTGGAACTATTTCTTTATTTGATGCAAAGTAGAGAAATAATAGCAAAAATAAAAAAATACCAAATTTTTTTTAAGTTAACCTCAAAAAACATTTAAAAGTAAAAAAAAAAAACATTTTTCTAGCAGTAGGTAGCATGAATTCTGTGTTTGAATTAAAATAAATGCCAACAACTCCATGAAACTGCTTGCTAAGTGATTTATTTGATTGGAACCATTTAGTTTTCTATTGAGGTCGGTTTTTTGAAAAAAAAAAAAACTATTGTTTCCTTATGCTGCGGCCACACTACCTACCTTACCGTATACCGCCCGTTTACCGCAATAATTATAGCGTTAAATTACTGCCTAAATTACCGCTGGAAGTGGTGTAGCTACACTACAGTTTACCTAGAAGTGATAGGAGCTATTGCCTACCGTCATATTATGCCATATTGATAGACATTGCAAAATTATGGCTATAAATCTTGGCTACACCTAGGTGTTGTTTCAATTATAGCCATAATAATAATTGACATATTACGGTAGTGGGACCGCAGCATTACTCTGTATCAGTTACAGAATATCACCCTTAAATGACCACGCAATTATGAAACATGCTGTATATTACCTGACACGCTTTGTTAACATGGAAAGTTTTGACAATACCATCTCTAGCAGAAGGGGTTTTTGTACGTAAGTACTTTTCAATGAGCGTTCAATCACCTTTTGAGTCTTCAGTGGCATTGTCCAGTTATATTCTCTTGGTAGGAACGCACAACGTTGCAGAGTGTGGCGCCGGACACATAATCCTCTTCATCCGTGCCACAAACTATGACGTAACCAAAGGCCATTCTGGACGTTTTTCATAAGATTATTATGTCCGGCATTGCATTCCGTATAGCACCATATGCAAAGACCCTGCTTTGGGGGGCGGTGCGGGTAAACATTTTGAAAAAAAAAACAAGATGGCGGCATTGGTAGCGTAGACGCGCCATCTTGTTTTTCGATCTTGTATTGAGTCAACCTTCTGCAGGTACCTATCTATTTGGTTCTACAGAGCACTCATTTCTTTCAGGATTGTACGTAGGTACCTATTATAGATACTTTTCTGCAGAGACGTGATCTTCGCTTTCATTCGGGCGTGATCTGAGCTTATTGCAGGCCTGCAATGCTAAAAGAAATGAGTCTTGCGCAGCGCGATTGCTTTTATGGAGTCACTATGGATTCGACTCCATTAAAATTAGTATAACTGTATTGTGTAACGGAATGAATATAACTGAAATAAAAAAAAGCGAAAATTGAAAAATAAATTATGATAAATCGTAATGTTAGTAGAAAAGTGCAAACTGAGAAAACTATGAAAAAAACAAATAATTCTGAATCGTAACGTCACTTTTTCCCAGTTTCACTTCCAGTCGACAGCGATGCGGACGAATTTTTTGACGCCATATTATAGTAAGGAGTTTTATTTTGTATTGTAAGTGTAAATAATTTGTTATTTAATTATTCTATGCTATGCTAATATTTAAAATAATTATGTTTCGTATGCATAAACCTACTTTAATGCCTAAAAATGATTGCACTTTTAGATGTACAGGAATACGGTATAAAGTCCCGCAAACCTCCATGGAGGATCATCCGACCAGAAGGTTGTTGTGTTCGGTGGGCAACTGCCCGATAATTGATAATCGCACTATTTTATAAGTATAAGAACAGATTTCGGTTCGTTAGTTTTTCTTGTGCTGCTGATGGATTGATGCTGCTACACACTATTGGATTATCAACTGTCAGCGCTGCCGAGTGTTAAAAATCTAATTGGAAAATTTTATATAGGCATTCATTAGGTGTCATTTGGTTTCAATAAAACGGGTGACAAGATTTTCTCGTGAACATGATAGTAATATTTTTAATGATATTCGTGTTTTATATTAACACCGAAAGTTAGAAAAAACAAAAGGTAATTTCAATGTATCATTCAAACTGAAAATAACACATAACGGACACTAATCCAAATAAGTTTGTTTCAATCCGCCGTACATTTTGACAACATCTTAATCCCGTTCTAAAAATGAAACAATACTCGGATACAAATTCAGAGCGCCTTAAAATAAACAATAGCAACCTACATTTTATGAATGTGTGTGAAGAAAAACTTACATTTCACGACATTTCGAAACTGTAGCAAGCTCATTTAAATGTACATTGAATTCAAAGTGACTTGGGCCAATTTTAAAAAGCTTTGTTACCGCTGAAACACGAGAACGAAGTGAAACTTTCAGTATGGGGGGCTGGGAAACTGTAGAAAATAAATATAGGGAAAGTTTCAGTAGGTATATTCTTTTGAGCTGTAACTGAATTTGAATAAGGTGCTTTGGTTTGCCAGAGCAGCGGCGATTGGATTGGAAGTGGCGAGAACTGACTTTTTAGAGCTCCTTACCCAAATGGTAACCAACGGAACCCTACTAAGCCTCCACTGTCCGCCCGCCCGTCCGTCTATCCGTCCGTCCGTCCCTCCATCCATGTGTCCGTCTGTCTATCAGCGGGCTGTAAGCTGTCTAAGAGCACCTTCAAATTTGTCGCAAAGTGACAAATTTGAAGGCCTATTTTAAGAACCGTAGTAGTTACTTCACAGATTATTTCCATTGCTGCTTTAACAACAAATAATAAAAAAGATAGAACCATACAAGATGAATTTGAATAGGTATCCCTTTTATCACAACGGATTCTCGTTGGCACTGACAAATCTTAGTATATAAGCATATCATATACAGGTAAAAAAGTGGAGCAATATTAAGTAAGGCACATACAAAAACGAGAGACGTGTGCGAGGGATACGAGCGAGAAATTATGATGGATGTTAGAAATCACACGTTTTCACAATGCTACAACACATCCTCGCACCGTGAAGCTATTCGCTCATAGCTGGTAGAAAAGCACCCTTAGTGATGTACGGTCACAGGATCAACTGCAAATAAATGTTAAAATATAAACAGGTTCGTAACACGCAATATATAAAAATACTGTTCCAGCGTTGAGACCGGGTCACCAAACAACCTACCAAAGAGATCTTAATGCAAAATATTTATAATTTTCTTTGTTAATTTAGATTGAAAAAGTTTGCGGATAACTTTTAGATGGAGGACGGTAAGCAGATAAACACTCACTTCAGGTCAGTGCCAATTATTTAGAACAAGTTCAGAAGTTATTTGTCGCTTAAATAATTTGTTTACTTTCAAGAGTTTTGAATCGTTTTGTTTCAAGTCAGTTTGACGAATTATTTTTATTTTTCTTTGCGTTTGGTCCCGGCTGTCATTTGAATATCTTTGACAGTCGTTACGAGTACTTAGTCAGAAATCTAACACTAGTCTTGCCAAGGTTCTAGTTAGTTGGTTGTGCTTTCAGCTGTACCCGGTTCGACTGGCAGATGAACCCAACTTTAGTAAAAGGCCAGGTAGGTGGGTTATACCTAGTTTAAGGGTGTGGTTCAATCATCTTAAGCAATATACAGATGGGGTTCTGGAGTAATGTTTATGGAGGATACGGTGCCTCCTTTCATACACTGATAGAAACCATCAGCGTGGTTCTAGAGACGTGTGATTACTAGACATTCCAAACCTATCTTCAAAGCCCGGGTGTCTTATGGTCTTGAAAATAAAGCGTGAAATTGCTTTCGAATTTCCCAAAATCAGGTTGTACCAACAGATTTATCTGCTATCAAGAACAAAACAGCACCTAATTCACAACATTCTAATAAAGTAAAAATATTGTTTTGGCAACTGGAACAATGACTAACTAACTAATTTATTCTTTCGAACTTAAGTCGCTCAATTAGTAAGGCGACGTACTTTTGCACTAATGACTCAATCCATTAATTAATTTTGTCTTACTAGTAAGAAAACTTTTTTAATTTGTCCTCTAAATGTTAGTAGACTCAATGGAATGGAGCTTAATAAATACTGAAGTCAACGTTATTAGGTATAAGTAAATTTCTACTTTTATTCTTAGTGACTTAAGGAGGTTCTTAGTGGCTCATGGTAAAATATTATTAGCCCTGCCAAATAGGATATTCAAGGTTTAACGCTTGTATACGCGGAGCTAACTACTCCTCTACGCGCCACTCCGCTACCCGCATTTTTAATGTATTATAAAACAATAACTTATATTTTTAAAAAGTAATAAAACCAAATTATTCTCGTTTGATTAGCAAAGCAGTAGATGTTTTTTTTTTACTTTTGTTCAAAAATTAAGGAGTAAAATGGTTTCATCTCAACGATTTGGAGGTGATTTGGTGATTCTTTTTTCTTATTATGCGATACTGAAACACATTCCGGCTATACCAAATTACGTATCATATCGTGTAGATTCTACCTATTTTTTCAGATGTAATTTCTCAGTAAATGCCGACGTTGCTTCATCTGCACGCTGTTTTTAAGTATTTCTCGAGAGAGCACCCTTAAGCAACGATTGCGTAGGTTTGAGTGAGTGACTATCCATTACATTTCGATAAAGTCTGACAACCTATTTTACAATGACGTGTGTTACGCGGTACCTTTATCTGACCACCTAAATGATAAAATGTTTGTCTCATGAATTTTAAAATTTTGACCCCATCATTTTGGCTTAAAGTAAAAGGCAACGGAGAGGGCAATCCTTGGAGTTTCCTTGCGTGATCAAATCAGGAATGATATCCACAAGAGAACCAAGGTTACCGACATGGCCCTAAGGATTGCCAAAGTGGGCAGGGCACATTGCTCGCAGAACAGATGTTCGATGGTGCCGAAAAGTTCTGGAGTAGCGACTGCGTACCGGAAGATGCATCACTAGAAGATGGACCAATGAACTGGTGAGAGTCGCGAGTAGCCGATGGCTGCAAAACGCACAGGACCGTTTGTTGTGGCGACACTTGAGGAATTGGGGGAGGCCTATGTCCAGCAGTGGACGTCTTTTTGCTGCTATTATGATGATGATGATCAATTCAGATTTTGTCCTAAATTAGCATGTCACTTCAAAAGCAGCCAGGAGTAATTTTTGCCAACCTGCATGCTAAACGTCCATTACAGTATTCGACCTTCACTTGTATGACACTATCAACCTACATATTTCTTAAGTATCTTGATACTTTTACCTAAGTAACAGAATTAATTAACTTTTACCTACTACTACTTTTACCTAAGTAACAGAATTAATTAACTTTGGATTTGGTGTTGAGTGCATTGGCAGAGGGAGGGCGTGTGAGCGTGCGCGCGGCGGAGGCGCCGCTCGTACCAGTGGACGCGTACCACCCGCCGCTCGAGATCATGGTAAGTACTCGCTCGCGCCAGCGGCAGCGCCGGCCCCCCGGCTCAGCGGGCCCGGCTACACCATGCTCAGCGAGCTCAGCACCCAAAACAAGTTGGAACTTTAACAAAGCCAATCTTATTAGATTGTATTCTTTAATTGCAGCCATAGATTGGAATCCTTTGTATGACTTGGACTTAGAAGCAGGCTTAGATTATTTTTACAGTGTTATTAATTCTATTATAGATGACTGCGTTCCGAAAAAAAAGCGAAGTCGTGTAAACTCAAGGTACATTTACCCTGAGTGGTACACCAGTGAAATAATTCGCGACATAAAACTAAAGGCTTTTCTGCATAAACAGTACAAGGCAAGCAGGTCGAAAGTGGATTACGAAGCGTTTGCTAGGTGTAGGACGCGCATTAAAGAGTTGATTGTAGTCGCACAGGAACAATATCGTGATCGTGTTCAGAGTCAAATGCTGAGTGACCCTAAATCCTTTTGGAATTACGCCAAATCCAAGAGGTGTAGGAGGAGTCCGCAGGAGATTTTGAAAGACGGGGAGGTATTGTCTGGTCAGCGGTGTGTTGAAGAGTTTGCGGGGTATTTTTATTCGGTGTATAGGGCAGAGCCTCCAGTGCTGGATGTGGACGCGGCTGTAGCTAAAGCAGGCAGTGGAAACGGAGCGGCGCGAGTACACTTGGACCAATTAACGCTGGTCGACGTATGTCGTGCGCTTCAAGACCTGAAGCCGAAGCGATCCGCAGGGCCTGACGGCATTCCCCCTTATATCTTTAAGGATTGTCGGTCAGTGCTAGCGAAGCCACTGCGTCACATTTATAACCAGTGTCTACAAGCTGCCGTGTTCCCGGAAAGGTGGAAAGTGACTCGCGTTGTTCCGGTTCCGAAGGGGGGGTCAGCAGAATCTGTGGATGGGTTTAGGCCAGTTGCAGTGTTGTCGACGCCAGCCAAAGTACTGGAAACTGCTATTTACAAGAGCATTTATCAGCAGGTGAGCGCTCAGCTTTCGGACGCTCAGCATGGGTTTCGACCGGGGAGAAGTACCACCAGTAATCTTCTCTGTCACATGGCTCATCTGACTCCAACGGTGGACAGTGGGGGGCAAACCGATGCTGCTTACTTTGATTTTAGAAAAGCATTTGACTTAGTTGATAATGACATGTTGCTTACGAAGTTAGCTGGTGTTGGTTTCACCCCACATTCGCTACAGTTTTTTGCCAGCTATTTGAGGGATAGGCGACAATATGTGGAATATGCGGGACACGTGTCAGATCCATATTTCGCGAGATCAGGAGTGAGTCAGGGTAGTAATCTTGGACCTTTGGGGTTCCTCCTTGTGGTAAACGACTTGCCAGAAGTAGTCCAGGATGCTAACTGTTTGTTGTTTGCCGACGACCTCAAATTATCCCTCGAAGTAAGAAATAGTGATGACTGTGTCAGGTTACAGAGGGACATTGACAGGGTGGTGAGCTGGTGCAAAGGCAATCTCCTGCAGTTCAATAGCTCAAAGTGTGTGACAATCACTTTTTCTCGTGCACACAATCCCATCGTAGGTAGCTACCATATTGACGGGTTGCCTATGGTACGGGTCGCAGAAGTCAAGGACTTGGGGGTAAGTTTTAACACCAGCTTGACTTTTCGTGATCACGTGACGCGTTGCTGCAAAAAGGCCTTTAGAAATTTAGGTTTCATGCTTCGTACGGTCCGAGGGTTTACGAACATGAAAGCTATTATAGCACTATACAACGCACTAGTTAGGAGCCAGCTAGAATGTAACGCAGTCATCTGGTCTCCGCATGAAGCTAAATATAGTCTCATGCTGGAGAAAGTACAAAATAAATTTATAAGATATTTATATATGAGATATTATGGTGTCTATCCATTTTATCCGTTGATGTATCCCACTTTATTTATTTTAGGTATGGTGGGATACAACGAGTTAAGGGTTAGGAGGGATTTGGCAATCACCTCATATATATTTAAGATATTGAGAGGGAAATTGCACAATGCCATTATTTTAGGGCAGGTAAGCCTGTGTGTCCCCGATAGGTACGTGTGGCGACGACGGCGACCGCGCCTGCTGGTGGAGCCGCGCAGTCGGACCAACCTTCTAAGGGAGGCGCCGCTGACGCGTGCACTTCGCACGCTCAACCTTATTGCTAATGAGATGGACCTATTTTGTTGTACTCTGGGTGAATTCACAAGGAATGCATTATTTATAATTAGTTATAGATGTTAGTATAAGTTAGGATTAACGCATTTATCGCATTGGGTTAAACCTGTCATGATAGATGTAAGGGGGAAATAAATAAATAAATAAAATAAAACTTCAGTGCATGATAATTCAAGAGCCTAGGTACTTAATTAACACGTTTCACTAATAACTTAACATACGCCTAGCACAGGAGGTGAAGGAAAGTAAAATTTAATTTGCGATCTTTCAAGGGCTGTTAATTTTATATTAACTGAGTTACTTCGTTGTAATGCAAATGTTATATGGCCCTGCTCTTTTAAGGGGATACATTTAGTACAAGGCCGTTTTTCGTTTTAGCGTATCTTGGTAGGTACCTGGAACAGGTATGTGAGATTACGGAATATGCTTTTTGACTATATAATCTAGTATCCAACTGAAGGAATACACGATACGAAGAAATTTTCTCGATAGAAAAAAATCACAAAGTTCGAAATATTTTTTACTTTTTTTTCAACTACAAGACGCAACGCTTTAGATTGATCCTATGAAAATTAATTTAAAACATATAAAACAGCCTTATCGACGTTTCAACTGAACAGATTTCGATTTAATAATACTTTTATGTTATCAAATACGAAAATTTATTTTGGCACTTACATTTTTTTATTCCGAGCTACACTCTTGTTATCCTCATCTCATCTTTGCAAAAGTATTTGCATCTTTCTCATTTGTTATGTTCTTCAGATGCTCCGTGGAGCTCTTGCAGGCAGGACCTGTGTCACTTTTTTGCAAATCAGAGCTGTCCGATTTTCGTAATTTAAATATTTTTTTAACAGTAAATGCTAATAGTTTAGCCGCTTAAAATTAAATTTAGTGTTAAAAATGTCTACACTATGTAAATGTGTATTCTTATGACCTTGAACAATATAAAACGCCATATTTTTCTATCCGCGCTAATATTTGAAAAAATAAAAAAAATTGATATGAAATAAAAGAGCAACTAAATAAAGTACAACATCGCTGGGAGTTCCTACCTGAAGGCGACAATGGCCTCGGTTTCCAGGAAATTAATAGCAACGGCTTGAAAAAATTAACGTCTCCAAGTCATCACCTTTACTGGTATGTACGTACTGGATCCTTCAATATTTTCATCTCACAAATCAATATTAGGTAAACATTTTATTTTCTATATTGGAGTATCTGTTTATACAGCGTTAATCTCACATTTAATTCAAGACACATGCTAAAATAAATGTTTTCATTTTATGATTATACGTCAGACATCAATGTGTCAAGAATGTGTTAAATGTCAAAGGCAATAAGCCTAGGGATGATAAAGGAGTCGCGTTTGAATTGTGAATTAATGTGTTAAGTAAATACTAGTTTTTTACCCCGACTTGTCTGCGTGGGTTTTAGAAGTTCCAGAAATAAATGAAAAATATGTAATACTACTAATGTTATAAATCTAAATCAGTATTATGTCGTAATAGCTGTTAGCCCAATTTTACTTTCTCATAATTCTGGCCTCCTGATATGTTGTGAGACTTTACCTCTCATCATTTCAGCCTTACTTCATCTTGTACTACAGAAATATTTTTGTAAAAATAAAATGGCTACGTATTTGAATATCGAAGATACGGTCAAAATATCAATGTTCTAGACATCAAAAATTGAAATATCAAACGTCCATAAAACTTAACATTAAAATAACGAAAGTTAATATTGTCGAATGGGGTATGTTTTTCGCGCGTATCATGTATGTATGTTTGTTTGTTTGTCGGTTTGTTTGTTAGTTTGTAAATTTCTTTATTACCTCGTACCTTCCTAGCGGTTGCTTCGATTTCGACTAAAAAGGTGTTGTTAGATTCGTTTCGAAAACCCAAGTGTCCTTAGATAGGTGTTAGATATATATTTTTTTTTTCACCAAACCTGTCGAGTAGGGTATTAAAATGAAGAAAATTAAATGAAGATTACAAAGATATGTATAAGTCATGTGTTTAAATTCAATTAAGAAAAAGTTTTAGTTCATAAAAGTGTGCCGGTTTCGGTCTTTTCACGACCGTTTTCAATAACCTATCTAAGTTTTCGGATGGCTAACCCTTTAAGCAAAATAAATTCTTTCTATTCGTGGTCTGCGTTTCACAATTGCAATTTTGTTCTATCTGTGTCAGACCAACGAAAGATAACTTTTTCCGTCTCTCTGATCCAAACTTTTCAAAAAACCTTGGAATTTATACATACATATTTAGATTTCCAAGACCGCATAAAACAATATTACAATCCATAACTCTAAATAATTCAAAAATCCTAGAACTTAAACTTACAAAATTACAATGTGTTAAATTTTCACATTACATTTTTCCTTATATTTCTAAAACTAGATGTCCTATCGACTTGATTATTTTCGTGATATTGTTCTTATGTAAAAAACTTTCATTTAACACTAATTTTGTAACAATATCTTCATAAACAATAATCAAATTTTCAAGTTACGTAATTATTGACAGTACAAAATTTTACCTGTAAATTCTTTGATAAATAAACTATCAAAATACGGTGTTATCATCACTGCTATAATATTCCATTATTAAAAGCAAATACATTGCTACTGGTATTTTAATATTCAAACGCATAAACGTAGTCGCGTTATCGGCCGATATTGAGTTATAATGAAATGACGTTTCAAGAGTTAGCTCCGTCTGTCGGAGAGTACGTAACTTATTAGGGTTCCGAAAAACCCTTATAGGATCACTCGGGCGTCTGTCTGTCTGTATGTCCGTCTGTCACAGCCAGTTTTCTCCGGATCCACTGGACCGATTCTGTTGAAATTTGGTACACATATGGACTTCTATGATCCAAAAACGAACGCATTACGTAAATCATTAAATTTTTAGTATGGAGGTCACTTTTGGGGGTCAAAGTAGAAAACAAAAAAAAAAAAGTTTTTTCAACAATATCGTGTGACATATCAAATGAAAGGGCTTACTGTGAGAAGTTTAATTATATTTTTTTCATAATTTTAAAATAAATGGTTTTGAAGTTATTCAAGAAATTAGACGAAAAATGACTATTCCCCCCCTTATCTCCGAAACTACTGAGCCCAAAATTTTGAAAAAAATGGAGAAAATAGATCTTTACCTAAAGATTACAGAAAAACCTATTAGAAGTCTGTAGTGTTAAAATAACATGTTAAAAAAAATAAATTCGTTCGGAACCCTTTGCACGCGAGTCCGACTCGCACTAGGCCAGTTTTTAGTACGGGTGTCGCTTGTGGGGTCAAACTATAAATTTCAAAAAAAAGTTTTTTGAACTATATCGTGTTATATATCAAATGAAAGGGCTTACTGTGAGGGTTTTATTAAATATTTTTTTTTATAATTTTAAAATAAATGTTTATGAAGTTATTCAAGAAATTAGACGAAAAATGATATGAAACTACTGAGCCTAAAATTTTGAAAAGAAAAATGGAGTTAATAGATCTTTATCTGTAGATTACAGGAAAACCTATAAGAAGTCTATAAAGTTAAAATAAAATGCTAAATAAAATTAAATTCGTTCGGAACCCTTCGCACGCGTCTCCGACTCGCACTTGGCCAGTTTTTTTTTGTTGAAATGCAGGTTGGAACGACTTGTATGGGCGGTCTTATCTTTAGGCTCGGACTCCACCAAAGCGTAGAAGAGACGACCGAGGTGGAGAAGTGTTTTCAAAAACCAATAGAATTTCGTTAATCTCACATAATTATCGTCACCACTCAGCTTAAGTGGATACCACTGAGCGTAAATATATCATATTTAAATGGCGCGATGGAAACGGTGATGTGACTCGCTGAAATTGGGCTGAGCCGCGGTACAAGGCGGAGATGTGAGCTTTGCCTTGTAAGCTAACGATGGCGCGCAGCGGATACTAGATGTGTGCGGCATGCAGTGTAGTCAGCGCACTTCTCTGGTTCAATCTAGCCAGTACGCATCTCCGGACAGTTTCGGTTGATACACCCTAGCTGAAAAACATCTCTTCTCGTCTCCGCTTCCGACTTCTCCGCACATCTCCGCGTTGGTGGAGTCTGGGCTTAAGAGTGCCTGTCCATTGAGCGGAAAAACGGAGAAATTATAACCAATAGAACTGCATAAAATCTCCGTACCACGTGAGTTACTGACATGATTGTTTAAATTTCTCCATTTCTCCCCTCCGCTGCCTCGCTCCGCTGTAATGGACCGGCACCCTTTGTAGCCTACAAAGGGTCCGTCCTCCCGATGACAGATAGTCAACTTAACTTGGGTAGATACGAGGATAGGTCGAGGCTATGGTCGACGGCGAGGAGTCCTGGGACGCGGTGGTCTCTTTCTGCGAAACAGTTATCTCGCGGTCCACCCCGGGCAACGGCACCACAGGCTTGCCTGTGGTACGGCAGAACGATTCCACTTAAAGCGGTGGTAGGCTCCGCAAGGAGCCGCCTGGCTTGCTACCACCATCCCGCCGAAGTCCGGCGCCAAGCAGCTTGCTGTGTTCCGTCGGTGTGCGGGAGTGCCAGTGCCTTTGGGGAAGAAGGAGACTGTCAGTTGCTTTGCTCAGAACCGGTCTTGGTCGCTGGGCTGGGCTTACCGGGTAACTCATTTTGGAGGGTAGCGGGATCCGAAGCACGGTGCCAGCCGTTGGCCGACCGCAGTTAGTAGGGGGCCCAAGTAGCACGCCAGCCACGTGTGCCAAATCCCGGTATGCTCCACCGTGCCAACCGGCGACTGGATGGGAGGACCCGGTGGCCATATCCGGGGGGGTTCGGGCGTCCCCGCAGTCTCCAAATGAGTTCCCCACAGGTCAGTTTAGCTCTAGTGTTCAACTTGTTTCACTGAGCAGCGCCTCGACAGTTAAACTTTTCTCCCCATCTACTCCCATGATGACCAAATCAAAGAAGTAAAATATGGTAAAACAACGCCTGCTCTTCCTCCCACCAAAAGTGCACCTCACTAATATTAGGGGGTTGCACTCCAATCTCGATCCGGTCCATCACCATCTTGAGACCGAGAAGCCGCACCTGTTTTTCCTAACGGAGACGAAGATAACAACCCCGTCGGATGTGGCGTACCTCAACTACCCGGGCTACTCTCTGGAACACAAGTTCAAGAAGCAGGCTGGGGTCTGTGTGTACGTCTGATATGGACATTTGTTGTCGTCGTCTCCGTTGCTTTGAGAAATCGGGTTTTTCTGCCATATCTACATCGGCGTATACCGATCGCACAGCGGTGACCGGGAGACTACAGCGATGTTTAATTCCCTCGTGGAGTCGACCGACGTAGCCCAGCAACGGTACCCAACAGCGAAGCTCATTTTTCTAGGGGACTTTAACGCCCACCATAAAGAGTGGTTGTTCCCGTACCTGAAAACTGACCATGCCGGGTCGGAGGCGCATAAGTTTGCTTTAGAGCTTGATCAAACCCAGCTGGTGAATGTGGCAACGCGGGTACCGGATGTTGACGCCCATACACCCAATTGTTTGGACCTTCTGCTGACAACTGATCCGGGCAGTCTTTCAGTAACGGTCTCAGCTCCGCTGGGAACGTCTGACCACTGCCTGGTGAAATCCGTGTTGACCTGTTCTCCTCCAGATAAGAGTCCTAGAGGCACGAGACGAGTATGGCGATACGAGTCAGCAGACTGGGATGAGATGCGGCACTTTTTTGCGTCTCATCCATGGCGGCAAGTGTGCTTCCCTTCGGGTGACCCCACGTGCTGTGCTGACTTGATTGCGGACGTGATTCGGCAGGGGATGGAATATTTTATTCCATTCTCCGACATTCCGCTCGGTCACAAATCCTGGCCTTGGTATAATGCAGAATGCGCCCAAGCTGAAGCCCGTAAAGAGTCTGCTTACCAAGCATGGATCAAGGCCCGCGACCGAAAGTTTAAAGCACGTAGGGTTCGCGCGAGGAAAAGAGCCTTTAATTCTGCCGCTAAGTTCTACAAGCGGGTTTTACGTAGGGCACGTTTTAACCATGTCGGACGTATCGGAGCCAAACTAGCATTGCACCCTCCGGGTAGTAAGCAGTTTTGGTCCCTGTCGAAAGCGGTTGAAACGAATTTCTGTCGACCCACTTTGCCTCCAATGTTGAAACCTGATGGCTCGCTGGCTCACTCTGCAAGTGAGAAAGCAAATTTATTTGCAACTCTCTTTGCAAGCAATTCGTGTCTGGACGCTGGCTCCAAGCAACCACCAACTTTACCTCGTTGTGACTCTTCGATGCCGGAGATCGCAGTTCATATTAAAGAGACGTGAATAAGACCAGTGGACCTGACGGCATTCCAGCGAGAGTGTTGAGGCAATGTGCACCTGAACTGTCTCCTGTGTTGACTCGCCTGTACCGCCTCTCTCTTGAAAAAAGAACGGTGCCGAAATCATGGAAGCTTGCGAATGTGCAACCGGTGCCCAAAAAGGGAGACCGTGCTGACCCTGCACATTACCGTCCAATCGCCATTACCTCCATCCTATGCAAGGTTATGGAAAGGGTTCTGAAAAGTAAGCTGCTGACCTACCTTGAAGACAATGATCTCCTCAGTGACCGTCAATATGGTTTTCGCCGGGGACGGTCAACTGGCGATCTTCTTGAGTATGTCACGCACTGCTGGGGCGAGGCCATCGAGAGACACGGCGAAGCACTTGCTGTGTCGCTTGATATCTCGAAGGCCTTTGACAGGGTTTGGCACGCAGGTCTACTCAGCAAGCTTCCTGATTATGGCATCCCAGCTGGTTTTTGTAGCTGGATATCAGACTTCCTGAGTGAACGGTTGATCCGAGTAGTCGTTGACGGCTGCTCCTCTGACCTCATGGCTATTGAAGCCGGAGTTCCTCAGGGGTCTGTTCTCCCTGCAACTCTTTTCCTGCTTCACATCAATGACCTACTTCAGCCTGGTCTTGTTGGGTACGCAGATGACAGTACGGTTTCAGAGAGACACTTGTCCAGCGCAACAACCGGCGGGTATGAAGTTCGTTCCTTGAGAGAGGCCATGGTAGAGCGGACAAATTTGACCTTAAGCCTTGTCTCTCAGTGGGGTGATGACAATCTGGTCACTTTTATCGCCACCAAAAGACAGGCGTGTCTTCTTACCGCAAAAAGGAGTCGTTTTGACCAAACTCCTACTTTTCGGAGTGCTTCTGTTCCTGTGAAATTTGACGCGATATTTTTTTGATCGTTGTCTGGTTGAGTGGATATATCGGTATACACACGCAACCTTGCATTAAGGCTTGCGCCACCAGGCGATTCGAAGTCTCTTGCGGACACGGCACAGATCGACGCGCAAGTATCACAACTCACCGAATCGCTGATAACGATTCCGCGCGACACACCGGGTAAACAACCCTGGTGGGGTGCGGATCTAGAGCGCAAACGCGGTAAGGTAAGGAAGGCTCTCAACAGAGCTATGAACACATGTAGTGATGAGGACTGGGACGCGTATTACGCGGCCAAATCCAGCTACAAAAAATGCATCAGATTCAGAAGAACTACAGGATGGCGTAAATTCTGTGGTAACATTGAATCATGCCAACAAGCAAACAGGGTAAGGAAAATACTGGCACAACAGAACGCACCTGAGGTCGCCACGCTCTGGAAATTCGATAATACGCTGACCACGTCACCTGAAGAAGCGCAACGCCTCCTAGTAGAAACTCACTTCCCAGGCAGCGTATTCGCGCAGGTAAATGAATGGCATGACGTTATCCAAACACCATCAGTAGATGATTGGCTTTATGCAGGAAAGATGATTACGCTGGAAAAACTTCAATGGGCCATCAAAAGCTTCCAACCTTTCAAGGCACCAGGTCCCGATGGTGTGTTTCCTGCCTTACTACAGTTGCAACAAAACTGGTGCCCTTAATGCGAGCGTGCCTGGCCTTTAGATACGTTCCAAAAGGATGGAGGGAAGTGAAAGTCATATTCATTCCGAAGCCAGCTAAAAGTGACTACACAAACGCCAAATCCTATCGACCTATAAGTCTGACCTCGTTCTTACTGAAGACAATGGAAAGACTATGTGAAAGGGAGCTACGAGATGGCGTTTTAAAAACAATACCACTGCATGGTAACCAACACGCATACAGCTCGGGTAAGTCGACAGAGTCCGCTCTTCATCTGGTGTTGAGCCAGATTGAAGAAGCGATTCATCAGAAAGGGTCCTGCCTGGGCACTTTCATAGACATCGAAGGAGCCTTCGACAAGACAAACTTTTCCAGCATTAATGCCGCCCTCTCCAAATACGGTGTAGAACAGGTACAAACGGATGGTTCGCCTTGAGGAAGAGCAGCAGTCGGCCCTGATAGACAGAGGCTGCCCGCAGGGAGCTGTGCTCTCCCCTCTTCTGTTGAATCTGGTGATTAATGACCTTATCACCAAACTCAACGCACAACGTTACTACACAATTGGGTATGCCGACGACCTCGCAATCCTTGTGCCAGGGAAGGTGACTGGAACGATCTGCAACCTCACTCAACAAGCACTACGCATCATGGAGAGACGGTGCGAAGAATATGATCTGTCAGTAAACCCCACGAAAACTGAATTAGTCATGTTCACTCAAAAACGAGCACTAGGCCACTACCGGCTACCTAAGCTCTTCAACACAGAGCTCCAGCTATCTAACGAGGTAAAGTATCTAGGCGTCATCCTAGACAGTAAGTTAAACTGGAGTAATCACTTAGACTACAAACTAAACAGGGCCTGCATTACCTTCTGGCAGTGCAGGAAAATGATAAGGAAGAAGTGGGGCCTATCTCCCAAAACAATACTATGGCTGTACAGCGCAGTAATTCGGCCCATGTTAACCTACGGAGCTGTGGTGTGGTGGCCACGCACAAAGCTAGCTACAGCCGTAAGCAAGCTACAACACATGCAAAGGCTGGCCTACATGGCGACGACGGGCTGCATGAGGACTACTCCAACTGCGGCGCTGGAAGCCATGCTGGGACTCCCTCCGCTACACTTGTTTATACAACAGGCAAGCGACGATGGCAGCAGTACGCCTTAAAACACTGGATCTCTCGAGTAAGAGAGAAACACGGCACACCGCTCTGCTCGAGGAGCTCAATAATGAACTCCCTATAACAAAAGCAATCAATGACCGGGTACAGAAGCAATTTATCTATGATAAAAAATACAGAATCCAATTGCTTGAGGAGCATCGTTGCGAGGGGCTGTGCCCCGCAGCGCTGCGTATCTTCACCGATGGATAAAAACAGGTACAGGTACTGGTGCGGGATTCTTCTCAGAGGATCTCAACATCCACATAGCCACACCATTGGGGGTCCACAACACAGTGTTCCAAGCTGAATGCATGGGCATTTCTCTGGCGGCATCAGCCATCCTAACCAGGGAAGTTAAGAACCACTCAATACGCATACTTTCGGACAGCATGGCTGTCCTGCAAGCTCTGAACAGCCACACTGTCAACTCTGGGCTGATTCTCGAGTGTCATCAACGTCTTAATCAGGTTGGTAGACACAATAAAATAACTATTCAATGGATCAAGGGACACAGCGAATCCCGAGGCAACGATGCAGCGGATGAAAGGGTTCGAGTAGTAGAAAGCGCCAGAAAGGGGTTCGAATATGGCAGCGATGGGGCCCGAACCCATCGTACCTCTGCCTTTCGGTTACCTACGCAATCTGGCAAGGAAACGCACCGGAGATAGGCATCACAAGCTATGGGTTGACCATGGTGAGTGTAGGCAGGCCAAAGAGGCACTTCCCTCTATAGATGGCCGATTTACAAAACAAGCTCTAAGACTGACTAAACAACAGTTGCGTACAGTCACAGCCGTAACAACTGGCCACGGGTCTTTTAATAAACACCACTATGCTATAGGAGGCACTGACAGCCCGCTATGCAGAGCCTGCATGGAGGAGAATGAGACAGCAGCACACCTGCTTCTAAGCTGCCCGGTAGTCGCGGATTACAGGGCCAAGTACTTCGGTAACCCAGTTACCCTCTGTGAGATAGTTGGTAACACCAAGGCGTTGCTGGCCTTCCTTGGGGAGATGGGGTGGATCGAATGACACATTTGTCCCACCTGCACGCAAAATACGCGCTGAGTCGTGGAGTTACGGAAACCAGCCCGATTTACATACATACATTGGGTAGATAATGCTATCCGTCAGTAGGTAGGATGGTCTGACCAAGTGAAAGAAGCTACGTCCTCAAGCAAATTCCAGCCGGTGGTGATGGCAACTTTGGACCGGAATCGATGGAGACAGATTGTCCGCTTATAGGGGCCCCGTGACCACGATCCTCAGTAATGAGGAACCTACTGAAGGAGAAGGATAAAATGATACAGGCTGTCTCTGAATGGGGCGATGGTTCTATTTTCCACCAAAAGGAGCCAATTCCACCCAGCTCCATCTTTCCGAGGTGCAACTGTGCCAATAACCGACCAATTTGAGCTTCTTGGGATTACATTAACATCTACCCTCAATTTTGGCCCTTCCATTGAGGCAAAAGCTCAAGTGGCTACAAAGAAGTTGGTGATCCTAGCAAAGATGAGACGGTATTTCACGCCGGAATAGCTGCTAAAACTCTATCAAGCTCAAGTTCGATCGTGTATGGAGTACTGCTCTCATCTTTTTTTGCTTTGGGACGGATCTGCCAGATACCAGCTTGATGCCCTTGAGTCAATTGAGAAACGAGCCAAAAGGATCATCGGCAATTAGAAGACGAGTTGCTAGCTTGTCGGTTTTCTACCGGATTCATTTTGGGGAATGTGCAACGGAATTGCATAATTTAATTCCGCCAAGCCCGTTCGATCATCGGACCACAAGACGAACGGCGATGCGCCATCGGTACATGGTAGACATCCCTCGGAGTCTGTGTTTCAAGATAGCTACAACCTGGGAGTCTTTAAGTCAAGAGCCTATTCAAGGTTACTTCTAGGCAAGCGTGCTCCATCTTTGACCACATCATTGCTTACCATCAGGTGAGATAGTGGTCAAACACGTGCCTATCAATAGCAAAAATAATAATTATAGCTTTGTTAATCTTTAGTAGTTGGAAGAAAAGATAGATTGGTTATTGAAAATGGCCGTTAGTGTATTGCTACATTGCTACGTTTACGTTTTGCAGTCGGGTGTTTTGATTTTTAAAATTATATTAAACTTGTTCTATGATTTGCTATAAGTCTTGAAGATGTTCCGTGGATGGAACAACAACTAGGATGAAACTATTACTTAGCAAAATGGGCCTAAGGATGGGACCGAGGTTATGCCCTGGATTTGGAATGCCGCATATAATGGCAGCGGCGTACACCTCTGATGGAACTTATTCTGAAAGGGTCATTGCATTAAATTTAGATTCTAGTATTGGTTAACTAGGTATTGAACTAAACTAAAATGATAAAGATTTTAAAAATATATGTTTATAGGATGTACGATTTATTTTTCACTGATACAAAACCACCGCCAGAAAATTCATGGTTTCTGTAAAAAGGCTACGTGAGTACAGCCACGCGAAAAAAGAAAACAAATTGACTACTTATCATTTCATTCGTTTTCATAACATAGGTACATATGTATTTCAATTATGATTAAAATATGATTTTTATACTACTGGTCTACTGCATACCTTCCGTATGCTCAAAAGTCTCTAGTGCCAAGTTCGCATAGGTACATAACATAGGTACATATGTATTTCAATTATGATTAAGATATGATTTTTATACAACTTGTCTACTGCATACCTTCCGTATGCTCAAAAGTCTCTAGTGCTATCTCTATCGAACAATTATGGCCATGTTCTTAAATTGTCAACTGAATTAGTACTTTTCAAAATAATTTGGAGCCATACAAAACATGATATAATTTACCAACGATTGTAAAAAATAAATATTAAAAGAAATATTTATTTTTCTGCGTTCAATATTTTATTTTATTGTATTTTATCTACGTCTAAAATCGCTGTTTATAAGAGTGCTGATTTGTGTTATTATTTCTACAGCAAGAGTTTAGGAAGTTTGCATGCGAGCAACACTGAATCAGTTGGCGGTTTGTATTAATTTGATGTTTTGGCGCTAGGTTCGATATTTCGAACCTTCAGCGTGGAAGCATGCGGGGACCGCGCGGTGCCGAGAGGTGAAATCGGTGCTTTCGAGCAATCATTTATCTCAGAGATACGGCCTTAAGAGGCACGTAACTTTCGTTAAATTGTGAACTGAACATTTGGAATGCTTTTATACGCATCAAAATTTGATAGTTTATAATTTCTCGAATTCATTTCGAGAAATTGTGAACTAAAATAAAATGTCGAACAATCAGAGCACAAGTCTACAAGAAACTAGGCCCTCATTGGTTTTTTCAGCTGTGAGGTCACATATACGCCACAGAGTTACGAATTAAATGGACCTCCCGTTGTCCGATTTTGGTTGAGTTTACTTCAGGTGTGTAATTTTAGGTATAACCAATTTTTAATATGAATGTACATTCGGCTTAAATTACGGTTGTGACCAGAGCAAGTTGACGGAGCCCCGCTTCGCGGGGCTCCTATTTCTGCATGCAGGGTTTAAAGTAACCTAACATGAATGGGATCACGGGAGCTAAGTTCGCTCGCTTCGCTCGCTCACTCCCGCAATCTCATTGCCGAACCTAATTTACCCGTGTCGGGGTCCCATAGGTTCCCGAGCTGGCACGGTCGCTCTTTGTTCAGCGGTTAAATCAAATGTCAGTTATACAAGATGATACGATCAAAAGAACTTTATACTGAGTAAGAATGTACTAAACTACGAAACAATCCCAGTTTTTTGTTATGGGTGTATTTTATTTCGAGAAATTGAAAACGACTCCATTCAATTCGTAACTCTATGACGTGCATGTGACTTGTGCTCTGATCATAGAACACTTATTACCTAGCGGGGTCTGATTGGTCGCCATTTTATTACAGTTCACAACTTCTCGAAATGAATTCGAGAAATTATAAACTATCAAATTTGGAAGCGTAAAAAAGCATGCCCAATGTTCACTTGACTATTTATCGAAAGTTTACAATCTCTCAAGTTATTTTATAATATTACGGACTTTGCCATTTTCCGGTGCCATAAACAATATTTTCAGATGGGTGTGACGCGACATGAATGTGACAACGATGCGACGATCATCCATACCAATATTATAGGTGGGAAAGTGACTCAGTCTGTCCGTTTATACCTCTTCACGTCTTATCTGCGAAATGGATTTGGATGAAACTTGGTACATCGTTTTTTTATAAAAATAGACAATAGAATAGTCTATTATATATAATGTAATATATAATGTATATAATATATATAATGTAAACTTCTTGTGAGAGAAAGAATCAGCTACTCAAAGGAGATAGTTCTTTTGCCGTTGCGGTCAGTTTCCCTCGCGTATTGCCTGTGTAGTAATGAAACGCATGTTAATTGGCTGCTTATGACCTCTAGATTACAGTGGCAGTAATATTTTCACCTTTCAAACAGGAAAAAAACTCCACGCGTTCAAAAGTTCATACCAGAGCACAACATTTATCACCGTCTCAGGCACCATTCACAATGAAATCTGAATTTATCTATACTAATATATAAAGCTGAAGAGTTTGTTTGTTTGTTTGTTTGCTTGAACGCGCTAATCTCAGGAACTACTGGTCCGATTTGCAAAATTCTTTCAGGGTTAGATAGCCCATTTATTGAGGAAGGCTATAGGCTATATATCATCACGCTAAGACCAATAGGAGCGGAGCAGTAATGAAAATTGTGACACAAACGAAGTTGCGCGGGTCAGCTAGTAGTTTATACAATACCTTTCTGTCTTTAAATAAACACAGACAATCGAAATAACTAACAATTTCATGCAATTTGATGACTTGTCACATGTCCGTCAATCAGTGCCTTATCCCTGATGCATGACCTTGAGTGATCTCTTAAATCGATACCTATTAAATGATAGGTCAATCAATTATCTCGACTCTACAGTAAATATAAATAATTGGTATTTCAAAAGCGGTTTTTAAAAGCCAGCATGTCATTTATAATACTGCGCACCGCAACGAAACCTTATAAAATAATAATAAAAATATAATACATTGATTTGTATTCGTTTCTATTGGGTAACAATTTTTATTTGTATGTATAGGTACTAGCTGTCGCCACGACTTCGCTCACATGTGTGTCAAAAAGTAAAATAGTGTCGCTAGGTAAGATCGCTACGAACAGTCAATATCTAACATTGCTTGAACTCTCTTAGAATTAGAAATTCGTAAGACTGTTATGCAAGGTACCGGCTGTATTACCTCTTCTGTTCAAAATGCAGACCAACCCTAGTAATTTTTCATAGTGAGAGACGTACGATTATATACACGATGTTGCAAAAACTTGCCACGGTAGTTAACACGCGATAGAGCTACATAAAGTTAGCCATGGGAAAATAAACCAAAAAGAAGAGAAGTCTACTCCCGCAATGAATAGAGTAGAGTAGAGTAGAAACTCTGCTATCCGCAATTAGACTCCCATTCAGTCCGTTGTGCCTAGGTTTCCTGGCTAAGTTAGCCAGCCTAGCTCCGCCCAAATGCACAGATGCCTCCTGGGTGCTTCACAGGTTTCGCGGAGCGACCTCACCGTTCCGAGGATTTGTTCACGTCGGGAAGCAACGGCTTCATTTCTAAGATGAAGTGGGTGACTGATTACTCAGCGTCGAAGTAACATCCGCAAATTAGGCTGTCTATGACGTCCATGTTGAAGAGATGTTTTTTTTTCGGGGGCAATGACCCATAATTATAGGTACCTATTCTAAAAGAAGGAGGAGGAGGGTATTTCTGCTAAGGCTGAGAAGTCTTTTAGTCAGTCGCGTGTTTAGACTTGATGCTGCCATTTTTTCTGCCTGCAATTTGTAGCCCGTGACCATTTGTATTAAAACTTTATTCTAACTAGTACATACACGTATAGTTTAATCTAAGTGCATCGTCCTCACATATAAAAAAACACCGGTAGCACTCCGGGAGTGCCGGCAGAAGTGAAAACTTTAGTATTAACGTTGTGTTTAATTATAAGTACAAAAATACTATCATTTATGAGGTAGAATACAATGTTTATTTATTGCGCTATCGTACACAAATATGACAATTTACATGTTATTATTCATAATATTATATCGTTATTTATTTATATATTACATTAATTTTTATCTCTTAGAAAAATCAACTTTCATCCATAATTTCGTAATTCCGTAATTTCGTATCCTTGGATACGCGTGGCACGCTGTACATAAACACAGACGGACATTCGCGCAAGCGCCCTGTGCCACCTAAGCGGAGCAGCACACTCAGGCACGGTAGAAAGAGTGGGAGATACTAGTTCCTCTCCCTTCCCCTCGATCTTACGCTTTTTCGATCAGCATCACGTGACCCTGACGCGAGTCCGTCTTACGCTTTTTCGATCAGCATCACGTGACCCTGACGCGAGTCCGTCTTACGCTTTTTCGATCAGGTCACGTGTCCTGACGCGAGTTTAAAATTTTATACCCATTACAGAAAAAGTGCTCAACGCCGCTAAAGAAGTTTTCACTTCAATAAACTAGCTTCTACCAGCGGCTTCGCCCGCGTGAAAATGACGTTAGAGGTACTTTATTTATATACTAGCTGACTCGTGCTCACTGTTTGGGCGGTGTTTTTCGGGTTTACTTGTAGCCTATGACACTCACAAATAACGTAGCTTTCTATTGGTTAAAGAATTATCAAAATCGGTTCAGTAGATCCAAAAACTACCCTCTACAACCTCATAAACTCACAACACCGCAAACTCACAAACTTTACCTCTTTATAATATAATATTATATAAATAATATAAAAGATAAAGTACAGATATATTCTTTTAACTTAACTGATTTTCAAAAGTGTCTATTAATGGTGTAATTGAAATAAACGTTTTGACTTTGACCTAAAATTTGAAAAAAAAGACACAGAGCTGGATAAAACCATCAGCACTCTATACATGATAAATATTCATAAGTCTACCACATCTAGACTAAATAAGACCTTTTTGTACCGCTTCACTCCCTTTTAATTTATTCAGATCATCGATCTGCCGGCTTCTAACAAAGAAACACTTTTATACCAAGCTTATAAGAGTAAACCGAGTATTGATGGACAGGAGTGGAACAAAAGGTCCACTTCTTAGAGAAATTCAAACAGTAGTCTGTAAAAATTGAGTGCTTTGCGTATAAAATAATTTCTACGAGTAATTTAATTGTTCTCTAATAAGCTTAAAGCCCTTTCATATAATATATAATAAAGCCAGATTCAAATTTCTGTGCTGTGTCGTGTCATAGCGCTTCCTGACGCAGTTGATTGTCTAAACACTCCTTTAGAGATGACGTAAGCTTGAACAGAGTTGGCTGATTGGTTCATCCCGACCAGCCGTGGTATTTTTTTCTAAGGAGAAGGTATTAATGGTAAGTAATGCTTCTCTACACTCACTGCTAGCCTAGAAATCACCTAAAGTTCTAAAGAGACATTCTATTAGCGAATGCAATTGTCGAAATGCTAAAATAAAAGGGATCGATCAGGTGACATTTTGTCAGCGTTTGTCAATCCCATCAATTTTGTCGTTTTGTCAAAATGTCAGTAGACTTTCTAGACTAGTGACAGTCCAGTGCCTCTAGAGCGTACCACATAGGTTGCTAGAAATCAGTGTAAACCAAATTCATAAAAAAATAGCACTACTTCTATACTTTCTTATACTGTGTCTTTAATGTAACAATGTTGCATGAAACGAGGAAAAACACGGTGTTTTATGATCCTTATTATCGTTGGTAGCTGAGGACAATCAAACGAAATGTGTCCTCTTAACACTTTGCGGTCTTCACGCTGAACATATTTCATACGTATGTTTTGTCATACTACCTTATTCTTGTGAAAGATGAGGAAATAATCTATTTCAGCACATGAAACGTTGGAAAGTATATGTAAGACATGATCCCGTTCTGTTGTAATTAATGGTCTTAATCTGTCTAGACTTTTCCTAACAATGTCGAAGTCGGCTTCCAGTTGAGTACCAATATTTCATGGGCGACGGCTATCTGAACTCCACCGCTCAATACCTGGGAAAGATACCCCTTGGAAGAGTTGATGTCTTATCTCTTGGTTTTCGGTTTCTACTCGTGACGACTGTCAAAATTCTGCAAATGGCCGCCGTTTTCAGAGGCACGGAAGAGTATATGTATGTAATGCTGTAAATGCTGGTCCTGCTCTATAGCCACTAGGGCGCACAAAATAAACCGTTAGCATTTGGAAACATTATTGGACCAGTTGAAGATTGGAAGAAACCAATACTTGCATTGTATAGACTCAATTTATTTAGCATTGTATAATTTCATCCATTTTAACGGCACATGTGTGAGTACTGTGTATCTTAAATTTAAGCTATAGCTATCAGTTTTAGGCTTGTGTTTGACTTGAATGTGCCCTGGCGTGTCATGCTCTCTCAAAAGTCTAGCTGATGGTGGCGTATGCGTTGGATCATTTCGCTCCCTTCAAAATGGTTGAGCCGAATGGTGCTAGCGCATGCATCATGTTCGTGAACGGGCGAGAGATCTACGCTTTGGAACGTGCAAATAGCTTCATCTTTTTGGACCGACCGACATTGACAATTCAAAAGTGCCTGTAAATGGTTTATGTGAAATAAATATTTTGAGTTTGAGTTTGTAATGTTGGGTCACACATCCTCGGATTGACCTCGGCAAGATTGCATAACCTTGAAGAATGATCCCTGTGGCTATTTTTAGACCGAAATAAGAGTTATTTCACAAACTGAATAAGAAGGATGTATACGGTGTCTCTATGTTTTCCTTTTTTGATTAATAGTTGCCTAATTTGTACACTAGGGCTCTATTGACAGCGATTTATCGGACAATTTTGAGCATTTTGTGAGATTTCTAGTGCTCATACGGTTAAATAATCATCAGAAAAGAAAAAATAGAGACGCAGTATATATCCTTCTTATTCAGTTTGTGAAATAACTCTTAAATCGGTCTAATATTGGAGGAGAATACAGTCAATGGTATTGTTCAATAATAAACTTGACTCGACACTATAGGTCTGGTTTTTTCAATTAGTTTTGCTCGCTTACTGAAAAAAAATATTAAATTCAGAACTATTTGGCAGGAGAAACAAAATAAAACCGCATGGTTAGAGCAAGTGCTGTCTGTTATCATAGATGATCTTATTTATTTACTAGCTGACCCGGCAAACGTTGTTTTGCCATATAAATTATTTCTAGCTGCCCGGCGCTACTTCGTTCGCGTGGTGTCCTACCCCCTACCCTACTCCTACCCTACTCCTACCCTACTCCTACTCCTACCCTACTCCTGCCCTACTCCTGCCCTACTCCTGCCCTACTCCTGCCCTACTCCTGCCCTACTCTTGCCCTACTCCTGCCCTACTCCTGCCCTACTCCTGCCCTACTCCTGCCCTACTCCTGCCCTTCTCCTACCCTACTCCTACCCTACTCCTACCCTACTCCTACCCTACTCCTACCCTACTCCTACCCTACTCCTACCCTACTCCTACCCTACTCCTACCCTACTCCTACCCTACTCCTACCCTACTCCTACCCTACTCCTACCCTACTCCTACCCTACTCCTACCCTACTCCTACCCTACTCCTACCCTACTCCTACCCTACTCCTACCCTACTCCTACCCTACTCCTACCCTACTCTTACCCTACTCCTACCCTACTCCTAACCTACTCCTACCCTACTCCTACCCTACTCCTACCCTACTCCTACCCTACTCCTACCCTACTCCTACCCTACTCCTACCCTACTCCTACCCTACTCCTACCCTACTCCTACCCTACTCCTACCCTACTCCTACCCTACTCCTACCCTACTCCTGCCCTACTCCTGCCTGCCCTACTCCTGCCCTACTCCTGCCCCTACCCTACTCCTGCCCCTGCCCTACTCCTGCCCTACTCCTGCCCTACTCCTGCCCTACTCCTGCCCTACTCCTGCCCTACTCCTGCCCTACTCCTGCCCTACTCCTGCCCTACTCCTGCCCTACTCCTGCCCTACTCCTGCCCCTACCCTACTCCTGCCCCTGCCCTACTCCTGCCCTACTCCTGCCCTACTCCTGCCCTACTCCTGCCCCTACCCTACTCCTGCCCCTGCCCTACTCCTGCCCTACTCCTGCCCTACTCCTGCCCTACTCCTGCCCTACTCCTGCCCTACTCCTGCCCTACTCCTGCCCTACTCCTGCCCTACTCCTGCCCTACTCCTGCCCTACTCCTACCCTACTCCTACCCTACTCCTACCCTACTCCTGCCCTACTCCTGCCCTACTCCTGCACCTACCCTACTCCTGCCCCTGCCCTACTCCTGCCCTACTCCTGCCCTACTCCTGCCCCTGCCCTACTCCTGCCCTACTCCTGCCCTACTCCTGCCCTACTCCTGCCCTACTCCTGCCCTACTCCTGCCCTACTCCTGCCCTACTCCTGCCCTACTCCTGCCCTACTCCTGCCCTACTCCTGCCCTACTCCTGCCCTACTCCTGCCCTACTCCTGCCCTACTCCTGCCCTGTTTAAACAACAGTGACTGCTTGTAATTCAATATGAACTTTATACAATAGCAATAAAGCTCGTTTTAGTTAGAAAACGTTTATATGGGAAAAAGAAAAGGGCTGTTTTTGGGGTTTTTCCGGCAATTATTCGAAATTTTCTCGCCGTAAAAATCATCTTTGAACTTCAACGAACATTTAAAAAAAAGAATTGGCCAAATTGGTCCAGGCGTTGTTGAGTTATGCGCTTACCAACACATTTTGCGATTCATTTTTATATTATTCATTTATTAAAACTTTATGCACAAGTAAAAAACACTGTACAAAGGCGGTCTTAATGCGTTAGGCATTTTCTACGAGTCGACCTTAGGGACCTCCCGACCTTCGACCTCGTCGACGTTTTGGATCTTCACTGTTGAGATAAAAATGCATTACTATCTCAACAGTGGAGATCAAATCGACGGCTATAGATGGAGAGAATTTAAATTTTAGTTGGGCTGAAATGTTAACAGCGGGTTCAAACATCAGAAACAAAGAGTGCATCCGATATCGGAACGCAATCAGAAATATGTAAGTATTTCTGTCAACATAATTATACATATTTCTGTTAATGTTGCCTGTTATGAGACGTGTTTGTTGATATCAAGTGGAGAGTGAGAAAAAAAAAGATGCGCAAGATTCTAGACAGAACGATAACAATTATTAGAACCTAGCCACCGCATTGTTGTATATTTAACTCTCAACGCTAAGACGCACCCAAGTATAGTATATAGATGGCGCAACCTCGTCGAGCGAGTAAATCTCTATCATCTTGCATCATAATATTTCATACCGAGACTCCTACATACCTAATTAATAGTAAAACCTAAAGCTTAAAATGACCGAAAATTTTGAAGTTTTCCGAAAACCAAAAAAGGGTAATACACCAAATTTTTCGAAGCTGAAAAATTGGGTGTACACTATTGGCATCCCAACAACGTCCCGAAAAATCAGGACAGTGCAATTTATTGCGAGCTAAGATGTTTTAAATGACTGGCACTTTACGCACTTAGAAATAGAAAGAGCTAGTAACAATCCTACTAATATTATAAATGCGAAAGTTTATGAGGATGGATGGATGGTTTGTTACTCTTTCACGTCAGAACTGCTGAGAGGATCTTCATAAAATATAGCACAGAGGTAGATTATAGTCTGGAATAACACACAGGCTTCTTCTACTTCTTATCGTGTGGGCAGTAAGGTCTAACGACCCCACACAACCTAGGGCTAGGATACACACAGGCTATATAGCCTGTGTTATTCCAGACTATACTATACTACTACTATAACGCCGGGCTAATGAAACGCCACTTCCTATGTCATCATAACTCATTTATTAATTTGTCAACATAGGTACACTTGTTATCCTTACTAATATTATAAATGCGAAAGTAAATCTGTCTGTCTGTCGCTCTTTCACGGCAAAACTACAGAACCGATTTAAATGAAATTTGGTACACAGATACTCTAGAGCCTGAGAAAGGACATAGGCTTTTTATCCCGAAAATATTTACGGTTCCCGTGGGATAGAATAATTATTGTTTTTCAGAGAGCAAGGGATTAACATGATTCTTTGCATAGTGGTAATTTTGAGGAGGGAACAACGTGAGCTACTTTTTATCCCGGAAGGATGCACGGTTCCCGTTGGATAATTTGTTTTTAAGGGGCAAGGTATTGGCGTGATTTTTGCATAGTGGTAGTTTTGGGTTCTGAGAATAACATAGGCTACTTTTATACCCTAGAAAAATGCATGGTTCCTATACATAACAATTGTATCCAACAGGAACGTGTACTTATAACAAACCAAAGAAGAACAAAACAGAACAGAACGGAATAGAACGGAACGGAACGGAACGACGACGCCTGACGACGCGTTACGACACATAACGACGCCCCTCCAGCTTTAGGATAAATATAAGGACTCTTTATCAAAAGATAATAATGCATAAGCAACAATAGTGCATAAGGCTCAATGGATGAGGATAAAATGATTTCCATATCTGGAAAATGGCAGTGAAGAGAGGAATTGTCAAGCGATGTTGTAATGGAGTTAAACTACTATACCGCGGTTTTAGAAGTGCATGTCAATGAAATGGCACCACGATTATACGACAAATAACCTAGTTAAGAAAACGAAATTTGTCAAGTTTGCCTTACCTAACGTTACAAATCTAAGACCGAATGTCATCTTAAACAAAGAGGTGCTTGAAACTGTGCACTCAGCAGTGTTCTTGGGAATAACTGTTGATTCCAAACTTCAATGGGGCCCGCATATATCAAGCCTGTCGGGAAGGCTCAGCTCAGCCGCCTACGCCGTCAGAAAAGTAAGACAATTCACTGACGTTGACACAGCTCGGTTAGTATATTTTAGTTATTTTCATATCGTTATGTCTTACGGTATCCTATTGTGGAGTAAAGCTGCAGACATACAAATATATTTGTGTTACAAAAACAGGCTGTACGAGCAATATATCAGTTGGGGTCAATTTTTTCTTAAAGAAAAGAAAAAATTTCAACGACATTGGAATTCTCACGGTAGCATCTCAAGTCATTTTTGCAAACATATTATATATGAGGCAAAGTATACATTTATACACTAAAACCAGTGATATCCATAACTTTTACACTAGAAACAAGCACAAACTACATGCACCATCCCACCGTCTTCGAAGGGTTCAAGACTCATTTGTGGAGCTAGCTACCCCTTGAGCTGCCTTTTAACTCGTTTAAAGCTAAAGTTAAATCTAAGCTTTGTTCGAAGGCATACTATACAATCAAGAATTATTTATACGATAATAATAGTTCGTCGCAGTGTTGAACACAAGACATACTTCGTTTTAATTCTTCGTTCCTTCATAGTTAGCATAAGACAGTTTCTATGAGTTCATAGTATATTTGCTGACTTATATGTCCGTAGAGGTCAAATATTGTTTTTTTTTTTATTATTATTGTTTTTTTGTGTATTGACATACTCTGAATACAATGTTTTTTTTTTGAGTGTATTGCAACATGTGACTTAGACAATTGTTTGATTTTTATTCTATCCTGAGCAACCGGCAGCAAGTCCGTCATGCTCCCTTAGATTTCACTGCTTGCGGTAGCGTCGGAGGTCGGGTTACCTCTTTCCCTCAAATATGGCGAGGGGGTAATGGCTGATCTTTGCGTTATGCTCGTGAACGGGTGTTGCTTGTGGTGAATAGTCATCTTGTTAGCTATGGTTTTTTTTTTTTATGTTACAAAGATTAACTGCTTTTTGTTTAATTTCCTGGTGTGACGCTCCATCAGTCTTAATAGTACAAAATATTTATTTTGTATCGAAACGCTCACATGTTATCAGACACTTAGAAAAGTCATAAATTGTACTTTTAATGGTAAGGGCCAACCTGTCACTTTTACTATTCCGAGAATTACAAAATATGTTATCGGCTTTTAAATTGCGTAGCTATTGAAGAGGCATTCAATATTTAATTTAGGGTACGGCACATGTGCTTGTAGAATGCAATATTTTACGCTAGTTGAAATGCGACCTTTTTCTACGATTTCTTAGAGTCGATATTGGAATAGCCGCGAGCCCGTCGCACTTATCAAAAACGTCTGGGTACCTGCTTATGAACGACCCTTACGAGAATGAAGATACAAGAAAAACAAAAGTGTTTTGGAAGTTTCGAGAAAGTAGCCTGCTATCTTGGGACAACGATTTGGAAAAGACGGGTATTCAAGCTTTGGCCACGCTAGTAAACAGACGTCTGTTTTAGGTTAACGGGAGTTAGGGTTGGTTAGGTCGGAGGCGATGTCTCTGTATAGGCTAAGAGACTCATTGAATGCCAAATGGCGAGTTGTGTTGTTGTAACCCGTAGTGTAGCCAGTATTATTTATTAAGTTAAATATAAGTTAGATTAATTTAGTTTTAATATGTGTGGTGTGTGTGTGTGTGTGTTGGTGAACTAATGGGTGAGTGCTGTGTGTATTATCCTACCTTATTACCCTCTCTGACCTAAACGAGGTAACCGACATATGTGTTTGGTTCTAGGGAGTCGGAGAAGGCCTTCCTATAGAGTGTGCTTTAGACATAGCAACAGACTGTATACAACAATGACTCTAAACTGACTTTAGACAAACCTTACCAAGACACTGCACTAAGACACTGCTTATGGAAGGCTGAACCGAATAATACTCGCCACAAGTTAGGGCCTGTTTGAACTATAATGTTTCCTTGCAATGTCTAAGATTATGTCATATCAACCAAACATTAGTAGAGGTTGCCTCTCCCTATGGACTGACTGAGTGCAGGATACTTTGCACTGTTCTGGATATTTACACACTTCCATTGGGGAAAGGCTTCACCAAGTATGGGTTGAAGTGAATTGATAGCCCTCCTAATGGGCGATAGGGATTGTATCTCGCTAAATCACAGCCGGCCCCCGAGGCCTCTCACTGATATAAAAAAAAAAAAAATTTAGCGAAATACTTATATTATGAAGCCTAGATGGAACGCTCGTTGCCAGACGTGGTAGCGGTTTCAGCAGTACTCTAGTGTTTTCCCAAAAGGGGTAGATTATGGAAATGTGAAGCGACGAACCCAAAATCCGCTTCCGCAGATAACAAGAATCGGTGCAAAGAGTTATGCAAACGACTGACAACGCGGTACGCTTGTGCTAAGTTACATAATGCGTTAGTAAAGGGTTGATAGGCCGATGTAAGGGGCTAATTTATATAGCGCGCGTCCAGTATTTCTGGAAACATGTCTCGTTCAATGACAGAGGCACTTCGCAGTCCTCTGCCTTAGGATTGTGTTAGACATGCTTGAGTGTAAGGAACGTGTACTGTTATGACCGCAGCAGGTTCTCTCTAGACCTATGCACGTTAGGATCAACGGCACACGTCCGATGTACAGGCAGTTGTAAGACGGCCGTACATCACTGAGGTGGGTCTCTAGATTATTGTAAAGAAATTCACTATCGCGCTTTGAAATTAACTATTTCACACAAGCGTTACGTGTCATTTTCCCTTTTGCAGTCCTCTTGTCTTCTTAACTTCATGCATTGCAATCTCGTTATTGTTCCATAATTATTTATTGTTTTACGTATGTATACTAACCATGAATTCCCAATATTAACTTCACCTTGCATCCCCTCCTTGTCCCGCAGCCTCAAAGGTCGGACAAGGCAGTAGTTTCTGGGAATTCATTTCTTACTATTGGCAGGAGGGTGTCCAGTCTGGGACGAGCCCTACGGGACCACGCGGCTGGCGGGGCGTGGTCCTCGTGCCTATCGGCAGGACCTACCTTAACAATTAGGTTAATTTAAGGAAAAACGAAAATTTTATCAGCCTAGGGTAACTTAGGAACAGTCACAGTGGCCCTATTTTATCACTTGTGGCGTCGAGTCACAGATATATTGTTAGATTCTACCCCTGCACGTGTAGGCGGGCACGCCCTTTATGTCTGGAGGTATACCTATTAAGTTTGGTTTACATTGTTTCTATGCTTGAGTTATTAATTTATTTATTTATTCATTCATTGAGTTGTCTCATTATGACGACGTAATGGAGTGTGCTAGCTTACTATTGGCAAATGATTCAGTTTTTAGGTTGTACGTGCTACCCAAAGTCTATTGTATTCTTTGTAATAAAGGTTTGCATACTATTGTATAAATGCAAGTTCTTCTAACTCAACAGACAATGTGTTGCTGGGGAGTTTGTTGGCCACTTCTCCTCCACAGCTAAAACACTAGTAAGTGTCTATTTGTAAACGTTGACGTTCAAAAAGTGCTGGTACTCAGCCTAATTTGAATAAATGACTTTTTGATTTTGAATGCTGTGTGGGACCTTTTTACGCACAAGTTATTGTTCTGTGGTCGAGTTTGTTTGTTATAAAATTATATTCTGGTAAACAGGTCTGGATTAGTCTGAACAAATACCGATACCTCAAAAATATATATAAGCAAGGAAATATCAATAATTGGTATTTGATTAAGAATGGCTTACAAGATTCTAAACTGTGAAGTCTGAACATTGACCGAATGCACCTTTTTTGTGATTTAAAAACTATTTCCCTGTTGGTTGAGTTATCCCAGAAAATGAAACCATACCTCAATACTGAACTCACCACACCGTGATGTGCTGTGACTAAAACATCGAAGAACACTGCTGAGTGCACAATTTAAGCACCTCTTTGTTTAAGATGACATTCGGTCTTAGATTTCTAACGTTAGGGAAGGCAAACTTGACACATTTCGTTTTCTTGGCGTTGAGAACTCGGTTATCTGTCGTAAATCAATGCGTAACCATGGAGAGAGCACTGTCTACGTTTTCAAAATCTTATCTATTTCTATCTACTTTAAAAATAAGAGAGGTGTCATCTGCAAATAGTACTACATCACAGATACCGTTTAAGATAAATGGTAATTTATATACAGCAGAAACTAGAATGGACCCAGTATAGAACCTTGAGGCACACCTAAATGAACTGGAAGCGCGGAGGGCTTCACACCATTGATGCCTACACACTGAAACCTATTATGTAAATATGAATCAATAACGTTAAGAGCAGTGGCGTGCCCAGGGTTTCAAAATAAGGCAAGCCCAATAAAATTTTAAACGATTTCAAAAAAAAAAAGTTCAGTTTTCGACTGAGTATGTAGGTACCTTCGTATGTATCATCGCAATTTTCTCATAAACTGATATAGATGTCTCAATTCGTTGTTTACCAAAATTACCGAAAGAAACCATTGCACACAGGTGTTTACGGGAATTTGCGTGCCTTTTAATGGCGCCAGATATGTTATTTAAATCATTATAACCAGATGTATTCCAAACGGAATCTTCATTCGAAAAAAATAGGCAGCACCACGAACACAACTTATTAGTGTGCGAACAGCCAACAATCCAACTAGTTTTATACACTGATCTATTAAATTTTCGTTTATGCGATTTACTAGTCTGAGAAAAACACAGATTAGGCGTCGGTTTTAATGAAGAAATTAACTGTTTTTTCTGAGCAAAGTTTAAAGATTTTACCTTATCTTCGCCAATCAAAACTTGAACGCATTTTAAATCCTCACAAGGTACAATTACCTCCATTGTTGTAGGTAAGTCACCAAAACAATTGTTTCACTGAGAAAATCTAAGAAAACACACAAAAAACTTTAACAACATAACTTTTCAACTCTCAAGCAAATAAAACTGAAGTGATTTGCACTCCGGTGTCAAGAACTACTTACGCAGAGTTGCAGTGTTGTCATTTAGGCAAAAAAAGTCGCCAGGTATATGAAAAATCTAGCTAGATGTCGCAAATTTTTTATTTTTAAGATATTGCTTGAATATTTAATTTCGTTATTTTTAAAAGTCGCTAGTTTTTATTGTTGCTAAATCTTAAAAAAAGTCCCATAACTCGTTAAAAATCTCCAAGATCTCACAACGTCGCTAAAACGGCAACACTACAGAGTTGGCAAGGTGAAAAAGTCACGCATACGCGTGCAACTTCATACGCATGCACGGCTTAATCTTCCATACTGATCGATTTGTAGACGCACAAGGTTTAGAACTCGTTATACGGCACATCGCTATAAGTGCGAAAGTGACGGAGATAATATTTGAAAGCCCGGTAAAAGCCGGTACGTGTAAGCGAGATAACTATATGTAGATGCTGCAAATGCGAAACTCTGCGCGCGAACAATCGCGATGTGTAGTTATGTAGTAATGTGGCATAGGTAGATACTTTGTGTTATTTTGATAAGAATTAAGCGCGCGAACTTTTAAATAGTTCGGGTTTGATATTGATTCTCTATCGAGCATTTTAGTAAGGCATGCCGGGCTTTTGGGCTTATATGAAGGTACCGCTACTGGTTAAGAGCTTCGTTTTGGAGACCATAGTGACGTAGTTTACGCAAAAGCGTATCATGGTGTACGCAATCAAAAGCTTTGGAGAGATCACAGAAAACTTCGATTGCATTTTGCCAGTTCTCCCATGCGTTAAAGATGTGTTTTAGGAGAGCAACCCCCGCATCTGTAGTTGAACGACCTTTTGTAAAGCCATACTGCTCATTATGTAAGAGGCTATTGACATTAAAATGTTTTAGCAGTCGCTTGAGTATTAACTTTTCAAATATTTTGCTAAACACAGGTAAGATAGAAACGGGCCGGAAGTTTCCTATTTCATTTTAATTACCAGATTGAAATAAAGGTATGACTTTACTACTTTTCATGAGGTCAGGGAAAGTTCCCAAATGCACGCATTTATTAAAAGTAACAGCAAGGTAAGGGGCCACGATGTCTATTATGTTACTCAAAAGTTTAATGGAAATGCCCAGTAATCACCAGTGTTTTTTTACTTAAGTGTGTTGAAAACATTAACCACGTCACTAGGTGTTACGTGATCGAAACTGAATAATTGACTACATTTAGGCACACTACTATGTAAAAGGTTTTCAGCACTAGACGGGGACGAACTTAGGGAGCTAGTCGTAGTTAAAGGTATGTTTGCAAAGAAGTCATTAAATGCCTGAGCTATGTCAGCTGATTTACTTACTAATTTGTTGTCAACAATTATTTCTACTTGATTTTCTTGTTTAACTGACTTGCCCGTTTCATTTTTAATGTTTTCCAAGTTGCTTTTACTTTATTTTTAGAATTTTTAATAGTTTCACTAAAAAATTTAGATTTGGCAGTAGCACAAATCTTTTTAAATAATTTAGAATTCTGATTCAATCTATGGTCCGGAGCGAGGAGGCATAGGATGCGGTCACCTCTTTTTGCGAAGCAGTATTGCTAGCGAAGGAGGAGGCCGAACGCGTGAGAGAGAGGGAAACCTCACGCCCCAGCCGTCGCAACAGGAGAAGACGCCCCGGGCGTCGGGAGTCGCAGGGCGATTCTCGGCCACCGTAGGCGCGGGCCTGCGGACGACGAGCATTGGGTGGCTCGCCGTCCGATCAGAACCAGGCCCGAGTCGACGGCGCGCTGTGTTCCACGCGCGCCTCAAAGAGCTGTCAGCATAGAAGACGGGGCCCGCTAGGGCCAGTGCCTGCCGGGGTTGCGGAATCTGTTTGAAAGAGTCATCGCGGCTCTGGAACGCAAAGGACATTAGGAGGAACGCGGATGGGTTTTAGTCAGTAAGAGTCTGACACTCCCTTCTGCTTCACCCAGAGCGGGAGGAGTCATTTGATGATTTCCCATCCTTAAAAAAAAAAGGATTGCAAAACAGTTAAACAGGAGAATGGTCAGTTATATCACATTCAAGTACCAAGGTTGTGGCAGTTTGTGTCGACTTCAGTAATACATGATCTAGACAATTATCAAGCCTGGTGGGAAAGAATGCGTGGTAAACATAGCGTGTGAGGCAGTAATTTTTAAATATTCATCACAGTTTGAATCCACACTCGTAAATTCAATGTTAATATTTAAATCTCCAACAAGGGAATATAGTTTTGAAATTTCCTAAGTTGTGGAGCAACAAATCTAGACTCAACCTTTGGTTGAGGGTGATCAATATACCGCGACAATAGCAACCTTGTCCGAGACTTTTAGTACCAAATAAATTGCATTACTAACCAAGGGAGAATCAAAAGAGTATTGTAAATGATTTCTGATGTAAGAAACTACTCCATCATTTTGGTTTTTAAATGAAGTGGAACAAATATTGCAGCCAGATAGAGGGGGAATATTCGGACATTTGCTCGGCCAACATTTACATAGCAAAATAACATGTGTGTAACTCAACCTGGCTAATAACAATGTTAGATTGTCAAAATTACACTTGATGCTTCGAATATTGGCATGGAAGATTTTAAGTGTAAACCAGAATGTACCCTTAAAATCTTCCATTCCAATATTATATGTAATACACTTAATATACACTTGATTCGGAGAGCAGACAAAACATTCTGAGATAGAAAGTTTTTCGATCTCGGTATTAATTATGTTTAGATCATCCTTAACGATTCATCATTCCAGCCGAAAGAAGTCCACTACTGGACATAGGCCTCCCCCAAGATGGGAGGGGGGTTTACCATAATCGCCACGCTTGGCAGGCGGGTTGGCGATCGTAGGTTATGGTGTTGAGTTTTGCATAGAACGCTGCTGCCCATTCTCTGGCGAGTCCCGTAGTCGCCTCTTACGACACCCACTGGAAGTGATGGGATGGTACGGCATAACGATTATGTGAGCACAAAAAGGAAAATCTTTTTAGGGTCAGCTCTAGGCTTATATCTATGCAGGGTATGGATTTTTATTCATTTTGTATAAACTAAGTTATGTATGGAATTGTTTCAGGATTTAGTAATTTTCTATTACAGTAAAGAGCATGAACAGGTGTCGTGTTTTAGTGTATAACTTGCGGTATATGAAATGTAGTATTAATTTCAGAGTGTTATAGAAGAGTTGTGTGTCATGTATTAAATAGTGTACAATTGATTATTGATTAAGATTACCTATGCAATTAGAAAAAATAACAAAGAAATATACGTAGTAAAAATAACGATATGGAACAGAAACCAGTAATAATCAGTAAACGGCAAAACGGGTAATTTGGTTAGGTAATCAGAAATTGAGTATAGTCATGCTGACTTCAAAATGGTAGAAAGGTCAGCATCAGTCTTAATTTCGAAATGTTTGTATCCTTCTCTCTCGCGGACGAAGATCTTGCCATGTTTAATCCAGCAGAAGTTAGAGTATAGCTCATTGTTCTTATCATCTTATTTATTTATTTAAACTTCATGTACAATAGTGGTACATAGGTAGACTTAATGCTACGAGGCATTCTCTACCAGTCAGCCTTTGAAGAGAGGTGAAGAAGAATATGTAGAATGAAATTTTTGGATTCTCGGAGGTTGAGACTGTGTGAACTGCCCAACACTTGAAAATATTGTTTTAGATAATCAGGAGCACAAGGATTGTTTATAATAGTAAAGAGCATGCAGAGGGATCTGAGGGATCTCCTTTGGCGGATAGGCAGCCATTTAAGCTGAGATCGGAAGGAAGAAATATGATCGTATTTACAATGGCCGAAAATAAAACGAATACAGTTGTTAAGAAGTCGATCCAGTTTGTTAAGAAGTTCTTGGGATAGATTGCTGTTGTTTGAGCTCGTGAAATATGTCTTTTATTTCTGACATAGTCGCGGACAGGCTATACTCCTCGTCACCTTCTAAGCGTAAGCGCTTTGCATTGCGGAAGGTTATGGCTGGTGAAATATTATTATTTGGCGAATCCAAGTTTACATTTACACTCGGTTCTGATGAGCTATGAGGCGTGAATAGAGCAGGCTGCGGTGTGCTGAAGAGCAGCGTTGTCGGTGGCTGAGCTTTTTGTGTAGGTGGTGGTGGCGAGCGTTGAAGATATTTACGGAATATGTATCTATATCCCAAAATTACCAGGCGCTCAGAAGGTGCGAAGAGCTAAGAACATGTAGATAAATCAAATCAAAATCAAATCAATCATTTATAATAATAATTAGTGGTGGCTCAGGTAAGAGTGGTTGAGATCGACAGATCCGAAGAAAACAGCCTTCCGCCCAGTATAACTTGACCTCTGACTATCTTGCTCACGTAAATATATCCGTCTCTGCTCGCGTATGTCAATAATTATTAGACGCCCAAAGATCTCCCGGCACCGAGCAGTCCCCGCATGCTTCCACGCGGATGTTCGAAATATCACACCTAGCGCCACAACATCAAATTAATTCAAACCGCCAACTGATTCAGTGTTGCTCGCACGCAAACTTCATAAACTACTGGCAAAATATTAACACAAATATCTTATAAACAGTGATTTTAGACGTAGATAAAATACAATTAAATAAAATATTCATCATATCAGCCGAAAAACGTCCACTGCTGGACATAGGCCTCCCTCAAGCGTCGCCACAACGACCGGTCCTGTGCGTCTCGCATCCATCGGCTACCCGCGAATTTCACCAGGTCATCGGTCCACCTTGTGGGAGGCCTTCCAACGTTACGTCTTCCGGTACGCGGTCGCCACTCCAGAACTTTTCGGCCCCATTGACCATCTGTTCTGCGAGCAATGTGCCCTGCCCACTGCCACTTTAGTTTGGCGATCCTTCGGGCTATGTCGGTAACCTTGGTTCTCTAGCGGATATCATCATTCCTGATTCGATCACGCAAGGAAACTCCAAGCATTGCCCTCTCCATTGCCCTTTGAGTGACTTTGAGCCTTGTAGACATGGCTCAGAAGTGAGATGGGCCTATAGTTCTTAAGCAGGGCATTGTCGCCCTTCTTAAAGAAGAGTACCACCACACCTCTGCTCCATGCTTGTGGCGTTTTCCCCTCAAGTATGACGGAATTGAACAGTTCCAGAAGGGCCTTAAGGACCGGTCTTCCACCCGCCTTCAGGAGTTCGGCCGTAATTCTGTCCTCACCCGACGCCCTGTTGTTTTTTAGCTGCTTTAGAGCCATCCTAATCTCATACAGGCTGACGTCCGGGATGTCCTCGGTATAGTGCCGGGTCAATCTAGCTCTTAGGTCGTTAGCTAGATTCGTATCGGGTTTAGTCATTGACGTGTATAACTGTCCGTAGAACGTCTTGATCTCTCTCAGAAGCTCCTATTTGGCGGATATGGTTCTGCCATCAGCAGTCTTCAGTTTCGTGAGCTGGCTCTGCCCAATAGACAGATCTCTAGCAAAGACCCTGGAGCCCTTATTCCGCTCTATCGCGTCTCTAATCTTTGCCGTATTAAAGCGGCGGAGGTCTCTTTTCAAGGACATGGAGATCCGTCTATTGAGCTGCCGGTATCTGCACGCGTCTTCTGAAGACTGCAGGCGTCAGGAAAAAAAAGGAACAATTGAAAGAAATATTTAAAATAAACCATGGCTTTTGAGAAATGACTAGTCCCAACTGACAGCGCCCGTTCACGAACATGACGCATGCGCTAGCACCATTCGGCTCAACCATTTTGAAGGGAGCCAAATGATCCAACGCCTACGCCACCATCAGCTAGACTTTTGAGTGAACATGACACTTCCAACCGCCAAGGTACATTCAAGTCAAAAACAAACCTAAAATTGATAGCTATAGCTTAAGTTTAAGATACACAGTACTCACACATGTGCCGTTAAAATGGATGAAATTATACAATGCTAAATAAACTGAGTCTATACAATGCAAATATTGGTTTCTTATAATCTTCAGCCGGTCCAACAATGTTTCCAAATGCTAACAATTTATTTTGTGCGCCCTAGTGGCTGTGGAGCAGGACCAGCTTTCAGCCAAGCATTTTTATCTTCAATATAATCCCCCAACTTATAATATGCTTGTCTGCATAGTGTGCGTTTAATACAAGATTTAAATTTTGTCTCATTAAGTTCTAATATATGGGGAGGTATCTTATTATAACATTTTAAACAGTACCCCATGAAAGATGAGGCTACTTTAGCCAGTCTGAAACCTGGTTGAACTAATTGGTCCCTATTTCTAGTAACATAATTATGTCTGTCGCCTCTTTTACAAAAAAGATGTAAATTCTTTCTGACATACATGATGTTTTCGTAAATGTATTGACAAGGCACCGTCATGATGTTAGTATTCTTAAACAGTTCCCTAAGAGAATCGCGCCGGCAGAGATTGTATATCGCTTTGATGGCTCTTTTCTGCAGAATAAAAATAGACTCAATGTCTGCAGCCCGTCCCCATATAAAAATACCGTAAGACATGATACTGTGATAGTAATTAAAATAGACCAGTCTCGCGGTATCGTCATCCGTTAATTGGCGGATTTTCCTAACAGCATAAGCTGCTGAACTTAGCCGTCCAGAAAAAAATGTTATATGAGGGCCCCATTGTAGCCTTGGGTCAAGCGTAAATTCCAGAAAAACCGTTTTATCGACGTATTCTAGTTTTTCCCTGTTCAGTTCTATGTCACAATCACTGCTTTTGACATTAGGAAAGGCAAATCATACATATTTCGTTTTCTTTTCATTCAAAACCAAATTATTCGCCGTGAACCAATTTTGGACTTGCATTAGGGCATTATTTATGAAATCAACTTGGGTCCTTTCTTGTTTCGATCGAAATATCGAGCCCTGAGGCTCTAGACAAGTGACATTCTTTCAGCGGTAGTGTGACGAAGGCGATTGTCAAAACGTCAAAAATGTATGGGATTGACAAAAGCTATCGAAATGTCACGTGATCAATACCTTACATTTTGGAATTTCGACAATCGCAGCCGCTAATAGAATTGCTTTTTGTCTAGGGCCCCTGGGGAACGCCCATTTTCACGTTTAATCCCGACGAATTGACACCATTTGTTTGAACTGCTGTCTATCACTCAAATAAGATTTGACCAAGTTTAACGCTGTTTTGCCTAGTCCGTAATGCTCGAGCTTCAGGAGTAATGTATGATCAACGCAATCAAACGCCTTCGAGAGATCACAAAAGACACCTATGGCATCCTGTGCGTCCTCCCACGCATTAAAGATGTGCTTTAGTAAGGTAACACCAGTGTCAGTAGTACAACGTCCTTTGGTGAAGCCATACTGTTTATCATGAAAGATGTTATTCGTGTTAAAATGAGTAAGTATTTGATTTAGCATTACTTTTTCGAATACCTTACTAAACACTGGCAACACAGATACTGGTCTATAATTATTTGTGTCTTTACTATCCCTAGATTTAAAAAGTGGTATCATCTTACTGAATTTCATTAGGTCCGGAAAGACTCCTTGATCCACACACAAATTAAATATTAAAGCTAAGTATGGCGCTACAGTCTCGATAATTGAGGTACAAACTTTGATAGAAAATCCCCATAGATCTTCGGTCAATTTAATTTTGATTTGTTTAAAAGCTTTTGTTACTACTAAGGGGTTTACATGTTTAAAATTAAATTCAGTCGAGCAGGCTGAAACGTTGGCCTGAACTAAATCAAAAACAAGCGAAGGCGAGGAATTTAAGGCTTCAGTAGTTTTAATGGAGATACTCGTAAAGAAATTTAAAAAAATCTTGAGCAATTTGTTTGTTATCCTACTAATATTATAAACTAGCACTTCGCCCGCGACTTCGTCTGCGTACACTTTAGAGGTGGCACGCAACTTCTTTGTCCCATATTCTCATCCTCGGAAATTCATCTTTATGATTCTTTATCCTTATTTCTTTGTCACATATTCTCATCCTCGGAAATGCATCTTCATGATTCTGGTATTCTCATAGTTTGTAAATCTTTGTTATTCTTGCTTTCAGCCCTGGAATAATTTTGACGTGTTTCCTGATCTTCTGGTACTTGTGAATCTTTAACGCTCAAAATTCCAGCCTCAAAAATATTTAGACATATTTTCTGGTCTCCTGTTACTTGAGAGACTTAACCACACACAATTTCAGACTAAAAAATACTTCGACATCTTTCTGTTCACCTGGTTCTTGTGAATCTTTAGCGTTCACAATAATTCTTAGCCCAAAAATATTTTACTGCGAGGATCGCCCGAAAGACACAGAGGAGCACACGGTGCAGGTCTGCCCTGCTTGGGCGTAGCACCGCCGTGTCCTCGTCTAGGCGATCGGCGGCGGCGACCTCTCGCGTCCGGCTCTGGTTCAATCTATGGTCCGGAGCGAGGAGGCAAGGGAAGCGGTCACCTCTTTCTACGAAGCAGTAATGCTAGCGAAGGAGAAGGCCGAACGCGTGAGAGATACGAAACCTCGCGCCCAAGCCGCCGCAACAGGAGAAGACGCCCCGGGCTTCGGGAGTTGCAGGGCGATTCCCGGCCACCGTTGGCGCGGGCCTGCGGACAGCTAGCATTGGGTGTTTCACCGTCCGATCAGAATCCGGGGGGGGCTACTCTCTAACGAAATCCGTAGTTTCGGGCTTAGTTGCGGGCGGGCGTATTCCACTCCGTATCACCTACAGACTTACGATTAGTCCCGAACCCGCACTGAGAATGAATGACAACACGATTTCATCGTAACTGTCAAATCGTGTTATCATTAGTTCTCAGAGGTTAGGTGATACGAAGTAGAAAATGCCCGCCCGCAACTAAGCCTGAAACTACGGATTTCGTTAGAGAGTAGCCCCCCAGGCCCGGGTCGACGGAGCGATGTGTTCCACGCGCGCCTCAAAGAGCTGTCAGAACAGAAGCCGGGGCCCGACAGGGCCAGTGCCTGCCGGTGTTGCAAAATTTGTTTGAAAGAGTCACCGCAGCCCTGGAACACAAAGGGCATTAGGAGGAACACGGATGGGTTTTAGTCAGTAATAGTCTGACACTCCCTTCTGCTTCACCCAGACCGGGAGGAGTCATGTGATGATTTTGCGTCCTTAAAAAAAAATGCTAATAAATGCTTTGACATGTTTCTGGTCTCCTGATGCTTGTGAATCTTTAGCGCTCACAATTCCAGCCAAAACTACTTTGAAATTTTTCTGGTTGTCCGCTGACAATTCCAACCCCAGAAATACCTCGACATGTTTCTTTTCTCTTGGCGCAAAATGAATCTTTAGCGCTTATAATTCCAGCCTGGCCAAAATTTCCACATGTTTCTGTTTTCTTGGTACTTTTGAATCCTAGCCGCTCACAATTCCAGCGCCGGAAATATTTCGACATGTTTTTGCCCTCTTGGTACTTGTGAATCTCAAGCGCTCACAATTTCAGCCAAAGAAATACTTTGACATGGTCCTGGTCTCATGTTATATGTGAATCTATAGTGTTCACAAATTCTTTTTGAATCTCTAGCGCCCACCATTTCAGAAAAAAAAAAAAAGATGTTTCTGGTCTCCTGTTACTTGTGAACTTATAGTGTTCAAAATTCCAGCCCTGAAAATACTTCGACATGTTTCTGCTCTCTTGGTACTTTTCAATCTTAACCGCTCATATTTACAGCGCCGGATATACCTCGACATGTTTCTGGTTTCTTGGTGCTTGTGAATCCTTAGCGCTCACAATTCCCACAAAAAAATACTTCGGGATTTTTCTGCCTCCTTGGTTTGTACTTGTGAATCTATAGTTTTCACAATTCCAGCCCGGAAAAATCTTCGACATATATCTGCTGTAAACATGGTAAAAAAAACCTTGCTCAAAAATTCTTTGACATGTTTCTGGTCTTTTGGTACTTCAAAATGTTTAGCGCTCAACAATTCCAACCCTGAAAATACTTAAACATGTTTTTGCTATCCTGGTACTTGTGAATCTAGGTACAGCGCTCATAATTCCAGCCCCGAAAATACTTCGACTTGTTTCTGCTCTCCTGGTTCTTATAAATGTATAGCGTTCACAATTCCAGCCCGGAAAAATCTTCGACATGCATCAATACTCCCGATAAAAAAAAAATATCTTGCTCAAAAATACTTCGTCATGTTTCTGTTCTCCTGGTACTTGTGAATCTATAGCGCTCACAATTCCAGCCAGAAAAAATCTTCGATATGTATCAGCCGGTCGATTCTGAAACATGTCGAAGTGAAGGCTTGTATGAAGTGACCACGGAGTGAGGCGTCATTCCATCTTGATTACATGGATCGTCAGACAGAGACAGTCCACGATCACTTCACTTCGACATGTTTACAGAATCGCAATGCTGTAATCCTGGTGTAAAAAAATATTTTGCTCAAAAATACTTTGACATAAATATTTGATCTCTTGAAACTGATGAATCTATAGCGCTACCTAACATTGTCAGCCCAAAAAATACATCGACATGTTTCTGGTCTCCTGATACTTCTGAATCTTTAACGCTCACAGTCCCAGCCCCACAAATACTTCGACATATTTCTGTTCTCCTGGTACTTTTGAATCTGAGGTACTAAGGCAGCAGAAACTCGAGATTTCCACTTCTTCCTCTGTCTCTATTAAGCCATGTAAGTAACCGGGATAAAAAGTAGCCTATGTTTGATTCCAGGATGTGGACTACACGTGTGCCAAATTTTATCCAAATCCCTACAGCCATTTTTGCCTGATTGAGGCACAAACATACAAACTTTCACATCCTACTAATATTATAAACTAACACCTCGCCCGCGACTTCGTCTGCGTAGACTTTAGAGGTGGCGCGCAACTTCTTTGTCCCAAGCAAAAAAAGCAAGAACAACAAAGATTCACAAACTATGAGAATACCAGAATCATGAAGATGCATTTCCGAGGGTGAGAATATGTGACAAAGAAATAAGGATAAAGAATCATAAAGATGAATTTCCGAGGATGAGAATATGGGACAAAGAAGTTGCGCGCCACCTCTAAAGTCTACCTACGCAGACGAAGTCGTCGCGGGCGAGGCGTTAGTTTATAATATTAGTAGGATGTGAAAGTTTGTATGTTTGTGCCTCAATCAGGCAAAAATGGCTGTAGGGATTTGGATAAAATTTGGCACACGTGTAGTCCATATCCTGGAATCAAACATAGGCTACTTTTTATCCCGGTTACTTACATGGCTTAATAGAGACAGAGGAAGAAGTGGAAATCTCGAGTTTCTGCTGCCTTAGTACCTCAGATTCAAAAGTACCAGGAGAACAGAAATATGTCGAAGTATTTGTGGGGCTGACAATGTTAGGTAGTGCTATAGATTCATCAGTTTCAAGAGATCAAATATTTATGTCAAAGTATTTTTGAGCAAAATATTTTTTTACACCAGGATTACAGCATTGCGATTCTGTAAACATGTCGAAGTGAAGTGATCGTGGACTGTCTCTGTCTGACGATCCATGTAATCAAGATGGAATGACGGCTCACTCCGTGGTCACTTCATACAAGCCTTCACTTCGACATGTTTCAGAATCGACCGGCTGATACATATCGAAGATTTTTTCTGGCTGGAATTGTGAGCGCTATAGATTCACAAGTACCAGGAGAACAGAAACATGACGAAGTATTTTTGAGCAAGATATTTTTTTTTTATCGGGAGTATTGATGCATGTCGAAGATTTTTCCGGGCTGGAATTGTGAACGCTATACATTTATAAGAACCAGGAGAGCAGAAACAAGTCGAAGTATTTTCGGGGCTGGAATTATGAGCGCTGTACCTAGATTCACAAGTACCAGGATAGCAAAAACATGTTTAAGTATTTTCAGGGTTGGAATTGTTGAGCGCTAAACATTTTGAAGTACCAAAAGACCAGAAACATTTCAAAGAATTTTTGAGCAAGGTTTTTTTTACCATGTTTACAGCAGATATATGTCGAAGATTTTTCCGGGCTGGAATTGTGAAAACTATAGATTCACAAGTACAAACCAAGAAGGCAGAAAAATACCGAAGTATTTTTTTGTGGGAATTGTAAGCGCTAAGGATTCACAAGCACCAAGAAACCAGAAACATGTCGAAGTATATCCGGCGCTGTAAATATGAGCGGAACAGTAAAAATGCGAGGTGCGTGACTTCATCATCACTTCTCCTCATCGTAACCTCAAGCTCTCGAGCAGCGAGTCATACAGCCAGCCAGTACCCACGGTTTCTACGGGTATCCTTACCACCAGCATGCAGCAGCCGCGAATTCCTGGTCAGCATCCTCAGCCTCTATTGTCCTCATCAGCGGCAAGCACACTGCACCTTCGGCCAGTCACATGAAGAGCCATGAAGAGTCTCTCCTGGTCGACGCCAGCAGTCTCACTGCAGCAGGGCACCGCAGACAGTTCCGACTCACCGAGAACTGTGTGACTTTCGTTTCCAACTCACTGGAACCAACTTTCCACTGGCCTGGCAAGCATCTTAGGATATACAGGGTGTAAAAGACATCGACGCACAAACGATTTCCATGGGTCCAGGACATGATTCTGGACACCCCCAAGTTGGAATTTTTCGTCGGCTTTTTCCTCATTTTTTCATTTTTTTCAGAAGTTTTTTTTTACTTTAGACTGCTCATAATCGTTATTCTGACCTAACTCAATAAGATTTTTAGTAAAAAAATCATTAATTCTCCATTTTCACCAAAAAAAGCAATGTAAATAAAACTACAAATAGGTATACGCTCAGCTGTGCAAAGTTCAAACGAAAGGTCAACGCATGCCTAGTACCGGCCTGCACACTAACGAGTGTGCATGTGTGTATAGCTCATCAAAAGCGCCGCTCAAACATACCGTCTAAAGACTGCCGTCATTAGAAAATAATACGTATCACAACAAAACGAAGTAAGCGATTTCCAACATTAAAGTAATTGCTTAAAGACGCAAATCGGTTACTTCGTTTTGTGTCGCTATGTCGTATTTTCGTATAGCAGCTCACGTCTTTTGCACATGCCGCTGATGCCGACACAAGAGCCGATCTAGGTATTCTGTTGCTTTGATAGAAGAGAGCGCAAGGGGCGGCCTTAGATAGCCGACCGAGTAGGCACGCGTTACACAAACCATAATAAGGCTAAAGTTAAAATAAGTAATGTTACGCTTATCTCAATTGGCTCTTGCTATACCCAATTTACGCTTTGATACATCAAAAGACAGAATGTAAAATACGGCAGCACTAAATTATGTACATGGTGTTGAGACTTAATAATGACAAGTGATGACGCTAATTTGTTTAATTAAATAAAATCATACTTCCATTCAGTGGCGAAATTTGTTCGCTTCGTTCGGTTTCTTGCAGCTTGGGTTCTCTTAGATCTTATCATTTTTGAAGGCGACCAAGTAACTAAATAGTTGAGATTTTCAAAAAAAAAAAACATTCAATAAATAAATAAAAACCAATGATAGATCCGCCACTGTACTGATGCACGTATGTCGGCGAAATCAAAGGAGAGTTCGAAAAGAACATTTCGTGATAGATTTTTGTTAGTATCTTGTTGATGTTGACCGCGAGCGAGTGTTTTTTTTTGCGAGATTTTGTTTTCGGAACGTTAGGAAAGATAAGTTTTGGTTTGATACCAAAACTTATTATTAATTTTCTCTGTGTTTGTGTGTGTTTAGTGTGTGTGATTTAAAAATGTCATCTGGACTTGTGGAATCGGTAGATTCGGTCTGGAGCCATGGCCAGTTCGCTCACCAGACTTGACATCATTAGATTTTTTTCTTTGGGGTTACGTCAAGGACAAGGTGTTTGTGTCCGAGTGTTTACGACGCTGCGTGAAGAGTGTGCTCAGGACCCAAATTTGGCAGCGGCCACTTCGAACCCAATCTGTAACCAGATGGGGGTGAGCGAGCTTAAGGTAATTTAGTAGTAGGCAGATACTTACATTATCGGATCGCAATGTACTTACAATTAACCAACGAATCCCCTTTACTGAGCCTCCTCTGTCCATCCATCCGTAGGACTAGGTAATTTAAGGCTCTCATACAAGAAACGTGTTTTTTGGGTTATGGTACAGATCCCTTTGTTTTAGAATCCGACTCTAACATGGCCGGCTTTGTTATCAATCCTTATCGGAATCGTGTTCGTGATTTGAAGAGACTAAAGTTACTAAAGAGACTAAAGTAATGTTCCACACAATGTTCTACAAGGATCCAGCGACCCATCCAAGGTGACCTTGCTTGTTGCCGTCCGTGAAGACGGCAGATACAATCCAAATTCATACAAAATTCGCGGATGGAAACCAAGTTCCCACCAAGGTCACCTTGGATTGGACATTGGATTAGGTACATCCGTGTGGAACATGCTTAAGCTTATGGCTCCTTAACTTCTGCATAAACATGTCAGTTGTTGTTGGCGAAGGGCCGATATTCGTAGGAACTTAGGTACATTCAAAGTGAGTTAGGTAGTTCATTAGTTATCTACGTTACCGGATCTCAATGTACTTCCAGCTTATTTTTTTAAATCAATCGTTATTTTAAGAAACTAAGCTTATGGCTCCTCTTAACTTCTTCAAAAACAAGTTCTTACCATCAGTGGGTAAGTTTTTCTGAGTGATACAAATGATTAATTTTATGTGATAGGCATTATTGTTGTTGGCGAAAGGCGATATTCGTAGGTACTTACATTCAAAGTGAGTTAGATAGTTCATTAGTTTATACCTACACGTTACGGGATCTCAATGGTAGGTACTTACAAGTTTCTTTTTTGTTATCTTATCAATCCTAATCGGAATCGTGATTTTAAGAGACTAAGCTTATGGATCCTTTTCTTCTCTTAAATTTTGCATAAACATTTTCATACAATCAGTAGGTACCGTAGGTATTTCTGAGTGATAAAATGATTTTGTGTGATTTGTTGTCGGCGATATTCGTAGGTAAGCACCTACGAGTACATTTAAAGACCGCAGCGCGCGCGGCGTCGCAGCCTTGTGTATGTGTGTGTGCAAGTAGTGTAGGTACGTATTCCGTACAATGCTCTCGCGCGTTTAGATCGCGTTGTTCACAATACATTGCGTGCTCGAAAATGACAATTTTTGTAACCGATCATTAGCGAGATTAATGACTTCCATAATTTGGTTAGTGGCATTAGGTGTAGCCTTTTCGCGAAGTTTGCGTTACGATGTCCTTTACACCCTGTATGGACGACTCATCCACTATCGACCAACGAAAAACCAACGGAGCAAATCTACATCGCAACAAAAAGAACCGCGACGCCATCAATCCAACAAGCAGCGAACTACTAAGTTCAAATCCTGCATCGCGCAAGCAGATTTTACCGTGCGATTTGAACATATTATTCATCAGCCCGAATATCAACTATCGGGCAGATGCCCGCCAGACACAACACCCGTCTGGTCGGAGGATCCTCCTTTAGAATGGTTTGCGGGACTTTACTCTCTGTTCCGCTTACCTCCAAAAAAACTCACAAACTACCAGAATAAAAAATCATGAAGATGAATTTCCGAGAATGAGAATATGTTCAAATCGCACGGTAAAATCTGCTTGCGCGATGCAGGATTTGAACTTAGTAGTTCGCTGCTTGTTGGATTGATGGCGTCGCGGTTCTTTTTGTTGCGATGTAGATTTGCTCCGTTGGTTTTTCGTTGGTCGATAGTGGATGAGTCGTCCATATATCCTAAGATGCTTGCCAGGCCAGTGGAAAGTTGGTTCCAGTGAGTTGGAAAGGAAAGTCACACAGTTCTCGGTGAGTCGGAACTGTCTGCGGTGCCCTGCTGCAGTGAGACTGCTGGCGTCGACCAGGAGAGACTCTTCATGGCTCTTCATGTGACTGGCCGAAGGTGCAGTGTGCTTGCCGCTGATGAGGACGATAGAGGCTGAGGATGCTGACCAGGAATTCGCGGCTGCTGCATGCTGGTGGTAAGGATACCCGTAGAAACCGTGGGTACTGGCTGGCTGTATGACTCGCTGCTCGAGAGCTTGAGGTTACGATGAGGAGAAGTGATGATGAAGTCACGCACCTCGCATTTTTACTGTCCTTTATTTCAATCCCGGACTACTTCGACATGTTTCTGGTTTTCTGGTACTTGTGAATCTTTAGCGCTTATAACTCCAGCCCAGAAAAAACTTCGATATATTTCGGTTCTCCTGGTATTTTTAAATGCTAAACACTCACAATTCCAGCTTCGGAAATACTTCGACATGTTTCTGGTATCCTGGTATTTGTGATTCTTTAACGCTCATAATTACAGCCCGAAAAAACCGCTATATGTTTCTGTTTTCCTTCTTCACTTTTGAATCCTAACATCCACTCAAAATTCCAGCGCCGGAAACATTAGAAAAAAATCTGATCACCTGGTGCTTTAGAATCCTAACTGCTCACAATTCCAACCCTGGAAATACTTCGTCATGTTTCTGGTCTCCTGGTACATACTGAATCTTTACCGCTCATAATTCCTGGCCGGGAAAAAAATCCACATTAATCTGTTGTTTTGGTCATTTTGAATCCTCGCTCATATATATAGCGTGGAAATATTTTGATATGTTGCTGGCCTCCTGGTACTTATGAATCTTTAGCATTCACAATCCTAGCCCCGAAAATACTTCAACATGTTTCTAGTCTCCTGGTACTTTTGAATTCTAGCCGGTTAAAATTCCAGTGCCGGAAATAATTTGCCAGGTTTATGGTCTCCTGGTACTTGTGAATCTTTAGCGCTCATTATTCCAGCCCCAAAATTACTACTACATGTATCTGATCACCTGGTGCTTTAGAATCCTAACTGCTCACAATTCCAACCCTGGAAATACTTTGTCATGTTTCTGGTCTCCTGATACATAATGAATCTTTAGCGCTCATAATTCCTGGCCGGGAAAAAATTCCACATTAATCTGTTGTTTTGGTAATTTTGAATCCTTACCGCTCATATATCTAGCATGGAAATATTTTGATATGTTGCTGGCCTCCTGGTACTTATGAATCATTAGCATTCACAATCCTAGCCCCGAAAATACTTCGACATGTTTCTAGTCTCCTGGTACTTTTGAATTCTAGCCGGTTACAATTCCAGCGATGGAAATAATTTGACAGGTTTATGGTCTCCTGGTACTTGTGAATCTTTAGCGCTCATAATTTTAGCCAAAGAAATAATTCATCAACATGTTTCAAGTCTCCTGTCACATGTGAATCTATAGCGTTCACAATTCCATCCCGGAAAAAACTTCAAAATACATATCGACGATTAAAAAAAAAACAAAAACTATTCTAGCCCAAAAATACTATAACATCGTTCTGTTCTCCTTGTACTTGTGAATCTTTAGCGCTCCCAATTTCAGCCCCGGAAATATAACGACATGTTTCTGTTCTCCTGGTACTTGTGAATCTGAAGTACTAAGGCAGCAGAAGCGCTGGGTTTCCACTTCCTCCTCAGTCTCCATTAAGCCACGCCTTTTACCGGGATAAAAATTAGCCTATGTTTGATTCCAGGATGTGGACTATTTGTGTGCCAAATTTCATCCAAATCCCATCTGCCATTTTTGCCTGATTGAGGCACAAACATACAAACATACAAACTTTCATATTTATAATATTAGTAGGATGTGAAAGTTTGTATGTTTGTATGTTTGTGCCACAATCAGGCAAAAATGGCTGAAGGGATTTGGATGAAATTTGGCACACAAAGTTCACATACTGGAATCAAACATAGGCTACTTTTTATCCCGGTAAAAGGCATGGCTTAATGGAGACTGAGGAGGAAGTGGAAACCCAGCGCTTCTGCTGCCTTAGTACTTCAGATTCAAAAGTACCAGGAGAACAGAAACATGTCGAAGTATTTCTGGGGCTGAAATTGGGAGCGCTAAAGATTCACAAGTACCAGGAGAACAGAACGATGTTAAAGTAATTTTGGGCTAGAATTTTTTTTTTTTACTGTCGAACAGAAATATATTTGTTGAAATTCTTTCCGGGCTGAAATTGTAAACGTTTTAGATTCACATGTGACAGGAGACCAGAAACATGTCGAAGTATTTCTTTGGCTGAAATTATGAGCGCTAAAGATTCACAAGTACTAGGAGACCATAAACATGTCGAAATATTTCCGGCGCTTGAATTGTGACCGGTTAGAATTCAGAAGTACCAGGAGGCCAGAAATATGTCGAAGTATTTTCGGGGCTAGGATTATGAGCGGTAAGGATTCAAAGGTATCAGGAGAACAGAAAAATGTCGAAGTTTTTCTCGGGCAGGAATTATGAGCGCTAAAGATTGATAATGTACCAGGAGACCAGAAACATGTCGAAATATTTCAAGGCTTGGAATTACGAACAGTTAGGATTCAAAAGCACCAGGAAATCAGATACGTATAGAAGTATTTTCGGGGCTGTAACAATGAGCGTTACAGATTCACAAGTACCAGGAGAACAGAACGATGTTTAATTACTTTTGGGATAGAATCTTTTTTGTTTTTTTTTTTAAGTGTCAAACAGAAATATTTGTGTCGATGTTTTTCCGGGCTGTATTTGTAAATGCTGTAGATTCACAAGTAACAGGAGACTAGAAACATGTCAAAGTATTTTTTTGGCCGAAATTGTGAGCACTAAAGATTCACAAGTACCAAGACCAGAAAAATGTCGAAGTATTTTCCGGGCTGGATTTATGAGCGCTAAAGATTCATTATGTACCAGGAGACCGAAAACATGTCAAAGTATTTCCGTGGCTAGGATTGTGAATGCTAAAGATTCACAAGTACCAGGAAACCAGAAACATGTCGAAATATTTCCGCACTAGAAATATGAGCGGGTAAGGATTCAAACGTACCAGAAAAACAGAAAAATGTGGAATTTTTCCCGGGCAGGAATTATGAGCGCTAAAGATTCATTATATACCAGTAGACCAGAAATATATGTGAATATTTCCGGCGCTGGAATCGTGAGCGGTTAGGATTCAAAGGTATCAAGAGAACAGAAAAATGTTTAAGTATTTTCCGGGCTGGAATTATGAGCGCTAAAGATTCATTATGTACCACGAGGCCAAAAATATGTCGAAGTATTTCCGGAGCAAGAATCATGAGCGGTAAGGATTCACAAGTATCAGGAGAACAGAAACATATAGCGGTTTTTTCCGGGCTGTGATTATGAGCGTTAAGGATTCACAAGTACCAGGATACCAGAAACATGTCGAAGTATTTCCGAAGCTGGAATTGTGAATTGTTAGCATTAAAAAATACCAGGAGAACCGAAACATATCGAAGTTTCTTCTGGGCAGGAGTATTGAGCGCTAAAGATTCACAAGTACCAGAATACCAGAATCATGTCGAAGTAGGTGCGGAGCTGAAAGTACGGACAGTAATGACTCACAAACTACCAGAATAAAGAATCATGACGATGAAATTCCAAGAATGAGAATATGGGACAAAGAAGTTGCGCGCGCCACCTCTAAAGTCTACGCAGACGAAGTCGCGGGCGAAGTGCTAGTTTATAATATTAGTAGGATGTGAAAGTTTGTATGTTTGTATGTTTGTATGTTTGTATGTTTGTATGTTTGTATGTTTGTATGTTTGTATGTTTGTATGTTTGTATGTTTGTATGTTTGTATGTTTGTATGTTTGTATGTTTGTATGTTTGTATGTTTGTATGTTTGTATGTTTGTATGTTTGTATGTTTGTATGTTTGTATGTTTGTATGTTTGTATGTTTGTATGTTTGTATGTTTGTATGTTTGTATGTTTGTATGTTTGTATGTTTGTATGTTTGTATGTTTGTATGTTTGTATGTTTGTATGTTTGTATGTTTGTATGTTTGTATGTTTGTATGTTTGTATGTTTGTATGTTTGTATGTTTGTATGTTTGTATGTTTGTATGTTTGTATGTTTGTATGTTTGTATGTTTGTATGTTTGTATGTTTGTGCCTCAATCAGGCAAAAACGGCAGATGGGATTTGGATGAAATTTGGCACACATATAGTTCACAACCTGGAATCAAACATAGGCTACTTTTTATCCCGGTAAAAAGCATGGCTTAATGGAGACTGAGGAGGCGGTGGAAACCCAGCGCTTCTGCTGCCTTAGTACTTCAGTTTCACAAGTACCAGGAGAACAGAAACATGTCGTAGTATTGCGGTGGCTGAAATTGGAAGCGCTAAAGATTTACAAGCAGCAAGAGAACAGAACGATGTTAAAGTATTTTTGGGCTAGAATATTTTTAGTTTTTTTTTTAACCGTCGAACAGAAGTTTTTTTCGGCTGGAATTGTAAACGCGATAGATTCACATATGACAGGAGACCAGAAACATGTTTAAAGCAGTATTTCTTTGGCTGAAATTATGAGCACTAAAAATTCACAGTACCAGGAGACCATAAACATGTCAAAATATTTCCGGCGCTGAAATTGTGACCGGTTAGAATTCAAAAGTACCAGGAGACCAGAAACATGTCGAAGAATTTTCGGGGCTAGGATTGTGAATGCTAAAGATTCATTATGTACCAGGAGACCAGAAACATATCAAAGTATTTCCAGGGTTGGAATTGTGAGCGGTTAGGATTCAAAAGCACCAGGAGATCAGAAGCATGTAGAAGTATTTTCGGGGCTAGAATAATGAGCGCTACAGATTCACAAGTACCAGAAGAACAGAACGATGTTAAAATATTTTGTGCTAGAATATTTTTTGTTTCTTTTTTTAACAGTCAAACAGAAATATGTATGTATGTCGATGTTTTTTCCGGGCTGGAATTGCAAATGCTAAAGATTCACAAGTAACAGGAGACTAGAAACATATCAAAGTATTTTTGAGCGAAATTGTGAGCGCCAAAGATTCACAAGTACCAGGAGTCCAGAAACATATCGAAATATTTCCGGTGCTGAAATCGTGAGCGGCTACGATTCAAAGGTATCAGGAAAACAGAAAAATGTCTAAGTAATTTCCGGGCTGAAATTATGAGCACTGAAGATTCATTTTATACTAGGAGGCCAAAAACATATCTAAGTATTTTCGTGGCTAGGATTGTGAATGCTAAAGATTCACAAGTACCAGGAGACCAGAAACATGTCGAAATATTTCCGGAGCAAGAATTATGAGCGGTAAGGATTCAAAAGTACCAGAATAGCAGAAAAATGAGGAAGTTTTTTCGGGGCAGGAATTATGAGTACTAAAGATTCTTTATGTACCAGGAGACCAGAAGTATGTCGAAGTATTTCTAGGGTGGGAATTGTGAGCGGATAGGATTCAAAAGTACCAGGAGATTAGAAATATGTCGAAGTATTTTCGGGGCTGTAATTATGAGCGCTACAGATTGACAAGTAGATACCAGGAGACCAGACACATGTCAAATTATATTTTCGGTAGGAATTGTAAGCGCTAAATATTCACAACAACCAGGAAACCAGAAACATGTTTTAATGTTTGGGGCGCTGGAATTTTGAGTGGTTAGGTTTCCAAAGTACCAGGAGAACAGAAACATATAGTGATTTTTTCCGGGCTGTAATTATGAGCGTTAAAAATTCACAACTACCGGGATTAGAAACATGTCGAAGGATTTCCGAAGCTGGAATTGTGAGTGGTTAGCATTTAAAAATACCAGAAGAACCGAAACATATCGAAGTTTTTTCTGGGCTGGAGTTATGAGCGCTAAAGATTCACAAGTACGAGAATACCAGAAACATGTTGAAGTAGTTCCGGAGCTGAAACTACGGACAGCAAAGACTCACAAACTATCAGAATAAAGAATCATGAAGATAAATTTCCGAGACTGAGAATATGGAACAAAGAAGTTGCGCGCAACCTGTAAAGTCTCCGCAGACGAAGTCGCGGGCGAAGTGCTAGTATTTAATATTATCGTATAATATGTCCGAATTTACATTGGTATGCTTGGAAGATGGCAGAATTTCATTTGGAATAATTTTACTAGGCACAGTGCCATTGTTATAAAATAGCATGTTTAACCCTACATTAAAATTAAAATACGTCTTAAAAAGTCAATATGTTGTGCTACAAAACTTAGTGACAGAAACGAATCGCTGTAAAACCGACTCCACGTAGTCTTGTCTGCCCTACCCCTAGAGTGTAATTTAAGCCCGCGAAGGCGCGGAAGGGCGAGGCGGACCGCGAGCTGAGGAGCAGGTGTTATAGCGCCCACCGCCGCGGCAGAGGTGACCGACGAAGCCGGCCAGCAAGTCAAAGCTGCGGTGTTGAGCGTTAAAACCATCTGCGACGATAAGTTCGCGTTGGATCGCCGAAACCCCGCAGCGCCGGAGCCTTAACAGAAACCATGTCTGCTACATGTGTATGCTTGTTTGTATGTTTGCATAGTTTTGTCTCTTATCCCCATCGCCATTTCCCGCCACCATCGCTTAGTGGGGCTCCGTCGACTGGGACCGAATGAAAAGTTTTGGCTTGACTAGAATTTACCCGCATTGTTTTTGTGAACGCGGTTTAGGAGGGTACGCACATTGACAAAGGAGGGAATTGAAACGTTTAGAAACTGTCACTCGATAAAATGTTTTTCTTGGTAATAAGTTTTATATGAACCAAACAATATGAGGATAAAGATTTTTATTCTATGATATGAATATCGATTTTATTTGCAACAAAAATCGATGATTTAAATTTATTTAAAGTGAGTATTCTGCGTATTGAGTATTCTACGAAATGATAAAATGAGTGTAATTTTATGTTTTCACATAAAATTACACTCATTTTATCATTTCGTTTCGAAATTCTATTAAACTATTTTCTATAAAACAACGTACAACCAGTTCACACAATAATAAATGATACCCACATTTTACATTATATAATTTAGAATCTTTTGACATTTTAGATTTTAGAATCTTTTGACATAGTATATTTTTGAATCTTTTGACATTATATTGAAAACTGTTTGACATTATATTTTAAACCTATTGACATTATATTGAAAACTGACATTAAATTTTGAAAAAAAACTATTGACATTATATTATACACTGTTTATCATCATATCTAAAACTGTTTCAGTACTTTAGGTACTTGATTTTCAATTGAAAGGCTAATAAATAATTCAGAGTTCTTTGCATTTGATAGTTTATTGCATGTGTATATATTCGACACGATGTAAATTGTTAGATGAATAAATAAATAAATAAATGAATGAATGAACTACCAACCCCTTGACTTCGAATGCAAAAACATTTTTGTTCTTTTTTTTTCTTGCTTATATCTAAAACAGTGTTTCCTATCGCAAAAGTAATGAAATATTTGACCCCCTAATAAACTCCCTGCCATTTAATTCTCAACATGTAGGTAATAATGAATTTAAAAAAAATCTAATTTCACGTATACGTCGTCCGAAATTCAGTTAAGTCAAAGCTTGCATGCGGCTCTCAATTGCAAGTCAATTGCAGGTGTCGATCCTGCCACTAGCACGTCAAGGCGAGGGCCTCTTATTTCTGAATGGCAAGGCATAGGCGACGAAGCCCAGGAGTTAAGTTCGTTTGCTTCAAGGAATTTTGTTGGTTGAAATTTTTTGTTTTTGTTGTGTTGTTCATATTCTTTGTTGAATTTTTGTTGTTTGTTTGTTGTGGGTCAAATGCTGTTGCTAATTACGTAGACTGCAGACGGTGGATCGAAAAAAAACCAAAGTGATTATAAAACTAATTTAATTAAAAGAAATTACTACAATTAATTTGATGAAACCTATTCGATGCAAGAATATGGAATCAAATCAAATCATATATTTCAAATAAACCATTTACAGGCACTTTTGAATTGTCAAGGTCGGTCAGTCCAAAAAGATGAAGCTATTTGCATGTTCCAAAGCGTAGATCTCTATAGAGAAGAACGTGCAAGAAACTCCACGGACACCCTTTTAAAAAATAACTAGTGGACGTCACGCGGTTTCACCCGCGTAGTTCCCGTTCCCATGGGAGTACGGAGATAAAATAAAGCCTATGTTACTCCCTGATAATGTAGCTATCCATTGCTGATAGAATTTTTCAAAACGGTCCAGCAGTTTCGGAGCCTATTCATTTCAAACAAACAAATCTTTCCTCTTTATAATATTAGTGTACAAGTGTAGATAAGTTGTTATAAATTTTTGTTTACATCAAGTTGAAATTATATAAACATGTGAGAACGGTGTAAAAGACGAGCAGGATAAAAGCGTCCGGGAAAAAAGGAACAATTGAAAGAAATATTTAAAATAAACCATGGCAACTGAGAAATGACCAGTCCCAACTGACAGCGCCCGTTCACGAACATGACGCATGCGCTAGCACCATTCGGCTCAACCATTTTGAAGGGAGCCAAATGATCCAACGCATACGCCACCATCAGCCAGACTTTTGTGTGAGCATGACACTCCCAACCGCCAGGGTACATTCAAGTCAAAAACAAACTTAAAACTGATAGCTATAGCTTAAGTTTAAGGTACACAGTACTCACACATGTGCCGTTAAAATGGATGAAATTATACATTGCTAAATAAATTGAGTCTATACAATGCAAATATTGGTTTTTTACAATCTTCAGCCGATCCAACAATGTTTCCAAATGCTAAAAGATTATTTTGTGCGCCCTAGTGGCTGTGGAGCCGGACCAGCATTCAGCCAAGCATTTTTATCTTTAATATAATCCCCCAACTTATAATATGCTTGCCTGCATAGTGTGCGTTTAATACAAGATTTAAATGTTGTCTCATTAAGTTCTAATATATGGGGAGGAATCTTATTATAACATTTTAAACAGTACCCCATAAAAGATGAGGCAACTTTAGCCAGTCTGAAACCTGGTTGAACTAATTGATCCCTATTTCTAGTACCATAATTATGTCTGTCGCCTCTTTTACTAAAAAGATGTAAATTCTTTCTGAATGACCGAGTAATACTTAAAAATAACTTATTGCTACTCGTGAGTTTCTGCTGCGTCGGCGGCTCGTGGCTGAACGGACGTCATCGCTGCAGTTTCTATGCGTTTGGCGTAAACATGTAGGAATGTGCGAAGTCGGCGGTATCCATTAGGGGTCCGTATCTAACACCTCCACCCGCAGAACAGCAACTATTTGCTCATGTTGAGAGAAAATGTTGCTGGGAGTTCATCTCGTTTCCTGGTCACATCTTCGTATGTATATATCTTGAGAGTCTGTTGCTTCTCTTCGTTGCCAGTTCTTAGGTTCCAGCATTTGTATCTGCGGCTTATTACCAAAATGATAAGTATGGCTGCGCATAGTACAATGATGTAAAATGGTATGGTTGTATGGTATAAGAAAACCGGTTGAGTGTTGTCGATCTGGATAGGGTTCTCCATCAAAACTTTGTTCTGGATGCTGTGAAGTTCTTCCAGGTTGACTGAATTGAAGCCGATGATGTGAGTGGAGTCAGTTATTTGGTTCAGGTCGTTATAAGGGATCTTCGATAATTTTAGTGGTTGTCCTTTTATCTCGTTGCTGTCGTTGATGATTGTGAGTTCTGTTGTTTCCAGATAGCAGTTCATGGGAATGGTGACGAGATAACTTCCTTGTAGAATATTAAAGTCTTTTCTGCCGCAGGCTAACTGTACTTTGGTCGGTTGGGGCAATGATAAAACGTAGTGTTCATCGTCCAGTTTTTCAACTGCTTGTTTGGAGAGTGAAATCTTGGTGAATTGGCAGATATCTTCTAGACCTTGATTGATGATGAGTTCTTGGATACAGTCGGGCTTCGTCCGGATCTGGTGGCTTATCTTCTTTTCACAGAGATGGATGCTACTGTACTTCGGGCATTCAGCCTCTATGTACACGAATGATTTCTCGTTTGTTGCTATATAGGGAGAGGACGGAATAAGAGCAAGTTGTTTTTTATCAGGCACAATGAATAGTCTGTATAAATCGTAAAGGTCTTTAGAGACTATGGGAAAGTTATATATTATTACTATTCTTTTCTCAATAAAGTGGGAACCTGCTTTTATAAGATTATAATATTTTCGTAATTCTAAGTTTAGGACTTGATCTTGATTGTATATTGATTTTAACTTATCTATCATAGATCTTAACACTTCTATATCTATCATTGAATGATGGGAGCCATTATATTTTAGTACATTAGTAAAAGCCATTATATTTTCTAACCTAATTATCTCTAACATTAAATCTTCTACATTATTGGTTATAATTCCTAAAATTTGGGCAAACTTTTCAAATTTTATTAAGCTGTAATCTGTATATGCGGTTTTCTCTAGGAGTAGTTCTAACGTTGCATTAACCTTTTCCTGATTTTTTGTTATTTGGCCGAGAATGGTGCCATGTTGGGACATCCATTCTTTACTTAGGCTGATATGATTGTTGAATTCTGATACTATTTTATTTTCATTGTTTTGTAAAGTATAATAGCCTCGTCGTATTTCAAGGCATCTTTTTTTTATTTGTGATGGGTTTGCTCTTGACTCCAGTCTAGATCAAAGATGACCGAGACAAAGTCTACGATGGAGCGAGCTTACCCAGAAGGAGCCTGTTCACTCTAACTTTGAAGAGATTAGGGTTGTAAGCGTTTGGAAACACGGACGCAGGCAGAGAGTTCCACTCCTTTGCTGTGCGCATTATAAAAGACGTTTGGAAACGCTTAGTGCGAGTTGGTGGAATAGCAACAAGGTAGGGATGGTAAGATGCAGTGCGTCTGGATGTCCGATGGTAGAAGGGGGCCGGTGGGATGAGGTAAATGATATGATTGTTGAATTCTGATACTATTTTATTTTCATTGTTTTGTAAAGTATAATAGCCTCGTCGTATTTCAAGGCATCTAGATAGTCTAAGTTGCCAGTGACACTTTTTATCACTGATCCAAGGCCATCTACAAGCCCTCTTTTGACTCTAACGGGTTCTAGGGATTTTACTTGTCTTAGTACTTTACTAAGTTTGTCAGTAAAGTAGTCAATCTGGTATTCGTAAAGCATGTAAGTCTCATTAGTTAGTTTAATTCTAAAAGTCTTTAGTTGCGTCTGTACTACTATGATATACCGTTATTGTTTTCCCGAAGCGTCTATCTTTTTAGGCACAACCCATATGGATGAGCTCCAGGCTGAGTCAGAGGGCCTAATAATACCTTGGTCTAACATTTTGGTAATTTGATTCCTTACTTCTTCACGATGGATAAAGGGGTTATAATTGAGAGGATAGTTATAGAAGAACTTTTGTACAGCCTCGGGGCTTATAAATGACTGGTTAGCGCCAGTGTCGATCCAAAATTTTAAAGGAAGGCAAGAAATTTCTATATAGGATAACTGTCTTTGGGTCTGTAAATTAAGGTCTATTTTGGCTCTTTGGATGTCTGTCCCGACTGAAAATTTTGGTCTTGTTTCTAATTTGCACCGCTGGGGCCTGGTTGTGGCTCTGTCTCACCTACTACTTGGCTATCGGAAATTGCAGTCAAATTGAAATCAGTCATATTGGTGTTGTAGTTAAAGTCGCAAACTATGTAACAGTCATTACCGTCCGTGTAGTGGTCATATACTGGCTCATAGTAGTAGTCAGCAGAATAATAGGAACTATCAGTCAAAGCAAGTTCGCTGAAGTTTAACTCACGCGTTTTAAAATAATTACTCGGTGGGTTCCCGTTTCGTTACCAATCGTGCCCTGGCATCATGGATAATGGTTTCTGAGCAAAATGTTGCACACCGCTCATTGGTTTCGGACCCAAATTTTGTGGTAGGTTAGTCCTTTGTTGTAATTTAAAAACGTGACTTTGGGGGTGGTAGTTTGGCCATGGTGCACGGAACATTTGTTAGGTTCGAGTAGGCATTCAATTTTGAGGCTGGTTGCTATTGAATTCAAAGGCCTGAGGCTGGGGTTGGTAGCCACGTTGTCCTACTGGGGCAGGCCAATTAGGTACTGGGGGTCGCGGAACGTTTAAAGCGTTAAACGGCATAGTGGACATCAAAGGAGGTTTATATAGAACTTTGGGTGCATTCTGAGCGGTTTGAGCCTTTGAGGCATCGTTTCGTTGATGCAGGTATATAATATTTAGTTCTTCCTGCACGAATTCCTAGGCTTTTTCTATGGTTTCCGGACGCATACAACGTATACGTGAGCCTAAAGGTTCGTTAAGTCCTCGTACGAAAGCTTGCATTGTAACTTTCTTATAAAGTGTCCGTTTCGCTTCAATAGTCGTTTGTAAGGTATCATGTAACGTCACGTAAGTCATAATTGTACTAAACAAGTTTTGACATTGATCGTAAAATTCCTGCGGGGTCTTATTACCTTGCGTAGCCAACGAGGGGTCATTGTATAAGGCTGTTTCGTCTCTTTGGTCTGAAAAGTTATTAATGAGAGCTGATCAAATACCTGCCCAAGTTTCAGAAATGCCGTTTGAGTTAATGGTGGATGCGGCAGGCCCTGTTATCTTGTTTAGGATGCCATTTAAAAGACACAGGTTCCCTAGCTCACTGCCTGGCTCAGCGCTTGCGTACTGAGATACTATCCAGTCGCAGATGTTAATGAACCTCGTCAGTATATTGGGGTTTCCGTCAAAATCGGGCACAAGGCGTAAGGCCTTGAAAATTACATCGGGGTCGTAAGGCATTTTAGGTTCAAATAAACTATTCAAATCTAAATTTAAATCACTATCTAAATCTCTGTTAATATCTACTAAATGTCGGCGCCCCTGTCATGATGCAGGTACCTGACAATTTGACCTTTCGTGATGAAAAATCTTAGACATTAAAGTAACTAGGAATAGAGAGGAAGCAACACGAGAAAGATTCTAGTGCACTTACATATATTTCATCTCTGGTTCTTCCCCGTGAATCGATGTCTGGATTCTCCACGCGGCTCCGCAGCTCTGCCGTAGATTCTGGATACTCGTGACGTGACTTGAAGACCGCCCGGGTGATTCGCGATCGTGGAGACCGATATGAGATGATTCTAACGCGTTTCGCGAACCGGCCCGCAAGTATCCTACCGACTGCGCCAATTACGTAGACTGCAGACGGTGGATCAAAAAAAAACCAAAGTGATGTTAAAACTAATTTAATTAAAAGAAATTACTACAATTAATTTGATGAAACCTATTCGATGCAAGAATATGGAATGACCAAGTAATATTTAAAAATAACTTATTGCTACTCGTGAGTTTCTGCTGCATCGGCGGCTCGTGGCTGAACGGACGTCATCGCTGCAGATTCTATGCGGTTGGCGTAAACATGTAGGAATGTGCGAAGTCGGCGGTATCCATTAGGGGTCCATATCTAACATACTGTTTTTGTTTGTTTGCTGTTGCTGTTGTTTATTGGAATACTGTTGTTTTTATTACAAGTTGGTTTTACTACCAAGGCGTGCCAATATATGTTTCTAGAGAAAAAATAGTCGAGAGCGGCGACGTAGTGAGTTCAATACGGCATAACAGCATCATGCCGTTTACTGTGACAATAATGAGTGTGTAAAAAGTTGGTTTTACTGCCAAGGCCAACAGATAGAATTTGACGTGATCAAATAAACTTTATTAAAATGAACCACTAAGTAAAATGAAGCCGATACATGAAGTTCAACCAAAATGAGCAGTGTTTTTTACGAAAATAAGATGGAAAATATGTTGATACATCTTCGATATAAATTAGCAGACAGTAGACACGGAGTTGATTTCTTGTTCGTGATTTACGTTTCATGAAGAAAAGGCCATCCAAATCGACCTACGTCACAAGTGCCATAGCCGACGACACGCCAGTATCCTGAAACAGTTATAATAACACAGATCGCCTTAAGAAATTGCTTATTGTTTAAATGACAGGTAAAGTCAATATACACGATACTTGTTTATTTAATTACTTAGCAGAGCGCTGAATGAGTCAAGACAATAATGTAATGATGAAAAAACATTTTTAACAAAGAAACGTGTATCGAAAAAAATACGTGGTCACAAGGAAAGTGACAACAGACAGATACAATATAAATTCAAATAAGTGTCAAAAAAGCAAAGGCCAGGATGTGTTTATTAGAATAAAAAGGTTTTAACAAAAATGCTATTTTAGTTGTCTCACAAAGGCATGCACTCGATATAAACTACCTCTTGGTGCGATTACTTTTTTTGTAACAATTCAAATAAACAATGTATTATAATTATGATTCACCCTGTAAATAATTATTATGTTAACAAAAAAAAAATCAAAATCAAAATTGTTTATTTGTGAGAATATGGTACAATAGACGTTATAATAATGGTTCCAGCATATCCTGCCATAATATGGCGTACAAATATTTCGATATAAAAAGAAACGAAGCTAAGGATTACAGATTTAAATATGAATTTATAAAAATTTAATCATTAATAAATAAGGATTGAAATTGTATTGTATTGGAATTGTAATGATTAATAATTAATAAAATTGTATTATATTATTAAAGACTTATCCTCTAAATATTCTTGAACACTGTAGTAATTTTTTTCTAGTAACAAACTGAACAATACCCTTTTGAACAACGGCAAAGGTAAATCTTGAGTATTATTTGGTAAATGGTTATATACAATAATTGCCATGCAGTACGTATTTCTTTTAAATAGCATTAATTTTATTTGGGGCAATTTTAATTTGTCTTTGTGTCGTGTTCTACTATTTATTTTGTAACTGCTTTTTTCAAATAAATGATAATTATTTTTTTACAAAAATGCATATTTCAAAAATATAGAGACATGGTAAAGATAGTATTTTAAGTTTTTGAAATAATGGCTTACAGCTATCTAAAAACTGGGCTCCACACATTGCCCGGATGCATTTTTTGTGTCCTTTAAAAACTCTTTGCACATCTACTGAGTTACCCCAAATTATAAGACCATATCTTAGTACAGATGGTACATAAGCATGGTAAGCAACCATAGCGGTATTTAGATTAACTGTTAGTCTTAGTCTTTTCAGGACGTACACAAAGCGATCCATTTTTTTTTTTAGTATTTTCTCTATGTGTGGTTTCCAATTGCAATTTTTGTCCACGGTTATACCTAAAAATACACATTCATCAACAACGTTTAAGGGGGAATTGTTATACTGAATATCTAGACTATCCGTGTTTGTGTTTGTGTTGAGTGCTTGAAATTTTATTGTATTTGTTTTTGTCATGTTTATTTTTAAGTTATTTTGTTCCAGCCATTTGATTGTCTTGTCTAATGCTTTAACAATTCGTTTTTCCAAGTCTTTATTCTCTTCGCTTTTAATAATCAGTGTTGTGTCATCTGCAAATAGTACGCACTCTTCATTAATCGCCTCTGGTAGGTCGTTGATGTACACAAGAAAGAAAAGAGGGGATAGCATTCCTCCTTGGGGTGTGCCGAAATTGTTTTGTCTGTATTTCGATCTAAAGATGTTTTGTTGGTTTTGACATTTTCTTGTTATTTCTACGCATTGCAGTCGGTCAGTAAGAAAGCTTTTGACCCAATCGTTGGCCTTTCCGCGGATTCCATAGTGTGAAAGTTTTGAGAGTAACGTTTTATGACAGACAAAGTCAAAGGCTTTTGTCATGTCTAGAAAGACACAGCTTATTTTGGATTTTTGGTTTAAACTTTCGGTTATCTGTTTAGTTAAGGAGAAACAAGCTGCAGCCGTAGAGCTCCCCTTCCTGAATCCAAACTGTTCTTTTTTAAGGATGTCACACGATGTCAAAAAGTTCTCTATTTTATTACACATAACCTTCTCAAATATTTTCGATAATATGGGGATTAAAGTGATTGGTCGATAGTTACTCATATCCGATTTTAAGCCTTTCTTGTACAAAGGTTTGATATTGGAAAAACTCCTTCACTTAGGGATAAATTTATTATGTAGCTTAAAGGCCGGACTAAACACGATGCACATATTTTTAACACTTTAGTACTTAAGTCGTCATTACCAGTAGAGTTCGTATTTTTTAGACTTTGAATTATTTTATACACATCTGTTTCATCTATTGGTGTTAGGAAAATGCTTTTAGGATTCTGAGGGATTGTAAAATTGGTATTCTGTTTATTTTCTCGTGGTTTTTGGGTCGTATTCGTTAAGAATATGTAATATTTATTGAATAAGTCACAAATTTGGTCAGGGTTGTCATAATTTTTACCATTGATGTGTATTGTGTCAATATCAGAGCAACTTGTCGGATTATTAACATCTGTTTGAATTAAGTTCCAAGCTGCTTTACTTGCATTTTTGGCTTTGTTGATGTACTGTAAACTATTAATTTGTTGCGCATTTTGTATACATCTTTTTAATATTCGTGTATAGTCAGCATATTTTTTTTTGTTTTGTTTTTTGTTGTCTCTACAAAGGTTATATTTAAGATATAAGGTTCGTTTTGTAATACAACATCGTTTAAAATTATTTGTTAGGGTAGTTTAACGTATCCATTCCGCACTATCCTTGGAACACAAGGCTTGGATTTCGCTCACTTTTGGATGTTTCAAACTACGTCATGCGTGATGATAAGGAATAATATTATTTTTTTAGATAGATATATTTATTTTGTTAAACATGAGTACAGCATACAAGTCTTATAAATTATGATGAGGTTGCTACATGTTTTGCCTTTTATGGCGTACATAATCAGTTGAAAAAAGTATTCAATGACAGAATTTAAATTAAATTGAAATTATAATATAAAAAGTTACCTTCAAAATTGCCATGTCAAAAATTAAATCTAATTGAAATTAAATGTCAAAATTTAAGTTTAATTAAAAATCACAATGTCAAAATTTAAATTCAATTCAAAATAGCAATTTAAAGATTTCAATTCAATTAAAATCACAATGTCAAAACAAAAATTCAATTTGAGCACAACATGCAGAAAAAGTAAATTTAACACGCACCGTCAGATTTCCATACAAGTAAAATATCGTAAGCTAAGTACTCAAACCTCTGTCATAATTCCACAGATAAAATATACTGGTAATGCAGACTAAAGGCTGATATTCTCGTTTTTTTTTCTTTATAGATGACAGATTAAAAATGCAACAGCTAATAACATGACAGTTTAACCCTTAAATGCATACAGTTGACAAATGGCAACAATTTATTTTTTGCCAGAAAAAAAAATAATTTGACAGCTGTACGTTTCTGAACGCAACGTAATATGCGAACATAGATTATAGACTATCAGAAAAATAAAAACTTTAATGAAATTTGCCGGTATTTTTTCTGTCATACGTCATTACAAACTAGTAAGTGTAAAAGTTTGTGCATTGGCGAGTACGAGTGATTTGATTTACGATTTCACATCAAAGAATCTATTCTTCAAAGTTTGAAAAATAGTAATCGAGTAAAAAATGAGGTAAGTTTTTGATATTTCATATATTTTTCCGCTGATTTCTTTGTAATTTTATGTCAAGGTAGTTTTTAATATGTTGCCAAATGTCTACATTATGCGTTTGCGTTTATGAATTTATATGGTTGTGGGCCGGCTTGACGTTATTTTTTGCTTTCGCTTTTTAGCATGCCACGCAGGCTGCGCGATGAAAATATCGAAGATATGCTCATGGCTTTAGAAAATAGAAATATCTCATAAGATGAAGAAGACATAGGTGACGAAAATGATATAGATTATTATCCCAGTATACAAGATATTTTGAATAATTTGGATAGTGAATCTCCACTTGTATCCGAAGAGGAGCCCCTATCTCGTGAGACCTCGTCCGTGGAACCTGCTTCGGGGTCTTTGCCAACTCCATCAGATCCGGGTATTCTTGGATTAGCAGCTTGGAGATCAGTCAAGATTGTGTCGTTCAGTACCTCGGCGGGTAAACCATATAATTTATTTCGACAAGTTTTACACCTCAATTCCTTTGCTGCACTACCTTGATAGTCAGGGCATTTATGCCCTGGGTACCATCCAAAGGAATTGTCTCGGCAAGAATTGTAAGCTGCCAACACAGCAGATATTCATGAAAGATTCTGTACCTCGAGGTTCTTATGAGGAGCAAGTGGCTGATTATGAAGGTGTAGACATATCTGTAACTACCTAGAAGGACAACAAAATGGTAACATTGGCATCTACATACGTTGGAGCAGAACCGGCCGAGACAGTCGATAGGTACGACAAGAAACAGAAAAAAGTAATAACTATACCCTGCCCAAAAATTATCAAGGACTATAACGCCCACATGGGGGGCGTCGACCTTATGGATAGCTTTTTGGGAAGGTACAGGATAAGAATAAAGAGCAGAAAGTCGTACATTCGTATCTTCTATCATTTGATCGATATGGCGGTCATCAACTCGTGGGTTTTGTATAAAAAAGCTAATAATGGAAATCAGACCAAAAAATGACTTTAGGTGACTTTAGAGCAGAGTTGGCAGAGGCTTTATGTACGAGTAACTATAAAAAAAGTGTTGAAAAGAGAGGAAGACCCTCTAGCAGCAATATTGAAAGAGAATTGGAAGCGAAGAAACCTCGTCGTAAACCACTCAACCCTGTGCCAGTAAAAGATGTAAGAACGGATGGTGTCGACCACAACGAAAGAAGATGCGAAAAGAAAAATAGATGCAGACTGCCTGGTTGTAAAGGATTTTCGCGCACCGAGTGCACAAAATGTCTTATTTCTCTTTGCCATACCAAAGAAAGAAATTGTTTTGCTGCATTCCACTCTAAGATTAGGTAGTCCTGCAACGCATAATGTATCCAAAAGGCAACATATAGTTTTTTCCTAATAAAATCTTTACTTTTTACTTGGGTTTTTTTTCATTATTTTTCCCTTTACATATCGCCAAACATCTATACAAAAATATTATTTATTTTACAAAACAAAAAATCATGCATTTAAGGGTTAATGTTTGGCGGGTTATTTGAACTTTAATTTATTGTGCCGTTTTTGGCACAAGATGCATTTAGGGGTTAAGAAATTATCTACGTTGTACTACTGCAGTAATAACTCCTGAAGGGACTTTTAAATTTGTTTAGAGGCATCCATTTTAATTATATCAGGTATTTTATTATTTTAATATTTTTTATTTGTGATGGGTTTGCTCTTGACTCTAGTCTAGGTCAGAGATGACAGAGACAAAGACTACGATGGAGCGAGCTTACCCAGAAGTAGCCTGTGCACTGTAACTTTGAAGAGATTAGGGTTGTAAGCGTTTGGAAACACAGACGCAGGTAGAGAGTTCCATTCCTTTGCTGTGCGCATTATAAAAGATGTTTGAAAACACTTAGTGCGAATTGGTGGAATAGCAACAAGGTAGGGATGGTAAGTTGCAGTGCGTCTGGATGTCCGATGGTAGAAGGGGGCCGGTGGGATGAGGTCGTGGAGTTCTTGGGCACACTCACCGAAGTACAATCTGTAGAAGACCCACAAGCAGGCAACCGTACGGCGATGAGCCAAGCTATGTAGCTTAGCATCCACCAGTTTTACGTCACCGATGAGCCTCTTAGCTCTGCGTTCGTATTATAAATATTTGGAGCAATAACAAAGAAACTCTTTTTCAATAAAGTTGTGCTGACATAATAAATTCTCATATTGGGCACAAAATGGGGTTCTCTTAACTGCTGAAATTTTTTGAAATAACTGCTGATTAACTTTTACAAATAACGCAGTTCCTAATATATACAAAGATGGGAAAGTTAATATTTTTAATTTTCTAAAGTAAGGGACGCAACTATCCGTTGTTCTTAGTTTGCATCCTGAATACAAGTTGTCTATTAGTCGACTGTCCCCAAAAAACAACACCATATCTCAAAATAGAAGCGACCAATCCGTGATAGGCTGTCGATAGTGTGTTGGTATCTACTTTCTTGGATAATTGGAATCTTGGATAATTGGAAATAGATATGCAGATTTACTTAGACGCTTATACATTTCCTCTTAGTGAGGTTTCCAGGTTAGTTAATTATCTACAATTATACCTAAGAATTTTGCATTTGTAATTTCTTCTACGATACAGTTATTGTAAGCAATGTAATTGGTGGATACTTACGGCGCTGGTTGAAATGAATAACTTTTGTTTTATTTAAATTAAATACAAGGTTATTTTTGTTTAGCCAATTTATAATGTAACTCAGATAATTATTTATGTAATTTTCATAATCATTAGAATTAGTATAATCCACTATAGCTGTGCTGTCATCTGCAAACAGTACGTCTACCATGAGTTTTATCAATCTATACTCGCTAGCGACTGTTGTTAAAAAATGTATGAAAACTATTAAAAAACAAGTTTCTAATTTATTTGTTTTAAGTTGTTAACTAACAAGCAAGCAAGTTGAAAGTAAAACTTTTGTTAACAACAAAAAAAAAATTGAAAACTTGTTTTTTTAAAGTTTTCAATTACAGCGAGTATAGATTGATAAAACTCGATGGTAGACTTACAGAACCATTTTATGATCTATAGTTTTCGGGAGATCATTAATGTAAATTAAAAAAGGGGTGGCCCCAGTACGCTTTCTTGAAGCACAACATATTTTACATACCTTGGTTTAGAAACATATTTTATCTCCCATTTGGTAATAGGACATATTCTAGTGATTTCTGTACATTGAGTTAGGTTTCTCAAATATGATACTAAGACTTTCAAGATGTTTCCTCTTATACCATACCCATGTAATTTTTGAAGTAAAATCTTATGATCCACAAAGTCAAATGCTTTTGTTATATCTGTTAGTACGGCACAAACAGAATTACCTTTCTACAGATTTCATTACACTAGGTAGCAGGTCAAATATAGCCATATTAACATTTGTATCTTTTCTGAAGCCTTTTTGTTCGTTGCAAAAAAAAATGAATTTTTCGAAATAACAATATTTAGAATTATAAATTACTTTCTCAATTGTTTATATATTTACAATATACAATACTGATATTTTTGCAGTAGGTTTATTATTTTGAACATCAACGTTATCGTTTTTTTTTTTTTGTAGAGCGGTTTAATTATGACTTTTTTTAGGCTATTTGGGAATAAAACATCAGAAATGCAAAGATTAATTTAATATGATAATAGAAGCGCTATAATTAATAATAATAATGACTCTGTGCCACATACATGGCTCATGAAGGTGTTGGAGTTGTACAAAATAGATGCAACTCTACGCACCTTCCTTGAGTCATGTATGAGGCAATGGAAAACAGTCCTTCGCTATCCAGGATGTCGACCGATTCAGGGAAATGATGAACCTGTATTGATTAAACGGGGAATATTTCAGTCCGCTTTGGTTTTGCCTGTCCGCTTTTGTCCGCTTTGGTTTTGCCACATTGCTGGAAGATCTGAATCCGCCAGCAATGTGCTTAGAGGATTCAGAACCACCTCTTCTCAACCGATAGCACAGACCTGAGTCTGGGCTATCGGTTGAGATGAGGTGGTCAGGCCATATCTCACCTTCTTTACATGGATGATCTGAAACTCTTTGCCTCCAACAATTCGCGACTGATGGAGCTACTGATGGTAACTGACACCTTCAGTAGTGCCATCAGGATGGAATTTGGTGTGGACAAATGTGCAGTCATGCATGTAAAGAAAGGGGAGTTCATGGAATCTGAGGGAATTCAACTTTTTTTTTACTATTTATAGGCTCGCGTTTGACCACTATCTCACCTGATGGTAAGCGATGATGTGGTCGAAGATGGAGCACGCTTGCCTAGAACTAACCTATTCACTCTTGACTTAAATACTCCCTCCCAGGTTATAGCTATCAGTAAACACAGACTCCGTCAGGGAATTCCACTCCTTAGCTGCACGCACTATGAATGTGTTCCCAAAACGTTTTGTGCGCGTGGGTGGGATGTCCACCATGTACCGGTGGCGCATCGCCGTTTGTCTTGTGGTCCGATGATAGAACGGGCTTGGCGGAATCAAATTATGCAATTCCGTCGCACATTCCCCAAAATGCAACCGGTAGAAAACCGACAGGCTAGCAACTCGTCGTCGATGCTCTCGGATTCCATACAGGTTAGATCCCTCAGCTCGACCGAAACCTACAAGTATTTGGGTATGTCAGAAGCATTGGGCATTAATGTTGCTGACATGAAGCAATCGTTGAAGGAGCGCTTCTTTGGTCGCCTGAAAAAGGTTTTGAATAGCCTTTTGTCGGACGGAAATAAGGTGCTCGCCTTCAACGGTTGGCTCATGCCAGTATTAATGTACTCTTTCGGCATACTCAAATGGACTCAAACCGAACTTGACGCCCTAGATAGGAGAGTCCGCACACTGCTGACCGCAAATCGGATGCATCACCCACGATCGTCGGTGATGAGACTGTACATCCCGCGGAAGTGTGGATGGAGGTCGAGGCTTTTTAAACGCCAAGACTCTCCACAACCGCGAGATGTGCAGTCTCGGAGAATATTTTCTCAAAGCTGATGTGGGTATGCACCGAGATGTGGTCACTGTGGACAAGGGACTCACCCCGTTGTCCATGGCTAAAGAGAAAGACCGCAAGGAGGTATGAAAAGGCAAGGAGCTTCACGGACGCTTCTATCGGGCTCTTCATGGGTCCGAAGTAGATTTTTTAGCATCCGTGGCCTGGCTACGTTTCAGTGATCTCTTCGGAGAAACCGAAGGTTTTGTCTGTGCGATTATGGACGAAATTATCTTGACGGATAACTACCGGAAGCATATTATGAAGGACGGGACGGTGGACGTGTGTCAGGCATGCCACCGTCCGGGTGAGTCCATCAAACCTATTATCTCTGGTTATTCTCGTCTGGCTAACGGCGAGTACTTGCACAGGCACAACCAAGTGGCCAGGATAATCCATCAGCAACTTGCTTTGAAATACAAACTTGTGGATTCTGAGGTACCGTATTATAAGTATGTGCCCGACCCAGTTCTCGAAAATGACCATGTCACGTTGTGCTGAGATCGGTCTATCATTACTGACAGGACTATTGTTGCCAATAAGCCTGACATAGTGGTGATAGGAAGGGAGGTAAGAAGGGAACAAACCCTAGACCTATTTCTATCACAATATCAACGTACGGTAAAAAGTTAAAGCTTCTACAGAACAAAAAACGACTTGTAAATTGTAATTACTACATAAATAACGAATTTTCACCGAAAATAGTTGCAAAAAGAAGAGAACCCAACAGACGTTGGTAATTATCGTCCAATAAGCCTGATGCCATGCTTGTATAAACTCTTTGCCTCTTGCTTACTGGAAAAAATAAACGACGACATAGAAAGTCACCAACCAATTGAACAAGCCGGATTTAGAAAAGGTTTTAGTACTACAGACCATATTCGAGTCCTAGAACAAATTATTGAAAAGTACGTCGAGTTCCGTAGACCACTCTACCTTGCATTCGTTGATTACACAAAAGCTTTCGATTCTATTTCACACAAAAGCATATGGTCATCTCTACAAAACCAGAGAATCAGTAGCAAATACATAAATATATTAAAAAATGTGTATGGAAACAGTACGAGCACAATAAAGCTTGAACGCTCCGGACAAAACATCAAAATCGGTAGAGGCGTGAGGCAGGGCGACCAGTTATCCCCAAAATTATTCATAGCAGTACTGCAGAATATTATGAAAAATCTACCGTGGTCTAAAAAAGGTTTAAAAATGAACGAGAAATGCCTGACTCACCTACGTTTTTCTGACGACATAGTTATTTTTTCTAAAGATGCTCTAGAGCTACTAGCAATGATGGTAGAACTTCACGACGCAAGTAAAGTAGTTGGCTTAGAAATGAATCTGTCAAAAACAAAATTGATATCCAACCATTTCAAAATACCAATTACTCTGAGTAACTCTCCGGTGGAGTACGTAAACGAATATATTTACCTAGGCAAACTAGTATCTTTCGGCAAGTGTAACAACACTGATGAAATAGACAGGCGAATAGCGACAACTTGGAAAAAATTCTGGTCATATAAAGAGATAATGAAATCGAAAATCCACATCCAATGGAAAAAGAAAATTATGGACGCCTGCCTGTTGCCCTGCCTTACATACGGATGCCAAACATGGATTTTTGATTCGGTGGCAAAGAGAAAACTTAACTCATGTCACAGAGCGTTAGAAAGAAGCGCACTAAAAATAAAACTCTTAGACAAAATAAAACATACGACGATAAGAAATAAAACTAAGGTAATTGACGCAGTTTCCTTTGCTCAAAGCCTGAACTGGAAATGGGCTGGACATGTTGCCAGGTACACTGATGGTAGATGGACTAAGGCCGTCACAACATGGAGAGGGCCTAGTGGCGACAGACGCAGAGGCAGACCAAAGGCACGTTGGAAAGACGAGTTAGAAACGGTCGCCGGCAAAAACTGGATTCTTACAGCAGCAGAGAGAGACAAATGGAAGGCTCTGGAGGAGGCCTTTACCCACAGAGGGGTTCATGCAACCAAATTGAATTCAATTTTATTTAATTTCTAATTTCTAATATATTTCTTATGATTATTTTGAATTCCATATTGTATATTTCATAATCTTAATTTCATATAATGTAACAATTTATGACATTCTATTGTATTATTTATAAATGGTCGATTATTCAATCAAAAATATTATTTCATTTTCAGTCAAGTATGTTGAATTATTTTGCTAAGGGATAATTTATCATTTCAAGTTATTTGAATTTGTGAACAATACACATAATGTTAGAATTCAGCAGAAAAAATTCAAAACTACGATTGGAATTTCTTTTTTACCTTAACTTTGCATGTATTCTTTTAGGTTTGCATGAAATAAAGAGGCTTTTTTATTTTTATTTTTTTATTTAGTGGTGATAGACCGATTAGCGCGCCGCACAATGATAATCGACGTTACCATTCCACATGACGAGAATCTCGTGAAAGCTGAGAAAGAGAAACAGATTAAGTATCTCGACTTAGCACACGAGGTTGTCGACTTGTGGAATGTGGACTCGGCTGTCATTGTGCCGATTGTCGTTACGGCCAATGGCCTGATAGCCAATAGCTTCGACGACCATCTGTCGAAGCTGGCGTTACGCGGTTGGGTAAAGGGCCTGATACAGAAGGCAGTACTCCTCGATACGGCTCGTATTTTGAGGAGTTTTCGTTTTTCCTTTCTCTGGAGCCCTAACCACCGGTAGCTTGGACTCTGCTCCCGACACCGGCGGACTACTATTTTTAATATTTTTAAATGTATTTTTTAATATTTTTTTAGATATATTTAAATATCTAATCTTTATGTACAGAAAAATAAATAAACGAAATAATAATAATGTTTTATTGACATAAAAAAGGTTATACATTTTCGTTTGAGACCCTGACTCCCGAGCTAGGTGAGACCTGTGTTACAGTAGTCAGTGTCTTCATCCGTTCTTTAGAATTAACAATTTATGCAATAAATCGAACAAGTAAATCACTTAAAACTTAATTTAATGGAAGCCTGCTATTGCGTGGTGTGTGTTTTGCGTGTGTGTGTGTGTGTGTATGTGTTTGTGTGTGTGTGTGTGTGTGCGTGTATGCGTGTATTGATGCGCACATGGGTCTGTGTGTGTGAATTATGTTTGGGTTATACATACATTACATAAGAGAGTTACATTTTATATTTTATTGTTCAATCATCATCAGTACTGTTCCTTTATTAAGCTTTCTGTCTGCAGGTAGTCCAATGTTTGAAGCCATGAATTTAGTTTAATCTTAGTTTTATGTATTGTAAGAGGGTTAATGTTAAGAATATTGTTTAATTTGTTATATATATAAGTAGATAAATATAATCGTTGCCGTCGAGCGGATGCGCTCTTAAATTTGATGGTGCTACATACATTACCGATAGTTCTCTTATATTTCATTACATGATTTACTGGTGTGATTTCGTGTTGTCTTAATGTAAGATTGAGAAGTTATAATTGTCTCACTGTTAGTACTTCGCAACTTTCATATAAACTTTTTGTGCGGAACCGGTAAGGCCTGAAGGTCATCACTTTTAACAGAGATCGTTGGGATCTCTCGAGGCGTATCATGTAGGTTTTACAAGCTCCTCCCCATGCTGTAATACAGTAACCCACGATTGACTGTGCTAGTGCTTGATAGACAGTTCGTAGAAGCTCAAAGTCGGCCACTTCTCGTAGTTTTTTAAATGCCCATATTAGTTTCCTAACACAGGAAGCGGTTTGATTAATGTGGTGCCGCCAACTAAGTCCCTCATCCAGAATCACCCCCAGGTACTTCACTGTATTTAGTTGTGTGATTGGGAGACATGAGCAAGTATTACTATTTTTAGCGGCGTCACAGGAGTGCGCTTTGATTCTTATTTCTGGTGGTTTGGTTTTGGCGAAAGTAAATTGTAGGAATGACGTTTTCGAGATGTTAAGACTTAATAAATTAGCTTCCAGCTAGTAAATTATTCTACGTAAGCCTGTCTCTGCAGCATCCAGTGCCGCCTCCCAGCTTTCTCCGTGAAATATTAGTACGGTGTCGTCTGCATAGCTAAGCGACTGCTGACATAGGTCATTTACATAGATCAATAAAAGACTGGGGGATAGGCAACTGCCTTGGGGCACACCATAATTGACCTTAGCTTCGTTGCTAATGACTTCTCCAATCTATACATTTTGTGTCCGGTCATTGAGAAAGTCTGTAAATATGCTTAGAGCCCTTCCACGGATTCCAGCATGTTCTAATTTGGTCACAAGGGTCGGAACACAGACGGTGTCAAATGCCTTGGCTAGGTCCAAGAAAACGCCCAGACATTTTTGTTTTGCATCAAGTTTTTCAGTTACGTAATCAGCTAGTTGGCTAACTGCATCTGTGGTACTTTTTCCGGACCTAAAGCCAAATTGCGAGTTCGAAATTATTTTGTAGCGCTCTAGGTATTTCATGAGTCTGCGGTTCAATAGCTTTTCCAATATTTTTGATAGTGCTGGCAGAACAGAGATAGGTCTGTAATTTTTAACATCGTCCTGGTTTCCACCCTTGTGAACAGGTGTGATTAAGGATTTCTTAAAGGTTCGTGAAAAAACCCCTTGTGTAAAGCAAACTTCAATCAGTTTAGTAATAGGTGGGACTAGAACATTTTTACCCAACTTGAGAAGTTTAACCGGAATTAGATCACAGCCTGTACCGCTGTCCGTTTTTAAGTTGTTAATGACTGCTTCTACTTCAGCCTCATCTGGAGGAAGGAGAACCATAGAATTACACGCTGGGGTGTCTCATTAACGTATGGAGCCCGAGACAAATGTTGGTTTTTTTTAATTATATTGTTAGCCAATTGTTTACCAATATTCGAAAAATAATGGTTTATGTGTTCAATAGCATTAGACGCATCCTCACCTTCAGTGGCAGGTAAAAGTTGGTCAGCTAAATTTCGATCCCCAGTTTGGTTGGTAATGGATTTTATAATATTCCATGTTTCTTTGTTGTTCTTTGAAGATTTTAAGGCGCACCTTTCGTGGGCGTTTTTTAATTTCCTTAGTAACAGGTTACAGTGATTACGATATCTTTTGTACGATAATTTGACAATTTCATTTTTTGGGTCTGCCAGAACTTTTCGGTGGAGGTTATCCCTATGTCGGATGTACCTCAAGAGACCAGGTGTGATCCAGGGCTTAAGGACCACTTCACGGTTAGAGACCTTCGTTACAGTTGAATGTTGGGATACCGTGGACGTAAGACAATCGACAAACCTTGTTGCAGCCTCGTTAGCATCATGATTTGGAGTATTTTGGAGCATTGTTGAACAGCACTCTCATAGTCCACTTTTACACTGTATATTTTTTTATAATTCTTGTTTTTATTGGGGACAGTCTCTAGACACAACATTACGTAGCCATGGTCGCTGACTGTGGAATCTATAACTATGACTGATGCAGATGTAGTGGTTCTAATCATTGCGTGATCAAGGCAGTTGTGCAGTCTTGTAGGAAAAGTATGCCCTGGTTGGAGGCCCATTTCTGCAGTTAGATTTAGATAGGATGAACTATTTCTGTCACTACTATTGGGTTTTATGTCTATATTGATATCCCCTATCCAAATTATGTTTTTCTCTTTTAGTTTACTTCAAATGTTTTCTAGAGAGTTAAGGAAGCTATCAGTGTTGTATATGGAAGGTGACTAAGGAAGCTATTATACAGGTATCAGAATCAACATTTAACAGAAGAAAATTAGCTCCTATCGGGTCTGGTTCTTCTACCGTGTATTGGAGATTGCTTTTCACAAATATCGTAATACCGTCGTTTTGATTAAGGCATTTTCTGGTAGAGTATGTTACGTAATTTTCTATAGTTGGTATTGGCTTTTCAGCATTTAACCAACACTCGGTCAAAATTATGATGTCCATATCGTAAGATAATCTTGCCAATTGTGCCTGAAAACCGTCTACATTTTTATAGATGCTTCTGATATTTTGGGTTGTAATTCTTAGTGACGCGTTAGAGGATATCAAGATTTCATAACAGGCGTTCGTATCACAGTGGTAAGATTATGCCACCGTAAAGTTATCTATCTGTGCTGAGACATTATTGGTCGTATTAGCCATTAGGAACACACATATTTATATTGCATGATAGAGTGCGAGAAACTACAACGTGTTGTTTTGCATCCTCGTCAAATTTCAGGAGGTTGTCATAAAAGACATAAATAATCAATAGAAAGTACGGTAGCGGGCAATAACTAATAAGCGCTGCTTTTTTTGTTGTTAAAATTTAACAGTATTTCAGAATTAAGCCCTTAACTTAAAACAGAATCACCCGACTACGCACACAGCGACAATGCAGCTGTGTGCGTGAGTGTCGACATCTTACCTACGAAATGCAAGCGCGCGCGAGTGCGACCGAGCAATGACCGGTAGCAATAATTTTACCTAATTTTATTTCGAAAATCACTTACATTATTGTCATAAATTTCGCTTGATAATTAACTCATCTTTGAGCATCATTGGAATACGGAAATCTTACTAATGACAATAATACTAGTGCGCCAAAGAAAAGTTCACTGACCTGTTATCAGATGATTAATAAAATGTTAGTTTTGCTTTTCGTAGTGATTTTGTTTTTATTTGTGGATTTCCTTCCTACTTAACGGGCTTAGGACCGGCAAGAATGCCTTAGTTAGTGTAGCGATCTACTAAGTCTAAAAATGTTTTCTACGTTTGATGGAAATGGAAAGACGTGCTAGTTAAGTGAAAGTACGTGGTGATATTTTCGACTCTTAGGTATTATTGGCGTAGTTAAAAATAAAATTTGAAATCAACTTATTTACACTAATAAAGCTTACAAGCTATTAAGCTTACAACGTATTTACAAAATGTACAAATAAATAAATTACCTACTTAAGTTACCCGGAGGTATTGTTCAAAGTTGCCACCATCACACTCTTCGCACAATCGAGCACAACGTAGCTGGTTTTCCTTCAGCTTACGTAACACTAACACATTCGTTTTTAAAGTGTCGAAAGCACTAATGATCCTTGCATGTAATTCTGTTACACTTGTCACTTCCTTTAACGTCTCCCCACAAATAAAAGTCTACAGGCGTCAGGTCTGGAGAACGCGGAGGCCAGGCCACAGGTCCTCCGCGACCGATCGAGTGGTCACCAACTTTTCGGTCAAGTACTCGCGTACTTGCCAACCATAGTGAGAGGGAGCGCCATCCTGCTGGAAGTAGAGGTTGTGCCTTGCGGTAGTGGAACGGGTGTTGAAGTTCACGTTTCAGTAGACGCCACACTGTGGTGTGGTGCACTCCTAAGTGTTGACCAGCCTCCCGCGTGCTTGCCCGTGGGTCTCGCTGGAAGTATTCCAGGAGTCTTCCTGCAAGGCGACAGGCAGGCCTACGCTGCCGCGAGCATGAGCATGCCGGGGAACGTCAAACTGCCGATGATCCCACAGTCCCTGCGTAGCAGCCAGCATGACGCTCTGTGATGGGGGTTCCCGATCGGGAAACATTTCCGTGAATATCCGGTTGGCTCCACGTAGGCTGTCTCCACTGATGGCATACAGGCGGACCATCTCCACCATCTCGACTTTGAATAATTGTCCGTCATCTTGCACAATTCGCAAACGCGCGCTCGCTTCGGCGACATCAAACACACTGTTAGTTCCGGGGCCGCGGGGGCCGGGGGCGTGGCTAGGAGCTTGCGCGGGAGAATCCCCGTACCGTGAGTGGGGTGCGATTGATTACCTACGAATTTATCGAATGATCGTATGCGTTGTGTATGTATTGTTTGCGTTTGTTTGTGTGTGAAAGCGCGGTTATAAGGCTAGTAACAGACGGGCCGCGGCTGGTTTACACTTACGGATTTCCGTAAATCAAAAAATTAAATGAAAAAAATACCTACCCATTTTATTGTCGATTTGGGTCGAGAATCCTTAGCATAATTACGTCCTTGAATTTGACTAGGATGCAAATCAACACGTTGTATAATGAGAGTGACCATCAGAGCTGGATAATTGATGTTTGGTATACCCCGAACAGAACAAATTGTATTGTATGTTTAAAACGTATTGTCCATGTTTGTTTGTGTTATGTTGAGTGTTTTTGGTTGGGTGTGTTCGAGTGATTTATGTTTATGTGTTTTACAAAAAAAATTGCAGTTGCAGAAAAAATAATAAAAATAGTAAAATTACAGGCAGTACATGAGAAAGGCGTAGTCATTGCGATAGTTTAAGTTTGAGATCAGCTTCGCTTTTGATAAGTATGTAGTTATCTCCTTCTTTTTGCCGAAGAAATACTTTTCCAAGCGAAGTCCAACAGAACTTGAAGCCATTTTCGCTCGCAAATTTCCTAGCCAGATAAAATAATCGCTGACCCTTCATCGTCAGACTCTCTGAAAATTGGTTTTGATTCACCTGGTATTTTAATATGAGATGTGTTCAACTTACTTTGGCGTTACTGCGATTAAAAGTGCGCACTTTGTGTAGTATATTTTCCTTTACAGTCACTAAGACGCAGTCAACGATGATAGACGAACCCCCACTTTTTTAATTTATGCGGAAGATATACTTAATATCGTGTTGTCGTATAGGTATATCCAGCACCTTGGCTGTTTCACATACAACTCTGTGCAGATCTTCTTTATTTTCACCTTCCTGCTTCGGTATATTTCTAATCTCGATTTTAGTGAGACACAAAATACGTTCTAGATTCTCAACCTTATTTTCTAGTTGGTTAATGTAGACGTGATCGGTTTTTCGGTCTCTGTCGATTTCGTCTATTTTTATTGTTAAGTCATCATACTGTTTAGTGACGAAAGCTAAGGATGTTTTTAACTCCGAGTTCTGTGCTATTATCTTACTCATTGAGTCCTGTAACGATTTAAATTTGATATCTGACTGTGCAGTAGACGATTCCAGTAAGTCCCGTATATCCTGCATAATTCCACCAGTTCATCCTCACGTCTGCGTTTGTTGCGTGACGTAACATTTACATCTCTGATGTTAAGGTTTGGGGCAGATCCGGTCAGTGAGATAGTCGGGTTTCTTACCTGAAGGGTCTCAGAATCGCTAGCTATGGATGTGCCAGGCGATTTGGGCGGTGTACGCTGCATGATGTTACTGTTTGCGAAGACGGAGACGCTTTGATACCTTATAACACTAGTAGTGGTGTCCGGTGCCGGCGTATGCCGATAGAAGTGAAGAACACGGAGAGATGGTGAGTCCCGGCGCACGCAGTCACTGCGTGAGTAGGACAGCAATTATGTGTTCAGTGTTCTCAGATCGCGCAGGTGAGGCGGTTGGGGTTCGGAGCGCGCGGTAACACACCTTGTGAGCTTGAAGACCACAAAGTCGCGGTCACGGGCGAAGAGGGTTTTTAATTTCCTTTACATATTTAATAACTTTAGTTGTTATGCCATCAAATCCTACCGTATTCAGGCTGCTTATTATTTTGATTATATCAAAATCCGAAACAGGTAGCATAAATAATTGTTGCGAATTTGAATGTTCAAAAACGTAATTTTCTGGTAAAGTTCCTGTAGTTTTAATATTATTTTCAATTACCTCTACAAAATAGTTATTAAATTCATTTGCAATATTCATTGGATCTGTAAGAGTTGAATCGCCAAGCAGGTTTTGATTTGTTTTTTGACGTATTAATATAGTGGTTATTTTAGGCTTTTTGAGTTAATTTATTTTTCTATTAATAATTCAAATCTTCATAAATTTCATTTTTTTTTAATGATTGTGCAGTATTAATTGGATAGATGAAGTGGGCTGCTGTTGTAGGACGACTAAAATGGCACTATGTATACGTCGCAGGCAATTCGTATGATTCCGCCGTTTACATACGGTGTCGTCAGTTTAAAAACGCTCGCAGTTATGTATTAGGCCGAAGGCGATATGTATATTGCCGTGTCATTTTATAGTATGCCACAACATTTCATCGACAATTCAAACGCCGCCTACATAATGTTGTTAGTGTACCCCACTTTATGGCTAAAATAGGTCGAATCTGTTCCAAAACCAAATCGGGGCACTCCGACTCCACGTAGTCCTTTGGCAACTACTCTCAGAGTGTACATAAAAATCAGGAGGCGCGGAGCGACAGCATGGGTGCCTATCTTTTGTTATATAAGGGTGAAGGGGCTGCACTACCCACAGCGCCAGAAACGATGCAGAAGCAACTTTGTTTTGACAACAAGTGTTTTGAGGTTAGGTTACAATAATTTGTTTTTTTTAAGGTGCGATACCTTTTCATGGGAGTGGGGGCACTCAATATTGTTATGATTATCTATGTTTGTAATTTAAATGTCGTTTTTAACTAAGTACTTTAAGAGAACCAAAGCACTTACTTTAATCTTAATTGAAATCTTCGTTAGTATCCAATTGCTGAAATTAATTGTGTTTTGTCCAAACTGTGTTTTATCATGGTCACCCTAAAACTAGGACTAACGTCGAAATTATAATAATTTAACGAGTTATCATTTTACCTTCGGCATATTGCATAGCTGCCAGCATTTTTAAACTGACGACGCCGTATGTAAACGGCGGAATCATACATATTGCCTACGATATACATAAACTTCTTCCGTTACTGATGAGTGACTGAATAACTGACCGACATCGCACAGCCGAAACTACTAGTCGTAGAATGCTGATATTTGTCATGTAGGTTCCTTGGGGAGCGTAGGAGAGCAGTAAGAGAGGATTTCCCGAAAATTCCACGGGAACGGGAAAAACGGGATATGCGCGTACGAAGTTGCAGACATAAGCTAGTCTACACTCATAAAGCCGATCAAGTGCGAGTCAAAGTCTCGCGCAAAGGGCACATAAAAAGAATAATGGTCAACTTCATTTTTTTAAATAACTATGATTTGATATGACACAAGTTAAGCTAGTTTTTATTTATTAATTGTAAAAATCTTTTTTGCATATGGTGCCGCAATTTCTCTTTATACTATTAGTATAGGCTTTAATTTCTTATCCATCCTTACTTTCCCTTAGAAATAATCTAATCTAATCTCAGGAATTACTGGTTCGAATTGTAAAAAAAACTAGTATTGGATTGGAGGAAGGTTATATAACATCGCGCCATGATCAATAGGAGTGGAACATAAATGAAAAATGTTACTGGAACGAAGTCGCGCGGGTCAGCTAGTAATAAAATATACTTACGATATCCAAGTCTGCAGTTATAGAAATATGCATCACAAGTTGAGAGCAGAGATTTTACATTATTTGTGTCGTGCATTATACAAACAAGCATCGGAGCAACCCTGCAAATAGAAACACATACATAAATACTTCAATTAATCTGACGAGCCTTTTTCAAATTATGCCCGACATAGTTACAACAACAACAACAAAGTTGTCATGTTGTTGCCAATGTACGGTTAAAGATATTTTATTTCTCAAAAGAATTACAAATTCACTTATAGAGAAAACATAAATAGGTTTATAAAAATGTTATCTGCCAGTAAGCGTAGATAAAAAAAAACAAAAGCAAGTATACATCTTAAAACAAACATTCCAACAATACTTCGACTTAACACATATCGTTTTAGTTTACAAGTACAAAATAAACAGATCCAAAGGTAGGTTACACATAATAAACAGCACAACAGCAAAAGTTTTGAGCGATGAGGGTAGGGTGCAATTCAATAGTTGATGCGTGTTTACTAAGGCCTACAACACAGTGCAGAACATGAGCGATTTATGAAATTGTTTTCGGTTAATATTTGGACATTTGTATTTATTTATTTTTGATTATATAGATATATATATATTTTTTTTGTATGCTTTCCGTTTTAGGGTTAATATTTAAATTATATAAATACATCTTTTTTTTGTGTGTATACTATCATTATTTATGCTTGATTATATTTGTTTGTAGGTTTTTTGTTTTACAGTTAATATTTAATAGGTATATTTATTTATTTTTGAATGTATTTGTTTATATGCATTTTATTTTACGGTTAATTTTTGTACTTACATACATATTGTAATTGAGTGATTATGCAGACTGTCATTATTTGTTTTTAGTTATATTTGTTTGTTTTTTTTTTTACTTATTTTTTTATTTTATTTTTAATATTTGTACAAATATGTATGAATATATATATTTAATGTAGACTGTTATTATTTATTTTTGATTAATCTAAAGGCAGGGAAAGATCTTCCAATATATATTTTTTTAAAGTTTTCTTGTAAATGTATGACGATTTGATTTCTTTTATGTCTTTAGGTAGTTTATTATAGAAGTTGGCCCCTTCATACATAATATTCCTCTTTCCATATTTAGTCCTAGGCTGAGTTAAGCAGATGTCGTTAGCTTGTCTTGTTAAAATTTTATAAGTTTGTGCCCTTTTTGTAAATATTATCTGTGAATGTATATCTTTAGTTAGAATTTTTCTTACGAGTATGCAGGTGTTGTACTTATATATTTGATGGAGATTCATAAGGTGTGTTTCTTTGTAGATTTTTTCAGTAGGAGTTAAATAGTTATATCTAAATAGTGTTTTGATTATTTTATTTTGGGCAATTTGTAGAATTTTTAGGTTTGATTTGGCAGCAGTTCCCCAGACTTCAATCAAGTAGTCCAAGTGAGACTTAACCATGGAGTTATATATAGTATAACGCACATGTCTAGGAAGACATCGCACTATACCACGGAACGCACCTGTTAGAGATGTGAGCTTGTTTTTTATACTCTCTATATGTGGTTTCCATGTTAATTGATCATCAAGTATAAGCAAGATATTTTTCCTGATGAACTCTTTTTAGCATTTGACCATCTATATGTAAGTTACTGTGCTGACTAATCTTTTTGTTTTTTGCTGCGAATATTATATAATTGGTTTTAGATATGTTTATTGTCAGTAAGTTTGATTTAAGCCAAGTATGTAAGAGGTTTAGATCATGTTGAGCTTGTTCTATAATTGAGCATACTGAGGTACCTGAGTAAAATAAACTTGAGTCGTCAGCGTACAGTGCTACATCACCCTTTAGACCGATTTCATGGATGCTATTTATATAAATTAGAAATAATAATGGCCCGAGGATTGAGCCCTGGGGCACTCCGTAGGTGATTTGTCGAGGTCTACTTTGGGCTTCACCGATTTTCACAATTTGATATCTTTTATTAAGGTATGATTTTAACATTTCAAAAGCGGATCCCGAGACACCTAAATGATTTAGTTTTAACAAAAGTATAATCAGAATCAGAATCAGAATTATTTATTTGTAAGAATGTAGTTTTACATAGTATGGTGTTCAATCTTTGTTTAAGTCCTAAACATTCTACCACAACTTATGGTGTAATATCGTGACTAACAGTATCAAATGCTTTTTTTAAGTCCACAAACACTCCCAGTGTGATTTTCTTACTATCAATATTGGATTTTATTTTTGTCACCAGATCGGTTGCAGCTGTAACCGTGTTTGACTTTGGTCGAAAACCATATTGTTTTTCATATAAGAACTTTTTGGATTTTAGAAATGCACTAAGTCGGTTGTGTAATACCTTTTCAAACACCTTCGATAATATTGGTAATACAGATATCGGTCGGTAATTACTTGGATCTGATTTGTTTCCCGACTTATATATGGGGCTGACTTTTGCAACTTTCAAGGATTCTGGAAAATGTCCTTCTTCTAGACACCTATTGATACAAAGAGTTAAGTTTTCCGCTAATTGATCTTTAACACATTTTATAATTTTTGTAGTTACTCCGTCAATACCGGCGCTTGTGTTTGCATCTAAATTTTCAATTATTTTAAGTACCTCTGCAATAGTGGCAGGTTCAAACTGTTTTAGATTGATCGTACTGTCTAATTTGCTAGTGGGTATTTGTAAAGCTTGGTTATTATGATACGATTTTGGAATTTTACTAGCGAGCTCTGCACCTATATTTGAGAAAAATAAATTAAAACACTCACAGATTTCCTTTGTGTCAGTAATTTGGCCTGTTGGCGTGTTTAACTTTACAAGAGTAGAGTTATGTTTTGTTTTGTTGCTAGCCAGACTATTAACAAGTTGCCACATTTTAAGAGGATTTTTTTCACAATCTTTGAAGGCTTTATAATAATATTGATTTTTTGTTGACTGAATTTCTTTATACACATTATTTTTCTGTTGTAGGAACTCGTCTTCTATCTCTTTGTTTTCAGGTGAGCAATGCTTCAATTTATGCCACAGAATATTTCTTTTGTTTATAGATGTTATAAGGTGATTGTTGATCCAGTCTTGTCTTGGTCTATTTAGTATTTTGGTCTTTTTCGTTTTATTTTTAGAAATGTTGTATGAATATTCATATTTATAAAACATTCTATCTATCTTAATATATCAATCTATTTATTTCTGAAATAAAAAGATCATATATATATATATATATAGTTTGGAAAAGACTCGATAGTCTTCGAGTTTAACCGAATATAGCTCAATACCAGTACCTATCAGACCTCCATAACCCAGTAAAGTACTGTCAAAGATGTTCAAATGACAGTCGGGACCAACGGCTCGTGCTTTCCGAAGCACGGAGGAAACTGGATATATGGTGGATGGATACCCATCCACGGACCGGTTGTGGTAGCTTAACCACAAAGTTCGACCCGTGCGGCTGTTATTATTTAGCCACCAGCACTTCGAATATACCTACTAAAATCTCATACAAACTTTTTCATGATTTGTCTCGGTGTGGGGTGGGAGGTCGTGGGGTTTCTAGAAAGTTGGAATGATGGTATGGTACACATATTAATCACGCCGAAAAAGTGGTAAAATAAAATCTTGAAAATATTTTTTTTTTAGGTTTTAAAATCATCGCCACTTTATGTGCAGGGGGAGACCCTACACCGCCTGCAGGCGGTTGTACGTAGGGATCGTGCGATCGATGGCCCTGGATGGGGCCCCGATCTGGGCGGCTGACCTGACGGCCAGCACCATCACTGTTCTGCGGAAGCCGCAGAGGGTGATGGTGATGGATCATCAGGGGTTATCGCACGATCTCATACGAGACGGCTTGCGTACTGGCCGGATCTCCACCCTGTGATCTGGAGGCAAAAGTCCTCGCGTCACTGCATCGGTGGCGTGGGGACGCGCGGGCGCGCGGCGAGCGACTGATACAGCGGCACATTGAGCTGCGTCGGTTGCAGCTGCGCGAGGTCCTGGTGGCGGAATGGCGGGACAGGCTCTCACGCCCTTCCGCCGGCCTCAGCACTATTGAGGCCATCCGGCCAGTGCTTGACCTGTGGCTCGGGAGAAGGCACGTTTCCTTGTCGTTTCGTGTGACGCAGGTCCTCTTGGGGCATGGCTGCTTCTGGAGGTTCCTGTGTCACATAGGCAGGGAGCCGGACGCTCGGTGTCACCACTGCGTCGACTGTCGGGAGGACACGGCGCGGCATACGCTGGCAGAGTGTGCCGCTTGGGAGGAGCCGCGCCGTGCCCTTTTCTCTGTGGTAAGGAGTGATCTCTCGCTGCCGGCCGTAGTTCGTGCTATGGTCGACGGCGAGGAGTCCTGGGACGCGGTGGTCTCCTTCGGCGAAATAGTTACTGCGCAGAAGGAGGCTGCGGAAAGGGAGAGGGAGATCTCGACCTCTCTCCCGGCCCACAGCAGGCGCACCGGGCGTCGGAGGAGAGCTGCCCTCTTCCGGCCCCCCTAACTGCATCCTGGGGCGGCGGTCCTGGGGATGGCCGTCGCCCCCCATTCATCCGGACCCGAGGTGGCGGCGCGTGGTGTTCCCATGCGCCCCTGTTTGACATCGCGGGGGGAGTCAAACACCTCACTCCTCCCGCTGACCCGAGGTGGCCCGCGCCCGCACCAGCCGGGGATTACGGTAGCCAAATAAGCTCTCGCGATCCCCGGCGTAGGTGAGAGATGGAACACCGGGATGGTTTTAGTCAGTTAGAGTCTGACAGACCCCTCCGCCCGCCCCGAGGAGCGGAGGCCGGAGGACATCCATGAGGATTTCCCCCCGTTAAAAAAAAGGGAGTCCTCCTGTAGATTGTGTCGGTCGCATATTGTTTTAGGCGAATAATGTAAAGGGTCTGAGAAATAAAGACACAAAGTCTTACCTCTAAATTCTCCCATTATTTGCATTCCGTCACAACCAGTGAAGTACACAAAAGTGGAGACCCTGTGAAAGAACTTTATAATTCGGAGTTACGATACATGACGGCCACAAGATACATAATAGAAGTCACCCCGGTATTAGGGTAACAAAGTCGTTAATTACGCAAAAGTATTTTTGCCCTGGTATGGATTCACAGATAGGCAAATGGGCAAAATCATGTATAACATGCCAAAAATCAAAAATACAAAGACACACGGTATCAGAATTAGGCGTTTACTCGGAATGCGTTGGCCCGTTAACAGTCACAGCATAAGGGTATAGATATTGTCTTACTATAATTGATAGATTCACAAGATGACCGGAAGCCATACCATTGAAATAAATAACCGCGAAAAATATTGCCTATACTATATGATTGTTGGATCACACATTACGGTTCCCCAGTCAATATCACTAGTGACCAAGGGAGACAATTCGAAATCTCTCCAATCAGCTAATGAAAGTAATGGGAATCGAAAGGATTAGGACAACATTACAGCTTATGGCGTACAATAAGGTTACCAGGAGATTTTTTTTACACAATCAAACACAAAACCAAAACGTGGACTCGTACGTAAAGGAACTTAAAAAAAAAAATCGGATTTTATACCTCATAGTAGAGAAAATAAGGTACGTTCTTCGTTTGTATATGAAACTTGTAAATATGTTTTTGTTCGCAATGACACAGTTCGTAAATCGCTACAACCGATATGATGGCCCATACCGCGTCATAAGTCGGAGAGAAAAAAAATTACAAAACAGAATTGAAAATGCAAAAGGAAAAATGTACCTGTCTCAACATGAAAACTACCCTGCGGATGTTCTTACGAGTATGACATATAAAGAAGCTGTGAAACCATAGATAAAGACAAATGGATAAAATCCATTGATGAGGAACTGAATGCTTGTCAGAAAAATAAAACCTGGACATTGGTTGAAAAACCTAAATAACGTAAATGCCAAAGTGATACACTGTTTCGAATTAAGGAGAACCAGCAGGACCAAGGTATTAATCACGCCTATGTGCAAAAATATATACTCAAACCAAGGGCATTGACCAACGGTCAGGTGTGATTTAATACGCTGTAGCTGTACAAAATAATTTCAAAATCATTCACCTAGATGTCCAAAACAACATTTCTTTATGGTGATGTGGAAGAGACCATATTTATGACACCAACAGGAGGGTTAGTTCGTGCAGAAAATATAAACTAAATAAATCCCTCTATGGATTGAAACAGGCTCCACGATGCTGGAACAGTAAGGGAGTACTCACACTTTTTCAGCTCCATTCAGCTTATGCCCATAGAAAACAACGATTTTGTATGGAGATGCGACCGCATCCATTCATTTCTGTAAATATTTCTATTAATATGTGAATTATACTTCTATTTTTATCGGTCTAAAGTCCGTAGAATTATCAGAGAGCGATAAATTCTCAATCCTTCGATCTAGCTCTTGGACTGTACCTGTCGATCACTGTCGTTTGCATTTTCATTTTTTACGTTTAATTTTATCTATTTATTCTGCAAGAAGCCAAACGATAAAAATATCGCACATGGAAATGTCAATTTTCAGAGCACAATACTAAATGAGTAAAGAGCGTGACTACCACCAGACCACCTTCAAAGTCGATTTTCTCGAAAACTAACGAAGGTACCATTTTTTTTGTTCGAGTACCAATAATTAGTACCAATTGAGTACTAATTATTTACCAAATATGGAAGCGATTGGCGGCGGTGGTCCTGCGGTAGTCACGGACATTTTACCGTCTTCGCCGCGTGTTCAGCGCCTTTCTCATTCTTACGACGCTGTACGCGGCTGATAGAAGCAGAACTGTATAAGTGTGACCAGAATCGTTCAGCGAAACGCGAATGGAGCTGAATAAATATGAGTAGTCCCTAAGTTTGACTCTGTGTTAAAGAAATTCATTTTTTTTTAACAGCAACGCTGACCAATGCGTATATATTTGTAGAATCTATAAAAGGAATTGTTATTTGTGCTTGTATGTCGATGTCCGATTATTATTTTTATCAGATGATCAAGCACTAGAACAAATAACTGAAGAACTGAACCTGGAATGGGAATGCAAATAGAATAGTTGAATAAACATATATTTATACATTAGACTAAGGGACTACTCACACTTATTCAGCTCTATTCAGCTTATGCCCATAGAAAACAACGTTTTTGTATAGAGATGCGTACGCATCCGTTCAGCTTTCCGCGTCTATTCAGCTTTCGCGGCAAATAAGTATAAAATGAGGACAAATGTGCTATAATCATGCGAGTGCTATAGATAGAGTTCATCGCTGTTCTGCCGCGTTCAGCGCCGAACGCAGTGGCACAGCGCTGTACACGGATGGTTCTCGACTCCTTGTGTGACTGACACTGGCATGGCCACCATCAGGGATTTTAATATTGATACCAAACAAATTGTCGCTAACTAGTCGCCAAATATCAGAATTAGTAGGTCACTGGTTCAAAGGTTTATAGGTGGCCGATATGCGCCTACCCTAGCTTGGTCTATTTGAATCTCAAAAGCTAGGGCACCTAGCAAGGATCTGTTTTCTCCCAAATTTAGTCGCTAATTAGTCGCAATTTTTCGCCAAGTCACAGATTTAGTCCGGTCTTAGTTCAGAAGATACAATTAGTTTAATTTTTAAGGTATAGTCCAAAAGCTAGATTGAAAAATAATCACTTCGAACAAATTACCAAGAATGAATATTTATATTAAATGTGAATTATAATTCTAGTTTTATCGGTCTAAAGTCCGTAGACAGAGAGAGATAAATTCTCAATCCTTCGATTTAGCGCTTGGACTGTACCTGTACTTGGTCGACCCATTGTCGTTTGCGTTTTAATTTTTAACATTTAATTTTATCTATTTCTTCTGCAAGAAGCGAAACGATAAAAATATCACACATAGAATAGAACTGTCTATGTTAAGAGCACAATACTAAATGAGTAAAGAGCGTGACTACCGCCAGACCACCTTCAAAGAAGATTTTCTCGAAAACTACGAAGATACCATTTTTTTTGTTCGGGTCCTAATTAGCACCAATTGAATACTAAAATTGCTTCGGAAGACACGTATAAACCGGTGGTCCCGACTTCCAAATGGCGGTCGTCATAAACCATGTCAGAGGCGGTTTAGAAACTCTGACACTAGGGTGTGTGGGGTTATTAGACCTTACTACCCACACTATAAGAAGTACTAATTATTTACCAAATATGGAAGCGATTGGCGTCGGTAGTCCTGCGCAGCATATTCAGCGCCGTCATTGAGGAAAAAAGTACATATTACCTCAATGTACTTGACCTATAAATCGTTTTTATTTGACACAACAGTTATTTTGTAACCAAAGTAACAACATAAAACGACATGCAGTGGCAGTTGGTACTGGATGGCCAGTACTCACACTCCTCTTCACAGCATCGTCGTGATCATCAGGAGTTTAGGAAACTCCTAAGCCGCTACGCAATTTCAACAGCCGCCGGCCAGCTAGGGCTTTGGTTAAGATATCTGCCTCCATATCTTCAGTTCGCAGATACCCGACCTTTATTTCTCCGTCCGTTATGCAATTTCTAATGAAGTGCATTTTCGAATCTATGTGTTTGGTTAAGCGACCAAGGAGTTCTGACTTAAACTGAGGGCAGCTTAGTTGTCATTTAATATAATTATGGTCTCATAGCTAGCCCCAAGGTCTTTGAATACATTTCTCAAGTGAAAAGCCTCTTTTGCAGCTTCTGTCAAGGCGACATATTCCGCTTCGGCAATCGATAGCACAACAGACTTTTGCTTTTTCGACATGTAGTTTATGGCCGTTCCAGCATATTTAAAGCAATATCCCGAGAAAGACTTCCGGTCAAGCTTGCATGCGCCCCAATCTGCGTCAGCCATGCCATGTAATTCTTGGCAAGTTTTTCAGAATATAAGACCAACGCTTTTTTCCCTTTAAGTATCGCAGCACTCTTTTTGCACACTTGAAATGCTCTTTTCATGAGAGATAGCTTATAGCAAACATTATATCGGGTCGAGTTGCCACTGCCAAAGTACATGTGTGCCAATCAAATTTTTGAAGGGCAGATTGTTCCTTTCATCTCTTCCTTCTTTTTCTAGTTTTAGACCTGGTTCTATGGGTGTGTCAGAATAAAAATAGACTCAATGTCTGCAGCCCGTCCCCATAGTAAAATACCGTAAGACATGATACTGTGAAAGTAACTAAAATAGACCAGTCTCGCGGTATCGACATCCGTTAATTGGCGGATTTTCCTAACAGCATAAGCTGCTGAACTTAGCCGTCCAGAAAGGGATGTTATATGAGGGCCCCATTGTAGCCTTGGGTCAAGCGTAATTCCCAGGAAAACCGTTTTATCGACAAATTCTAGTTTTTCCCTGTTCAATACTATGTCGCAATCACTGCTTTTGACATTGGGTAAGCAAATCTTATACATTTCGTTTTCTTTTCATTCAAAACCAAATTATTCAATGAACCAATTTTGGACTTGCATTAGGGCATTATTTATGATATCAACATTGTCCGTCTGTCTATTTATCTTAAAAATTAAGGAGGTATCATCGGCAAACAGCACCATATCAAGTTTTTGTTGCAATAAATAGGGTAAATCATTGATATGTACCAAAAACAAGAAAGGACCCAAAATCGAGCCCTGGGGAACGCCCATTTTCACGTTTAATCCCGACGAATTGACACCGTTTATTTGAACTAATTACCGTCTATCATTCAAATAAGATTTGACCAAGTTAAACGCTGTTTTGACCAGTCCGTAATGTCCCGAGCTTCAGGAGTAATGTATCGTGATCAACGCAATCAAACGCCTTCGAGAGATCACAAAAGACACCTATGGCATCCTGTGCGTCCTCCCACGCATTAAAGATGTGCTTTAGTAAGGTAACACCAGCGTCAGTCGTACAACGTTCTTTGGTGAAACCATACTGTTTATCATGACAGATGTTATTCGTGTTAAAATGATTAAGCATTTGATTTAGCATCACTTTTTCAAATACCCTACTAAACACTGGCAACACAGATACTGGTCTATAATTATTTGTGTCTTTACTATCCCCAGATTTAAAAAGTGGTATCACCTTACTGAATTTCATTAGGTCCGGAAAGACTCCTTGATCCACACACAAATTAAATATTACAGCTAAGTACGGCGCTACAGTCTCGATGATTGAGGTACAAACTTTGATAGACAATCCCCATAGATCTTCGGTCAATTTAATTTTGATTTGTTTAAAAGCTTTTATTGCTACTATGGGGTTTATATGTTTAAAATTAAATTCAATCGGGCTGGCTGAAACGTTCGCCTGTAATAAATCAAAGGCAAGTGAAGGCGAGGAATTTAAGGCTTCAGTAGTTTTAATAGGGATACTCGTAAACAAATTTACAAATTCTTGAGCAACTTGTTTGTTATCGCTAATAAGTCCATGAGAAGTCTCCAATCCGTAATCAGTGTTATGTCTTTTGTTCCTATTTTTTTCATTGTTTATAATTTTCCAAACCGTCTTTATTTCACTGTCTGCTGTTTTTACCTTATTACTTATATATAAAGCCTTAGCTACCTTACAAGTGTTTTTATAAATTTTTGAGTAGGTAGCTACCTACTTATTAAAAGTCTCAGTGTTAATAAAAGGCTTAAGGCCATACAGCTCATAAAGCCTTTCCCTACTTTTTCTGAGTCCTTTAGTTGCCCAGTCACTAAATAAAAACATAGAGCAGATAGTTTTAGTTTTCTTTTTAAAAGTATTATTGAATTCGGTTTAGACTAAAGAAAAAAAATCTGTATACACAATATTAGCATTGTTCATTGTAAGGTTCCAATCACTTATATTCCCGATTAAAGTGCGGTGAAATTTATTTAAAGTACCGGATGTTATTGGTCTAGTTTGTATTTGCACTTGTTGAATTGGTATGTTGGACTCAAAAGGTACCAGTAGCCCACTGTGATCAGAAGGAAGGTAATTTACAATGGCTTTCTCTAAGTAGTTGCCAAAACAAAAAACATTATCAATACATGTAGCAGTAGTTGTAGTTGTACGGGTTGGTTTTATGAACACATTAGACAAATTGAATGATTTAAAGAGATTTAATAATCTACAGCTATCTGAATTGTTTTCTTAGATATTAGTATTAAAATCTCCACAGATAATTACTAGTTTATTACCAGTTGCAAGTTTTGCCAATACATCTTCCATTACTGACTCAAATATAGCGTAGTTCAGATAATTAGGGGGTCTGTAAACGCACACTATGACATGTTTATCTAGCTCAACACAGGACAGTTCAATGCTATGTTCAACAGACAAGTTAACTATGTCTTTACGGGTTTTAAATTTAATACACTTTTTTACTAAAATTAGTGAACCCCCACGTAGCATTGTCTTTCGGTTAAAAGAACTTCCCACGCTATAATTCTCGTAATTAATCAACATCTCAAAATCCTTTAACCAATGCTCAGTGAAACAAATAATTTCAAACATTGTTTTTTTCTAAAAATAACTCTATTTCCATCTGTTTTGAAGAAAAGCCTTGAATATTCTGATATAATAATTTCAAGGATTTCTGCTTAGCCCCTTTATTAAAATGCTATGTGAGAGCAAGAAGATACCTGGTAATTATAGACATGGGTCAGCTTTCGATGCTTCAAAACCTATGTTCTTAAACTCTGTATCGAGTTTCTTGTACCATTGCCTCTTGCCTATTTGAGTTCGTATAAAGCTTTCATGAGACGACATACTTTCCCTTTTGGATTATTTTTGTCTTTTTAGCATACTCACTGTTTTGCTACACAAAGTTTTTTCTTGTTTAATTTCTTCAACCATGATTTCAGTCAAGTATTCCTCTAAATAGTCAGGATACTTCATAGCTATCTTTTCTTCTAATTTGTCATTAAGGTACGCCATTATAACCTCCATCTGTTCAATTTCAAACCTTCTTCCTTGGCTATTCCAACAACAGATCTTATCGAACTCGGTTTAGCTACAGGAACGTATATTTCATTGTAGCCAACGCCTAGTCGCTGAATGAAACCCCGTGCTACAAGCCTGGCTTTCTTTATGATACTGTTGTCAGATCCTATTATGTTTCTTAGAATCATTTTGTAGTCCACTTCTTTCGTGTCTTTGCTTTTCTTTTCTACTTTTCAGGTTCCATTTTTAACATGTGCTCTAATTTTAGCTTCAATAGCATCATGCCAATATTCATCATCTTCATTCTCATCGGATATATATAGGATATCTCCGAGAGTAGGTGACTTTCTTCAGTCTGGTTCAGTATAAACTTCCTGGTCCACGTGGGTGGCCGCCTCTCTCTTTGTGGCCTCCCATTCTCAGGTATTTCTATAACCTCTGATGCGTCATCGTAAGACTCGATTTCTTCTACCGAAGAAACGCCATCTTGCTCGTTGAAATTTTGTAACGTGTTTTTTTTTTTCATTCTCAGTTATTTTAATTTCTATTTTTTGGACGCTTTTATTCTTTTTATCATTGTATTCAATTTTTGTTTCCTTTTTCAGGTATCCGAGAGTGTTTTTTTTAGTCAATAAGTCTATCATGGTTCTGGCTATCTTCTTTGTGGTACATCTTGTCTATGACTTTTATGTCCCTGCTTATCACTACATCATCATCTTCGGGTATGTCCACTCTGTAGGCTTTTGAGGTCATCGAGTAACCCATGAATACGCCTTCTTTGGCGTACTAGGTCAGTTTGCCTCGTTTTTTCTTTAAAAAAAAAAATAACAAAAGTATTTCTGCCATGCACGTAAAAATGGTGTCCGCATGGTATTCGGCCTAGCCATTTCTTGAATGAAGTTTTGGCATTCAGTGCTTTGGAAGAGCTACAATTTATAAGGTAGTTTACGGATGCTACCGCTTCCGCCCAGAGCTTTTTAGGTGCCTTGGCATCTATTAACGGACATCTGGCCTTATCCAGCAAGGATGTGTTCTTCCTCTCGCTAATCCCATTTTGTTGAGGGGTCTAAACTGTGGTCAACCTTCTTTGGATGTCATGCGATTTGAGAAAATTATCAAATACCTTGTTGCGGTATTCTTTGCCATTGTCAGTCTGCAGGTTCTTTATCTTCTTATTATGGAAAGTCCCAACATAATTTTTATATTGTTCGAAAACGTTGAATACGTCACTCTTTCTTTTAATAAAATAGACGTGAAAATAGCGACTATAGTCATCTATGAAATTTTATATAGTTAATAGTGTTCTAAATGAAATTTTTATTTTTTAATTTTTCACTTTTTAGTGGTACCTGTGTACCCATTCACAGCGTACCGGCGTGATGTTATGAATTGGCATAATTTTCTTTTAACGAATATATTAAGCATTTCTAACCTTAAATTAAATTGTCTTAAACAGGCAATACGTTGCACTACAAAAACAAGTAACAGAAACGAATCGCTATGAAATCGACTCCACGTAGTCTTGTCTGCCCTACCCCTAGAGTGTAATTTAAGACCGCGTAGGCGCGGAGAGGTGAGGCAGCCCGCGAGCTGAGGAGCAGGTATTATAATGCCCGTCACCGCGAGCCAAAGCGGTGGTGAGTGTTAAAACCATCTGTGACGATAAATTCGCGAGGAACCGCGGACTTTTCTGTAGCAGACCTATATAAGATACATAATTCCACCATACATCATTTTGTAATATTTCAAAGGGTCTAGGCAGCGTTTTCGTTGAAAGCTCCCAGACGGCTTATTTTTTTCCGATACTTCCAACAAATGTTATTATATTTTAATCAATGTATACAAAAACTTGACAAATTATAAACTGTATCGCGACCATACAGACAGACAGACGCGGCGGACGACTTTGTTTTACAATATGTAGTGGTGCAGTAGTTTTTGAGTTTATCGCGAACAGACAGACAGACAGACGCGGCGGAGGACTTTGTTTGATAATATGTAGTGATGATAGTGATTTTGAAATATTCGGAATTATAAAAATCGGTATTTTGAGATTCGTTTTTGTGACTGACGTAATAAAGTTTTTCGTATTTATGTAGTGTACCCTTAAACAAGACGTCAAGACTCTCTGTGGTAGGATTAGGAAACTAATTTTCGTCTTTAAGACTCTCCAACACATCACCGAACCCTCTGTACTGAAGCAGATATGTTTTGATCTCTGCCAGTCTCTCATAACCTACTGCATTACAGCATGGGGGTTCCTCTAAATTCACTTTGAAACCCGTTGAAGTTGCTCAGCGTACCATACTAAAGGTTTGCACCTTCAAAACACGTTTTTGTTCCACTTTTAATTTATGAATTTTGTGGGGTTTTAACCGTAAGGCAGCTCTATCTCCTCAATCAAATGCTAACGGAACATTAGAAACTGAACTACGACCAACTCGTATTGAAAAGACGATATCCAAATTTTTCCGTAATTCCACACACCCTCTCACACTCACTCATGCACACCTTTATCTCACCCAAAGAAAGGACTGCTCACACACCTACCGTGGTTTGTTTGTCATCTAACTTGTAATATTTTTCTTAATTCATTTTTTTTTCTTTCTTGTATTTTTTTTAATTGCGGTTTTATCCCCAATTTTGCGATCGGAGGCTTGTTTTTCTATTTGTTTCGCTATCACTTTTGTTTATTTCTAAGAAGTAGTGTGTTTTGTGTCATACAACTTCAATCTTATTTTTAACTGCAAAGATGGGATTGCATTCTTTTGTTTTATTTTCCTTATCATTTGAGTGTATAACACGAAGTATAATATAGACCACTATATTGACTGTGTCATTTTCTTTAACTAAGTTTTATTTCTATTTATAACTATTTTTATTATATAATTGCAAAAGTCTAAAAATTTGTTACGTTTTTCTTTTTCTAACATTATTATATGTATGTTCTTTTCTATTATTTTCATGTCAATTTCGTTTTCTAGGTTGTATTTGGCAAGTCCAAACATGGGACTCACGGTTATGAGGTGCAAAATCGTTTCCTCTGCCGCTGGGTCGCAAACACATTTCGGTTTCATTATCGGTTGAGGTAGTGGGAGAAGCCCCCGTGCCCTGTGAAGAGTTGAGTGTGGAGGAAAGTGACTTGAATAGTCCTGCTTAGTCTATGGGCATCGGTAGCTGAGGGGAAGAAAAGTTTTGTGACGCTAGCTTTGGTCTCACTTTGGTATCCTGTCTCCCATTTATCAATCGACTCACTTCTAATGGTTCGCTTGACAAATGAGAGAGGACATTTGTCAAAGTCTGATCTCCTTTTGACCTTTAGTGCCGCTGTTTTTGCCAGTTCGTCTGCTCTTTCGTTCCCCAGTATTCCGACATGGGCCTTAACCCAGTACAGGTGAACGTTTTTGCCTAGACTCTTGAGCTCTTTGAGTTTTGTTCTGATCTTAAGAGCGAGTGGATTGCAGCTGTCGACGTTGCTTAACAGCTCCAGAGTTGACCTGGAGTCGCTGAAGATACAAAACTCTTCTTCTGGGCTATGCGAGATCATTTCCACCGCTCTGTGTACGACATACAGCTCCGCTTGAAAGACGGTACAGTACTCCTCGAGCTTAATTTTTTTGTTGTTAGTTTCGACTGACCCTTTCCACCAAGAAAGGGCAGCCCCAACTTTTCCCTCAATTTTGCTCCCGTCTTTAAAGATTTGTACTGTACCCTCCCTCAAGCACAGCCACACCGCCGCGTCATCCTCCAAGCATTTGAAAACGAGGTTTTCCTCATCAGCTGGGTGGGGCCTCGCCAGGAAGCTCACCTTCACCTCCACAGAACGGTCTCTAAGAATTGGCTGAGGCTTCCCTCTCTTAGCCTCGTAAAGGCTACTTCCTTGACTCTCAGGTCAAGTGTTAGCAATCCTGTCAATATTAGAGCCGAATTCAGTGAGACCGTCCTGTACGACCTGCTGATCTTCTGGGCGAAACCCCTCAGAACTGTGTTGAGCTGATTTTGGATGTAGATCCTATCCACAGCCCGAGCCCATACGCTGGCTGCGTACAATATCACCGGCTCCACAACCGCAGTGTATATTATCCTCACCACTTCCGGATTCAAGCCCCAAGTAACCTTCGCCGCGCTAGACAGGTAGGCAGCTGTCTAGCGCGGCAAAGGTAGTAGGAAGGTAGGAATATGTTTATGGCTTTTTTGCAAACATATGTAACGTGGCTCCGGAAGGTCATCTTCCGGTCGATTATTAGACCTAACAGCTTTATCTCCTCGACAAGCGCAATGTCAACCCCGCCCAAGCGCAGCCGTGGTGTGTCGAATTTTAACTTTTTAGTTAGCAACATGGCATGACTCTTGTGTGGTGCAAACTTTAGTTTATTCCGAACACCCCACTGCTATACGTGTGCTAGGCTGGCATTGGCCTCGGTTTCCAGAGAAAGAGCCGTTTTTCCGGAAAATATCAAGACCACGTCGTCTGCAAACGCCTGGCAGTATGTCTTTCTATCTTCCAGTTCGTCCAATAGCGGGTTCAGGAGAAGATTCCAGAACGTGGGCCCTGCGATCGATCCTTGCACACATCCTTTTGAGGTCCTCTTCTTGTGTTCGGCTTCAGAATACCTCACTGCGACCTTTCTGTTGACTAGGTAGTTTCCCACCAGTTTTTTGAGGTTTAGCGGACAGTGTTTTTTCGCCAGGCGACTTTTTATTGCTGGCCACCACGCACTGTCAAACGCCCCCTCTATGTCCAGCGAGACAACGACCACCAGGTTTTTCTCCTTCAACTCTTTATCTATGTGTTGCACCATGTCGTATAGAGCATCCTCCGTGCTTCGCTGCGGCACAAATCCGTACAGCCATGGGTTCATTTGGGGTAGCATATACCACTTTAGTCTCCGCACGAGCATCTTTTCGAGGATCTTTTCGAGTATAGGTAGGAGTCCGATCGCTCGGTAGGATTTCGGCTGAGTATAATTATCCTTGCCAGGTTTTCTTAGTACGACGACCGCGGCCTCCTTCCACTTTTCCGGGAAGCAGGATAGTTCAAGACATTTGTTCATTATGGCCAAAAACATATTTTTGTGGTTACTAATGACGGCTTCGCAGATATCAGCCGTGAACGCTTTTCCAACTCTCGGTTTGTGCCTTGCATGCTTGTAATTCGTACTCTTCTTTTGCTTTCAGGTATTCCATCACGACCCATTCCCGACGACGTGGAGCTGCGCAACGGATTCTACCCTTCTTCGTGCACATGGACTTCTTCAGCTGGTCGAGTTCTTTCGTTCCACCACGGTAAGTACGTTTTATCCACTTTCTTAATTCTAGATACTGTCTTTTCACAAGTTTCTGTAACAATTTTTGCTAATTCCTCTATACAGTTTTCTAAACCTTTTAAATTATTAATTTTATCTATGTTATGTTATATCGATTTTATTCTCCAATAATAATTTTGCTAATTCTTCCCGAAAACTTCCCCAGTCTGTTTTTTTAGTATTATATACCCTAGTGTTGCTGTACTTAATTTTATTTCCGATTCCTTTTTTTATCGAAATGTTGAGGATTATCGCGTTGTGGTCCGAACTCATCATTTCTGTGTCAACTCGCCATTCTTCCACGTGCCGAAGCATGCCGTCTGAACAGGCCGTGATGTTACAGTGCTCTTATACCGCTTCCCTCCTCGAATGGTATCGAATGTTGGGATGTTTCCACAGTTGAGCACATGGAGGTTGAGTTCGTCAAGGGTTCCAGATAGAAGTCTTCCCCTTTCACTTCCCCACCATGTGCTCCATGCGTTCACATCACCTCCCACCAGTAACTTCGCACCATTTGTTTTTATAACAATTTCCCTCAGCCGGTCAAGGTACGGTTTCATGTCGAGATAGTCCTCGAAGCAAACGAACGCTACCACGGTGGTGGTGTCCTCCACCGTGAATTTCGCAACCACTATATTTTCGGTTGTCAGTGTCGGGCACACCACTGCGTCCACTCCACGGTCGAATATGACTATCGCGGCTTTGATGGTTTTGTCGGCCGTTTTGGCCGTCTGTCTTGTATTAGGCACGTACATTTTAATATGGAATCATTAAAATAACTTGTTTAAATACTTATTTGTAACTCAAGAGGATCGACGTTGAGGGCTAAAATAGAAAGAAGAAGAAGGCTATGTTTAGTTCGACCCCAAATGCTTCTACTGTTGTGTACACTAACTGTAGATTAATCACTACATTTATGAAAAAAAAAAACTTTTTTTTGTGAATAAATATTACTATTACTGTAAACTTGCGTATGGATTTATTAAAAAGCTGATATTTTGAGATTGCAACAACACGTCACACCTAGCTGTTAAATTAAATTCCGATATGTAATTTAGGCCGCTAATTAAACGGCCCCGTTCAATGAAAACGTTCTGTATGGTTTCGGACGTAAAAGAATACCACCATCGCAACACTTCCCGTGGGTGTCGTAAGAGACGAATAAGGGACTCACCAGGGAATGGGCAGCAGCTTTCTCTAGACATTGCAACAGCTACACAGCGATCGCCAACCCGCTTGCCAATCATGTCGATTATGGCATGGCAACAATAAGATAAGCACAACGAAAAAAAGGCACCCGTCTACCCTTGACTAGCGGTAAAGGTCACAAGGTAGCGCAAAGCAAAGGGTGCTAAGAAACTCCAGAGTGGATTCAATTACCCGACAAACACCTACGACTAGACCTGGCAACACTGAACACGCGAACACTCCGGACCCACGAGAAGATAACCGAACTTGACGAAGAATTGAGCAGGTTGCGACGGAGTATTTTGGTATTGTTTGAAATCCGAAGACAGGGGCAATATTCAATGTACTCTGTGGACAGGGAGAGGACACCATAATTCTTAAATCCGGCAATCTGCTCTATTTCCGGGACCTTCCACCACCGGGACCTGGGACTTCTGGTCACCCGACCAGAAGTCCCAGGGTGGTGTCGGGTTTATCGTTCACAGTTCTCTCGTGTCCAACGTGGTGAGGATCGAGAGTGTGTCGACCAGGGTTGCGTACCTAATACTCAGAATATCGTCAAGATATTCGTTGAAGGTCGTACAGGTTTACACCCCATACTCGACACACCCCAAGACGAAATAGAGACCATGTATGTGGATATATCCAGAACCATACATGGTCATTTACTTTCACCGCATTTAGTTTGATTAAAACAATTTTACCGATTATTATTATGGTGTGGTTATTTTGAATATATACATTGTACCTACTTAATGACAGTGGTATGTCTGCCGCGCTCAGCGGTCTGCGGCTGTATGAGTGCATCTTGCCCGGAAATGAATATTATAATATCACAACGAAATATTAGAAACAGGTTTTTAGTTAATAAGTACGTTTGTTGTTGTTTCTCGTATTGCGTTTCCATCAGTTATTATTATTTATGAACGCATTACATGCACAAACAATCATACCTACACATTTGTAAAATATCTTCATCACTTTTATTTTACTTTATGTAATTTATACCGTGTTTTAGCTATATGTATCTGTTTATATCTACTTTATTTCGATAAAAATAACTATGTATAACAAATGAAAATGAACCGTTGCTCTTCCTTTGTAAGGTTCATTTGAAAATCAGCTTCAGACAGCATTAGTCAGTCTGACATATCGCTGAAATGGACCTTTATAGTGCAACCGTGAGACACACTAGTTTCTGGCATACCTTTTTATGTTTTATTTCTATCTTCCGTGCGTGTTTCATGAATGTACTAAATAAATTTTATTCTTTCTTTCTTTCTTCTCATAAAACTCACTTCATCGTGCTGAACTTCAACGCGAAACTGGGCAAACGAGACGGTGACAAGCTGCAAGTGGGGCAATTTGGATTTGGACGTCGGAACAACCGGGGACAATTACTGGACAGTTCTATGGAGAAGGAGGGCTTTTATATGATGAACTCCTTCTTCAAAAAGCGTGGTCACAGGAAGTAGACCTGGCAGAGCCCTAAAGGTGTAATTGAAAATTAGATTGACTTCATCATGTCGACGAAGAAGCAGATATTCAATTATGTCAAAAACCGGAAATGATGACCTCATGGTAAGAGGCACATTCAATCTAAATATCAAGCTGGAAACATCTCGACCGATGAAATTTATGTTCCTTCCAGCACAGATCCAGACCCAAAACTACAAAAGTTTAGCTCGAATTTCAAAGTCGTTTCGAGTGTCTAGGGAGCTCCGTGGACGAATACAACGATGGGTTCGTGGAAACTGTCCATACGGTAGGGTCTAAGTTCTTCAAGACTCGCTGCACGACAAGAACAGGAGGCTCTTTGATCCTGCTCTCAAGCTCATGAAGGAGATGGTTCTGCAGTCTTCAAACGATGCATGCAAATACCGGCAGCTCAATAGACGAATCTCCAAGTCCTTGCAAAGCGACCTCCACTGCTTTAATACTGAAAGGATTAGAGACGCGATAGAGCGGAATAAGGGCTCCAAGGTCTTTATAAGAGGTCTGTATTGGGCTGAGACCGCTCACGAAATCGAAAACCGATGATGGTGGAACTATATCCGCCAAATCGAAGCTTTTGAGGAAGATCGAGACAATCTTTGCACGTCAATGGCTAAACCCAATGCCAATCTAGCTAACGACCCAAGAGCTAGATTTACCCGGCACTGTACCGAATACATCCCGGACTTCAGCCTGTATGAGATTAGAATGGTTCTGAAGCAGCTTAAAAACAACAAGGCGTCGGGTGAGAACGGAATTACGGCTGAACTTCTGAAGGCGGGTGGAAAACCGATCCTTAAGGCCCTTCAGAAACTATTCGATTCCGTCATTCGCGGGGAAAACGCCATAATTATGGAGCAAAGGTGTGGTGAACTCTTTTTTAAGAAGAGCAATAATGCTCTGCTTAAGAATTACAGGCCCATTTCACTTCTGAGCCATGTATACAAGCTGTTTTCCAGAGTCATCACGAACTGTCTCCCATGCAGACTTGACGACTTCCAGCCTCCCGAACAAGCCAGATTCCGAAAAGGCTTCACCACTTACATACGCTGCGGCAGGTTATAGAGAAGACCGAAGAGTATAATATGCCCCTCTGCTTAGCGTTCGTGGACTACGAGAAAGCCTTCGTTTCGATTGAGACTAAGGGGTGCTGCAGTCTCTCCAACGGTGCCAGATCGGCAAATGGCCGTTTTTCGCCTAATTTCTTAAATAACTTCAAAATCATTGATTTTAAAATTATTAATAAAATATAATGAAAACCCTCACAAAAAGCCCTTTCATTTGATATGTCACAAGAAAATTTAAAAAAAAATGAAATTTGCTAGTTTGACCCCCAAAAGTCCTATCCATACTAAAAATTTAATAATTTACGTAACAAGTCCGTATTTGGATCACAAAAGTCCATATGTGTGTACCAAATTTCAACAGAATCGGTCCAGTGGATCCGGAGAAAACTGGCTGTGACAGACGGACAGACAGACAGATAGACAGACAGACACCCGAGTGATCCTATATAGGTTCCGTTTTTTGTTCGGAACCCTAAAAACGCCACCATGTTAGTCCGACGATTAGACCTCAAATCCTAAACTCCCGCAGCGGGGTGTGAGGTAGGGAGACGTCATTTCTCCGAAACTGTTCACAATAGAGGATGTGTTCAAGGTTTAGGACTGGAGAAAGATAGGCATTAATTTCAACAGCGAGTACATCACTCACTTTCAATTTGCCGACTGTATATCTGTCATTGCTGTGACTATGGAGGACCTCAGTACAATTCTCGAACCTCAGTAGAGCTTCCGAAAAAGTAGGTCTTAAAATGAACATGGACAAAACCAAGGTCATGGTAAATACCCATGTAGCACCCACTTCTATCAAGATCGGATACACTCTAAGTTGTAGACAAGAACGTCTACCTGTGACAAATGGTCCAGTTAGGTAGGGCTAACTTCGAGAAAGAGGTCAAACGTCGAATCCGACTCGTCTGGGAGGCGTTCGGGAAGTTGCGTGGTATCTTTTCGTCTCACATTTTTCCAAATTGTTAAATGTGGAATTGTAATAAGAAGCCACAACAGATTACAATATTGCAGATACTTATGGGTCTAACCTTAGCAATGTTTATTTCACGCTATACTTTCAAGGAGCTGAGCAGCGAAAACCCATGACATAAATGAGATCGGCTATTTCAAGTAATTTTCAACAGTAATTATAGACCATCGGTTTAAAGACTGCCTGCCGAACGATTTGATGTGAGTTCGAATCTCAGCAGTCGTAATTTTCTATTAGATTTTATTTTACTTATGCATTTCCTTACTTTTATGATTCCTATTTTACCTAATATGTTCAAATATTCATAACATGTTATTGTTGTGTTTCGGATATTTTTTAGCATTTATCCAAGTATGCCAAATATAATAGCCAGACTGTTTAAGTATAATTAACAGAACATATTTTATCTTTATCTGTATTCTGTTTTGTTTGCATCACGTTTCAAAAAAGTACAAAACGAATGTATATAAGTTTTACACATAAACCTGATAGGAATTGTAGCAACTTTCTAGAAGAAATCAACGTATTATTCTACGTAATGCAGATATACGCAGTGCCATCTATTGACCGATATTTTACTATCGACAGCTTGAGAATCACACAAGAAAATATTTTTTTTATTTATTACTTTTACGTCTTGAAAAAGTAATTACTTGAATACTTTAAAAAATATCGGTCTGAATGCACGTATTATTCCTAAGTATTAATAAAAATTAAAACAAACTCCAAACCTATATTTTAACAGTTTAACTACATATTCCATAGATGGCGTTATGCATTTGATCTCATTATTTTATTCGCAGTATTAAGATTAGAATATTGGTCAACAGGCGCGCGCTTACATTTGCTAAGCTTTGCTAAAGTTGCCCAATACTGGGCCTATACGGCCTTGGAGCCAAGGGGCACGTAATATCACCCACGAGCAGGTGACGAAGTCCCATGATAGAGGAGTCGAAAGAATTGCATTAGCTCCGCTGAAATTGGATTTCTGTGTTTTAGAAACATAAAATTATTTCGATTTGCGCTAAAAAAAATAAACTTGATTCATCAAGTACTTTCAAGAAGATTGTTCGGTTATTTTAGAAGATAGCCTGTGCTATCCCATTGCTTCACAGCATGAATTCATTTCTTCTGCCATGTGTACGGGGAACTCACCGATCAAGCATCAACCATCAAAACGTATAATATTGATAAATGTTTCTGGAGAATATAAGGAAAAATTTTCATGAAAACGGCCATGGAAGAAAATAATACACATCATCCGAATAAGTTTTATATTTATAATTTTCCAGTTGATCAAGGGGAACTGTAGGTAGATCCCTAGGCAATGACGCCACAGACGAACTCGCGAACAGAGGTTCCGAGACGGTAGTGCTGGACCCATACCCACTCCTCCTCCTACCTTTTCCATAGTTTCGTATATGAATTTGCCAGAGATCAACTGAACTTCGTGACAACAAATGGTCGCAGGCTACATTATTGCAGGCAGTCAAAACTGGCAACGTTAAGCCTATACACGCGACTAACTAAACGACTTCTTAGCTCAAGTGGAAATACCCTCTGAATAATAATAGGTATAATTACGGGTCATTGGCCTCTAAAAACATCTTTTCAATATAGGCGCTGTAGACAGCTCAATTTGCAGAGGTTGCTTTGAACCGAGGAATCAGTTACCCACGTCGTTCAAAAAGTAATACCGAGGCTGCCCGACGTGAACAAATTCTCGGAAAGGTGAGTTCGCTCCGCCAAGCCACCCAGCACCCAGGAGGCGTTTGTGCATTTGGGCGGAGCAAGGCTGGCTAACTTAGCCAGGACTAACTGAGAATGGGAGTCTAACATGGTGCGGATAGTGGAGTCTCTACTCTACTCTACTGTTTCCGTTGCAGGGGTAGACTTCTCTTCTGGTTGGTTTTCCCATGGCTAACTTTATGTAGCTCTATCGCACGTTAACAACCCTTTATATATTTTTTTTTTTTCATGTGTGTTCGCGGATAACTTTGTCGTTTATGAACCGATTTCGATAAATCTTTTTTATATGAAAGAGTATGGTGCTGAAGTGGTTCCATTGTCACCACGTCAGTATCTGATTATGGAAACCCTGAGAAATTGAGGGCAACTCTCGAAAATTGTAAGCACGCATCTAGTAAAAACTTAATATAAAACAATCAAGGTTTGGATCAGACCTGATGATGAAGACGACAGAGAGTCAAGGGAATTCCATATCAGTATGTAGGAACTACCAAGTGTTTGGGCTTATTTCATTCGTATTGACGAGACCTTTACACCGAAAGCACTAAGTAAGTTTTATTAAATAGGTCCCACTTTATAACATAACATCACGCCGGTACGCTGTGAATGGGTAAGCAGGTACCACTATTTTTTTTTTCTGAAACCGGTGTCAAAAAACGAAATAACCAAAAACACCGACTTCCGAAATTAAAGTTATTTTATTCTTTGTAGTGTTTTGTTTTTGGAAGTCGGTTATTGTAAAAATGTTTTAAGGCTGGGAAATCATCAAATGACTCCTCCCGCTCTAAGCGGAGCAGAAGGAAGTGTCAGACTCTTACTGACTAAAACCCATCCGTGTTCCTTCTAATGCCCTTTGCGTTGCAGGGCTGCGATGACTCTTTCGAACAAATTCCGCAACGTGTTAACAACCCTAGCAAATTACTTTAACATCATGCATAGAGAAGTGTTATCATTAAAATTAAAACATTTCTCATTACAAAAAATTGCTAGAGCTGGTCGGCATTTGGCACAGAAGAGGTAAAACAGCCAGTGCCTTGCATAATACACTTCCAAATTCCTAAATATAAGAGTCAAGAAATGCCAGATATTGATTGTTCGTATGTATCTTAGAAATCTTATCTAGCGACAACATTTTACTTTCCGACTTACTCGCGAACGAAGTCGCGGGCAACAGCTAATTTATTGATAGTTAGTAAATTTTCCCAGCCTTCGGTAAGCGCATTTATTTTCTTTGTGTGTGGGTAACGCGAAATAACTTAATCGATCGTTATCTATTTGTTGAGTTCTTTTGATTTAATTATTGTGTTGTTATAACTTTAATTCATGATGTTAACAAATATTGTTCGCCCAGATCGTGGCAGAGATATATTTCGTCGAAATACAAAAACCCAAAGGTCGCCCGTGGTGACCTCCGCTAATTCGAAATGCTTGTTCAGCGAAATGTCTCCATCATACACTTCGCCCGATGATAAGTCAAACGGCTTCATCAAACTTTCGAAACCGTGTAAAAATCCTCGCCGATTTTAAACATCAGTAATGTGAGCAATACCGATTACTACGATTTAGTTTCCGAGGCATCAGCATACCTGTCAAAAATTAACGACTTAGTCAATCATCAGGGCTCTCGCATTAACGTTGCAAATAAATCTGCCATCATGGATATGACACAGCGTGTCACGGTCATTGTTTCTATGCTAGCCATAAAAGCATCATGCAACGAAACGAAGTTAGCCAATAGGGAACGTGAATTAGAAAAAATCAAGTCGAATAATTGTGTCAATCCCAATCCTGTCAATAACAACAGTTGTAAAATTTCGTACGCGGACTCGTTGAAACTACGTTTGCCAAAATTAGCTCCAGCAATTATGGAATCTCGTCCACCATTGCCGTGTGTGGTGGCTTATCCGACCGCGGCTCGATCAGCTGATTATAACACTTCGTGTGCGACAAAACAAGCGCTTATGAAGGCGTGAAAAAAACCGCGAAATCCGGTGTTGTACAGTCAGCATCAAAAGTCGATAACCACATTCAAATTTTCAAAATCACTGTACATTATATCACCCATAAATCGCTTAACAAGAGAGGGCGCCAGTATTGAATGAACATTATTTAAGTTCAAAATTAACTGAACACTACTCTTCAAAGGTCACTGAACACCATTTTGTCAAAAATTGCTGATCGTTATAATATCCGAAAACATCATATCAATAAGTTTTACAAAAATCACTGAACAAAATAAAATGCTTGTTTTGGTTATCTAGTGTAATCACGACGTCCAAAAATAACTTAAAATCATTGATAGCAAAAGTTACTGAACATTACTTTGTTTCGGATTTGTTCAGAAACTTTAGAGACGAAGAATGTTATGCTTTTTTTACTATAACTTTGTTTAGCGACTTTTGAAAAGTAATGGTCACCTACTTATGCCCTTTTATGATAATCATTCATTTCTGGCGCTTGTCATGTTGAGCGATTTAGGTATAATACGGTGTACAGCGATTTTGAAAATCTAAATGTAGTCATCAACTTTTGATGCTGACTGTACTACGTGTCGCTAATGAAAATCAGCTTAAAAAATTGGAATCTGTGGATGCAATCAAGGCCGCTGGCTTACGACTAGAAAAACTAAAAGGTAGACGCCCTCGAGTATTCGTTAAGGATCTAAATCCTAAATGGATGATGGCGCTTTTCTGAACGCGCTATACCGCCAAAATATTAAAGATGAGCTTCAAATAAAAGAGGATGACTTTATTTAGTCCACTAAAATTATCCGTAGGCGATCGTTAGACAACGGTCGTAAGTGGATAGGCATTGACTTAAATTCTGCAGTACGTAAGCACTTAGTTTCTACCAAGGATAAATAATTTTTTGATTGGGCTACCTGCCGTTTTATTGACGATGTAGAAGTCATTCGGTGCTTACATTGTCAACAGTTCGGTCACGTTAAGAAACACTGCATTAATAAAGAACCTACCTGTGCTAATTGTTTGGAGGCACACGAAACAAAAGATTGCCCGCATAAGGACGACGTAAATTTCAAGCCGACTTGCGTGGCGTGTAAACGCTTTAAAAAACCGTGTGATCATCGCTGTGGATCTCAAGAGTGTACTACTTAAAAATTGAAACTCGAACAATATATCCTAAACACTAATTACTAATAATGGACACAATTAAGTCTCTATAATGATAGGGCGGCGACATCTGAGATGGATAAATTTATTGTGGATTATAACCTTGACATAATACTTGTTCAGGAACAATATAAAAACGCGCGCTTACGTCACAAGGTAGTTCAGCTGGACTGCAACGTGTGAGCCGGAATTTATATTGCGCGTTCGTCGAGCTTTACTGTAACATCTGTATGTAATCTCATGACGCCCCATTGCGCCGTGGCGGAAGTATCATCGCCTACCTTTAAGATTTACGTTGTGAGCTGCTACTTTCAATATTCAGACCCAGTTACTACATATATACATAATCTCCGTCACGTCTTGCGGTCGCTCGTGGGCTGCAAAGTTATAGTTGGTGCTGACGTAAATGCATCTTCTTCTCTATGGTATAGCAAAGTTTGGGCCACTGATTCCGAACGATGTTGTGTTGTTGAAGATTTTGTTGCTGAGATAAACTTATCAATTCGTAACACCCCAGACGCACCACCAACTTTTTGTAGCCAAATGGGCGAATCTTGTACTGACGTCACACTTTCTAGTGCAGACGTACGCTTGGATAGGTGGCGTGTCCTTCTTGATGCGTCTTGTAATGATCATCGCCTGATCGTGTACGAATTTGTTCCGATGTTTACTCAAGGTTCCTCACACTTAATTGAAAATTTTAGATATAAAAGTAAGGGCGCGAATTGGGAATTCTTTAGCTCACTTTTTGCTTGTCATACCAAAGACTTCACTCGCGATGGACTGTCAGTTGAGGAAAGTGCTGAGATAATGTCAGACACCTTCACTTACTGTGCTGACATTGCTATTGGTCGCTCATCTATGACCAATACTCGTAGATGTGATTGGTGGAATGACTACATTTTTGAACAACGTAAAAGCTATCTCAGAGTGCGCAGACAACTTAATACAATAGTGCCCTAAAAGACCTAAACGATGATATTCGCAGAATCGCCGCCTGGGCCAATGATAATTGCCTGTCACTAAACCCAAACAAAACAAAATTCATGGTACTTGGCACAAGATAGCAGCTAGCTAAACTACCCGCAACTTTCATGGTCGAACTCATGGGCAAACTAATTGAGCGAGTCTACGAAGCGCGAAACCTTGGTCTTGTTATGGACCAGAACCTTCGCTTCGAAATACATGTCGCAGACTCAGGGCGAAACTGCTTCTACCGCCTCAAAGTTCTGTATAAAATAAGGCCGTACTTATCTGAATCACTTCGGGAACAGCTTGTAGAAAGTCTGGTTTTGTCCAGGTTAAACTATGCAGATACGGTGTACGACCCGCGCCTACTGGCTCGTACAGACCAGCTCATTCAGAGAGTTCAGAAAGCCTGTGCTCGGTTTTACTACAAAATTCCTCCCAGATGCCACGTAACGCCCTTCCTCAACAAACACTTCTCTCTTAAAATGAAATCGAGACGTAAACTACACTTGGCCTGCCTGTTGTTCGGTGTCGTTAAATTTCAAAAGCCAGACTACCTCTACAGCAAGCTAAGCTGGATCGCTAGCAGATGAGAATGTGAGAGAAGGCAATGTTCGCAGCAACTTTCATCGCAACCCCACAGTACAGCAGCGTTCAGAGGCAGTTTCCGTTGCGCAGCATCCAAAATATGGAATAATCTACCGCCGCCTATTAGAGCAATAAACACAATCGGTACCTTTAGAGGACGCTTACGGCAGTATTTAATAGACGCGCAACGGAAACTTGACTTAACAAACTTGAACATTTCACTGATATGATGTCGGGCCAATTTATATGATATGCTATATATAGATATGCTATATGAGGCAGCGGTGCATTCCTTAATGCACCGCTGCCTCATATAGCTCGCATCCTCGACACCTGCTTTCCCTCCTGGAAAGCAGGTGTCGAGGCTCCTTTTCCGAAGCTGGAAGGCCTGTGGGTTAAAAAGGTCTTGTAACTTCTAATTTTTTTACTTCCATCTCTTACATCGTTGTTTTTTTTTATTATTAATATTTTTTTCCAAAATGCCGTAATGATTATTTACCCTTTTGCCGTTTTTTTTTTGCGTGGATTTACATTTACTTTTATATAATTAGATAACATTTTTTGTGCTTGTTGTGTCAATTGTTTTCTTTCCTTTGTTTTTTTTTCATTTATTTTTTTATATATTTTTACACATTACCTATTACTAGACACTAAATTATTATGTATCGTTTACTACATACAATATATTTACCCGTATATTTGATACCTTACAAAACTGGTTTACATCCGTACACTTCGACGTCAGGTAGGTTCAGTTGAAAACCAGCGTCAGGCAGCTCCTAGTTGTCTGGCATTTTGCTGAACTGGACATATTTGGCAGCCGCGGGGCAAAAACCTATTTTTTAAATTAAGTTTATTTATTGTACCTACCTACATTGTGTGTATTCGTGTGTGCCAAATAAATTAGTTCTTTCTTTCTTTCTTAGTTCTTAATAAGCTTAAAAAACGTAAGGTTACCGGGGACCTCCTTAATCTTGCTTTAAGTACTTTTAGAGTTGCCAAGTCACGCTACAGAGCATCGGTTGAAAAATCTCAGGGTAATTTACTCCGGAAAATTGTTGATAAACTTGATAAGGAGGGTCCGTGATCTCCACTGTACCACGAGTTCAAGGCTAATAGATCTGTCGACCTTGCGTACGTTCAGAACATTAAAGTAAATAATATACATACCACCGGCATTGAAGAAACAGCTGATGTTTTGCTTGATTCTCTTATACCAGACGATTCACCAGTAAATGATAATGAATACCACAAACAGATCAGAGCGTGGGCCGCGGTGCCACCTGAATCACCGGAGTCAGACCTTCCATCCACTGACGAATTCATAAACGTTGTCAAGAGACTACCTCTCAAAAAATCATCCGGTGAAGATAAAATATCTAATAGAATGATTATAGAAGCGTGTAAAACAGCCGGCGACGCGATCTTATCAGTATTTAACCGATGCATTGTGGAAGGCATTTTTCCTCGAATATGGCGACAAGGCTCTGTAAGCATTATTCCGAAGAGTGGCGATAAGCCCCCGGATGACCCTAAGTCCTACCGACCCATAACACTACTTCCATCTTTGGGAAAACTTTTAAAGCGACTATTCGATCCGCGCTTGTTATCGAACGGACCTAAATTTCATATTAATCAATTTGGTTTCACTATTGGTAAATACACAGTCGACGCGGCTCTCTCCGTCCGTAAAATTCTTAACTTATCGGAACATAAATACGTGGTTGGAATCTTTCTCAACATATCTGGCGCTTTTGATAACGCATGGTGGCCGACGCTACTACTTAAAATGAAAACCCGTGGTTGCTACAAAAATATCTACAATCTGATTCTTTCGTACTTTGTAAACGGCTCCGCGAAACTCTAACTTGATTGTCATTCCATTTCTAAGTCTCTAACCATGGGATGTCCTCAGGGTTCAGTTATCGGTCCATATGTATGGAATATTGGCTACGATGATTTCCTCGCGCTTCCGCTCCCATGCGGCTGTTCATTAACCGGTTACGCGGACGATGGCTTACTGCTCACTGAGGCAAGCACTCGGGCTGGACTCGAGAACTTGGCTGATACATGTCTACGTTGGCGATCGAAACCGTCTGACTTTTGCACCGCATAAAACCTATCAACTTATTTTAAAAGGAAACCTAAAATCCTGGCCTAGTATTAAATTTAATAACGTACCCGTTAAAAGAAAATAATCCGTGTGCTACCTCGGTATACTACTAGAAAGGAACTTTTCATTTATTGATCATATAAAAACAGTAGGTGTAAAAGCAAAAAAGAACTTCTATGCCTTGACGAGAATATTCAAGGCTTCTTGGGGTCTATCATTTCAAACCTTAAATTATTTATGGGGCTACTTACTTGGGTTGTATGTGCTACGGGGCACCTGTCTGGGCTAACAGGGCCACCATAGGGGTGGTACGCCGTAAATTGCTGCAAAGCCAGCGTTTGGCTTTGATATTCTTATGCAAGGGGTATAGGACAGTTAGTACTGAAACCCTACCGGTGCAGGCGGGTGTTCTCCCAGTTGATCTAGAGGTGCAGCGGCGTGCTGCAATGTACTACCATGCTAAAAAGATCACGGACCCAGAGTTTTTACCACAACGCGACCGTGCTAAGATCTGAAGATTACTAAAACCCCAGACTGACGTCTGGGAGGAACTTTTATCCGAATGGCAATGTAGGTGGAAAAATTCCATTAAAGGCCGACACCTCCACCAGTTTTTCCATCCGTTCGTGAGCGGCTGGATAGGACATGGCTGGAGGTGGATCATTGTGTTGCCCAATTTCTCACAGGTCATGGCAACTTTAAGAGTAAATTATTTTCCTTTAGGCTTGTGGCCTCGCCTTTATGTCAATGTTCTACAGCCGACTATGAATACGAACAATCCGCACACCACATCTTATGGAGTGTATTCTTTGGCAAACTGAACGCAATATTATGTTAGATAGTATATTCAGGTTACATCGGGAGTAGTTTACTACACGGACCTTGTAGAAACCAGAACAAATTTCCGTGCTTTCAGGCGATTTTGCCATACCTATTACTGGAATCAAAAGTAGCTCACAATATAGGACCCATTGGTTTTAGTGTTAATATATAATCCATGGTGCTTGAAAACTGGGCTTAACCCAGTTGTATATGTCCCTTGGTGCCTATTGGTCTAGCTCTATTCTCCTACTTGATAAGGAGGGAAGTAGAATTTTTTTTTCCTACTCCTCCGCTGTACTTTTCTGATTAATTTCGTTGCAGGATCCAAGACAGTTGAATCGTTTCTCCGGGACTCGTCGGGCTTCATTGACTCGGCGTTTTTCTGGTGGCCGTCACTGTTGATTCTGGCTTTCAGGAGTTGCAGTGGTTAGGAATGTGTGGCGGGCTTGTCCCAAAAAAAAAAGAATGCATGGTCGATGGGGTCGAAAAGTTCTGGAGCGGCGACCGCGTACCGGAAAACGCAGCGTTGGAAAGCCTCCCACTTGGTGGACCGATGACCTGGTGAGGGTCGCGTTTAGCCGATGGATGCGAGACGCACAGAACCGGTTGTTGTGGCGACACTTGGTCTATGTTCAACAATGGACGTCTCGTTTGGCTGATATGGTGATGATGATTTTCAAGGAAAAGAATAGGCCAATAGTTAAAAACAGCTGATTAAACCGGTTGGCTGCGACATATACATTATTTGAGAAATCATTAAATAGATGCCTACACCCAAGACCTCAAACTTTTTATACGAAGTCTAATAAAGCTTTACTTACATACTCGTGTAGCACTTGGTGTAATCGTCATAACAAACATCGATTTCTGGAGAATACATCCATTGTTTAACCTCATAATGAAAATTTACGGTGCTATAACGTCCATAATCCATTATTAAAGCGTTGTCCACAGCTTCCTCAGGCAAATCCGTGACTCTAATTGTATGTATTGTTCTGTCTGAATTAGCATCATCCGGATCCATGGCTGGAAAAAATGGGTAAGTACGTATTTGAAAATGGAAGATTAAAATACTCACGGGTAAAATTCAAATATCGATTGTATAAAAATATCGAAAATCGTAATACCTAAGCTTAAAACGTCTAAGATTGAAATGCCGAGTGATTAAAATATCGAATGATTAAAAATATTGATAGACATAATACCTAAGTTCGAAATATCAACATTTAATACATCTAAGTTCATAATATCGTCTCAAAATCGAAAGAAAATTGACATAGGTATTATGAGTGTTTTCATAAATGTAGGTAAATGCAAGCGAGCATGCAACATACAGCAGGCATGGTTTCTGTCACGGCTGCGAAGCTGCCAGGCTCCGGCAGTCCCACGCGATCTTAAACAACACTCTAGGGGTAGGACAAACAAAACAACGTGGTGGTTTTGCAGCGATTCGTTTCTGCCACTGACTTTTGTAGCACTAAATATTGTTGTAAATACAATGTTTTAATTCAAAGACCTAAATAATACCTTCGCGATTGACCAACGCTTTACACCGCTTTCTTCTATACTTATTACTTCTTCCTATGTTATTAATATTACTAGCTGTTGCCCGCGACTTCGTTTGCGTGTATTTCGAAAACTAAAATTATGTCGCTGTATAAGATCGCTAAGTTAAGATAAACAACCTTGACCTCTCTTAGAATTTTGAATTTGGAAGAATGTTATGCAAGGCACTGGCTATATCATCTCTTCTGTTGAAAATGCCGTCCAGCCCTAGTAATTTCTCATAATGAGAAACTGCTAGGGTTGTTAACATGCGATAGAGCCACATAAAGAGGGCCATGGGTATACCAACCAGAAAAGAAGTCTACCCCACAACGGATAGAAAAGAGTAGATACTCTGTTATCCGCACTTAAACTCCCATTCGGTCCATTACGCGTAACTCGTAAGTGTTCTGGCTAAGTTAGCCAGCCTAACTCCGCCCAAATGCACAGAAGCCTCCTGGGTGCTCCACAGGTTTCGCGGAGCGACCTCACCGTTCCGAGGATTTTTTGGCGTCGGGAAGCAACGGCCTTATTTCCAAGATGAAGTAGGCGACTGATTTCTCGGCGTTGATGCAACCTCTTGGCTAGGCAAATTGGGATGTCTATGGCGCTTTTGTAGGAGAAATGTTTTTTTAGAGGGCAATGATCTGTCATTATACCTATTATTTATTATTTGGAAGGTATTTCTACTTAAGCTGATAAGTCTTTTAGTAAGTCGCGTGTAAAGGCTTGACATTGCCATTTTTGACAATGTCGCACGTGACTGTTGTCGCTGCCGCACACTCCATGCACCAAGGACGCACAGCGCTTACGTATTATTGCAAAGAAACAATCCACATGTGCGTGCGCGAACATCTCCGATACTGCGCTGCAGTAGCGGGGCAACCCCAACAACACCCTGAACGCGTTGTTGTATTGCACGCGGAGGGCATTGTATGATTTTTGAGTATATCTGATCCACAGGCTGCTCGTGTAAAACGCAGTCCAGTACGCTCTAAAAAGAGTTTTTAATCTTTACTGAACAACGAGCAAACCTGCACGCCAGTATGTTTACTCTAACCGACAAGGCCCTCCGCGCACGCTCGATGTCGTCATCATCTCTGAGATCAGGGGTTAGCATATGGTCAAGATATTTAAAGTTGTATGCCCATGCCATTAAGATAAACTGGCGGTACAGACACAAGATATCTACCCCTAGCCCCAAAGATCATGACTTAATTTTTTTTTACAATTGTAAATTAAGCCATGTGAGTCTGCATACTCCTCATAAATGGCCACAAGCTTTCTGAGGCCACAGACTGACGCACTCAGCAGCACCATGTCGTCTGCGTAGCTTGGTGCTGCTAAGCCTGCCAATCAACCCGTCGACATATAGGTTAAAGAGCGTTGGTGAGCTCAACTTCCCCTGTCTCATCCCGCACTCCAACCCATCCGAAACAGACAAAGCCCCTGCCATCGCACATTGTTGACCTGGTTTCCATACCAAAATTTAAAGATGTTTATTACATCAGGTGAAACATGAGCTTTTTCAAGCTTATCCCAAAGAATATCATAAGAAACCAGGTGAAAAGCTTTGGACAGGTTCAGGAAGCAGGTGTAAACAGGAGTGCTGCGGTCGGTATAGCATGTGACAGCATACTTAAAAGGTAAAACAGCGCTTTCCGTTGATAGTATGCTATGAGTTCGTTTTAGAGAGAATTCCAATTAGCAAAAGAACGAGCATTAGTGTCTGCCCATTGCTTGGCGCGACCTTGCAAGCAAAGGGATTGGCATGCTTGCAAGGACACATCAACAAACACACATGCAATCACATCACAGCAACAAACTGCAAACAACCTCGCATTGTGATTAAAGAGGTAACTTGTTTACACCATTCCTCAATTGTTATTTTATGCTCGATGGGATCGTAATTAGGTAAATAAATTTCACTTAGCTTCTCGTGTTTTGGTTCCGAAAAACCATCCTTTCCAGCAATTTGATCTGGCAGCGAAGTAAATTCAGCTCATCAGAATTTCCTGGTCGAGAGGTCGGCAGGGTAGGCGAGTACGTTGATGGGTCCAGTTCAGGCTCGGGCTCATCCCTTTCTTCTGATGTAAGAGCGGGTGGTTTCGGGGATCTCAAATGATAACGATCAGACATCTTGTAAACTCTTTTTACTATCACTCACAACCAACAATGATTCACACAACTTAGTTTTACAAAGAGATGCACACAGTTCAAAATACAATTTAATACTCCGCGCTCTGCGGCTAGAGCGAGCCTACTTATACGCTAAAACGACTATCAACGTCACACGGCAACGACTTCCAGTGACATTTGATTTTCAATAAAGTTTAGATTTAATTTAGTAAAAGCAATGTAATTTCGCACTATTTAAATGAACTAACAGTAATAATGTTTCAATTTCCTTTTTAGACTTTTAAATGAATACTTAAATAAAAACAAAGCTTAAAATAAACAATACTTAATTTAATTAGATTTTAAAATGTCACTTATTAAATCACTTATTTATTTATTGTTCTGATTCGTGTTTCCGTTACGTCGTCAGCCATTTTGACGTTTGTTTCAGTCTGTGGTACGGTTGTTATTTTGCCAGCGCTATCATACGTAATGAATGCGTGTTGTCATTTAACCCGTTTTTACACGTAGGGATTTTAATTTTCTATGTTCAAATATTTACCCATCGATATTTAGGACATCGATACTATAAACTTCGACATTTAGATCTTTCGATGTAACTTTTGTAAGATATGATTTTTATTTTTTTAATACCTGAGTACATATACAATAGATTTGCATGGTTTTAAAATAACATTTGGGAACAGGATCTACATGTTTTGCCATTTTTTGGTCAAGTTAACCATTAGAATGTATACATAAAAAAAAACTAAAAAGTAATAATTGAAACTACTGTCACGCACTCGGCTAAAAATTAGTCAATGTGAAACTTTTAAACTAAAAAGTGGAACTGTTTACTGCTTTGAGCACAAATAAATATCGCAATGATAGAAAGTAATAGAAACTAAGTACGATCATTTAAAAAATCTGTTAGGCTATAATAACATTTGGCTATCAGGTATTTCTTAAGATTTAATTTAAATAGAGTTGCAGGCAATTGTAGACAATTCGGTTTAGGGATTTTATTGTAAATAAGTGGTGCTAAAGAGAAAATACTTTTACGCATCAATGCCGTGGTTGATCTTACTGCACATAATTTATTATTATCCCGCCGATTACGGATTGAGACATCTGATAGTTTTTTAAATGGTTTGGGATTGGTTTGTACGAAATTAACTACTTCAAAAATATACAAGCAGGGCAAATTTAAAATATTATATTTAACAAAATACGGTTTGCAACTATCCGTTTTTTTAAACCGAACATGGCCCTAATGCACCTTATTTGTGACCTAAAAATTATTTCTCTATTAGTGGAATTTCCCCAAAATATAACCCCGAACCTTAATATTGAGCCGACATTTTCGTGGTAAGCAATAATAAGCGCAGCAGTATTTATGATGGTTTTTAGTTTGTAAAGTGCGCAGGCAGAAGAACAGACTTTTTTATTTAATTCTTCTGTATGTGCTTTCCAGTTTAGACGTAGATTCGAGAAGTAGACACAGTTAAATTTTTAGGTGTAACCATTGATAACAATGGTTACACCTAAAAGTTTAACTGTGTCTACTGATTTAATTACTATCCCTTGGTGATAAACACTAATGTTTGGTGCAGGTAGGCGTTGACTGAAGAACATAATTTTAGTCTTTTCAAAATTGATTCTCAATTTTTAGGGTTCCGAAAAAAAAAAGGAACCCTTATAGGATCACTCGGGTGTCTGTCTGTCTGTCTGTCTGTCCGTCTGTCACAGCCAGTTTTCTCCGGATCCACTGGACCGATTCTGTTGAAATTTTGTACACATATGGACTTCTATGACCCAAACACGGATGCTTACGAAAATTATTAAATTTTTTGGATGGGGGTCAGTTTTGGGGGTCAAACAAGAAAATTAAAAAAAAAAGTTTTTTGAACAATATCGTGTGACATATCAAATGAAAGGGCTTACTGTGAGAATTTTAATTATATTTTTTTCATAATTTTAAAATAAATGATTTAGAAGTTATTCAAGAAATTAGACGAAAAATGACCATTCCCCCCCCTTATCTCCGAAACTACTGAGCCTAAAATTTTGAAAAAAATGGAGATAATAGATCTTTACCTAAAGATTACAGGAAAACCTATTAGAAGTCTGTAGTGTTAATATAACATGTTAAAAAAATTAAATTCGTTCGGAACCCTTTGCACGCGAGTCCGACTCGCACTTGGCCAGTTTTTTTATATGCAACCAGTTAACCAATGATTTAATTGTATAATTAATTCCGTTTTCATAGCTGCCTTTATTATCATAACTTATTGTGACCGTGCTGTCATCGGCAAAAAGTGACACTGGATATTGCGTAATTTTTGGTAGGTCATTTATGTAGATTGTGAATAATAAAGTACCTAATACACTCCCTTGTGGGACTCCATATTTAACTATTTGTTTCGTAGATGAATATGTTTCTTCTTTTTTAGTGCAAATGTTTACTTTAGATATCTCGGTGTATTGTGTCCGGTTTTTTAGATATGACTCCATGAGCTTTAGAATGTTGCCTCGAATTCCATAAGCTTCCATTTTACGAAGGAGAATGTCATGGTCAACATAATCGAAAACCTGGGTCATATCGCAGTAAATGGAACATACTGGCTTCCTCTTATCTACGCTAGCCATGATTTTATTTATAAAATCAAAAATAGCCATGTTTATTGTAGATAATTGGATTTTAGATATATTGGACGAAGTTTATCTTACCATTCGACAATATAAACTTTCGTGATTATAATTTTCGGTTTTATGGTCGCTCGATATTTTTATCTTGGATATTCAAATAGGTTCCCGGAAAAAATATACAAATACCATTGATCAAAAAGTCAATTTTGTACGACTACAACTAATTTATAAAAAACATAATTGTACAATTAATATACAATGTTGAACGCAAACCCTTACTAATAAATATTTAAAATGTGAAAGTAAGTTGTTTGTCACGCTTTCGCGCCTAAATGACCGACCGATTTTAAAAAATTTTGGCACGGAGATAGATAGGTCCCTGGAGGCGATTATAGGCTACTTTAACGCGAGCAAAGCCACAAGTAAAAGTTAGTGTAACATAATAATCCTAACACGGAGAAATTAGTTCTAGTTGGGGATAACTTGCACGCCCAATTCCCCATACAGCTGAAAAAAATGACGATGCTTAATAGATGAAAATCTAATTGTGTACATGCCACTCGTGCAATTTTTTCTTTCTATGTTGAGCCAGCCCCATGCCATGTTTCCCAGTGACTTTTTACGGTATCTCATTTTTCTCTCACTCACTTTCACGTTTATTATTTAAGCTTAAGATACTTAAGGACATACCGACGACGCACAAGATAAAATTATAAGAGTTTCATTTTTGTCATTTGATAATAGAAACCTAACATACAATCCGAAGCCCAAAGCCAAGCCTGAATCGTAGCTAGGTTGACAAGCACTTACTAGGCGTCGGTTCATCTGGTTCTTTCGACCTATCTTGAGGGGATACATGAGGTTTTCCGCCCGGGCCACCTTGTCTCCGAAAGGCTTCACTGGCATACGTGTCGCGTCGAGGTGGTACGCGTCCGCAATTAATTTGTACCATCAAAAACAAAACGCTTAGCAAAATGTAAAACGAACACTTATATTTTTTCGTCATTTTTTAATTATTCTTCATTAGATAGAACCTATCTCCACCAACTCTGATACAATTTCAACAGAAAAATTAACTCGTTACACTAATCTTATATACCAGCATTATCTACTTAAAAATGCAATTAAAAACTTACGAAGTAGTTAATGGAATCTACACTCTGCCTGTATGCGATAACTGTAATGATCTTTGAGTTCTTATGATGTGATTTTATTGTTGGATTATGCCTGACCTTGTGTTTTGCCCCTTGCACTTAATAAGAAAATGCCAACAGAACTATGAAGCAAAGTCAAGTAGTTGTACCTATCAATTCTAAAATCCAAAATATTTGTCAGTCCTTCTATTCTTGAAATTTTAAACTATAGATTTATAACAGGGTGAAAAGAGAAGATCCTCCGACCACACGGGTGATGTGTCTGGTGGGCAACTGCCAGATGCGATGAAGGATTTGTGTGACGTCTGTTCTATTTTGTATTTCGAATGTGGCGCATAGTTGCCGCTACACACATTAACCTAAACTCAAATAACACTGTCTAATGGATTAATTTCCCCACATATGGAACACGCACAACTCGCGAGAATAGAAAAACACCTATACGTATTTCCCTACGATCAGAGGTGCTTATCCGATAAATATATTATACAGCTTTTTACGCAGAAAGCGAAGTCGTGTTAACGTATGGGGAAAATATAATTCAGTACTGAAACTGTGGAAAACGTCAGGAGGCTAATAATTTTCCGGTAAGAATCTCAAGTTTAAAAACGTACGTTTACTGAAGATTTTTATTTATTGATTCACTCCTGCCAGCTTCAACGGCGTGAAAGTCGAATATAATCTCAATGGGACGTCTCACTTTGTATACTCCCGAATGGAACTATGCTATGTCCTATTTTCAGGACATGGTCTACGCAGACGCCAAGACGTTGTCGTCGTCGTGTTTTTCTGGTTCCAGAGAAGATCTAGATATGAAATAAGCCAGAATATGGTATCATGTTATCCAGTTACTGATGGGTGGGCAGTCGCTACATGTAAAATGTTGGTATTATCGACGCCTTGGGGTGCCTGTTCATTACAGTGGATTCAAGATGCAAAGATTCAAAAGATTCAAAGCATTTATTTCAAATAAACCATTTACAGCCACTTTTGAAATGTCAAGGTCGGTCTGTGAAAAACATGAAGCTATTTGCACGTTCCAAAGCGTAGATCTCTATGGAGAAGAACGTGTAAGAAACTCCACGGACACTCTTTTAATATGGCAATTAAGAAATGACCAGTCCCAACTGACGGCGTCCGTTTACAAACATGACGTGTGTATCGGCACCATTCAGCTCAACCATTTTGAAGGGAACCGAATGATCTAAGCGAGTCATTTGAGTGAGCACGACATGCTCTTAACCACCATGCTCGTTCATGTCCAACAAGTAAAATTATAACTTATCAGATACAGCGGGCTACTGGTATCTTTTGAGTCCAACATGCCAATCCAACAAGTGCAAATACAAACCAGACCAATAACATCCGATAATTTAAATAAATTTAACCGCACTTTAATCGGGAAGTTAAGTGATTGGAACCTTACAATGAACAATGCTAATATTTTGTGTACAGATTTTTTTCTTTAGTCCAAACCGAATTCAATATTACTTTTAAAAAGAAAACTAAAACTATCTGCCCTAAGTTTTTATTTATTGACTGGGCCACTAAAGGACTCAGAAAAAGTAGGGAAAGACTTTATGAGCTGTATGGCCAACCACAATAATCTGAATGAATACCTATTTGCCTACTTTATGTTGTAGTTCGTTAGTTTAATTCACAGTGTGGCTTAGAGAAACAGAGACGTTAACATACCACTTAACCTCACACTGTTAAACAAATGGTGCCTTTAACACAGAGACTTTTAATAAGTATGTAGCTACCTACTCAAAAAATTATAAAACACTTGTAAGGTAGCTAAGGCTTTATACATTTAAAGCAATAAGCTAAAAACGGTGGACAATATAATAAAAACGTTTTGGAAAATTATAAACAATGAAACAAATAGGAACAAGAGACATAACACTGAATACGGATTGAAGACTTCTCATGGACTTATTGTCAGCTCACTTCATATTCACTTCACTTAAGCTCACGCGGTAAGATGCTTACAGAATCGCTGCAGAACCTTTTTCGAATCGAAAAAAATTACTGTTTTTCATTGTTTCAAAGCAGTTGGTTAGGGTTGCAAGCGATTTATATTGAAAAGTTTTTAATACAAAGTGTGGTCATTTGAATTAATTTCAGAGAGCTGAGGCGCGCTCTGGTGGCCGCCGGAGGATTAGGGCGCCCGGCGTGATTGATAGCGGACACGGCGGATAGAAACGCAATGAGCCGCGCTTCGTGCCCTTCATTTGTTTCATTCGCCTGCGGATTTAGTGACAAGCGGAGTAGAGATAAACCCTCTTTGTTGCTCGCTTCATTCTTACATACGCCCAGTTTCTACAAAATATTTTTCAAAAAAACATCATGCTACTAGCAAATAGACGCATCGAAAATATTAAAACCAGTTACTAGGAGGGATCTCAATTTTAAGTATGAGCCGTTGATCATGGAGTCAACGCTCTCGCCCAGCAAGAGAGTTCAGGCAGTGATGAGCAAACGCAACAGCAAGAGATACGTTTAAATCCTACATTGTTGCCTAAACTCGTGACTACATTACAACAGCGACGAGGGTCGCTCAGGGCTAAGCAACGCTTGGCAAGGTCGGTAAGTGGATGGGTGGCCACCAATTACATACCGACTCCCCCAAGTCTCGGAAAACACGTGCCGGCTGTCATTTGTAGGCTTATGGATCTGTGAGCCAATTCAATAGTATTAATTTTGAAGTAATGTTGGCATTCGCAATCTGTCAAAAAGTCTCAATTTTCATACATTTTTGACAGATTCCGACAAAGATTTAAAAAAGGGATGCCAATGCAAAAGTTGCTTTAAAATTAGTAGAATTGGCACACAGATGTCGCGCCATGTTAAATACCGGTATTTTGTGGAATCCATTTAGACTGGAATCCAACTCTAAAAATAGCCCAGAAAAGGCTAGGCTGTTCTGTGTGTCTCTAGTAGCTGTTATCAGTCTAGAGCACATATCAATAAAACAATCTGAGAGCTGTATTAAACGTATCGATTACACAGAAAGTCAAAATGGGAATCATTTGGGAACTGATTTATCGCTTTTTTAGGCTACATATATCCATATCCTTATGTTCTAATGGAATATGTAGCGTACGTTACGTACCTATATACAACAAACCGACCGAACTGCTCGATATGGAAATTGAGATTTATTTGACACGATATTGCTTTAAAAATGCAAAATTTAAACAAAATATGACGGGAAGGGCTTGACAGATTATTTTTCGGGACATTTTTTGTTCAACAATTTATGATTGTGTTTTGTTAATATGTGTATGAGAGAAGATTGGAATTTAAAATTAGATTTATTAGTCAGCCCGATTAAATTGATAAAGGACATTTCGCCCCCGCCGCCATTTTGTTTTTTTTTCATGTTTGCGGGGCGACTTTACCTTCCAATATCTCGGCAACGTGACACTTTAGGGCACCATGTTGGTAACATTTTTTGTTTGTCTAAGTGTTCTACCCATATATGCATGTTAGATCGTGCGCCGCAATATTGAAAAAAAAAAAACAAAATGGCGGCTAGCTCCCATATAAAAAAGTCCAAACCCCAATGGTTCATTCATTCAATAAAAAATCATGAAATACTGGAGGTTGAGGAAACAGATGGAGTTAAGGGGGCAGTCGATTAAAATAATTGCCCTCTCAGATAGAACCTATATGGCTGCAGTACATAAAAGTTAGGATTCTCAAAAGAAAAGAGGACTAAGTAATAATGATGATGAATCATGAACGAACTAAAATAAATATTAATATTTTCGCCAGTATTCCTCGCAGTTGACATCCACCAAATTCTGAAAACGTAGCTATGAACGAGAAATTACTGCAACCTTTTTACTTAATTATATACATGTAAAAAAATCTATATGTTTTTAGGGTTTCAAACATCCGTAAGAAACGGAACCCTTAGGATCACTCGGGTGTCTCTCTGTCGTGTCTGTCACAGCCAGTTTTCTCCAAATCTACTGGACCGATTCTGCTGAAATTTGGTACACTTCTGTGACCCAAACACGGCCGCGTTACGTAAATAACTAAATTTTGAGCATGGGGGTACTTTTGAGGGTCAAACCAAAAAAAAAACAAAAAAAAATGTTTTTCAAACTGTATCGTGTTACATATTAAATGAAAGGGCTAACTGTAGGGGTTTTTTTCCCAATTTTAAAATAGCTAGTTTAGAAGTAATTAAAAAAAAATGGTCAAACCCGGGTTTATCTCAGAAACTACTGAGACTAAATTTTTGATAAAAAAAAATCTGATAATTGATCTATGACCCACAGATTACAGGAAAACCTATAAGAAATCTATAGTGATAAAATAACATGTTACAATAATGTAATTGATCCGGAACCCTGTGCACGCGAGTTCGACTCGCACTTGGCCAGTTTTTTTTGTCTATAACACAAAAAGAGGATTAGGATCTTTTTTGGTCGTAGTTTTTCGGGTTTGTATTCTTTTTGTCAAGGTTTATGTATATAAAAGAAATTTTGGAAAACTCACCGCAGTTTTATTTGCATCCGTGCCAGGGCGAATCATTATAGTATACAATATAACTCTTATACCACTGTATGTGTGTGTATTGCTGGAGCGATCCGACTGAATCGATTGTACAGGCTCAATCCGTTGTTCTTAAAATAGATCGCTCTGGTAACCTATTTACACTGATACCTTCGTGTAGTTTGAATTGATTTATAACTAGCTATTTCCCGCAGCATTACTCTCGTTGGTTATCCCACTGAAATCGTAAGAGTTTGTGTAATCTAGATATTATTCGGCACCAACGATCGCCATTTAATTACTATAATTCATTAATAAAAAAAAAAACATACCGTCATTCAAAAAACCTTTTTCAAATGAATCTCCAGTACCTTACGTAAAGCCTAGCTAGACGTCGCTTGTTCGCACGGCTCGTTCGATCTCGCTTGATTAAGAAATGCCTGCATGCCTAGCGCTGCATATCTAGACCCCGCGTTACTAGCACCATGCACTGAATCTATTGAACTGAAGAGAATCCATTAGGAATATGTATGTTATTTCTAAGAACGCTTTGACTTTGAAGACGTTGTGTTCCTTTTTGTTTTTGCTTGTGTGTCATAGAAGTTTTGTTTTTGTAGCTAGAAGATTTTTGGATTATAGTTCATCTTATTCTAACTAATACTGACGAGTATTATGATGCAATGGTTGGTTTGTTTATTTGTTACACTTTCACGCCTAAATTTCCAAATCGATTTTGATGATTTTGGTACAGATCTAGATGGGACTTAGACGGAGATCAGACATTTTTGGGACATCTAGATATAATAACACAAGTGAAGCCGCATGTCAAAGCTTGTATACAATAACTTGATCACCATTAAAATAAGGCTATAGAGGCATGCGAACAGAGAGTAAAGTACCGCAAACCTCCATAGAAAAGGGAGGAACCTCCGACCAGACGGTTGTTGTGTCTGGTGGGCAACTGACAGTTGATTTTTGGACTGTTGTATATGTTTAAATTGCACAAAAAACTCTGATACCACGATGGAGGATTTCGCTCAGAAGTTCGCTGTTTTCGGGATAAATAGCACTGCATTTCTTTTTGTTGTGGTACTAATTTCGTTTCGTTAGTTTTTCTTATGGTGGCATTGATGTCGCTACATAGCTGGCTTTTACTTTGGCCAGAGACATTGCCATACAACGCGGAAATGCCGCCAGCCTCTTGGGCTCATTACCAACTGACAGCGTTGAGAACGAATTAGTTAGGTTTATTTTATTTTTTAATTTGAATATTGATAAAATTGTGTGAATGTATATTTATATAAAATAAATCGTTACGTAGGTACCTTTTTATCAGTTGTACCAATTAGGTACCACTTGTAAATCAAAATCAAAAGGAATTTATTCAAACTAGGCTGAAAATCAGCACTTTTTGAACGTCAAAATTTACGTGAAGACAGTCCTCCAAATCGCCCAGCCCGTCACCACTTCCTAGTGTTTAGCTGGAAAGAAGAAGTAGCCAACAAACTCCCCAGCAACACAACTGTGTGTTAAGTTTAAAGAACTTGAATTTATATAACATTATTATGTAACATATGTTTTTACTCCACTGCCAAATAGAAGGGTTATGTTTTTTGAATGTACATAGGCATTTATCTATTAAAAGTATACATTCATAGGTACTGTAGTGTCCACGCATCGTATCACTAATAGTAGGTATTGGGCTCGCCTACGCACCACCACGTGCTGCCTGACTGACGGTTGAACACTGACTGACCGTTGACTGACTGCACGTTGTGACGTACGCGCTCGAAAGCAATCATAAGTATATACATACACTACATCCCTTCCTTTTTTTTATTTGTGTATAAATACTTCCTGTAGTAAGTTTTTTATGGATCTAGGTACTTATAAAAAATATATGTATGTATTTATTACTAAGTATTTATTTCCTTCCAAACACTGTACATGACACTAGAGGTATTTTACTCCTTAATTATTATTTTTTTTTCGGTTAACGACCCGATTATACTATATTGTAATTATATACCAATTATATTTTTTTTCAATGATCACATGTGAGATAATTGTTTTGATTTTCTTTATTGTAGTCAATGTTATATGCCTTGATATTATTATTATCTCTATCTTTCTTCCCTTTTCTCTTTTTAATTTAGTCATAATTAATCAATCTTATTTATGAAGCAGATGTATCTTTTTGATTCAATTCCTTGGTTTTTTTTTATCATTAAAAACTTTCCACTGACCTTCAATTTCTATAAATGTACGACATTTCTTTTTCATCATTTGTCCTGTTTCATCATTATATACTTCAATATCCCCCAAGAAATTTGCTATCGTTAATCTCTACGGCAATTGTATAAAATTTTTTTTTTTTTACACACAGAGCTATTCCAAATCTTCAGTTAACTGACTTTTCGTTCAGTGTTTTAGCCATTCGACAGTTCTAAACTGGCTGTAATCAATCCTTTAGGTTTGATTCGTGATTCACTAGTATTCGTGATTACCAAGTCCAAGCACCAATGAAGTCATAAAACTCACATTGATTTTAACAAATAATGTCAAAGACTATTATTCACAGTCTCATAGCTCAGCAAAACACAATTCCTATACTCGCACTTCCCCATGGGAAGAATACCGAGTAAACTCTAATTTGTACCACCAATAGCAACGACACCCTGATACAGACTTCCTCGTCTATATCACTCTGTGATACTGCTACGATATCCTGGTACGCCCGCCGACCCACAGAACTAAGAACCTGTTCACACAAACTAATTTTATGCTTACTCGTCATCTATTTCATAACTTCACAACGTCAATTATTCATATACTTGGCCTTGGGCATCTTCCCGACAGTGAGATTTTAAAACATACCAACCGGTAAGTTATGCACATCAGAGTTTACGAAGAGAAGAGAACCTAGGCCTGTCAATGTTTGTGCCTACGTTCATGTGAAGGGGCTACGTTCATGAATTACTCTACGTCAATCTACGGGCATCATGGTCATAACTGCACCGAACAGTTTGAATCAATCAATATTATTTTAAATCTTACTTATATTAACTTACATCTACAGTAAGCAACCCGGTAGTGAAAAATCTATTCAGAAATTGTAATAGCTCAGAATTCTCTGTATCCCTACAGCTTTAATCAATGTCATTAATATCAAGTTACTGTTTATAATCGTTTACTATCGAATTTACGAACTGAATTTAATAACTTGTTATGTAAGAATTCTGTCACTGACACGTTAATATAAAAGCTTAAATCCAATTTTTCACTAAACACGTCTAAGTTGGAACATGACCTTATGGCAACCTTGCCATGCAATATCTCATTCTTTAAGTTCGTACTGAATAAAATGTTAACCAATATCTCACCTGGTGGCAAGCGATGACGTGGTTGAAGATGGAGCACGCTTGCCCAGAAGCAACCCAATCACTCCCGACCTAAAGACTCCCAGTCTGCAACCATCAGGAAACACAGACTCTGGCAGGGAATTACGCTCCTTGAATATTTCTCCAACCATAATCATGTATTTGTCAGAATATGGTAGGTACATTATAGTCTTAAGATTAGTTACTGGTAACCGTTCTTTTATATTTTTTTTTCAACTTTTCTTCCTATTATCCTTCTTAATGATTGAGAAGCTGGTTGTACTTTCTCATCGATTGGCACTTCCACTAAAACATCATTGGATTTCGGAAACTGTCTTAGTTTCCATTTGGTCAATTTGTAATCCGATTTTAAGTACACCCATTATCAAAGTGTTACTTTTATCAAGTAAAAGTAACACTTTTTAAAGCATATTGCCAGGGTTTCTACACGGGGAATCTTTGGGTCAACTATACCAAAAGATCGCTGGATGACCTACGCGTCCAGTATAATAACATTTTTAGGATGCTGTTGGGACTGCCACGATGGTGCAGCGCTTCTTGTATGTTTGCGCAAAACCGAACCGATGGCTTCCACGCCGTCATTCGCAAAAAAACCGTGTCGCTGTTGTCAAGGTTGTGGGCGAGTGGCAACAGTATACTAAAAACTGTGGCGGAGAGTATCGACTCTTCGATAGTTAAAAGTTTTGTGAGAAGGACTATCACTAACCATTAGATTGGGGTTGTCCTTTTCACAATAATATTTATTCTGTTCTGTCTTCTTCTCTGTTGTATTTTAGCTACTAACACTAGTAATAAGTTATAATATTGTTTACTAACACGCTGGATCATTGTTGTCCGAAAATAAAGAATTATTATTAATATAACTATAGCCATGGCAATTTCTTTCCCAAGTAGATCTCTAGTTCCATCAGAGATGCAAAAAAAGTAAAAAGTTGCATTTTCGGATCTATCTGCTACTTTTATATTTGCGTCAAATGGTCCTGTTAGGTCTTGACCTAACAAGACCATTAGGAAGAACCCCTTGGGTTTTCTTACTTTAAGAACAAACAAAAACTTGTTTTGTTTCATATTTTCCCAAGTTTTGTGTGTGATTAAATTTGGATTTACCTACACGCAGAGTCAACAAACATTTTTTTTTTTTTTAACCTTCATTTTGCCTACACGACAATCTAGTAAACTGTCATCGTCGATTTTGAACACATATTGTATGTCTTTCGACTCTGTTTGAACTGAAATCTGTCTGCTTATTGTCTAAGCCGTACTAAGAAATTTTTGAAACTTTTCATTTGCCCCTTGTTTGATCAATCAAAAAGAGTGACGTTCTTAATTCTCAATTTGTTTAGGTGTAAAGTATGCGTGGAGTTTGGTGATAGCCACTTCAAAGACATCCACTCCATCAGCAGGTGATATTTGTATCTGGTATATTATTAAACTAGCTGATCCGAGCAACCTCGTCTTCGTCACATTATCCATTAATGCTTTGCTACTATTGGTCGTAGCATGATGTTAGATCCTATAGTCTTCCCCGATAAATAGGCCGTCCAACACTAAAATAGTCCTTCAACTCGAACCAGCAGATCCCGAGATTAACGCGTTCAACCAAACAAACAAACTCCTCAGCTCTACAATATTAGTATAGACATTTTTAGCAATTCTAGTCCACAAAATGTAGCAGCAAAGCCCGTTACTTGTCACTACCCTTGATGCCAACAGCTTCCAGGTAGATCAAGAGTTCCTACGTCCAGCGTTTTTATCTCGTTCCTACTGATGAAGGTTCCCCCTCACAATCAAATTTGTCAATTTAATGACCAGTATGTACATAAAAAGTACCACTAGGCACTGCTGACCTATTTTGTCTTTGATAACTAACTGTCAATTTAATGACCAGAAGGTATATTCTGCTGTAATTACTGTCATTCAATGATGACTTGTCAATTTAATGACCAGTAGGTGTATTCTACTGTTATTACTGTCATTCAATGATGACTTGTCAATTTAATGACCAGTAGGTATGTTCTACTGCTATTACTGTCATTCAATGATGACTTGTCAATTTAATGACCAGTAGGTATATTCTACTGCAATTACTGTCATTCAATAATGTCTTGTCAATTTAATGACCAGTAGGTATGTTCTACTGTAATTACTGTCATTCAATGATGACTTGTCAATTTAATGACCAGTAGGTGTATTCTACTGTTATTACTGTCATTCAATGATGACTTGTCAATTTAATGATCAGTAGGTATGTTCTACTGCAATTACTGTCATTCAATGATGACTTGTCAATTTAATGACCAGTAGGTGTATTCTACTGTTATTACTGTCATTCAATGATGACTTGTCAATTTAATGACCAGTAGGTATATTCTACTGCAATTACTGTCATTCAATTATGACTTGTCAATTTAATGACCAGTAGGTATGTTCTACTGCAATTACTGTCATTCGATGATGACTTGTCAATTTAATGACCAGTAGGTATGTTCTACTGTAATTACTGTCATTCAATGATGACTTGTCAATTTAATGACCAGTAGGTATGTTCTACTGTAATTAAATTTATGCGCTCTTTGATTTATTATTTTAGAACTAATCATGTAGTACAAATCAAATATCTAAGCATGAGGTCCCTGGTTAGATTCCCAGGTCGTTGCCTTTTTCTTTTCGATCTTGTCAATACCAGAAGCATCGAAATAGATAGTGTTCGTTTCCCACGCTCCCATCTGACTCCAACCGAAGAACGTTCTCCTTCGCAGTCGAACTTCTCCAATATGAGTTGGGACATGTTAGTGTTATATCGTGAACCAACTAGTTTGTTGTTTTTTCAATATCAATTTTTTTTATCACAAAATTCTGCTTCCTTTTTATAATGCGTCAATTTGATGACCAATAATGCTGTTGAGGATCCTCTGAACATAGTCAAACGGTGTCAATTTAATGACCAGCAATGCTGCTCCAACGTCATAATAAATCAGTATTATTATATCATTATACTGTTATAAAACTTGAAAATAACTTTATTATTTATTTGTCGATTAAATGACCAGGTACTACGCCAGTTTACATGGAATATAAGTAAGTTACTGGGGTATATCCATTTAATTAGGTAACGTCCAGACGGTCAATAATTGTTTTTGAACTTGTCCTAAATAACCACCAATAAATACCACAGTACTTAAATAATACTGCAACCTATCCTTCCGATAAGGCCAAGCATAATATTAGGGTTCAAAATAAGAAAATCATTAAAAATACTCCACGTCTCTGACCACGTTTTTAAGATGTGGTGGTGTTTATTTTTCAGAATTATTGAAATATCCACTAATCACTTTTTTCATTATGGCACATGTAGGTACTTCAACAATTTAGCAATACCTATGAATATTATAATAATTACAAGATCACTGGGTAGGGTAAAACCGACATTATATTAATGTTTGTCGTAATTTATAACTTACGTAGGTGTAAATAAACAAACACAGATTAACATTTGTTCTTCAATACCATTATGATTATTCTATAGTCCATTATTACTTTAGTGCGAGTTACTAAACAACGAAGAACATTCCTTAAAATGTTATCAGTGTAGCTGAACATTCCAATGTAATGACTTTTTCGTAAGTCAAGCAATAGTCACCACTGTTAAGTAGGTGTAAAGTTTTATAATTTTGAATCATAATGGGTATCTATTTGTTAATTAAAGTAAACTAATGGTTTAAACCATATTTTGGGTAAAGGTAATTATAATAGCTGAGAAATGTAAATGAAAATGTCGCATGTTTTCTTAGTTTGAATAAGTAACATTCATGTACCTAAGTAGCATAAGTAAATTATCTTGCCACTTCGCCAGTCACATTTTCTCTTTTTTTTTTCTAAAGTCACTTTACTTACAGTTTTAATTATTTTTTTGTCCTCGTCGCCATATGTAGTGTCCACGCATCGTATCACTAATAGTAGGTATTGGGCTCGCCTACGCACCACCACGTGCTGCCTGACTGACGGTTGAACACTGACTGACCGTTGACTGACTGCACGTTGTGACGTACGCGCTCGAAAGCAATCATAAGTATATACATACACTACAGGTACTATATCTATCCATGCCTCACAGTGTCTGAGGCACTAAATATAGAATCCTTTCAGAGACATACAAAACAAACCAGCCAAGTACCATCGTATTTTTTGTTTTTATGGCAGCAATAGACACTCTAAGAAATAACGTCGATGATCCAACCTACCAAAAACAGTGTGTGTAGCACACTTCACTAAAGGTAAAAACTGTATGTCATTTCAAGACACATATATGTATATATTATTATTTTTTTGTCACCGGAAAATTGCAGACTCCGTATAATTGTAATAAAACTTTACGAGATTATGATTCATCGATATATTATGAAAAAATCGTTTCGAATACAATAAATCCCTTCCAAATTCATTAGTTTCCAATATGCCCGTGGCTTATTAAAAGAAAAAATATTTTACAATTTCACGCGATATTTTACAATTTTACGACATTTAAAACGCGTAACAGAATAAACGCAATACTTCTTAAGCGATCATTGTGAACAACTTTTACTATGGGACCAACACTGAAATTGCATAAAATATCGAGTCCCCCATACGTTATATATATAAATCGATAAAATGTACTAAACAGAAGCATTTTTTATGAGTACAACGACCTCTTAAGAGGTTTAGCGATTCTTCTGTTACACGTTGTATAAATTGTCAAGGAATTGAATCTTCACAAAAACACGTCCCCTTAGGGTGCCTGTCCATTACAGCAGAGCGGAGTGACGAAGAAATTTTAACCAATGGCATATAATCTTCGCACCACGTGAATCACTGACATTTTGACTGACATAATTGGTTAATATTTGTCCATTTCTCCGCTCTGCTGCCTCGCTCAGCGCAAAAGGACAGGCACCCTTATACTCTCTGCATAAATTCAGTTTAGGAATAAACAAAAACTAATCTCTTAAGTCTTACATAGAATAAGAATGTGTAGAAGCGAATTTTCAACTCTTTAGAGTTAATTAATATATCGCAAGGTATTGGGCATAATCCTCCTCCTATACTAATATTATAAAGAGGAAAGATTTTTTTGTTTGTATCAAATAGACTCCGATCGATTTTAACCATTTTTTTCTCAGCAATAGTCATCACCTGCCTAGCCTTTTCCCAACTATATTGGGTTCTATTCGGCTTCCAGTCAAGCCGGATTTAGCTGAATACCAGTATTTTACGTGGAGCGGCTGCCTACCAGACCTCCACAACCCATTATTTAGGTCACACGGTACTTCAAGACTGGAGTCAGATTTACTGGCTTCTGACTATCCGTAACGACTGCCAAAGATCTACAAATGACAGCCGGGACCAACAGCTTAACGTGCTTTTCCGAAGCACGGAGGAAACTCGATATGTTAAGATGGTCACCGATCCACAGACCAACCTTGGCAAGCGTTGCTTAACCTTGAAGATCGACCGTTGCGGCTGTTATTATCTAGCCACCAGCTTCTCTTTTGTTAGCAATAGTAAGGTAAATAAAATTCCGTGTGGCTCCGGACTAAGAATATTGCCACCCCATTTCATCCCATGGGTGTCGTATAAGGCGACTAAGGGAAATTTCTGAGACCGTGCATATTCATCCAGCACCTTGGGTCACCCGCATGGTGGCGGGTAAACCATCAGCAACAGCATTCCCAAAGAGGGTTGGTGTCAGGCTGGCGGCCGACTGTAAAACATCTGCCAAATCACTAGGCAACATGGTAGGTTTAAACGGAATGTGCGATAGGGTTAGGGCGTACCCCACAGGCGACGCGCAGGGGCAGCACCCGGCCCTTGTGGGAAATGGACTAGGGTTGTTGCACCACCCCGGGCGGGAGCAACGTAAGAAGCTAGCTCGAGAAGTGAGATTGAGGTATGCAAGTTGGAATGTTGGGACTATGACTGGAAGGGCCAGAGAGTTAGCGGACGTATTAAAAAGAAGACGAATAAATATTGCATGTTTGCAGGAAACTAAGTGGAAAAATTTGTATCCTTCACCAATTTCCAAAAGAAATTGGTGAAGGATACAAATTTTTCTATTGTGGAAGTGACGGTAAAAGAAATGGCGTGGGAATAGTGTTAGATAATAAATTGATTGAAAGCGTGATGGAGGTAAAAAGGATTAATGATAGATTGATAGTTGTGAAAGTTATGATGGACAGTGTGATGTTGAATGTAGTTAGTGTGTATGCCCCGCAGGTAGGATGTGATGAAAGGGTAAAAGAGAAGTTTTGGGAGGATTTTGATACAATTATAATGACCATTCCCATGCATGAGGAATTGATAGTTGGAGGTGATTTTAATGGGCATGTAGGAAGAACGGAAAATTGTTATGAAAGAGTACATGGGGGATGGGGTTATGGAAGTTCCAATAACGAGGGAGAGACGCTGCTGCAATCCGCTACTGCATTTGACCTGGCAGTAGCCAACACTTGGTTCCAGAAAAGAGACGAACACCTGGTCACATACAAAAGTGGTAACCACAAGACCCAAGTAGACTATTTTCTTGTTAGGCGCAATAAGATAAAGCAAGTCAAAGACTGCAAAGTGCTGCCAGGAGAAGACTTGGTCTCACAACACAGACTCCTGGTTATGGTTTTGGCGATAAAAACACAGGTTAAAAAAAGCAAAGAGCGTCCTCCCCCTAAAATAAAATGGAATATGCTAGAGAAGAACGATTGCGCGAAGGAATTTAGAGAGCGAGTGGTAGACAAAATGATAGAAATGGCAGACATGAATGATCGAAGTGTGAATGAATGCTGGAATGAGATAGCTGTATGTATTAGGCAAGCAGCCAAGGATATTTTGGGAGAGACAAAAGGAAAAGGCACAATAGAGAGGGATACATGGTTGTGGTCGATAGAAATACAGAAAGTTTTGAAAGAAAAAAAGAAGAAATTCAAGGAATGGCAGAATGTGAGAATGGAAAGCGTTAGTTTGAAAGCTGAAAAAAAGAGGGAGTATGATGATTTAAAGAAAAAAGCTAAGAAAGCCGTGGCAATAGCACGAGCAAAAGCTCAGGACAAATTGTATGACACACTGGACAGTCCAGCTGGCCAAAAAGACCTGTACCGGCTTGATAGAGCCAGAGAGAGGAAGGCGAAGGATGTTAGTCGGATAAGATGTGTAAGGGATGAAGCTGGAATGCTTTTATCAGAGGATGAAAGGATTAAGGATAGATGGAAGGGCTATTTTGAAAGACTGATGAATGAGGAAAATATCTGGAGTGGTGTTTTAGAGAATAAACCAGTGAATGAGGGGTTAGTGAGAATGGTCAGTGTGGATGAAGTGAAAATAGCAGTGAATGGAATGAAGAATGGTAAGGCAATTGGTCCAGACGGAATCCCAATTGAAGTGTGGAAGTCACTACGAGTAGATGGATGGACGTGGTTAGCTTTATTCTTCAATAAGCTGGAAGAAGCCATACCCGATGAATGGTGCAACAGTTCGTTGGTGCCCATCTTCAAGAACAAAGGGGATGTGCTGGAGTGCAACAACTATAGAGGAATAAAGCTAATGTCTCATAGTATGAAAGTCTGGGAAAAAGTTATTGAAAGGCGGTTGAGAGAAGAGAGTGAAATCTCACAGAACCAGTTCGGTTTTATGCCTGGTCGGGGTACAACGGATGCCATTTTTGTTATCCGCCAGCTGTGCGAGAAATATAGAGCTGTGCATAAAAACCTGCATATGGTATTCGTTGACCTCGAAAAGGCATATGACCGGGTGCCTCGTGAGGTTTTGTGGTGGGCCCTTAAGGAGAAAGGTGTGCCTGGGAAGTATGTGCAGTTGATCCGAGCGATGTACAGTCGATGCAGTACTCAAGTCCGGTCTGCAGTGGGCACCACTGACAGTTTCAGTGTGGCGGTCGGTTTGCACCAGGGGTCGGCCCTCAGCCCTTATCTCTTCCTGGTGATAATGGACGCTCTGACGTCGGACATCCAGGAAGAGGCTCCCTGGTGCATGCTGTTTGCTGATGACATTGTGCTGGTTGCCGAAAGTGGCCAAGAGGTCCAGAGCAAATTGGAGACGTGGTGGCAAAGATTGGAGAGTGTTGGCCTGAAATTGAGCAGAACCAAAACCGAGTACCTGTTCTGCGATTTCGGCGGTCTCTCCAGTCCGCTGCCTATAACTCTCACCGGAACGCCTATACCGATTTGCTCCGACCTCGGGTCGCTTGTCCAGGGAGATGGCGATATAGACCGAGACGTAACTCAACGGATCAACTCAGGATGGATGAAATGGCGGCAGGTCACTGGAACAACTTGTGACCCTCGAATGCCCCTCAAGTTGAAAGGGAAAATCTATAAGTCTGTGATAAGACCTGTCGTAATGTATGGATCAGAATGTTGGGCTGCCAAAAAGACGGATGAAAATAGATTGCATGTAGCGGAGATGAGAATGTTGAGATGGATGTGCGGAGTAACGAGAATGGATAAAGTGAGAAATGAGTACATTAGAGGTAGTTTAAAAGTGGCGCCAGTGACGGAAAAGTTAAAAGGGAATCGCTTGTCTTGGTATGGTCATGTGAAGAGGAGGGATGAAACGCATGTAACTAGAAGAGTTATGTACATGAATGTGGATGGATGGAGATGGAGAGGAAGGCCAAAAAAAGACGGATGGATTGTGTGAGGAGCGATATGAACGAAAAGGGACTTAGTGATGGAGTGACGACTGATAGAACAGAATGGAAGAAAAAAAACGTGTTGCGCCGACCCCAAGTAACATGGGATGAGGGCAGGAAGATGATGAGTAAGGTAAATAAAATTATCATGTAGTAACATAGGCCATAATTTATTTTCGAAAAAATTAAAATCATAAATGGTTGTAAACCATAGTTTTAGGGCATTCTACGTTTTCCTACATTCACGTAATCATTTCATCTTTATCGACTCATTTACAAAGAACAGTTAGGTACTGAGGTACGCCTCTAGCGGTTTTCGTATTCTATACTCCAGCTTTAAGTACTTTCAACAGAGACCTGTCATAGGCATGACAAATGCCCAACACTTGACTCAGAGCAGGCAGACTTGAGAAACTGTTACCAGAGCCCTGAACTGGCGATCCATCAATCTTATTAAATTACCACATTTCTTTACGAAACTATATTGCAGTAGATACGACTGTGCGTTGGCATTTCATATGGCTTTGGCTTTGTGGTGGCTTTGGGTTCCGCACCCAAAGGATAACCAACGGAACCGTATTAATAAACTTTCGCTGTCTGTCCGTTCATCCGTCCGTCTGCCCGTCTGTGTGTCAGCGGGTTATATCTCAAGAACCGTAAGAAGTAGACAATTGAAAGTTTCACATAGTGTTCATTTATATTGCTGCTATTACAAGAAATAATTTAATTTTATAAACATACAAGAAACGTGTTTTTTTTTTTCAATCTATGGTACGGAACCCTTCGTGTAAGAGTCCAACTTGCACTTGACCGGGTTTTCAAAAATAACGGTACTTGTTACGTCTTACCGTATCATTGGTTAGACATAACAAGTACTGTTATTTTTGGGCATTAGAGTCATTTCAGTCTTTCAGATTGAAATGATGCGGTCAATAACATTTCTTAAAACCTTGGTAATTTTACATACAATGACTACGTAATGCCCTCGGCAACCCAGTAACTGGGTGACACGATATCCCTTGTGGGAAAAATGAGTTCAGATTTGATCGCTTCTGATAAATCAATAAATATAACATTCTTCCGTTACTGGCTGATTGAGTGACTGACAGACAACGCACAGCCGAAACTAATGGTCTTAGGAAGCTGAAATTTGGCATGTTTTCCTTGGAAAGTATAGGAGAGCACTAAGAGAGAAATTCCCGATATTCCCACGGGTACGGGCAAAAACGGGAAGTGCGCGTACGAAGTCGCGGGCAAAAGCTAGTAAATAATAAGGGTAACGGCAGTCGAACTGTTTTTTTTTTTTATTTGGGGTGGGTTTGCTCTTGACTCTAGTCTAGGTCAGAGATGACAGAGACAAAGTCTACGATGGAGCGAGCTTACCCAGAAGGAGCCTGTTCACTCTAACTTTGAAGAGATTAGGGTTGTAAGCGTTTGGAAACACAGACGCAGGCAGAGAGTTCCACTCCTTTGCTGTGCGCATTATAAAAGACGTTTGGAAACGCTTAGTGCGAATTGGTGGAATAGCAACAAGGTAGGGATGGTAAGATGCAGTGCGTCTGGATGTCCGATGGTAGAAGGGGGCTGGTGGAATGAGGTCGTGGAGTTCTTGGGCACACTCACCGAAGTACAATCTGTAGAAGACCGACAAGCAGGCAACCTTACGGCGATGAGCCAAGCTGTGTAGCTTGGTATCCACCAGTTTTTCGTCACCGATGAGCCTCTTAGCTCTGCGTTCTACCGAGTCAAGCGCGGCAAGCTGATACTTAGCTGAGCCATCCCAAAGGTGGCTACAATACTCCATGCAGGATCGGACTTGCGCTTTATATAGAGTTAAAAGCTGTCCAGGCTTGAAGTATCGCTTCACCCTATTTAGGATGCCCAGCTTTTTGGCAGCGGTTTGGGCTTTGTACTCGATGGTGGCGCCGAAGTTGAGACTGGATGTCAACTCCATGCCTAGGAGCTCGAGCCGATCAGTCACAGGAACAGATGCACCCCGAAAAGTAGGAGTTTGGTCAAAACGACTCCTTTTTGCGGTAAAAAGACACGCCTGTGTTTTGGTGGCGTTAAAAGTGACCACATTGTCATCACCCCACTGGGAGACAAGGCTTAAGGTCGAATTTGTCCGCTCTACCATGGCCTCTCTCAAGGAACGAACTTCATCCCCGCTGGTTGTTGCTCTGGACAAGTATCTCTCTGAAACCGTACTGTCATCTGCGTACCCAACAAGACCAAGCTGAAGTAGTTCATTGATGTGAAGCAGGAAAAGAGTAGCAGAGAGAACGGACCCCTGAGGAACTCCGGCATCAATAGCCATGAGGTCAGAGGAGCAGCCGTCAACGACTACTCGGATCGACCGTTCACTCAGGAACTCTGATATCCAGCTACAAAAACCAACTGGGATACCATAAGCAGGAAGCTTGCTGAGCAGACCTGCGTGCCAAACCCTGTCAAAGGCCTTCGAGATATCGAGCGACACGGCAAGTGCTTCGCCGTGTCTCTCGATGGCCTCGCCCCAGCAGTGCGTGACATACACAAGAAGATCGCCAGTTGACCGTCCCCGGCGAAAGCCATATTGACGGTCACTGAGGAGATCATTGTCTTCAAGGTAGGTCAGCAGCTTACTGTTAAGAATCCTTTCCATAACCTTGCATAGGATGGAGGTAATGGCGATCGGACGGTAATGTGCAGGGTCAGCACGGTCTCCCTTTTTGGGCACCGGTTGCACATTCGCAAGCTTCCATGATTTCGGCACCGTTCTTTTCTCAAGAGAGAGGCGGTACAGGCGTGCTAACGCAGGAGACAGTTCAGGTGCACATTGCCTCAACACTCTCGCTGGAATGCCGTCAGGCCCGCTGGCCTTATTCACGTCTAGACTGCACAATACTCTTCGGACCTCTTTAATGTGAACTGTGATCTTCGGCATCGAAGAGTCACAACGAGGTAAAGTTGGTGGTTGCTTGGAGCCAGCGTCCAGACGCGAACTGCTTGCAAAGAGAGTTGCAAATAAATTTGCTTTCTCACTTGCAGAGTGAGCCAGCGAGCCATCAGGTTTCAACATTGGAGGCAAAGTGGGTCGACAGAAATTCGTTTCAACCGCTTTCGAAAGGGACCAAAACTGCTTACTACCAGGAGGGTGCAATGCTAGTTTGGCCCCGATACGTCCGACATGGTCAAAACGTGCCCTACGTAAAACCCGCTTGCAGAACTTAGCGGCAGAATTAAAGGCTCTTTTCCTCGCGCGAACCCTACGTGCTTTAACCTTTCGGTCGCGGGCCTTGATCCACGCTTGGTATGCAGACTCTTTACGGGCCTCAGCGTGAGCGCATTCTGCATTATACCAAGGCCGGGATTTGTGACCGAGCGGGATGTCGGAGAATGGAATGAAATACTCCATCCCCTGCCGAATCACGTCCGCAATCAAGTCAGCACAGCACGAGGGGTCACCCGAGGAGAAGCACACTTGCCGCCATGGATAAGATGCAAAAAAGTGCCGCATCTCATCCCAATCTGCTGACTCGTATCGCCATACTCGTCTCGTGCCTCTAGGACTCTTATCTGGAGGAGAGCAGGTCAATACGGATTTCACCAGGCAATGGTCAGACGTTCCCAGCGGGGCTGAGACCGATACTGAATGACTGCCCGGATCAGTTGTCAGCCGAAGGTCCAAGCAATTGGGTGTATGGGCGTCAACATCCGGTACCCGCGTTGCCTCATTCACCAGCTGGGTTAGATCTAGCGTTAACGCAAAATTGCGCGCCTCTAACCCGGCATGGTCAGTTTTCTGGTACGGGAACAACCACTCTTTATGGTGGGCGTTAAAGTCCCCCAGAAAAATGAGCTTCGCTGTTGGGTACCGTTGTTGGGCTACGTGGGTCGACTCAACGAGGGAATTAAACAGCGCTGTTGTCTCCTGGTCACCGCTGTGTGATCGGTATACGCCGATGTAGATGAACTTCTAGAAATGATAGTTGACATCAACAGCTGTGCTCTCATTTTAAAATTAACCCGTAATACAGTTCCCGTCACGCAACTTTACCTCCCCGAAGTACGTCGCAATCGAATGCGCAGAATGTCAATTTGACAAAAAACATAATACAGCGCATGCGCGGGCAGGTCGCGCATGCGCATGTTTGCGCAAGATGGCGGGTGTAATGGCATCTCACTCGCTCGTATACGTTCGATGCATACGTGTGACCCGCTTGCTCAATGCAATACGACTGTTGATGCGAAAAGTGTTACACGTTGTTATTGTTTCTAATTAATTATTTTGGTTATTTCTTACTATTTGATTTGTTTTTTGTGTGTTTTTGTGGTGTGTGTTTGTGGTGTTACTTTTTGATATTTTTATTGTCACTGGTAGTCTTTGTTACTTATTTATAATATAATTCGTATAAACAAAAAATTATTCTAGGAACGTAACACTTGTTTACCCGATTGCACCTGCGCGTACGTCACTAAAACCTAACTTCGGAGGGGTAAACAACGGTGATGGGAACTGTAACTAGAACCAATTATACTTCCTACTTACACTGTTGATGTAAAAATCTGAACCTATATTTGGATACTTTTTAGGGTTGTACTGTACCCGAAGGGTAACCAACGGAACCCTATTACAAAACCTCCGCTGTAAATGCTGTAATAATAATACGAAATAAATTATGTCTGACAGTGTAACTGTATTCACGTTTAAACGGCTGGGTAGATTTATAGAAAATTTAGCACACGCGTAGACCATGTCCTGGCTTTTTTTAAGGATGGGAAATCATCAAATTAACTGCCTCTGTGGTCGAGTGATTTAGGCGTTTGTCTTGTGACCTGGTGGTCGTGGGTTGGATTCCCACGGGAAGCATACTTTGTAAAGTTGTTTTCCAGTTTGGCTAGGACATTGCAGGCTTGAATCACCTGATTGCCTGATAAAAAGATGATTCCGTGCTTCGGAAGGCACGTATAAGCCGGTGATCCCGGCCGCCAAACAGCGGTCTTCAAATAAACCATGTCAGAGGCCCTTGAGGCGGTTTAGAAACTCTGACACTAGGGTGTTTGAGGTCGTTAGACCTTACTGCCCACACGATAGGAAGGAGATCAAATGAGTCCTTCCACTCTGGGCGGAGCGGGAGGGAGTGTCAGATTCTTACTGACTAAAGCCCATCCGTGTTCCTCCAAATGCCGTTTTCTTTTTAGGGCCGCCGCGATGAATCTTTCGAACTAGTTCCGCAACCCTGGCAGATATCCTGGTTTAGGACATGGATATAAATTTTCAACTTTCATGAGTGTAAAGTAGGTGGCAAAAATTTATTTATTTATTTAATTAGTCACAAAATCCACGGCTCTATAGAAATTTTCTAAAAGTAAATAAACCGATAGTTACAACCTGTAGGTTCATATATCTTACAAACTAGCTGATATCGCACAAAAAAGTAGGTTTTTACTATCAATAGAATGCACCTTTCTTTTATTAGAAGTACGAACCGATTCATTTTTCCTTCTCAACGGGAAAGGAAAAAATAAAAAGTTCGACTGCTTATCGACTGTGCTGGTCCACAATAGAAAATGGATTACTTTGCTCCAGCACTGAAAGATTGGCTGCAGTACTTTTACAATTAAACTAGTGCTACTCTTTTGAAATGTTTTATCTTTTCTCTCTTTCGTTTTAAATAAAAGATGTGTAAGGTTTTTTTTTCTGAACTATCTTTTAATAATAATAATTAACATTTATTACAAGTAACAAAACTCATAGTGTTAGTAACAATGTACTTAAAAACTATAATGGCAGAGAGGTTTATCTGATTTTTATATTTTTCTGGTTTTATTTATTCATTTAGGTTTGTTTCTGGGCATTTTGAATCTCCATTGGCTGCTTAATATTGAGATAAGGCAGTCTAAAACTTTCAGTCAAATAATAATTAGAATAGAATAGAATATTATTTTGCAAATATGAGTAATACACAGTAGTTGTTGATATATCAGAGCTCAGCCATATTTTACCAGTCGGCATGCAAACATTTACATTTTTATGCACATGACATTTTAAATCAGATCAGTTAATAAATTATTATTACAATTATCATTCAATAGGTTAATTCATAAATTATCACTATCATCTAAATTATAAATTATCATTATCCTTCAATAGATTAATTAATACATTATAAAATTATCGTTCAATAGGTACATTATTCAATTATCAATTATATTTATATTTCAATATATTAAATAACAAATATATTTTCCATTTAATAGGTTAATTCATAAATTATCATCAAAATTATAAATCAATTTATAAATTATCACAATCATTCAATAGATTCATCAATAAATTATCATAGTCATCACAAATTATCAAAATTATCATTCAATTGGTCAATTATTCAATTGTCATCATCATTACATTTATCTTTCAACTAGTTGACCCGCGCAACTTCGTCTGCTCCGCTCCTATTGGTCTTAGTGTGATGATATATAGCCTATAGCCTTCCTCGATAAATGGGCTATCTAACACTGAAAGAATTTTTCAAATCGGACCAGTAGTTCCTGAGATTAGCGCGTTCAAGCAAACAAACAAACAAACAAACTCTTCAGCTTTATAAATTAGTATAGAGTATAGATATATCAATATACACATTTTTTTTTCTTTGTTAGAAACTCAGTTACACCCTAGTACATTTTGTCCATCAAAAATTTTGCGTAGTCTACTCTTAAACTGCACTGTACATAAAACTTCCAACCACTTGGCAATTTATTGTAAATGACTGGGGCCATGCAATAAACACAAAAAATTAAGAAGCAAACCAAAATTTGTAGTTTATCAATCTGTTATAAAATAAATGGGTATCATCTACAGTGATTTACAGTACTATCGGCATCAGTCATGTCTGAAACGATAGTTATAGCAAGATATCCCAACCAATGGACGAACCAAACATAATCAATTGTCTTTGATTTCAAAATCAAAATATGCAAATAATTCCTCACGTACCCACGTGAGGAATTATTTGCATAATTGCATTGCACCCAGGTACCTAATTTCGACATTAAAAGTGCAACGTTCTCCAACTCCATAATTACAAAATCCCCAAGTATGGCGCAACCTCTCACCTTATTAACTCCCTTTAGTCTTGGCTAATTTGCCTAGAAAACGCCCCAACAGCCCTCGAGAACCCCGTAACGACGTGACGCGAATTAAAAGAACCAAAGGGAACCGAACTGTTTTAGAACCGAAGCTCATTTAATACCAAAGAGGCTTAAAAGGCCTTTGAGATCTTTCTTGCAATATTTAACGTAGACAAAGCTATCGGTTAATAATGTTTTTTGTTTAGATACGATCTTTTTGTTTGCAGGCGGTATTTTGATGCTCTCATCGTTTTTTGTAATGACGAAATGGAGATTATTACTATTTTACTAGAGATTAAAATTGAATGGCTGCTACAGCCTGAAAAGCTTTATTATTTTTTGTCGACCTGAATTGTCCCACTCCTAAGCAAAAGCCTTTCCGCATTCTTGCCATTTACTTGACAAATTAAAGTAGAAACAAAAAAATGCACACTTATTATTTTTACAAATTCAAAAAGATATCAAAGCTAAACATATCCGATTTTAAATAAAAATTCCTTTCATGCAATCTTAAGTAAAAAAATTGCTTACGATTAATCACAGGGCCTTAAAAGCCGAAAAGGTTTTAAGAAACAGTCAAAATCTTCTTGGAATCTATAAGGGCTTTGAAAAGACAAATCTGGGGTAGAATATCTGTCGTGTGGAAGCTTAAGATGGCCTGGATGAAACACTCAGATCCGAGGAGGGCTATTTATAAAGATTACTGAACCAACGTATATCGACTTAAGACTAAATAAACTGGGAATTCGTTTAAAAAGGGACCATTTGTGCCTCTGAAAATTCGAAGTGGTTGCGTTTTTATAATTCGATATTGTCAGAGATTATTTTTACAAAGTTTTTGAACATGCATACATTTCAGAGTGTTGGTTTAATTCATTAACAATATTTTTAGGAGGTTAAATGTACGCATAAAAATGAAGAGAATACAATAGAATATACTGAACGGGTATAGTATACCAAAAAAAAATACACAACTCTTTACTATGACCACTTGACTCTACTCTCTTTTACCATTTGGGATTAAATATGACAAAATAGTACATTGTTATCTTAGGGCTGAAAGTAACTGATTTAGTCCCGAGACGCGGCGTTTGGCGCCCGAACGTAGCGACGCGACGCGACGGCGCGAATAGTTCGAGGGACTAAATAAGTCTTCACCCGAGGTAAACACTGTGGTTTTTCATTACAAATACAAGGAAAGTAAAAATAAAACACGAATTAGTTAAAGAAAAATCCATATCTGAATCTGATGAATATCATCAACGTGTTAATAAACAATCTCTGCTGTACGTAAAAAGTATGAAAACTTTACAACTCGAAGATCGGACTGCCGCTTTCCCGTCTATTTTGTTTTTTTCCTGTGGCAAGGTATAAGGCCATTATTTTACTGTTTCATAATTGAAAAAATGGTAAATATTTTGCCCAAATCTATGTTATTTTAAAGAATTAGTTGAAAGTAATTTATAAAAAAAGTCATTTAGAAAATAGAATATTTAGTTAATACTCATCTTTAGGTTATTTCAATTTTACATCGCGCTGTTATTGACTGGCTGGAAAGTTGTGACATGGTTAAATAGAAATATTCAACAAGATTTTTTTAATAATTTGACGGCTGTCGGTTGAAAACGATTCTGCCTAGGGCTGAAAAGTAATACTTTCATCCCGCTCCTCAGGCAACTTCAAGCCTATTTTCCGAGTATGAATAATGAAAAAATATTTCCAACCCGTAACAATTTGCCAATTATAAAAGTCACCCTGTAGATAATACAGCTCCTTTGAAGATAACATTGAAACAATGCTCAAGTTGTGTTGATTTGTGTAGACTGCCCTAATCACGTATTGATTACTCCTAAATTCGTAGAATTTAATTACATTGTCGTGTTTACTGAGCCATTAATTTGGTTACTAGATACACCACAGAACAAACATGGACCAGAGAGGCAATTATCGCATTTTTAAGGTGCGTTTGCATTCACATTTCGACAAGTTTTTGATATTACGCCTTGAATTTAAAACCTTTTTGAGTATGAGAACACGAATTAAAACAGAATGAAAGGAAATAGAAGAGGTTGGGCAAACAGAGGAAGCTATCGATGATATACACTTTTTAACCGACGAAAAAACGGAGGAGGTTCTCAAGTCGACACGTATATATATTGTTTTTTTTTTATATATGAACTTGAATTTACGCATAACTTTTTACTGAATAGTCCGATTTTGACAAATCTTTTTTATTGGAAAGGGTTTAGAAGTCTTCGTATTTTAACATAGACTTCCAAAATTGCAAATCTCTGACGGAAACGTACCCTTATATGGCCATGTCTTGGTCAATCCTGCCAATTTATGTCACCATCTATGTACATTTATATATACTAGTTGACCCGCGCAACTTCGTCTGCTCCACTCCTATTGGTCTTAGCGTGATGATATATAGCCTATAGCCTTCCTATATAAATGGGCTATCTAACACTGAAAAAAATTTTCATATCGGACCAGGAGTTCCTGAGATTAGCGCGTTCAAGCAAACAAACAAACAAACTCTTTAGCTTTATATATTACTAGCTTCTGCCAGCGGCTTGGCCCACGTGGTCCCTAGGGAACATATTCCCGGGATAAAAAGTAGCCTATGTCCTTTTTCAGGCTCTAGACTGTATCTGTACCAAATTTCATTTAAATCGATTTAGTAGTTTTGGCGTGAAAGCGCGACAGACAAACAGAGTTACTTTCGCATTTATAATATTAAGTATATTAGTAAGGATTAGTATTAGTATAGATGTATTAAAGCAGAAACTGACTGACCGATCGATCAACGCACAGCCGAAACTACTGATCGTAGAAAGCTGAAATTTGGCATGTAGATTTCTTTACACTCCGTAGGGGTGCTCTAAGAGAGGACTTCTGGAAATTCCTAGTGAGTCGCGAGTGAAAGCTAGTTTTAAAAATTGACATGCTATGACTGCGACAACTTGCAAACAGTAAGCAACGCGTAGAAAACGAGGTTTTTCTGGTATAGAAAGCCTAAACATTCAGTGGTATATCAGTATTCTTAGAATCGGATCTTTATTTAACTTTACCTATCTATAATTATAATATTAAATGCTGAAAAGTTTTTTTGGTTGAACGCGCTTATCTCAGGAACTACTGGTTCGAATTGAATAAGTATTTTAGTGTTGGATAGCCCATTTATCGAGGGAGGCTACAGGCTATATATCATCACGCTCCGACCTGAGCGGAGCAGTAATGAAAAATGTCACGCAGACGAACTTACGCGGGTCAGCTAGTGTATTAGATAAGTTAATCTTTCAATTACATTACATCGCTGCAATGGCGGTGCGGTGATTCAATGCTCTGTGACTTACTCAGGCAGTATAAACGAGCAACTTTGAGTAACCACTATCAAAAGCTGTTGCCGAAATAGTTGCGGGAAACAATTCTATTGACAATAATTATAATTCTATGAATACATTTTGGTTGATCGAAATAATTGAAACCAAATTATGGTTACAACAATTTGGATCGTTAAACATGTACAGGCAAACAGACGGGCAGATTTATTATCGTATTTATAATATAAGAAGGATGGGTAATTTGGACGTAACTTAGGTAATAGGCACTGATTACGATTTTTCTTCACTAAAACCTTTTCTCATAGTTAAAAAAATCTGTTCAGTCTGATGCACAATTACTGATCTGATGCCATCAACTACAACAGACTGCTTGAAAAGCGACTTGTTTCAAACTTTTTAGTTGTTTTTAGCGGTCGGAATTTTTGTCATTTTTTTCATTTTCAGTCATTTTTTTTATTACCTACATTTTAGTGAATTACATTTTTGGAAGCGTCTCCTCAAGCTCTTTATCTTGATATCCCACTCGATAGGTTTAGAAAAACAAAAAAAATTTGAAGGCATATTAAGGTGCCAAAAATCGGTCATTTCAGTTTTTATATACCCAGTGTCACTCTTACAACCAAGACGAATCTAACGCCACCTCTCAAGCTAAAATCCATCGAGCCGTTCAGGCTGCAGAGCGTGCCAATCAATTATACATACATACATACTCTCGAAAAACATAACCCTCCTTCTGGCGCAGTCGGGTCTCTACCTGCGTCTGTTTCCGAACACATTCAACCCTAATTTCATCAAAGTTAGAGTGAACAGGCGTCTTTGGGGTAAGTTCACTAAATCGTCGACTTTGTTTCTAAGCTGCCACCTCTGACCTAGACTAGAGTCAAGAGCAAATCCATCGCAAATAAATAAACCGGACTCGCCCACCGAAGATTCCGTACAAATTTGTAGCTACAAATTACTTTAAATAAGGTCTACATTTTTTATGATTTAATTACAAATGTATAGTTTTTAGACTTTTCTCTATACTTGTAGTATAAGACGGTATTACTTGCCAAATTTCATAGTTCTAGGTCAACGGGAAATACCTTATACATTTTGATTCCCTTGAGAGTGTCGAAACGACCGCATCTTTTTTACGTTTACTTAGACGTTTGATTTTTTCACAGCTGCAAAGGACCATAAACCTGAGTCATCATATCAGCTGAAAGACGTCCACTGCTGGACATAGGCCTCCCCCAAGCGTCGCCACAACGACCGGTCCTGTGCGTCTCGCATCCATCGGCTACCCGCGACCTTCACCAGGCCATCGGTCCACCTTGTGGGAGGCCTTCCAACGTCGGGCTATATCGGTAACCTTGGTTCTCTTGCGGATATCATCATTCCTGATTCGATCACGCAAGGAAACTCCAAGCATTGCCCTCTCCATTACCCTTTGAGTGACTTTGAGCCTTCCTGAACCTAAGTATATGGTTTTAATTTCAACTCGATACCTCCACGCGGTCCCGACATAAACGGTATTGACAGACAGACGGACGGACAACAAAGTGATCCTATAAGGGTTCCGTTTTTCTCTTTTGAGGTACGGAACCCTAAAAACAACTGTATGTGCTGAATTAGATTAAGAACTCGTACCTACTTATTAGGCATGTACTCTTTGCTTTAAGTTGGTAAGACTGAGTTGAATTAACAGGCTCATCAGAGAACATTTTAGAGAAGAATTTCATTATCTCGGTTTCATTTAGTATTTACTTATTAGATTAGTATAAAGTCATGTTTAAATGAAATAGAGGTTGTATTGCATTGGTTTTAATATTGTCTTTTGAGTGCTTTTCTTATTAATAAGAGTATTTTCAATTAGAAATTTAAGGAACAAATTTTGACAGGTTTTAAGGCTTAAATTAAAATAGAGTTACAAAAATACTCAAATTCCATATTTTGTATTTAGAAATTATTATAAACTAGCTTTTGCCCGAAACTTCGTACGCGCATATCTCTTTTCTTCCCATTCCCGTAAGAATTTCGAGAAATCTTCTCTTAGTGCTCCCCTACACTCCACAAGGAACCTATATGCTAAATTTCAGCTGTCTACGACCAGCAGTTTCGGCTGCACATTGTTTGTCAGTCACTCACTCAGTAGCGAAAGAATTTATATACGAGTATTAGGATAATTGAAACGCAGCCTTTCCATACCATGTAAATGCATATTTGTCCGCTATGAACTGCCTTTAGATTTGTTTTGTTTCTAAATCAACAGGCAATTGTAGATAGACTCGTCGATCAACTATGCTTACTGCTAAGAAAACCAAAGCATAAACGAATTAGGAAAATGCTCTATAAATATACATTACATCTGTTAAAACACTAGGTTTGGGGTCGAAACGCTAGGGTCATGGGGTCCGAGTGCGCAGACACTTTCCGTGACCCGAGGGCTGGCTCGTTCTTTGCTCAAAGAATTAGTATTTCCATTCAACATGGCAATGCTGCCAGTCTTCTGGGCACGTTTCTGGATGATAGCGATGCGGAGGAATTCTTCGACGCCTGAGTGTATTTGTTTTTGTATATTCACATGTATATAGTTAGGTTTATTAGTTATTTAGTTGGTAACGTATTAAAGGACTCGCTTATTAAATTTCAACATATTAAACCTTTTAAAACACTAATAATGGGGATGTTGACAATAATATAATAAGTCCGTCAAAAAGATTTCTAAAAAACATTGAACACAAATTTTTTCTTTCGTCACGAAAACAAAAAATTAAAACGATTAAAAAAACGCATTGAAAACTCGCTCATGTTTTGCTCAAATAACCTCCTTTTTTGAAGTTGGTAAAAAACAGAGACCATCAAATGTCCAGAAATTCCTAGAGTTTCACTGTTATCGACATCATGTTTTGGATAGACAGATGTCAGGTCCCATGCTAACTGTCAGATTGTTCTGCGGTCAGTCAAATGCACTAAGTACGTACAGTAAGGAGGGACTTGACGTCCCTCCTCACTTTGTGTAGCAGCTCCTTTGTGAGGCTGACATTGTTAATAAAGTATAAAAGACGCCGATGTTTTTTATTGGAATTATGCTTGTAGATTAACAGGTATAATGCGTCGCACTGTGGAATTCTTTTTAAAGTATTTTTTTATAGATGTGGTTTTTTTGTATATATGTTACTGTTCGATATAAGTGAATGTTTAAATGCATTTTTGTATGTCGACTGGCCAATTTCGATGGTTTAACTCAAAATTTGTTCTTAAATTATACTTGAATTGGACATACACCGGTAAATGTTAACCTGGACAGAAGAGGTACAGTGAATCTTAGATAAGCGATTTAGAATTTGTGTGAATATTTACAAACGCCACAGTTTGTTCGATAAGCTAGAAAGTCATATACAGCTAGTCTATTCTGTAAGAAACTATTTCGATATCGAGCTTCACCTGAGTGATAAAACTCACAAAGTGAGCTTTATTGCACACAACATAAAGATCTTCATTTGAAACTCACTTCGAATTCTACTGTCGAGATACGAAAATGTTGTTAGAGAATAGCACTACAGATCTCGTTTTAACAAATCAGTATAATGGTCGGTTGACGGTGCCCCGCTTCGCAGGGATCCAATTTCTGGGTAGTTTAAAAAATATAACCTAACCTGTCCAAGTTGGGGTGCCCCTAGTCCCAATACTGGACCAATAACTGCAAGTCTTATTTTATTACTTTTACCGACGAGAGTTATGAATTATTAATAACAAGTGCTAAAAGTGATGAAGTTCAATTCATGAGGTAATTATTATTAATAATGATGGATAAAATTAATAAAAAACCGGCCAAGTGCGAGTCGGATTTGCCCACCGAGGGTTCCGTACAAATTTGTAGTTTAAATAAATACTAATTTTTTTTTATGATTTAATTACAAATGTATAGTTTTCCTATGCTTGTCGTATATGACGGTATTACTTGACGAATTTCATAGTTTTAGGTCAACGGGAAATACCCTGTACATTTTGATTCCCTTGAGAGTTTCGTAATATACTTTTTTTCGGCTAAAAGGCCGTATCTTTTTTTACGTTAAATTAAAACTTTGATTTTTTAACACCTTCAAGGGACTGTAGACCTGAGTATATAGTTTTAATTTCAACTCGATACTTCCACACGTTCCCGAGATAAAGGGTCTTGACAGACAAACGGACGGACGAACAACAAAGTGATCTTATATGGGTTGCGTTTTTTCCTTTTGAGGTACGGAACCCTAAAAAAAGTACAGTCAGCCACATTCCAATAATTATTTTTTCTATCTACAGTATTTAAGGTACTTTCCCTCTATGTGGCATAGTCTTGGACGCTTTATTGATAGATACCTTGAAAACTACTTACTGTAGTGCTATTCTGTAACAACATTTTCGTATCTCGACAGCGGAATCCGAGGTGAGTTTCAAATTAAGACCTTTATGTTGTGTGCAATAAAGCTCACTTTGTGAGTTTTGTCACTCAGGTGAAGCTCGATATCGAAATAATTATTTACAGAATAGACTAGCTGCAAATCCTTTTCCCCGGTGCACGGTGAAGCAACGATGTCTCATAAAGGTGCTAACTCGATGTTGCAGATTACCGCTTGACCTTTGTTCTATTTACCTGTTATGCACAGCGCATAAGACGCTGGTTCAACGGTTAGCGTGTTTCCGATGTTTTGCACTGTTTTCTAACCTAACCTTTTGAGTAAGAAAAGTGCAACATTATTGTCAATATTAACCGATTTTATTTTTTAAAGAACTTAGGTACATAATTTCAGTGTGCCATGCAAATCCCAGTAGGTGATCATATATGGTAGGCGCCAAATAAATGTGCAATAACGGCCATATTTCTATCAAAAACAGAAATAACAACATAAAGCTGTCCTGAATCGCTTTCCATAGTGATCCTTAACGTTCTCTAGTAATGAACAACAGTTCATATTTTTTAATAATAATAAAACTTTTATTTCGGGTGGCATAGACCCATAGAAAACTTAACCTAGATGGGTTGGGAGATGGGTGTGGTTGGTTACAACTTTCGTCACCACACCACACGCAAACCCACCGTGGGTGCGCCAGCTGACTTTTGGTTCTATAAAATTCGGGGTAAGATTATACTGGAAATGCATAGCTTGTTTTTTAGGTGTAAGTTCACGATATGCATACCTACGTACCATATCCACTTACCACTCACATGATTTTTAAATCCTATACAAAACAACGTCAGATTATACTGGGAATGTATAGCTTGATATGTCGTCATTGTCACGTTACCTACGTGATGTCAACAAATCCCTCAGGATCATTATCCTGAGCTCTCGGAGGAATGCATGCTCATGCGAAGGTAATCTTTTACGATGGAACCGAGCCTCGGAAGGATTTAACGATGCTCGTTGATCTACCTTGTAATGCTCACTACTAAGACGTTTTATGTCGCATTACAAAACAATTTTCAGCAAAAGTTCAAGGTATAGTAAGTAGATTTCGTTAAACAAAGTTAACTCCTTGCTTAATACAGTAAAAGTACCTAAAATTGTATTTCAATAGAAGTACAATAGTGTCGACCGGTGCCGTATGGTGCCGTAAAGAATAATACCATCCCATCACTTCCCGTGAGTGTCGTAAGAGGCGACTAAGGGACTCACCAGAGAATGGGCAGCAGTGTTCTCTGTAAAACGCAACACCATACACTGCGATCGCCAACCCAACTGCCATCGTGGCGATAATGGCAAACCTCTCCCTTTGGGGAGGCCTATATCCAGCAATGGACGTATTTTGGCGGATATGATGATGACAATAGGGTTGATTCCTGAGAAAATAAAGATAAAATATGATTCCGTTAGTTAGATTATCGAAAAATATGTGACACGTATTTTTTGCTTTATCAAATCACTACAAATTGACGAAGAGAAAACGCATCAAAGATCAGGGTTTCTGATATCACTATTCAGTAAAAAGAGTACTTAAATTTTGACGTCACACAAGTTTTCAATGCACTTAATCGTCTTAATTATTAGGTAACGTGAAAACAGAGAAAATTCGTGTCCTTTTTTTTATTAATCTGTCTGACGGACTAATTACCTTTTTTTGGTCATCTACCCTATTATGCGCTTTACGAAATACTCAGCCGATCTGGATAAACAGAAGTCAGAAAATTTGACACCCCCCCCCCCCCCACTCAGTTACTGGAGTGTGGAGGTTAGATATGCAGTCGCTCCATGTAAAATACTGGTACTCAGCTGTGTCTGGTTAGACTGGAAGCTGACCCCAAAATAGTTTGGAAAAACAAGACAGTTTTTAGGGTTTCGAAAAAAAAAGGAACCCTTATAGGATCACTCGGGTGTCTGTCTGTCCGTCTGTCACAGCCAGTTTTCTCCGGATCCCCTGGACCGATTCTGTTGAAATTTGGTACACATATGGATTTCTATGACCCAAACACGGACGCGTTACGTAAATCATTAAATTTTTAGTATGGGGTTCACTTTTGGGGGTCAAACTAGAAAATTCAAAAAAAAATATTGAACAATATTGTGTAACATATCAAATGAAAGGGCTTACTGTGAGGATTTTAATTATATGTTTTTCATAATTTTAAAATAAATGGTTTTGAAGTTATTCAAGAAATTAGACGAAAAATGACCATACTCCCCCTTATCTCCGAAACTACTGAGCCTAAAATTTTGAAAAAAATGGAGATAATTGATCTTTAGCTACAGATTACAGGAAAACCTATTAGAAGTCTGTAGTGTTAAAATGACATGTTAAAAAAATTTAATTCGTTCGGAATCCTTTGCACGCGAGTCCGACTCGCACATGGCCAGTTTTTTTTATAATGACAGTATGAAATAAAGGCGTTTGAATGGTAATCATCAACATATTAAGAGGTAATGCGGGTGGATAGACTTTGTATGTAAAAAGTCATAATTCGAGGTTTGGCTCTCGCCTGTTTCTTCCTCGAATATTAGACTGATTTAAAAGATATTTCACAAACTGAATAAGAAGGATGTATACTGTGTCTTTATGTTTTTCTTTTTTCATTAATAGTTACCAAAGTATACTTATAGGGCTCTGTTGACAGCGGTTTATCGGATAATTTTGAGCATTTTATGAGGGTTCTAGTGCTTATACGGTTAACATATCATCAAAAAGGAAAACATAGGGACACAGTATAATATATCATTCTTATTCGGTTTATAAAAAAATCTTTTAAATCGGTCCAATATTGGAGGAGAAAACAGGCAAGAGCCAAACCTCGTATTATGACTTTTTACATACAAAGTCTCACCGGCCGCGTTTCCACTTAAGTAATTTATTCGTGTCTTTAGCACAAATTTTATACGCGTCGACCAACTTAGTGCTAATACTTTAGTACACCCCACAGACAAATGTGAATGTTATGTTCCAAAACGTGCTCATAAATTGTAGTTAGCGCAATATTCTATTGTTCTAACTACGTTTAAGTAATATTAACTCAATTAGACTGTATGGTAAACCGCGGCTAAACTTCGACAGTGGCAGTTCAAACAATAACACGGAGTACTAAACTTTAGTACCCACACATTGTGACGTCATAACTTTAGTGAGATATGTCGGTGAGTACTGTAGTAGTAAATATTTTATGTGATTGTGATTTCAAGGTACATAAACCACATTACTTACGAAGGCAAAGACGTTATAACCGTGATATTTAAACCGAACACTTTTTGTAGGTGTACAAATTATAAAACTATTTTCTATTTTTTAAATATATTAAACTCCGTATTTCGTAGATAAAGACCAGTCTATATCTCTTTTCTTACAAATTTTTTAATCTTTTTTAATTTTAAAGTTAATAAAATAATATATTTGAGACACAAGACACCAAGCTCTTTCAATAAATATGTCACACGGTACAGTTTAAAAATCTTTTCGTGGCATAATTTTATAATTTATCCCCAAAAGGAACCCCAGGAAGTTATTCTTCCGTGTGTGGGTCACAAAGTAAACATGTGTTTCTTCAACTGAATGATTACAGCTTTGGAGAAAACTGGCTGTTACAGACTGACAGACATACGTAACCAAATGTTAAAAAATACAACAAAAAATACCCTTATCAATAATTTTATTCAGTGTCCTTCAGCGACCGCAGTTGAACTAGGGGCATGTTACTAAACGAATAACACAGACGCATCTAATTTAAACTGTAACGTAACATCAAATTTACTCGTTGGAGAGATACTGGGTTTAGGGTGGTTACAGACAGACGGGGCCCACTAGGGCCAGTGCCTGCCAGGATTGCAGAATTTGTTAGAAAGATTCGCCTCGGCCCTGGAACGCAAAGGGCATTTGGAGGAACACGGATGGGTTTTAGTCACTAAGTCTGACACTCCCTTAAATTCAGCTTCCCGAGAGTGGAAGGAGTCATTTTGTGATTTTCAATTCTTAAAAAAAGGGTGGTTACAGATAAAAACTTCTTCCAAACTCCTTTTAAGTCCCGATTTTACACAAACGTAACTCAGATAATGATCCCATTTTGCAAAACAATGAAAAGAAAAAGTCAGAAAGTATGTACCTACATGACAAGCGCATTGAAATTCGAAATAGGTTTCGCACCTGAATGAAGATGTCGTACTTGTAAGCGAAGCATGACTAAAAAACACTCAGGAGATAAAGTTAGCTGAAAAAATATGATACATCTATTGTTTTTACGACTATTTTATCTTGTAGTGACGTTCCCACAATTTTGTTAGTCTTTCATAAAACCTAGAACGGAATGTCTAAGACTCCCATTTTCACAAAAAAGATGCGCTTTCAACCTCTTCAAAGTTAGAGTGAACAGGCTCCTTCTGGGTAAGCTCGCTTCATCGTAGCCTTTGTTTCTGTCATCTCTGATTTAGACTAGAGTCAAGAACAAACCCATAACAAATTTAAAAAAATATGTTTCCCTTATCCTAACAATCGTTCATGTGCACCAAGCCTTATGTAGCTGTTGTGGCTTCATGAACTATTTGCAATTGGCGCAGATAGCTCACGGACGCACTGCCGCTCCGAGGACGGGCAACTAGTTGGGCGAAACTAATGACATTAACATTTAAAGCCTATTATTGAACTAGGTATGCTAACTAGGATATAGTGGCATGTGAATTCAGTAGATATTAAAACAGCTATATTACTTTTGGGTAATATTTCAACTAGATTTCAATGTCAATGAGAGACTAATGAAGTAAGATAAGAACTTACTTTCTACTAATTTTTGCCAATGACTTCGCTCGCGCTCGTATGAAAGTTGTAAATTTTTCGAAGTAGGTACTGCGGCGATGTACTCATAATTATTTCGTTATGCAGGCTACGATCTACCCGTGTTCTGAATCCGATCCTATCATCAAAAATACAGATTTTCATACGTCGCAGACAGATTGCGCTACAGCAAATTAGATTGCGGTGTCTAACAATCTCTACTGGTCAAATCAAATAAAAACACCTCGTAGTGTGGGTCCAGATAGTACAAGCAGTACCCAGTTAACGTGTATCGTTTTCACAACAATCGCACATCTGCACCAAGCCTAAGGCTGCCTGTCCATTTACGTGAAGCGAGCCAACGGAGCGGAGCAACAGAGAAATATTAACCAATGAAATGCATAAAATGTCAGTGTCAGTAAAATGTATGTTCCATTGGTTAATATTTCTCCATTTCTCCGCTCCCCGTCAATGGACAGGTAGCCATATGTAGCTGTTGTGGCTTCATGAAGTATTTGCAATTGGCGCATAGCTCACGAACGCACTGCCACTCCGAAAACGAGCAGCTAGTTGGGCCACACTAATGACATTAACATTCAAAGCCCACCATTGAGCTAGGCTAGCTGACCAGAATATTGTGGACTGAGAATAATTCAGAAACGGAATACGGATCGGATAAACCGAATAGGTATTACTTTCGGAAAGTATTTGATATTTTTTTTATGGTAACGATGTCAAATAGACATTCAAATCTATTGGTATTTAATTTATTCAAACACAAGATTTTTCTCGCGGTTTCATGCCTCTCCTTTGCTATCTCACACAGTTAGCGATTCAGCGAATGTGTTTTCATAAGTGAAAGTTTAATAATAATCAATGTGCCAATAGGGAATATGCATGAAAACAAATATTTATTATCTATAGAGTTTATCTAAAATATACAAAAATATAAAACTAACATGTGAAAATAGATTTAAATTGCTCGAAAAACAAACGAGATATTATAATTATTTTAAACAAATATATCTGTCCCTCTCGCGAAAACGCTGTTTTCTATGGCAGCTGTATAGGCGTCGTGGACTTTGACGTCGAAGTTCATATCGGACTTCACTTTCAATCAATCAATAGTCTTTATTTGTAAACAAAGGTTACAATAGTGTGTAAGATGTTACAATAGATATTTTATAGTTTCTCTATGTTTTGCCATTTGGCGTACAAATATATTAACATTAAATGACATTAACATTCAATGTAATCTTTGAAGCTTTATAACTTCATCGCTGATGAAGATATTTAAAAAATAATTTCATGTTTGTTTACTAAAGCTAATAAGTATTTCATTTTGTCAATAAAAAATCGCATGCATATTCCCTCAACGTTCGCATTCGCATCTCATTCGCAATCTGTCAGAAAAGCCTTAATTTCCGTACATTTTTGACAGATTGCAACTGACATACGAATGCGAACGGTGCTTGAAAAATAGTGGAATTGTCACTGTTGTCAGCAGGGGCCACAATCTGTCAATTTTGCAAGTTTATTTCATACATTCTCTGCTTTATTAAACAACAAATGTCGCGAAATTGACACTAATATGTCAGTTTTTGACAAAGTCATATTGTCAGTTATATTAAACACTAGTTGACCCGCGCAACTTTGTCTGCTCCGCTCCTATTGGTCTTAGCGTGATCTTCTTCTTATCGTGTGGGCAGTAAGTTCTAACGACCCCACACACCCTAGTATCAGAGTTTCTAAACCGCCTCAAGGGCCTCTGACATGGTTTATTTGACAACCGCCATTTGGCGGCCGGGACCACCGGCTTATACGTGCCTTCCGAAGCATAAAATCATCTTTTTATCAGACAATCAGGTGATTCAACCCTGCAATGTCCTAGCCAAACTGGAAACAACGTAACAAAGCATGCTTCCCGTGGGAATCGAACCCACGACCACCGGGTCACAAGGCAAACGCCTAAACCACTCGACTACGGAGGCAGTTATGATATAAAGCCTATAGCCTTCCTAGATAAATGGGCTATCTAACACTAAAAGAATTTTTCAAATCGGACCAGTAATTCCTGAGATTAGCGCGTTAAAATCTTCAGCTTTATATATTAAAGTATAAATGTTAAAGTGCTGAAACAATTTTGAAAAACATTGTTTGAAATATAATTGCATCCCTAAAAAATAAAATAGAAGTACTTAAAAAAATAGTGGAATTGATTGGAAAGGACGGGGCATAAATATCAACGGTCAGTAAATCTCGCACCTACGATTTGCGGATGACATTGTCATCATGGCGGAATCTTTGCAGGAGCTGGAGGTGATGCTGAACAGCCTGAGCGGTTCTTCAAGGTCAGTGGGTCTCGGGATGAATCTGGACAAAACCAAAGTCATGTACAATGGTCATTTCACCCCGAGACCTGTAATCGTAAATGGCGCTACCTTCGAGGTTGTGCAAGAATACATATATCTAGGCCAATACAACTTGGGCGGCACAACTTTGAGAAGGAGGCGACCAGAAGAATTCGCTTGGGCTGGGCGGCATTCGGGAAGCTGCATGATATCTTTGAATCGTCCATCCCCCAATCCCTTAAGACCACGATCCAGTGTATCCTACCTGTAGTGATTTACGGAGCCGAAACATGGACACTCACCATAGGCCTGGTCCACAAATTCAAGATTACTCAGCGTGCAATGGAGAGAGCAATGCTTGGGGTTTCTCTGGTGGATAGAATTCTAAATAAAGCATTATTGTTATCATTCGCCAGAGAACTAAAGTTACCGACATTACGCGTAAAATCAGCATGCTGAAGTGGAAGTGGGCCGGCCATGTCTGCAGACGGACAGACCGTCGATGGAGCAAACATGTGTTGGAGTTGAGACCGTGTATGGGCAAACGTAGTGTGGGCCGCCCTGCGGCACGATAGATTGATGATTTAAAGAAGGTGGCTGGCAGCGGATGGATGCGGACTGCTCAGGATTGGGATGGTCGGCGCTCTTTGGGGGGGGGGACTTATGTTCAGCAGTGGACGGATATTGGCTGAAATGATGATGATGATGACTTAAAAAAACCTTTTTGAAGTATCTATGAGATAATACAACATTCTTGCTAGCAAAGCGCTAACATGAAAATATTTCTCGTATAAAAGGTAGCTTATTAAAATTGCCAAATGAACACACAGTGACTGCTTTACATCCCAAAAATTACGTTTTTAATTAAAAAATAAACTGTAAAAAGTCATAAAAAGAGTATTAAAATTCCGCACAAATGGCTTCACGGAAAAAACTGTTAAATAATATTTTATGCCCACATAAAGTACTGTTGCTTTGATTATCACGATTTTGGGAACCGATTTTTTTATTTTATGGACCATACTTTTATAATACAGTTTGTAGTTCAATGAATAATTATGGTATTCATGATAAAATATCTCAAAAAGCATAGTAGTAAGGATAAAGTATTTCTACTTTTTAGCCTATTACCTTTTCCGTATTTCAGTAGTCGGACTTTTCCGTGGGCGAGGCATGTCATCGGATCTTGCTACGATGAAAAATAAATAATATTGAACGATCTATTTGTGATGGTCTCACACTGAAGACACATGGTCGATCCTAGCGAGGCCCGAACATGGTACACAGAAAAGTCCGTCTTGTGAATGGAAAATTCACTAGACGGACTTGTCTGTATAAAGTAGAAACACTTTATGCTCACCATCCACTGGAGCGGCGAGAAGAGGAGCAGAGCGGAGCTGTGCCAATATTAACCAATGGAATTATATAAAATCTCCACTCCTTTTTAGTGGACAGTCAGCCTTGCAAAACAATCAATTCAATATATATAAAATCTTCCGTTACTGTCTGATTGAATGATTGAGTGACTGACAGACAACGCACAGCCAAAACTACTGGTCGTTGAAAGCTGAAATTCAGCATGTATCATTTCTACACTCCGTAGGGGAGCACAAAGAGAGGATTTCTCGAAGTTCCTACGGGAACGGGAAAAACGGGATATGCGCGTCGAAGTCGCGGGCAAAAGCTAGTGTTGATATTATAAAAAAGAGATAAAAGAGAGTGCGGTGGTGAGTTTGGGAATTTTTTTATTTTTTATTTATGATGGGTTTGCTCTTGACTCCAGTCTAGGTCAGAGATGACCGAGACAAAGTCTACGATGGAGCGAGCTTACCCAGAAGGAGCCTGTTCACTCTAACTTTGAAGAGATTTACAGAGTTAGAGTGAAAGGTACGCTATCCCGAAAAAGCAAAGGCTACATATTTTATACATACTATATTTTAAGAGCCAACCCGGGCAAAACCAAGACGGGCCGATAGTTTTTCCAAAAGAAGCGTAGTAAAAAATTATGTCAAGAGACACAACGAAAGAGTTCCGATAAAATTCTACTTTGTCATGTTTTTATTGATCTTGTAGAAAGGGTCAGGGGTTCAAAAAGAAAGTTCACCACTAAACTTGTATATCTTTGACAATCCCCTTTGTATGCCCTCTTGACCCTCGGTCGGGAGGAATCAAATCGGATTACAAGAATTCCAAGTTCTGTGTTAAAAAGTATTATATAGGATAGACTAAAAAATAGTTTTGGACGTTAGAGGAGACTTGTAAATGGTGTTGAAATGATCACTATTATAAGACTGCTGTAGCCTAGATCGATTTTTATTTATCTACACTAAAATTATAAAGAGGAAAGATTTGTTTGTTTGAATTGAATAGGCTCCGAAACTACTGCACCGATTTGAAAAATTCTTTCACCATTAGAATCCTACATTATCCTTGATGAACATAGATTATAGAGTATTTTCAAAAAGGTTAAAGTTAGGGATCCGTATAAAAACTTCGATATGTTACCCAAGGTGTAAAAAAAAATACCAAAAAAGCCTTAAATCGCGTACGCTGTGGAAACTATTGACAATAGAGCAATGTGATGTAGTACAGATTTATAGAGAACATCAATATCCACAAAAAAGACCTAAGGGTATATATCTAACTATTATGTTTAAGTCACAATAACCGCTCAAAACCCGGGTGGAATGGAATAGTGGTGATTTTGGTATCATGATATTAATCCCTATCCATTTAAATGGTTTGGTAAGTTAGGTTGGTTATGTATGTGTTTAATTGGAGATGAAGTTCGTGGAGTACCTACTAAACACGCGCGAACGAAGTCGCGGGCGAAGTACTAGTTGTTGATATTTTCGTGTTGGACCACTGTCTCACTTGATGGGAAGCGATGATGTGTTCGATGATGGAGCACGCTTGCCTAGAAGTAACCAATTCACTCTTAAGTTAAAGATCCTCAGGTTCTACAACCTTGTAGTGTTTTCTGATGGCTACGCATCAGGAAACAATAACTCCAAACTCCGGAATTTAGGGGTGTATCTTGGTTAATTGTTTGTTTGTACGTAGGGTACACTAAAAAGTGAAATAAAAAAATAATTGTTTAAAGAAAAATAGAGCCCACTTCCAAATAAAAGCCACTACAAAGTACAATAACTTAAATTTGGAAGTCGGTTGTACTTTTTAGTAAAACTTAAAACAACAGACTCAAAACGAAACTGTCTTTAGAGCCACCAGTACAAACATCTCGAATATGAAACAAACCCACTCAACATCAGGACCATAATATTATCTACCTACTTATATTACCCATGTGATAATGCAAGGCTTTGACAACCGCTATCCTCCTCGCGCCTCGAGGGAAAGGAACCTCCTCTCACAGCCTTATTGGAGACAGTCGCGACTTGTTAGCATGTAAGGTGATTGTATGTGACTGCAGTTCGTGTTAGTAATTTGCAACAAGGCGACGAAGAAAATATCGTATTTACTTGGTTTTAGAACTTATCGTGTGTAGTAAAATCTTGAGCTATGTTTCACTATAGTACCTATACTATCTTATGTACCTAACCATCATTTCAGCCCGAAAATATACACTGCCGGACATAGGCCTCACCCAAGGGGCGCCACATCGACCGGTCCTGTGCGGTTCACATCCATCGGATTCCCACGGAAGAATATCAATAAAATAAAACCATACATTCATAGTGCGTACAGCTAAGGAGTGGAATTCCCTGCCCGAGTCTGTGCTTCCTGATAGCTACAACCTGGGAGTCTTTAAGTCAAGAGTGAATAGGTTACTTCTAGGCAAGCGTGCTCCATCTTCGACCACATCATCGCTTACCTTCAGGTGAGATAGTGGTCAAACGCAAGACTACAAAAAGTAAAAAAAAAATCCTGGTAAAGGCACGCACGCCAAGGTCCACCTTGTGCGATGGTTTTCAAAATCCTCGTCTTCCCGTATGCGGGGTCACCACTTCAAGTCTTTTCTAATTAGTACCTAGAAGGTATACAATGGACAAAGAAATTTTAGACATTTAAAAAAAACACCGCCCAAGTGGGAGTCGGACTCTCACACGGAGGGTTCCGTACCATAAATAAAAATTAACGCGTAGCTTGTATGGAGCCCGCCCCTTTTTTGATTTAATTTAGTTTTTAGGGTTCTTTACCCGAAGGTTAACCAACAAAACCCTATAACTAAGCCTCCACTGTCCGTCCATCCGTCCATCCGTTCATCCATCCGTCCGTCTGTCTGTCAATGGGCTATATCTCATGAACCGTAATAGGTAGAAAATTAAAATTCTCAGAGTGTGTTTCTGTTGCCACTTTATCAACAAATAAGAAAAAACATTACAAAGTATAAAATAACTTTAATTTCGACAACCGGATTTTGGTTGTTTCTTCGTACTTTAACACCGACTTTTTTTTACTATATATAGGCATACGTTTGACCACAATCTCACCTGATGGTAAGCGATGATGTGGTCGAATATGGAGCACGTTTGCTTAGAAGCAACCTATTCACTCTTGTCTTAAAGACTCCCAGGTTGTAGCTATCTGGAAACACAGACTCTGGCAGGGAATTCCACTCCTTAGCTGTACGCACTATGAATGTGTTCCCAAAACGTTTAGTGCGTGTGGGTGGGATGTCCACCATGTACCGGTGGCGCATCGCCGTTCGTCTTGTGGTCCGATGATGGAACGGGCTTGGCGGAATTAAATCATGCAATTCCGTCGCACACTCCCCAAAATGCAAGCGATAGAAAACCGACAGACCAGCAACTCGGCGTCGATGCTCAAGGCTTTGGAGCTTCGACTCGACGAGCCTGTCATTACCGATGATCCTCTTGGCTCGTTTCTCAATTGACTCAAGGGCATCAAGCTGGTATTTGGCAGATCCGTCCCAAAGATGAGAGCAGTACTCCATACACGATCGAACTCGCGCTTGATAGAGCTTGAGCAGCTGTTCCGGCGTGAAGTACCGTCTCACCCTTGCTAGGACCCCCAACTTTCTGGCAGCCACTTGAGCCTTTGCCTCTATGAAAGGGCCAAAAGTTATTTTATACTTTGTAGTATTTTTTTAGTTATTGTTGTATTTATTTTTGTAAAAAGTTTTTTATTTTTGTACTTCACACCTAACAACACCACTGGAAAGACGCAGCAAAGCAAAATATGCAATTTCCTTTACTTGCATGACAAACCAAATACGTCATCCAAGTAAACGAAACCAGCTATTTTGATTTAAAAGTCAAACTACTAAACCAATTTTGATGAAGAGCAAGATTTTTTAAATTTATTCACAAATGACCGAATTACGAGGTGACAAATATAAAAAAATACTACCGAATTGTGAACCTCCTCCTTTTTTTAAAGTCGGTTAAATATGATGGTACGGAACCCTTCATGCACGAGTCCGACTCGCACTTCGCGCGGTTGGCGCAGTGGTTGAGCGATGGACTGCGCTTCGTGTCGCGTGTTCGATTCCCGCACGGAACAAATATTTGTATGGCCTACAGATAGTTGTTCCGGGTCTGTCTGTTTGTGTATGTGAGTTTGTATGTTTGTAAACGCACCCACGATTTTTTATAGAAAGAAAGAAAGGCAACAGAAACACACTCTGTGAAAATTTCAACTGTCTATCTATTACAGTTCTTGAGATACAGCCCACTGACAGACAGACGGACGGAAGGACAGCGAAGGTATAGTTATAGGGTTCCGTTGGTTGCTCTTTGGGTATCCCAGAAAAATGATTTTTCTATTTTATTTAAAAATTTACATGCTACCCCATTGAGTACAGAACTGTTATGATTTAAGAAAACAGGTCCATTAGACATTAAGGCTCCAGACAGACGGACCGCATTTCAACTGCAATCCAACCGCAAATTGCAGTTCGGATGCAGTTTGAATGCAGTTGTACGCCGACTGCAATTGAACTGCAATCGGACTGCACGTTTGGTTTGCAGTTCTATTGCAGTCGCCTAAGATAATCGAGATGAAATCGACTTTTCTAATAGGATTCATGTTTGACATAAATCTCTCTACAGCATACACTTATATATAGGGACTGTAGGGGGGGATGTGATAGACCGAAATAAAAGCGTAGTTCACTTCTTGAAATCCACGTTTATTTTAAAACTTCTTAACTTTATGCAAATTACATTGTTCACCTTTCGTCGTCTCTCATTATCTCCTTTCTCTCTCACACACATACTCTTTCGTTCACTCATCGCTGCGTTCATAGATCTATCACTCGTTTAACATTTTGATGCGTTCTTAATTAAAAATCCTACAAATATTACAAACAATTTCGAGCATTTCGCAATGCCAAATCATCCCAATTAAGTAAATACTTTTGACCTATTTGTTTTTATACAAAATGCTTCTAATATCGTTTGGCCCCAAAATTTAAATATAAATAGTAGCAGCTTAACATCTCCCTACACATTAGTGTAGATTAAAATTATATTTTGAGCCGGGATCGCATGTTAGTACCTACAGTCAGCGACATAATCGATTAACATTGTCAATTTTACATCTATACTAATATATAAAGCTGAAGAGTTTGTTTGCTTTGCTTGAACGCGCTAATCTCAGGGAATCCTGATCCGATTTGAATAATTCTTTCAGTGTTAGATAGCCCAATTATCGAGGAAGCCTATAAGCTATATATCATTACGCTAAGACCAACAGGAACGGAGCAGTAATGAAAATTATGACGCAGACGAAGTTGCGCGGGTCAGCTAGTATCATATAAATTGACATAACAATTTAAATACCTGATAGCCAATTCTTCTAGTTTTAAAGTAACCTTCGCATTCGCATCTCAGTCGCAATTTGTCAAAAAAGCCTTATTTGTGAAAGGTTTATTTTTTAAATTGGTAACAATTATAAAACACTTTTTGCAAAAAAAATATATGTTGGAAGTCGGTAACATTTTTTTGCAATATTTTTTTATTTTTCACTTTTAAGTGGTGAAACTTGGACGACGACTTCGCCTACGCATAAATTGAACTAAGCAAAAATGGTGAACCAAACTGAATAAAATTTTTACGGGACCAAATGGCAAGTATAACGCATCGAACTAAAAAAAAATCACAGAAATCGGATCAGAAACCTCGCAGTAATCGGTGTACATACATAAAAAAAATACCCACCCAATTGAGAACCTCCTCCTTTTTTGGAAGTCGATTAAATATGATCTGATAACTAAATATTTTGTTTAAAATATAATATACTAGCTTCGCCCGCGTGATCCCTAGGAAACATCGGAACATACTCCCGGAATAAAAAGAAGCCTATGTGTTATTCCACACTACAATCTACCTCTGTGCCAAATTTCATGAAGATCCTTTCATGCGTTCTGTCGTGAAAGAGTAACAAATATCCATTCATCCTCACAAACTTTCGCATATATTAGTAGGATAGTAGGATTTAGAAAACCAAGGTGTTAATCGATTTTTTTCGCTGACTGTACCTTAGGCGACCCAAATAACAACTCGAAAACGCGTGTAATTACAAAAGTCCCGTTGTTATCTTTAATTATAGCGCTCGCCATAAATCAGCATTTTGATAATAAGTTCTCTTTGTAATCACCAGTGGGCAGTGGCAGTGTAAAAAAGGATGTTACAATTAATGGGTATTTAATAATTTTATTAATATTTCAAGAACTTATGTGTACTTTCCAGTGTACTGGAAACTAGGTATTCCTGGGATGCTCAGGTTGCGCAAAAAGTGTATTTGGGTTTTTCTATTAAGAATTCCTCCGTAACAACTCGGAGCTTGGAAGATAGTTAAGTAACACTCCCTTCCTTGGAATGCACGTATAGTCGTTGGTTTGACGCATGAGATCTCCCCAGTCTATTGGAGTAAAGGAACAGAGCGAGCATTTGTGTCTGCGCAATGCGCTTACACTTGTGCTTGCTCACATCAGTAATGTACTATTAAGTATATCTTCTACGTGTATAGCTTTTTTGCGTCAAGATAACGCAATTGAAATTCGGTCAAACAGTTATTTCATTTGTTAACATTATTACATTATAGTCTAAAACACTACAAAAGTGCCATATAACTGTAGCTTCGGATGCTTTTGCTACCTATTCTTTCAGACTTGTTCGAAACTAAAACCCCCCTCTTTTTAGGGTTCCGTGCCTCAAAAGGAAAAAACTGAACCCTTATAGGATCACTTTGTTGTCCGTCCGTCTGTCTGTCAATGCCGTTTGTCTCGGGAACGCTTGGAGCTATCGAGTTGAAATTAAAAACATATACTCAGTTCATGCAGCTGAGAAAAAATCAAACGTCTAAGTTAACGTAAAAAAAAGATACGGTCGTTTATGCCGCAAAAAACGTTGTATAGTTCGACACTCTCAAGGGAATCAAAATGTATTAGGTATTTCCTGTTGACCTAAAACTATAAAATTTGGCAAGTAATACCGTCTTATACTACAAGTATAGGGAAAAGTCTGAAAACTATACATTCGTAATTAAATCACAAAAAATATAGTCTTTATTTAAAGTAATTTGTAGCTACAAATTTGTACGGAACCCTCGGTAGGCGAGTACGACTCGCACTTAGCCGTTTTTTTGAAGTATGGGAAATCATCAAATGACTCCTTCCTCTCTGGGCGGAGCAGAAGGGAGTGTCAGACTCTTACTGACTAAAACCCATCCGTGTTCCTCCTAATGCCCGCCGCGTTCCAGGGCCGCGGTGACTCTTTCGAACAAATTTCGCATCCCTGGCAGGCAGTGGCCCTAGCAGGCCGTCTCATCTACTGGCATCTCTTTGAGGCGCGCGTAAACCCTTACAGCTGATATTTTGTTCAACCAAAATCAAATCAAGTGTACCCAAAAATTATTCTTTTTTTGTTTACGATTTAGCTTTTGAAGTTCTACGTAACTTTAGTGGTCGGACCTAAACAAACAGTTCGATGTTTACCTTTAATTTAAGAACCTGTAAACTTTCGAGAATCTAACTTAGTAGAATAACCTTCAAAAGTAACGAGTCCCTAAATCGTTTTTCGTGTACTTACTCAGGCTTGATATTTCAAATGAGTTTTAGTGAATGATTGTAACATGACATCACGTGTATATTATTTGATGGATTTGGAAGATGTGTGGCGAGATGAGAGAGAACTATGGGTAGAGATACCTAAAGTACAACCATATTTCGCCAAAGAGTTGTGTTTCATGCGGGCCAAACACGTGCAAGTTATTTGGTCAAACAGGCTAGTTGAAACTGTTTGATCATACAGAAATACGAAATTTCGTATTTCTTCATACCATTCGACGGCTTATTTTTGATCAAATTTTCCCACAGACATACATGCCAAATTTGATCATACAGTTGGAACCAGCCTGTTGCCAAATCAAATAACTTGAACGTGAAACTGTTTGATCAAACAGAAATGCGCAGTGGTTGAGCGATCGGCTGCTGCACTACTTGTCGCGGGTTCTATTCCCGTACGGAACAAATATTTATATGGCCTACATATAGTTGTACCGGGTGTGGCTGTTTATATATGTGAGTTTGTACGTTTGTGAACGCACCCACGATACAGGAGAAATTCCTAGTGTGCGTATTTCTTCATGCCATTCGACGACTTATTTTTGATCAAATTTTCCCACAGACATACATGGCAAATTTGATCATACAGTTGGAACCAGCTTGTTTGATCAAATTATTGGAACGTCCATGGCCCACATAAGTCCATTCAATAAGGGGGGCCCTGTAGCCATCAACAGAGCCAGGACAGCTACCTACTCAGAAATTACAAATTGAAAAACTCAATAACAAATTGCTCGAACCGAGGATCTAACCGGCAGCTCAATAGACGGATCTCCAAGTCCTTGAAAAGAGACCTCCACCGCGTTAATACTGAAAAGATTAAAGACGCGATAGAGCGGAATAAGGGCCAGGGTCTTTGCTAGAGATCTGTCTATTAGGCAAAGCCAGCTCACGAAACTGAAGACCGCTGATGGCAGAACCATATCCGCCAAATCGGAGCTTCTGAGAGAGATCGAGACGTTCTACGGACAGTTATACACGTCAATGACTAAACCCGATACGAATCTAGCTAACGACCCAAGAGCTAGATTGACCCGGCACTATACCGAGGACATCCCGGAAGTTAGCCTGTATGAGATTAGGATGGCTCTGAAGCAGCTTAAAAACAACAGGGCGTCGGGTGAGGACGGAGTTACGGCCGAACTCCTGAAGGCGGGTGGGAAACCGGTCCTTAAGGCCCTTCAGGAGCTGTTCAGTTCCGCCATACTTGAAGGGAAAACGCCACAGGCATGGAGTAGAGGTGTGGTGGTACACTTCTTTAAGAAGGGCGACAATGCCCCGCTTAAGAACTATAGGGCCATCTCACTTCTAAGCCATGTCTACAAGCTGTTTTCCAGAGTCATCACGAACCGTCTCGCACGCATGTTCCAGCCTCCCGAACAAGCCGGATTCCGAAAAGGCTTCAGCACCCTAGACCACATACATACGCTCCGGGTCTCAAAATGAACATGGCCAAAACCAAGATCATGGTAAATACCCATGTAGCACCCACTCCTATCAAGATCGGAAGCTATACTCTGGAAGTTGTAGACGAGTACGTCTACCTAGGACACACGGTCCAGTTAGGTAGGGCCAACTTCGAGAAAGAGGTCAACCGTCAAATCCGACTGGGCTGGGCAGCGTTCGGGAAATTGCGCGGTATCTTCTCGTCCCACATAGCACAGTGTCTCAAGACGAAAGTCTATGATCAGTGAGTGTTGCCAGTAATAACATACGGAACTGAAACGTGGTCGCTTACAATGGGCCTCATCAGAAGGCTCAAAGTCACTCAAAGGACAATGGAGAGGGCAATGCTTGGAGTTTCCTTGCGTGATCGAATCAGGAATGATGATACCCGCAAGAGAACCAAGGTTACCGACATAGCCCGAAGGATCGCCAAACTAAAGTGGCAGTGGGCAGGGCACATTGCTCGCAGAACAGATGGTTGATGGGGCCGAAAAGTTCTGGAGTGGCGACCGCGTACCGAAAGACGTAACGTTGGAAGGCCTCCCACAAGGTGTACCGATGACCTGGTGAAGATAGCGGGTAACCGATGGATGCGAGACTCACAGGACCGGTCGTTGTAACGACGCTTGGGGGATGCCTATGTCCAGCAGTGGACGTCTTTCGGCTGATATGATGATGATGATGATGATGATGATGATGAGGATCTAACCCAGGACCTCATGATCAGCCGTGGAACCAACGACCAACGACAGAAAGCAGCAGAATGATTTTTAGGCAGTGATTTACGTGTAAGGTTAACTGGTAGAAAAATCCTAAGATATTAATTAAGTCCGCCTCTGTACAATTGTATGCATAAATAAAAATTTTGCTAGGTATAATTTCTGTTTTACACAGAAATAGAATTGCCTCCAACAAAAAGCCTATTAAATATTAGCAATCCACTCAAAATTTACTTCGCTCTGAAAACCACAATCTGAAAGCAAGCGCTTTCAGATTGTCACATCTGAAAGTTTAAATTAGCTATCCTCTTTTTAACTTTTAGGTTTTTAAATGTATAAGCTTAGTTTTGTTTTGTCCTAAACCTTAAAAGGGATTATTAAACTCGACATTATTTACAACTTTTACTATGAATAGGTTATCAAGGATTCACAAAAGTGATCAGCTGCTCCGTACATTTTAGTTCACGTAAATCGACAAAATAATATGGACCAATATAATGATCTTTTTCACAATGAAAAATTAAAAAAATTCTTTAACAACATATCTAACAGGAAGATGTTAGTTTTCCACAGTAAAAGACCACCAATGAACGCAAATGACATCCAATAATATCAAAAACATCAATTTCAATTTATTAATTTGCTCAAACCTTATCGAAATACGAGAAGAATTTCGGAAACAAATTATTTCCTAAAATTGTATTTCAAAGGAATTAGTTGTTTGTTGTCTTGATTTATATTTCAGGCAGTCACTTTAGTAATGTTAAATCAATCAGACCTTTGTACATTTTATATAGAATTAAATTAAATATTGTTGTTGTCTTTTAAGTAAAAATAAAATGTCTTATTGTTTGACACAGTTTTATCGAACCTTATCGAACATTTATATTTTTACTTGGCGATAAATCTTAAGATTAGTAATTGAAACTTTGAGTTTTAAAACATTGACTCACGCATATTTCCCATGGGAAAAATATATAGGTCAAAACTAAAGAACCTCACTTGCTACATTCCGTGCATACATCTTTTGCTTCATTTAAGTTCGTACCACAGAAATATAAAGAACATTAAATCTATAGTCCATAAGCACCCACGTCATAAACGCTCTGTTGCGGTTGCGAGCTGGCATTTTTGAAGTACATCACCTATTAGGTCACTCTTTACTTAATCTACATATCTATATACCAATCCTGAAAACTTGAAGAAAATATCAACTGTTTCATACATTTTCACTGGCTAAATATTGCATTTTGTATGAAACAGCTGATATTTTTTTCGAGTTTTCGGAGTTTTCTCAAAGTAAAAGTTGTTTATAATCATGTGTACTTTCACTGTTGTTGGTGTTTTACAAATAACCCTGTATAAAGCAAAAAAGTTTGTTTGTTTGTTTGCTTGCTTGAACGCGCTAATTTCAGGAACTACTAGTCCGATTTGAAAAATTCTTTCAGTATTAGATAGCCCATTTATCAGGAAGGCTATAGGCTATATAACATCACGCTACGACCAATAGGAACGGAGCATTAATGAAAAATGTGACGCAGGCGAAGTTGCGCGGGTCAGCTAGTGTTTTTATATTAATGTATACAGGGTTATTTGTAAAACACCAACAACCCCTTAGGCAGTGAAAGTACACATGATTATAAACAACTTCTACTTTGAGAAAACCCCGAATTCTCAAAAAAAAAATCTGCTGTTTCATACAAAATGCAATATTTAGCCAATGAAAATGTATGAAACAGCTGATATTTTTTTCCTGTTTTCAGGGTTGGTCTCAAAGTAAAAGTTGTTTATAATCATGTGTACTTTCACTGCCTAAGAGGTTGTTGGTGTTTTACAAATAACCCTATATATCAACCTAATACCAAAGTTCGAATAAGATTGTAACATAGGATTCGAAATCCTAAGTATTTTGGGTAATAACCGTACCTTTACTAGCAAGGTTTAGGTAGTTAAATAAAGGTAATCTTGATACGACTTTTTACACTATAAAGATATTAAATAAACAAACAAACTGCTACTTAAACGAATGTTTCAATTGATTTAGTAATCGTTATTGTTGTATTTACATTGGTTTTTAGTTGCATTTTATTTTTAAACTGAGTTTTAAAATAAAAATTAAAAAGACACAAAAAGATTCTTTATTTAATTACCTAAACTTTTCTAGTACAGGTTCTGAAAAGTTTTGGAATTATAATGAACCAAAGCGTTGATTTTCTTCGACAAATAATTTCTTAGTGTTTCCTTTGTATTATTGTTTGTGAACTTATTGGCAGGTTTATCAACAGAGAAGTTTGAACAACTGTTTTATTCCATTTACTTTGTTACCCTGAAATAGACGAAGAATCGTGGAATTTTGTGGTTTGTCCAAAATATGCGGTCAGTAAAGTTTAAATTCAGTAGCGTAGCTTTGTAAGTAATTTCCTACCATTATAATATATATTTTTTTGTTTAATAATAATTCATTTATTTCGGAATAATCCATATACATAATACACAACTCAATAATTAACATGTCAATAGATAATTAGCAAAAATTAAACTATATAACAAAACAAAATAACAAATAAAGATTCAAAATATATTTAAAAATAATTAGAATTATGATTCATGAAACATGGCGCCACTCTATGAATTTCTCCTGTATCGTGGGTGCGTCTACAAGCATAAATAAATATAAACTCACACACACAAACAGCCATATTGTCGATAAACACTCTCATAAAAAAAGCTTTTTTATATCTTTATGATAAATGAATGATTTTTCCAATAATACGAATTAAAATCAAAGTAGGTATGTGTGCATACTGTAAGCGTAGTATATAGGATGTTCTAGAAGTGCGTGATCAGATTTAAGGGCGGTGTCCTGTAGCTGCTATAGATGAAGAATACAAAAACAAAATAGAAAAACCTTTGACTTTTTTCAAAAAACCTAACCTCGAAACCAATACAAAACTTCACAGTTCAAGCAGTCTGTAGTAGCAGTCGGTGACATCGAATCTATGATTGAACTAAAATAAACACCACTGATTGCATCAGACAGTTTCAAAAATGTTTTTTTTTTAACCTTCTAGTTGATTTTTGTAGTAGTTTTATGAAAAAAGTCACATTTTTATTTTGTCATTTTTACCTAATTGTATAGAAAGCAATACATAATAACACCCTAAAGGTGCCTTTCCATTACAGCGTAGCGAGGCAGCAGAGCGGAGAAACGGAGAAATATTAACCGATGTATTTGCACCCTTAAGCGCTTCATACACGGCAGCAATAATGTATTTATTACCGTACATTACATCCCGGGATTTATTTTCCAGCCCAATATACATTATAGCTGTCGTGTTTCGTCACCTGGCGATTTCTATGGAAAGGTGTAATGAGATGTATCTTTACACTATAGCTGCTGTGTGTGAAGTGCTTTGAATATAACCACGCACTCCTGGAACCCCCTGTCGATCGTCAATCATTGTTGAGCCGAAAGAGACCGTCTTTGGACACATTGGACTCCTGCAATCGCCGCCGCGTCGCCACATCAATGTCCATGATAAATTTGTCCGATCCCAGTCTTTTATAAAACGTAATCGCACTTTAGAACCAAGCGTCCTATCAATCATTTCACAAAACAAACAAACGCTTTAACGTCCATTAATTTTAGAACAATAATTCTGTTGCTAAGTAGACCTCATTATACATTCAGACATAGTCAGCATACACTCTTACAACAACAATTGAGTACCTGCCACGATCATTATAGACATAAATATTAATGGCTCCGATATTTTCGTGTTGGTCCGATGAAGCTTTACCAATATCGATATCGTTTTATTGAGCATTACTCGATTCTTATTGAGAACGACGTAATATTCCGTAAATATTTACTTAAGAGGCGTGCGAAAATCGCTGCGAAATATTTTAAGTGCTTCAACGCTGGTTCTTGTTCAGATAATATTGGCGGGTTTTAAGTAAAACAGTTTTATGGGTAATTTCGTGATTATTGCTTGTATTTCATTCACGGCATGTTAAGTTCTTTATAGCGGAAAAGAATTCAACTTTCGTGAATTATTTCTTTACACGGCACTTGCAGCTACGGTAAATTATTCATTAAATAAAAAGTCAGTAAACTTATTTGTTTTTCATTACTGTAACAACAAAAATGACTATACACGTACATCAATAGCTACTAAGCTCGTAGAGATTAAGAGGAATCCGGGTGGAAGGACTTTGTATATAAAAAGTCATAACTCGAGGTTAGGCCTGTAAATATTTTTTAAATCGGTCTAATATTGAAGGAGGAACCTTCAATATTAGACCGATTTAAAAAATATTTCATAAACCGAATAAGAAGGATATATACTGTGTCCCTATGTTCTTCTTTATGATATATTAACCGTATAAGCACCAGAACTCTAAAAAAATACTCAAAATTGTGCGATAAACCGCTACCAACAGAGCCCGTGTACAAACTTGGCACTATTAATAAAACCTCGAATTATGACTTTTTACATACAGTCTCCTTTTTTGTTACGAGGCCTTCACCCTATATGGGGTTCCTGCGGATAATGCAGACAATGCTCAGCATTAATTAACCAAATTATTATGTTTAGATAAATAGTAAATAAAAAAATACAGTTAAAGCAAGCCAACTATTTTAAGGATATTAAATTAATTTAAGTTAGTAATAATCAAATGAAAACAACTTCAGTGTATAATTAAGTTGAGTTACTTAAAATAATGTAAAAGTAGTAAGTTAGTAGGAATTAAAAGGCTTTTTATTTTAATTTATGTTTAGGGTTCCGAAAAAAAAGGAACCCTTATAAGGTTCTATAAGGGTTCCTTTTTTTTCGGAACCCCGACACTCGGGTGTCTGTCTGTCTGTCCGTCTGTCACAGCCAGTTTTCTCCGATTCTGTTGAAATTTGGTACACATATGGGCTTCTATGACCCAAACACGGACGCGTTACGTAAGTTATTAAATTTTTAGTATGGGCGTCACTTTTGGGGGTCAAACTAGAAAATTAAAAAAAAAAGTTGTTTGAACAATGTCGTGTGACATATCAAATAATAGGCCTTACTGTGAGGGTTTAAATTATATTTTTTTCATACTTTTAAAATAAATGGTTTTGAAGTTATTCAAGAAATTAGACGAAAAAGGACCATTCCCCCCCTTATCTCCGAAACTAATGAGCCTAAAATGTTGAAAAAAACTGGCCAAGTGCTAGTCGGACTCGCGTGCAAAGGTTTCCGAACGAATTTAATTTTTTTTAACATGTTATTTTAACACTACAAACTTCTAATAGGTTTTCCTTTAATCTTTAGGTAAAGATCTGTTAACCCCGTTTTTTTTCAAAATTTTCGGCTCAGTAGTTTCGGAGATAAGGGGGGCAGAATGGTAAATTTTCGTCTAATTTCTTGACTGATAAACAATTCGAATTATAAAGTTTTGGCTTTCACGGGTCAGGATTCAACTCATTTGACTTTAAACTGCAGTAATCCGAATACCAATTCTACGAATTTTTAAGCAACATTCGCATTCACATGTCAGTCGAACTCTATAAAAAAATGCAAAGAAATCGTGGCTTTTTTGACAGATTGCGACTGAGACGCGAATGCAAACGTTGCTTAAGGGTCCATTACAGCGGAGCGAGGCAGCGGAGCAGGGAAACGGAGAAATTTTAACCAATGGAATTGCATAAAATCTCCACATCACGTGAGTCACTGACATTTTGAATGACATGATTGGTTAATATTTCCTCGATACTCCGCACCGCTGCCTCGCTCCGCGCAAATGGACAGGCCCCCTAAAATTGGTAGAATTGGCACTCTGAAGCTATATCATAAATAGGTAAAATTTATTGTTCGTTAATTTCTTTGATCTTCTGATTCTTCGATTAATATATGTTATAACTGAACCGATCACGAAAATTCTTTAACTGATTCTTAGCCTGATTAAAAATGAAACTTTCCCGCGAGTAGTCTCGGGAAAAATCTGATCTGTTATCAAATAGACGCTAGATCCTCCATCTGCATAACTGCAAAATAATTAAGAGGGGACTCTAATTCCTAGGAATTTGAAAAATAGGTAGGTATTTGAAGAAACTATTGCCGATGCAGTCGCGTCAAATAAAGTGCGAAAGCGACAACTGCAGCTCTGGCTGATTTTAACAACAAAAACCTTGACAAAAAGACGTTTTGTATTCAGTGTCTTCTTCTTCAAAACATGACTGATCTAAAAAAATCATATACCAAAATTTAGAGGAAGACCTATAGCTATGCTTCTATAATTTTGTATTTTCTTAAAAACTTATCAAAATTGTCTGATAGTCGTCTAAACATGGCGGTAAAAACGGGCTGTATTTTTGAGTTTTAGGATTTTTTTTTTTGGAGTGTCATAATTCTTTTAGTAATTGTGTTTTGGAAAAAATAAAATGATAAGGGCTCGTATTAATTAGACCTAGATTTTTTGGGAAAAACCATTGTTCTAGAAGCATTATCCACGAAGAACACAGCGGAACACGTTTCTATGGAGAAAGGCCCAATAGAGTTCCCTCTTAAAAGCTTAGCATGGTTTTAATCAACACATAACAGTGGAGCAATGTTTGTAGCACTCCTATATGAAACTTCGTCTTTGTTCGGAATGCAATTACTTACTCCTTTTAGCTGGCAGGTTTATTCATTCATTTGAGTCTCATTGAAGAGTTATGTTGGTATGCAGATTAGGAATATAAAAGAATATTGGAAATGGGGAAAAGAATTCCTAGAAGGACTTGGGAGAGGCCTGTGCTCAGCAGTGAGGCAGTATGGGCTTACATAATATGTGGTATGGTATAAACTTAACCATAAAATGCAAAACTTTGCAGAAAATTAACTACAGCCTCAACATATACAGCCTACTGCAGGAAATCTCTTTTAAAAGAACTTTCTGAAAAAACCTCTATTACAAAAAATTCTATTGTGTCATGATTGTACCTATTGAATTGAAGGTAATGTCTGTAACGACACATACTCAGTTATTTCCTATTAATTTTGTGTTTTGTGCGTCGCTTTCGGTGAAATAAACGTCTTTCTTTCTTTTACTTTTCTTTCTTTATACTCATTACATATTACACGCACTTACGAGTCATCATATCTCCTGAAAGACGTCCACTGCTGGACATAGGCCTCCCCCAAGCGTCGTCACAACGACCGGTCCTGTGCGTCTTGCATCCATCGGCTACCCGCGACCTTCACCAGGTCATCGGTCCACCTTGTGGGAGGCCTTCCAACGTTACGTCTTCCGGTACGCGGTCGCCACTCCAGAACTTTTCGGCCCCATCGACAATCTGTTCTGCGAGCAATGTGCCCTGCCCACTGCCACTTTAGTTTGGCGATCCTTCGGGCTATGTCGGTAACCTTGGTTCTCTTGCGGATATCATCATTCCTGATTCGATCACGCAAAGAAACTCCAAACATTGCCCTCTCCATTGTCCTTTGAGTGACTTTGAGCCTTCTGGTGAGGCCTATTGTAAGCGACCACGTTTCAGTTCCGTATGTCATCACTGGCAACACGCACTGATTATAGACTTTCGTCTTGAGCTTGAACTACCCGAACGCTGCCCAGCCGAGTCGGATTCGACGGTTGACCTCTTTCTCGAAGTTGGCCCTACCTTACTGGACCGTTTGTCCTAGGTAGACGTACTCGTCTACAACTTCGAGAGTAGAGCTTCCGATCTTGATGGGAGTGGGTGCTACATGGGTATTTACAATGATCTTGGTTTTGTTCATGTTCATTTTGAGACCCACTCTTTCGGAAGCTCTACTGAGGTCATCGAGCATTGTACTGAGGTCCTCCGTAGTCTCAGCCATGACGACTATATCGTCGGCAAATCGAAGGTGACTGATGTACTCGCCATTGACATTAATGCCTAGCCTTCTCCAGTTCAAAAGCTTGAAGACATCCTCCATTGCGGCCGTAAACATTTTCGGAGAAATGACGTCTCCCTGCCTCACACCCCGCTGCAGGAGGATAGGTTTCGAGGTCTGATCCTGAAGTCGGACTGACATGGTGGCGTTTTTGTTCGAACCTTTCAGCGCTTCGATGTACCGATAGTCGATCTGGCACCGTTGGAGAGACTGCAGCACAGCCCAAGTCTCGATCGAATCAAAGGCTTTCTCGTAGTCCACAAACGCTAAGCAGAGGGGCAGATTATACTCTTCGGTCTTCTGTATAACCTGATGGAGCGTATGTACGTGGTTTACGGTGCTGAAGCCTTTTCGGAACCCGGCTTGTTCGGGAGGCTGGAAGTCGTCAAACCTGCGTGCGAGACGGTTCGTGACGCACTTACGAGTACAGATTTTTTGTTATTAAAATGGTATTTATACACTTATCCAAATTAACAGTACTATTTATTTAATCACAATAACCCACAATCACATTGGTGTTGGAACAGTGATAGTTCGGAGTCGGACACAATGTTTAAATGCCAAAATTTAGATGTGACGGCACACGGGCGCACTGCTTTCCGCTCCCCGCGCTCTGCACCCCGCTCGCGCCTCGTCAGTCAGGATTTCGAGAATGTATTAGTTATCTGTGGTCAGGATCTGGTCATGGCGCAAAATACATGATACCGTTACGTGATTGAACTTCTTGTTTGTTTTGCTTTTTAACTTTGTAAATAAACCGAAATAACCGATGACCGACCGACCTGTGTAGTCAATGATTTCGGTACACGATAAAACTCTAATGAGTTTATGTTGGCATCAACTTAAAATGTATAAAATGTATGTATGTACTACTGAATATATAAATAAATCATCATATCAGCCGAAAGACGTCCACTGCTGGACATAGACCTCCCCCAAGCGTCGCCACAACGACCGGTCCTGTGCGTCTCGCATCTATCGGCTACCCGCGACCTTCACCAGGTCATACCACGACCAAAATAAATAAATAATAACCAATCTGTGGCTATTTCATGAATGAATTTGTTTTGGAAGTTTTGATTATCTTTGTGAATAGTTTTTGCGATAAAATACTACTGAAGATTTTCATTCCAGGTAAGATCATCATCATCTGCCTATCCTTTTCCCAACTATATTGGGGTCGGCTCGTAGTCAAACTGGATTCAGCTAAATACCAGTATTTTACGTGGACCGGCTGCCTAACAGACCTCCACAACCCATTAACTTGGTAATACGGCAGCTCTACATACAAGGTAGAATAACCCCCAAAAATAATTTCCAAGAATTTTTATAACTAACCATTTTGGACAAAATCGGCCATATCAGTATGTCATTAAACATACTTAAATAGATCAAGTAACATCAGCATAAACAATTTACCGAAACAGACAACACGCCAAGCACATAACATTATCTGAAATCAACTACATTGTATTGGACAGTAATCCATACAATCTACATATTACAAGCGAGCACAATACACGTCCGTCCCGAGTGACCTATAATGGACAAGTGCACGACAAGCCGATAAGATTAGTGAGAGTAGGTGCGACGCATACTGAACGGCTTGAGGGTAGTTGTAAAACGTTATTGTGGTAGATGTGTTTGATGTAGTTTGGGGCTGGGTGATGTTTCGAACTACAGTTCGAACGTTCGTACTGTTATAAAAGGACTTTGTAATGCTTCAAGTGCTGACTATGATAAAAAACCCCGCCGCTTCCATATTGATACCAATATTATAAAAGGGCATTTCCATGTGCTCAGACAGACAGTCATAGCCATTTCGCAGTACATATTGTACATTCCGTGTCGAGAGTTCAGTTGTTGTGTAACCAGTGTGTCCTAGTGTAACCTGTAACCCAGTATCAAAGTGTTTTTTTTTAAAAGGACCCACGGAGCGCCATCCTAACACCTGGGAAAACTTACCCAGGTGTATTATAAGGCTTAAGTTGATCCATTGCTCCAGCCTGTAATAAGTTTTCTTCTAAATAATGATAAATTACCTAGAAATGTAATAAATATTCGAATAAAAATACTTATGGAATATCAAAACTCAAAACGAAAAGTCTCCAGTTAGTACAACTAGTATTTGTTTTTTTTAGTAGGTACACACATACATGTTTCTCATTGGAAACAGTGATATGAGCAAAACAAAACCAAATAAAACGGAATTTTAAAAATTACCTGTACCTTCTGATCGGAAAATAATCCTTATGCAAAAGTAAGCAAAAACTATTTAAATTAATTGGTACCTTTAATAAACCATACATTCTCGTCTTATCCATTTTATACCTACTAAAATTGTTTATTTAGGACCCACGTTCAATCAACGCAACCAATCGACTACATCTATTGGCAATTTCCTATAACCAAACACAATTCGTGCCGTGTCCTGTCAACTTAGTTACCGGTAACTCAGTGGTTGAGTAACTCTGCAGACTCAGTTGCGGAGTAACGCAGTAGATCAGTGAATACACTGTCATTGTTTAGTGTACAATGACGTCTTTGTTAGCCATCTGATTAGGTATTGTTGGCTGCGTAAGCCCTTTTTGTAAGCATAAGTCAAGTTGGTTAGATTATTATTATTGCAGATCGGTTTTCTTGGTGAGTGTAAGTAGAATCAATTGTAATAGTGATTGGATCATAATATTTGCTGCTTTATTCGACTGACTCACTGACTGCCGAGTGCTTTTCTCTTTTAACCCATGCTTATCTGGTCTTTAATACGATTACATACACAAACTTTCTTTTTGTTTTGCTTGTACTTCTTCATGCACCTGAAGAAGTTCAAGCTATATTTACAAAAAAACAAGTTTCAAGAAGTCAACACATACGTTCTAAACATTATGACGAACCAACGCTTACCCCGAAATCGCAAATAAATATTATCTGTCCTGAAAAAAAATTAAAAAATGTACGAAACAGCAGATTTTTTTCTATGATTTCATATTTGTGCAGTATTGTAGACGATTAACAGTAAAGTAGTCAAACTCAAACTTCAAACTCTTCAAAAATGGAACGTGTTTAAGACACACCCAATTTCGATTCACAGACACCTTTCATTTCAATTTTCATTCAAAAGGAGAAGCGACATTCTAAATTTTTACTTTGGAAATTATACAATAGGGTGAAACCAGGCGTGAAACTACCGACAATTCTAGTCGGTACAAGTTTATGTACTCGTAACTAAAATGTACTACAGTATAACATGAACGACGAAGTTTTGGATGTCGCATTATTTCTAGCCAAAACTAGGTACTAAATTGGGTCTACGTTTAAGTATAGTCATGTCTCATTCCAAGAAAGAAATAGTTTTGCTAAAATCTCGGTAAATGACATAGCCCGAAGAATAGCAAAACTTAAGTGGCAGTCTACATCTCTCGCAAAACAAATAATTGATGAATTGATTTGGAGTGCCCACCGCATAGGTACCAAAAGATGAAGTGTGGGAAAGCTTCCCACTAGGCGAACCTCTAAGCAAAGTGCTATCCTATGAGCGAATGCGATTGTCGAAATGCCAAAATATAAAGGAATGATTGAACAGCGTTTGTCAATCCTATACATTTTTTTTATGTTTTGAGGGAATATGCATGAAAAAAATATTTATTACCTATACAGTTTATCTGAAAATATACAAAAATATAATACTAACAGTGGAAATAGAATCAAAATTGCTTGAAAAACAAACGAGATATAATTATTTTAAATAAATATATCTGTCCCTCTCGCGAAAACGCTGTTTTCTATGGCAGCTGAATAGGCGTCATGATTGTTTATTCTATACGTCACTTGAGTTAAAGACTCCCAGGTTGTAGCTATCAGGAAACACAGACTCCGGCAGGGAATTCCACTCCTTAGCTGTACGCTCTATGAATGTGTTCCCAAAACGTTTTGTGCGTTTGGGTGGGATGTCCACCATGTACCTGTGGTGCGTTCGTCTTGTGGTCCTATGATGGAACGGGCTTGGCGGAATTAAATTATGCAATTCCGTCGCACATTCCCCAAAATGCAACCGGTAGAAAACCGACAGGCTAGCAACTCGGCGTAGTTGGGGCGGCCTTTGTCCAGCAGTGGACGTGTTTTGGAAATGATGAATGATGACACTTATTAGCCTGTTAATAGACTAACAACTAACTGAACTGACTAAATGCTACAGAGAAAAATGGTTACCGTCGAAGCTCAAAATGTATGAATAAAACAACGTTTGCAATTTGCTGTAGAAATAGCTGCGGTGGTCTGAGATAGAATAGCGAAACAATACCGATTGTATTGCAATCTCAGGTCGCTTGATCTAAATTTAAATGGTACCTACTGGAAATGTTTTCTTGTTGTAGACAAGACAGCAAGTTTCTAGAAAAGAAAATGCCTTTTTTATTACTTATATATATGTGTTCCGTCACTGTTATGTAGTAAGAAGATATTAAGATATTTACCCTTTAAAGATTGCTGCCCACATTGTCATGAATCACGCAAGAGGCGATATTTATTGCAAACAAAGTCTAACCAAAATTATAAATGAGAAATTCTGTATATTTGGGTGTGTGTTAATCAGTTGCACCTCAATGGCTGAACGTAATTCGATGAAACTAATATAGTCATAATAATCTACCATTTTGGTAGACTGGATTAGGACATAGAATACTTTTTGTCGTTTTTTAGGGTTCCGTACCTCAAAAGAAAAAAAACGGGTCCCCTATTATATAGGATCACTTTGTTGTCCGTCCGTCTATCTGTCACGACCCTTTATCTCCGGAACGCGTGAAGGTATCGAGTTGAAATTACTCAAACCATATACTCAAATCTACAGCCCCATGAAGTTGTGAAAAAATCAGACTTCTAAGTTAATGTATAAAAAGATACGGTCGATTATGCCGCAAAAAAAAACGTATATTTCGACACTCTCAAGGGAATCAAAATGTATAGGGTATTTCCCGTTGACCTAGAACTATAAAATTAGCAAATAATACCGTCGTATACTACTTGTTTAGGGAAAAGTCTTCAAACTATACATTTGTAATTAAATCATAAAAATATAGTCTTTATTTAAAGTAATTTGTAGCTACAAATTTCTACGGAACCCTCAGTGGGCGAGTCCGACTCGCACATGACCGGTTTTTTTTTTCGGATAATCAAACATTTCAGTACCTACTGCATAAAGATAGTCGCAGTTTTTACACGGTGTTACAGAGATAACGCCAAACCTGAATTGAAGTCAATATGAACAACTTTCCCCCTTGAAATCGCAAAGAAAAATTACTGTTCAGTACGTTTTGTCGAGTAATTTCTGTTAAACTTTGTTACCATAACTTGAACGCCCTAATAACTACAGGTACGTATTCAGTTCACCCCACAATTTAACCAGACTTCCGAAATTCCCACAATATTGTTCCACAAGCCCCTTCCTATTCCTAATATTACACGTTCAGTTAGCAGAGTAGAAATATACAAGGCACTATAGGTATATCGTAGATATAACGCTGGCGTGAAATTGAGGGGAACCGGGTGTGTTTATCGAGAAAGGCGTCCAGAAACATGTGGTAACTATTCATATACTAGGCACTGTTGCATCGAGACAGATACTGTACCTCTAAATGTATCACTCATATAAAAGCTTCACACAAACAGCAGTAGGATTCTGTAAACATGCTGAAGTAAAGGCTTGGGTGAAGTGTTCACGAGGTGAGCTGTCAATCCAAGTAATCAAGATGGAATGATAGCTCACTTCGTGATCACTTCACCCAAGCCTTCACTTCCACATGTTTACGGAATCGACTGGCAGGCAGCGCGGCAAAGCGAACATGCGTCTTCAAAGTAATTGTTCTGAGTAGATATTTCTATATTATATTATATATTTTATATGTATTTTTTTATTTTTTTATACATTACTTGATCAGAAGGATTATTATAAAACATCATACTTATTAGTTTATTATTTTAGCATCTCTATGTATTTCATTAGTATTAAATATATTATTTGTATGGTGTTCCCCAAAAGATACAATTTGTTTTTATTTTTTTGTTGTACACCTACCACAGTGTAGTCTTTTTAACCCAAAGGTTGACTGGTAGAGAATGCCTTGTTGCATTAAGTGCGCCCATGTATTGCCACCACTATTGTACATAAAACTTAAATTAATAAATATTTTAGAAAAAGTAAATAAAACAAGATGTCACATTGTTGTGTCGCTCTAGTTTGCAGAATCTTAATAGAAAACAATTTGATTATGCTATCTAAATAAAAAAAAAATTAAAAAACAAAAACAGACGAAATGTGAGCACCATACAACATTGCTTTACCCTTCAACAAAAATAGGCGTGATTTTACTAATGAAAAGAACCTGTTAGTACCTTAAGCTTTACTACTCCTATTACCAACAGGTTTGCCTTATTTTTTTTGATAGACTCACATTAAACTACTATCTCACCGAAGCCATAAGTGACGATGGACAACAATGGAACACGCTTGCCTAGAAGGGAAGGTAAGGGAATAAACAATAAAACAACTAAAAATGTAATTTAATCCAAAAATAGATATGTAGATAATAATAATATGCATAAAATGTTCAATAATTGGCACAAGTTGGACAGGAAATATTAAACATTTATTTTACAAGAAAAAGATTCTAAAGCGCTCTTCCTCTCTCCTAATTATTTAAAGTTTTGCTGTGCCCGACAGGGTCCATAATTGTTTCTATTTATTCATTTTACCACCTGTATGTGTACATTATGGATTGCAATAAACGATTTGAGATACATTCAGAAAAACATTGCTTTTTAATCAAATCACAAATAGGTACGCAAGTTTTGTGAGTTTCATTTATTACAGAAAGTTCATTCACTCTACATTAAAAAAAAAGAACATTGAAATATAGTCAAAGTAAAATTACTTAAAAAAATATTTATGAAGAATGCATAAAGAACAATTTTTCAATTAAAATTAAATAGTTAAGAGACCATTGATGATAAAGCGCACATCAAATTCATAACAATATTAGTTTTTATAACTTTTAAAAGTTAAATTATGACCACTGTAGAAATTATTTGAGTGAAAGTAATGAGTTTCTTTAATTTCTTTGTTTGAATGTAGTGAGTACTTGCTTAGCAGCAGGGCAAACGCTTTTTATTTTTCTTAAGTTCTGTTTATAAACAGGTGAAATTGGTTTAGGTGTTCCGTAGCCGATGAGTAACCAACGGAACCCTATTACTAAACCTCCGTTGTCCGTCCGTTCGTCTGTCTGTCAGCGGGCTGTATCTCATGAACCGTAATAGGTAGAAAGTTGAAATTTTGACAAAGTGTGTATTTTTTTTGGTTTATGGTACGGAACTTTTCGTGCGAGAGTCCGCACTTTTCCGTTTTTTTTTTTTCATGTGGTTTTTATTTACTATAAATAGGCATACGTTTGACCACTATCTCACCTGATGGTAAGCGATGATGTGGTCGAAGATGGAGCACGTTTGCCTAGAAGCAACCTGTTCACTCTTGTCTTAAAGACGGGAAGATTGTAGCTATCTGGAAATACAGAATCTGGCAGGGAATATCCACTCCTTAGCTGTACGCACTATGAATGTGTTCCCAAAACGTTTTGGTGCGTGTGGGTGGGATATCCACCATGTACCGGTGGCGCATCGCCGTTAGTCTTGTGGTCCGATGATGGAACGGGCTTGGCGGAATTAAATCATGCAATTCCGTCGCACACTCCCCAAAATGCAACCGATAGAAAACCGACAGGCTAGCAACTCGGCGTCGATGCTCAAGACTTTGAAGCTTCGACTCGATGAGCCTGTCATTACCGATGATCCTCTTGACTCGTTTCTCAATTGACTCAAGGGCATCAAGCTGGTATTTGGCAGATCCGTCCCAAAGATGAGAACAGTACTCCGTAGTGTGGTGGTAAAACTTAATCGTTTTTTAAATGATAGGTAAGCATATACAAATCCGGTTACGTAATTTTTTCACTAAAGCTGTAAGCTACATACCGCTGAGTATTAAGGTTAGTCCCAAAAAGAACAATAAAAAGACAAGCAGAATAATAATTTTTCATAGTATTTTAAGCTAATAAATTGTACGGAAAGGTATTATTAAAATTCAAATCAGGAACTTCATTTGATGACATCATCTGCGTAATAATTTTATCAAATCCTATACCACCAATTTTAAAGCGTATTTTTCACCAAAAATCCCTTTTTTATTCTTACCAACCAGAAATCAAATCAGCCCCAATAAGCTACCTTTAACTTTATAGCAACCCATTGCTACCGTCCATAAGTTTCTAAACCCTCTCTAATACCTTATTATAAGCGTTATTATTCCGCGCCCGTCCAGAAGTTTGTATCTTCACTGAGACGCGGCCAGAAATATAATAAGGCTATCTACAGAGACGACGGATAGATAGATAGATAGATAGAGATTATACATTTTATTTGGAGCAACATTAAAAAAACACAACGCACAAAATCACAGTTCCTCATCATCATCATATCAGCTGAAAGGTACTACTGGACATACCACTACTGGACATAGGCCTACCCCAAGCGTTGCCTCGTCGACGGGTCCTATACGTCTCCCATCCGGCACATTTCCGCGGCCTTCACCGGGTCTTAAGCCCACCATGTGGAAGGTCTTCCAACGCTGCTTCTTCTGGTACGCAATCGAATTAAATATCTAATATATAAAAATCTCGTATGTTTGTTACCGAACGCCTTCGAAAAAGCTCGATCGATATTCATAAAAAAAATTGTGTATATGCGGTAGGTATAAGAATAGGTGGTAGGGTATTTTTTTTTTGTTTGGCAAAACAACGTTTGCCGAGTCAGCTAGTAATTATATAAGATGTAAGGCCGAAATTTGTCATTCTGCCTAGCCTTTTCCCAACTGTGTAGGAATAAACTTCCATTCTAACTAAATCCAGCTGAATACTAATAATTTACATGAAGTGACTTCCTCCATAACACAGCAGATAACTGAATAACATGATACCTCATGGCAAGACTAATGTCTGATTTTTTCTGGTATCTATTACCGTAAAGACTGTCATAGAACTACAAATTAATGCTGGAACGCTTTCCGAGACACTTAGGAGACCTGGTGAATGATGGTCGAGGACCACCACAGAACGAACTCGGCAAGAAAATAAGAAAAGAAAAATGTTTATCTGCAAGCGCTGTCCTTGCGTTTCCACCAAGTGCGAGAATGCGTATCGAGGGATATTTTTGTTAAGAAACAATCGCTTGTGCTGAGCGAGGCTAGGTAAAGAAGCGATTCTATTGGTTCTTAACAAACACATTCCTCGCTACGTATCCTCGCACATCTCTAGTGGAAACACAGCCTTATACTTAACATCGAGGTCCTATTCCTACATGACACAAATTACGTCATACCTAATCACGTTTCAAGTTCCTTCATGACACACATATAATAGATATCTTAGGTCATCGGAAAACTTGAGACTAGAGATGCCTATGCATTCCAGCAGCTTCTATGACAAATCTTTTACGATTCTGGCGGTGCGGTTATGGAATGCTTAGCCGGTGTCGGTAAGGCGTGCTCAATTTGTCTACTTTTAAAACTATGGTAAAAAATCATTATCTCTCTCCTTAAGCGTCTTTAATTGGGTTCTCTGCTATATTGTTTAAATGTATTTATCTATTATGTAATTATTGTATATATAAATAGTACACCTAAGACTACCTGCAGTACTGTCACTCCTCTCTTTAAAATCTATCCAAAGGTTGTCTTTAAAAGATCGCTTTTAGCGATAAGGCCGCCCATTGTGTCATGTCATGTTATGTTTTCTTCATCTATTTTTTTTCTGTAACTTATATGGTGTACATAATTAAGAGTATTCTATTCTAATAATGACTTTGACTGGCAGTAATGACTGAAGTGGTGCGCGTAACTTACTTTCAGTAAATTTATGAGTGCAGCCATCTATACGACTCTATGCTCTGTATCAGAGACTTATTGTTAAGGCACACTTCACACGTATAAGGTCAAGAAGGTTATAAAAAAATGGTTAAGGTATGTATGAATGAGCTTTGGTCCTTGGATTATAATTTTTGTTTATTTTTTTTTTCGCTAATAATTGTGATATTATTGTTTAAGATAAACACTTTTTCTTGAAAGTTAGTGAAAATTTAAAATTAAGGTGAGGTAATAGAATGTTGTGTTGTAGAGTTAAAAGAAAAGACCGGCAAAGGCTTACACAAATAAAAAGGAAAACAAAATTCAAAAATGTATATACAACTTAATAACTACTGAAGTGGAGATGGACGGGGCATATGATTAGGGAGAAGAGAGAAAAATGGACAAGGATCTTAACGGAATGGTGCCCACTAGACAATAAAAGAAGCAGAGGTAGACAGATCAAGAGATGGGAAGATGACATTAGAAGAGCAGCGGGTCCAACATGGACCCGCACAGCTAGGAACAGAAATGAATGGAGATCTTTAGAGGAGGCCTTTGTCGGCAGACAAGTTTTTACATTTTTGGGCAAAAACTCTGTACTTTAGAATGTAAGAAACAACAATAAAGGCTTTTATATTTAAAAAAAAAAAATTAACGTTTCCCCACACTAGGAATTTCTCCTGTATCGTGGGTGCGTTCACAAACATACAAACTCACATACACAAACAGCCAGACCCGGAACAACTATCTGTAGGCCATACAAATATTTGTTCCGTGCGGGAATCGAACCCGCGACACGCAGCGCAGCAGCCGATCGCTCAACCACTGCGCCAACTGTGTCGTCGTGTTTTATTAGTAGAATGTTTCACGCTGTTAATAGTATTTGAAACCTACTCATTTGATTCAATTTTATAGAATTTATCTTCATAATTTGTATATGTAACAGGAAAGCCAACCAATAAAGACTCGATTTACTAAGATCCGAATTAAATCAGGAAGCTCAAACACTGATCTCAATTCAAAGGAAGTCAAATGATAACATTGTTTGGTAAATAAAACTTACTAATTTCACAGCTAAACACACCGACCTACGTAATTTCGCAACTAAATCAAACAAACTCTTAAAAGTTTTTACCGTCACAAATTATCTTCATTCAAAATCTTCGGAGATAACAATATCATCTAAGGTTCGTCTTGACAACTTTGATTCCATTTCCCAAGAGTTTTCTATTCAGATACAAACTTTCAAAAACTCAATAAAATCGACAATCGCACACTAAATTTAGAGCAAAACTTTGGAAAGCACACATCGACGATCGAGCAAAAAGAAAAAGAAAAAAGTATGTGTAACGAAAGATAGGAAAAGTTTTTTCAAGACAGACTTGTGTTATTCCACACATGTGTTCAAATAGATTTCTGAGGGCGTATCATTTCGAAATAAGTTTTTTTTGCTATCATAATATGTGAATTGATTTTCTCGACGTCTTTTGTTTTTGTTGCCGTTCGGGAAAATAGAAGGTTTGTCTGGGGAGTTGATATGATAATAATGTATCATATGATTCCTACTGTTTAGATAAAAGCACATGTAAAAATAATGTATTGTTGGACTTATTGGTTGATTGTTGGAAAAAAAACACGCTGTAGTTTTTGACACAATTTTATTTGTAGCATAAATTCTATTTAATTTTCTGTTTTGTGACAGGTCCAATAAATTTAACGATAACTAGGTATGGGTACATGTTAACCCAAGATGCACAGTCTCGAACAAATGCAACACTCAAAACTGTCGTCAAAAATTGACATGTATCTAGTGTCATGTGTGAGTTGTGTGTAGTTATACTATAAACAATTTTTTTTGCAAATTCAACCGTACACGGATAGCTTAAAGTAGTTTTTACAAAGCAGTGGAGTATGGCGAGTGATGCGCATTTTTTTGCAAATTCAACGTTACACGAATCGCTTAAAGTTGTTTTTACAAAGCAGTGCATTATGGCGAGCGATGCGAGACTGTTTGAAACTAGCGCACAATTATACATTGTACGCTTGTTTTTTGCGGACGTTTTTGAGATGCTGAGTGTGTATCTTGGGTTTTTTATATATCAATGTTTCACATATAGAAAAGAACTCTGATTTCGCTTTCACATATATGTATTGACGATTAACTTAAACTAATCAAGCTCACAAGGTTATTACCATGTAACTAAAATTCTCCATTCAAACATTTAGATGTATGACTTCCTAATCCCATAGCTCATTCATGCTAAATTCTGGGTACATTCCTTGAGGACTGGAGAGGCTTCCAGCAACCCTGGCCAGCTTCCTTATTAATGTCTGCTAGTTTTGACCTCGACCCCATTTACAAGTTTCTATAAATGGTTATCTATTTATTACTATGACTAACGAGATCGTTAGTATAAAGATCTTTAGTTGCTAGATGCAGCATGAGAGTAAAAAATCACCGACAAAAAAAAAACTAAAAATAATTTCTATTGATCCTTTTAGTTTAATATAGGTACGATTCTTTGGGCCAAGCGTTGTCGCCTCAGGAGACCGCAAATCTTTTGTATTTACTAAGTACTAGTGGACGTCACGCGGTTTCACCCGCGTAGTTCCCGTTCCCGTGGGAGCACGGGGATAAAATATAGCCTATGTTACTCCCTGATAATGTAGCTATCCATTGCTGAAAGAATTTTTAAAATCGGTCCAGGAGTTTCGGAGCCTATTCATTTCAAACAAACAAACAAATCTTTCCTCTTTACAATATTAGTGTAGATAAGTATTATTAGCGGTCTCCCGACGCGATGACGCTTAGCCCAAAGAATCGTACCTTAAATTTTTAATTTCAGTTTTTTTCATACTTCCTGAACTTTCCCCTTCAATATAGTGTACATTATTGTACTAGTCAAGCCCTTTCATTTGATATTAAGGGAGTTGTGAAAAAATATGTAATCTACTATCTCACCTGATGGTAAGCGATGATGTGGTCGAAGATGGAGCACGCTTGCCTAGAAGTAACCTTAACTCTTGACTTAAAGACTCCCAGGTTGTAGCTATCAGAAAACACAGACTCCGGCAGGGAATTCCACTCCTTAGCTGTACGCACTATGAATATACCATTATTTTGCATTTATTTCATATACAATGTAACAATAAAATTAATATCGTTCCCACACATGTAAAAACAATAAGGGATTTGTAATAGTCAGATAAGTTTTCCATGATGAATAAAAATAGCGTTTTAACAACTTTTATATAGAAATATATATAAAATAGTCAATATTTTTTCCAAAATAAAAACTTTTCAGACTATTCAATAAATCAGCCTCTAAATAAATAACAAACTACGTACTTTCATTCTTGTTTTTTTTTCAAGACATCATAAGTATTACCTTTCAATTAAAAACACGTATTTTTAAACACTTACCTCATATAATTGAAACGCTACAATTTTGTGAAATGAGTTCACTATTCCCGTTTTCCCCGCCAGTTTATTAGTTCAGCACTAGGAGTGAAGTGAAGCGCACTTCGTAAACGCTCTCTTGGTGTCCGGTTGCGTTTACAAAGACAGACGCCCACTGAAAGAGCAAACGAGTACTCAGAACTATACGACAGAGGGATATTTAGATTACTGTGCTATGGAAGAATATAAGATTAAAATGAGTACTAGGAACTAGGGATTTGCATAAAAAAATAAATACGGGTAAAAATCTTTGTAGTTGCTTGTGCCGGGAATTTAATTTTATTCTATGCTATGTAATTCCAGAATATTAATACATTTATCTCATGGCGAGTGAACTTTTATAATTTACAAAACCATAGGAAGTTTCGGTTCTTTGTCACAAAAATCACTTGCCTCCATGAGGTGCGCATGCTTTGTAGACTATCATCATCATCATCATATCAGTCGAAAGATGTCCACTGCTGGACATAGGCATCCCCTAAAGGGGGGGGGGGGTTTGCCATAATCGCCACGCTTGGCAGGCGGGTTGGCGATCGCAGTGTATGATGTTGCGTTTGACAGAAAACGCTGCTGCCCATTCTCTGATAAAACCCTTAGTCACCTCGTACGACACCCACGGGAAGTGATGGGATGTAGGCTATATAGTTATACAATTCATCTAAGAACTACAACATGGACAGCAAACAAACAAACAAACAATGAAGAGGCTCTTCAAATCGAGTAGGTAAGTCAACGCAACTGTGGCACCCCTGGTAATGCTAATATCCACAGGCAGGTTTGATAGTTTACCACCAGGGCACCAAGGCCGGCTGCATGTTTTCCACAGTCTGACAAGTAAGAAAGCAGTTTGTCCTTTTTACGTTTCCGTAGGTACCTCGCGGCTGCAAAAACAAGTTTCCGAGTCAACGAAATATAACACGGCCATTGATGCGACATATTTGGATACTTTGTAAATAAAAAGGGTAATTCACGTCGACTTAAAATTATGAAATTTCGCAAAAAGCAATGTCTCACAGCACAAAATATACCCGGAAACCATTAATAGCAGTTTCAACACTTGGCTGGGTTTGTTTTTACAGTTCGGTTATTTGCTTAAATCATTCCAAATGACAGCACATAAATAACCAGAAACCAAACAAATCCAAGATTGCAGACATCTAAATATCCCTCTAAATTAAACATCCCCCAGACCCCAAGTCTAACAGATAAGGCGGGAGATAACGCTAAACTCAAACAGCTGTGCAATGGAAACTAATAACTCCAGGGACGACGTTAACTCCCATAGTCTGTCTGTATTGGAAGATAAAGTTTCTCGTGATAAAGAAATATCCCTGGCCATTGCCTTTGATAGCACCTTTGAGTATGTATAGAACATGGTATTTTTTATTCCCCTATTGTGTCTCTTAGTCAAAAGTTGTAGCCTAGTTGGGCAAAAGTCTGTCCCGTATACTTCCAAAAACTCTTTTCTTGCGCTACCTGGAACCACGTATGCGCCGGTAAAAAGAAAAGAGGCAAATCCTCGTACTTTTAATTTAAGATTGCAATAGCAACCTTAAATATAGCTATCCCATCTGTGTCAAAATCTTATTATTATTTTTTGTTTGACTGATTGAAACTAAGAACTTTTCGGTCCTTTTTCCATCTGTTTGTACCCATAGAGGCCTTGTAGATTAGAAAGTGACAAGTATGTATAATAAACGAGTTGTAGTCGTGTTGTATGATTAAGTAAGACTATTTAAGAATAAGAATAGAACAGAATTTGCTTTATTGTACACCAAAATAGTTACACCACTGTTATACATTAAATCTTAATAATGTGGGCACAGTGGTGGTCTTATCACTGATAGTGATATCTACTAGAAAACTTTTGGATGGACTAAAAGATCTGTAGTAGGTGGCAGAACAAGTAGCTAACTAACTTATCTCCTTCTTTTAATTTCCCTATATTGTAGGGAGCGTTACCATATTCCTCTGTAGAAGCATTCTACATCTTATTCATACTCTCAGGGTCTCCAGCACAATTACCCAGAAACTTTGGACACGGACAAGTGCTGCACATTTGACAAACGGTTATAGCGTCTTGAACAAACTTTTTCTATTAAAAACTATCTGTTAATAAAACTTATTAAAGTGTTGATTACTTTCTAAAGTGAATTATAATTTAGTAGACGGTGAGTTATTAGACGCTACGCTAAGTTTTTCAATAAATGAAAACTGTTAAAAAAACCGAGCCAAGTGCGAGTCGGACTCTCACACGAAGTATTTTGTACCATAAATACCCTTTACATTTTAATTTAATTTTAATATTTGTGGTTATAGCAGCAATAGAAATAAACACTCGGTGAAATTTTCAACTGTCTACCTATTACGGTTCTTGAGACACAGCCCGCTGACAGACAGACGGACGGACGAATGCTCGGACAGACAGCGGAGGCTTAGTAATAGGGTTCCGTTGGTTAGACTTTGGGTACGAAACCCTAAAAACTTGCTTGTAAAGATTATTATGAGCAATCAAAGCATAGTTTTCAGCCTATAATGTTTCCATTTCTGCTAGGACTCAGGCCTCTTGTCTGTGAGTTGGAGCAGGCTGCAATCTCACCACAGAAACAAACCAGGTGGTGAAGCGACGTTCTGAGATGTGGTTGAGGTTTTGAAAGCTAGAGAAGAAGCCATTTGCGAGGTGTTAAGCCTGGGAGTCTTTAAGCCAAGAGCGAATAGGTTACTTCTAGGTAAGCGTGCTACATCTTCAACAGCATCACCGCTTACCATCAGAAAAGATAGTGGTCAAACGTGTGCCTATCAATAGTAAAAAAAAACATACAACACGTAAATTCCTAATTCCCTTAAGATAATGAATACTAATTCATTTAAGAGAGAACTAAAAAAATTGCTAATTAGTAAGGGATATTATAATGTTACAGAGTTTTTGAATGACAAATTATGAATTTAGATACTTGAACAATATTAAAAAAGAAAGAATTTAATTTAATTATTTTGAGTATTTTTTGACTATATTCTTGTATTGACTATATTAATGTATTTGAATTGTATTTTGACTATATTTTAATGATTTCCTAATTCCAAAAAAGTTTTATAATAACATATTTTGTACGCCGAATATGGCAAAACATGTTGAACCTTAAACTTGATTCCATCCATATGTGCATATATCTATGTATCATGTTACACATGTTTATACAAATAAATGCATCTTTATCTTTATCTTTATCTGTAAGCTACCGCCTTTTGCACTGGACCTCATCTGGCGCAAAATAGATATATTTAATTACTAGCTTCTGCCAGCGGCTTCGCCCGCGTGATCCCTAGGAAACATACTCCCGAGATAAAAAGTAGCATTTGTCCTTTCTCGGGCTCTAGATTATCTCTGTACCAAATTTCATTTAAATCGGTTCAGTAGTTTTGGCGAAAAAGCGCAACAGACACATAGAGTTACTTTCGCATTTATAGTATAACTAATGGACGTCACGCGGTTCCACCCGCGTAGTTCCCGTTCCCGTGGGAGTACGGGGATAATATATAGCCTATGTTACTCCCTGATAATGTAGCTATCTAATGCTAAAAGATTTTTTCAAATCAGTCCAGTAGTTTCGGAGCCTATTCAATTCAAACAAACAAACAAACAAATCTTTCCTCTTTATAATATTAGTGTAGATATAGTAAGGATTAGTAGCAAGACTCACCGCAATTTCACCAAAACAATTTATTTCCAAAATATTCTTCACCTGGAAGTCCTCATTAAAGCAGAATATGTCCGTACACTCACTCTCCGCATTCACGGAAAATGGTCGTCACCACATATCGCAGTAGCGTTTACATTTCTCCAGCGCAATATAACTAAACCTGGTACTAAGCCTGATGTATAGTGTAGGGCCTTCAAAGTGGCGAAGCAGTTAAAAGGGATTATGAAAAAATATACAACACCTCCCTGAATGTACGCTTACACTTATATATTTCTCTACTTTCATATATAATTATATTATATTCTGGTTTTTCCCGTTCCCGTAGGAATTTCAAGAAATCCTCTCTTAATGCTCCCTACACTACCCAAGGAACATGCAGTAACGGAAGGTTATCCCAAGGGACCTACAGCTCAAATAAAAGTGAATCAATGTCAAGTTAGTCCGTGCTTTAATACAAGTTCAATAACCATATGAATAACCATCATTCATTATAACTGTTAATTCATTGGCCCAGTTCATAATATAGTCAAATTAGCATTTCACCACGGAATGAGAGATAATAAGCTGGAAACTCGAATACACCTTTATTTTGGCGTTCTAAATGTTGTATCAAAAGTCTCATAAAATCTCGTGTCTGCGTCGTTAATTATTGAAGATCAAATGTTACAAAGATCGGGTTTTCACGATTATCTCATTTTCTATAACACCTAATAATAAAGAAATCTAATGATTTCTTAACTTTAAACAAGCTATTATTCACCGAGATTCACGGTTGATCATATATTGCAATATGGGTAAGCGCTGCGCGTTCTCCACGCTCTCAAAAACAAAAACAGTTGAGCGTATGAAAAAATGTTCGTCACAAAAGTTGTCGCAAATTTAACGCTTTACAATTTTGACTGAGTGTTAACATCAGGAGCTATAGAAACCGAGATAATTGTGAAATACCGATTTGTGGGACCTTTGACCTTCAATAACATACGATGCAGACACGAGGTTTTAAGAGACTTTTGACATAACATTTGAAACGCCAAAATAAAGATTTATACGAGTTTCCAGCTTATTATCTTTCATTTCGAGATTTACCCATATTTTATGCTAATTTGACTCGACTATTAAGAGAATATTTTTTATTAGAAACCTTAAAAAAATTCCAAGAATTTTCGCAGGTTTAATGGCCCCACAGAACACCATCTTCCCGCTTTCGCCATTTATTCTCATGCACCTGTTTTTGTCCGAACCATTTACTTGCAGAGATTCCACGAACGACAAATATTTTTACGGCTACGAATAAAGTTATCTTAATTTTAAACTCATTGTGATAACAATTTTGAAATTTAATATTTAAACTATTCGTAATCATTGAAATTCCAAACAATTCATTTCCAATGTTTCATTACATTTTGCGAGATTATTCATTTTAAAATAATTTTCAGTTTAAATTAAGTGTCAATGATCCCTAGCCGGGTTTGTACAACCGCACAATTTGGCATTGGCATCGCCGTTATGTCACAGCAGTAAGTTTTTGTTTTGTTTTTCGTAAAGCACACGGAGTTGTGCGATTCGAGTTCTCATTCTGGATTATGGTTAAGCCACACTTATCCTGGCCGTACCCAAGATGTGGACAGACCGTGATCCGTCACGAGCTCAAGCAAACATCGGTGCTTATCTTAATATATAAAATTCTTCCGTTACTGACTGATTGAGTGACTGAGTGACTGACGATACGGTTACTGGTCGTAGAAAGCTGAAATTTGGCATGACATAAAGTCATACCTTATAGTAAATTAGCATAAAAGCATACTAATTTTGAGCACAGCCACTAATATGGAATGAGCACGTGTATTTTTCACACTCGGGAGCGCGCTTTAAATTACCCTACTACTTAGTAGCAAAGAGAGCTTTGAATTTCAACCTCAATTGAGTTTTCTTGTTAAAAACGCTGAGTGGGATTGTGTTGAATACTTTTATTTATTTATCTAAAATAGTTGTGTGTATTTCTGCTATGACGGCAAATAATGAAAACTAAGGCGACAAACAAGTAATTTTTCCGGTTCGTGGTACGAAAGCCTTCGTCTGACAGTCCCACTGGCTTAGTTAGTTAGTATGTTTATTAAAACTTATCTCATTTTGCCACACCACACTTTCAGTTATTTTTTCAATAACTTTAAACCTAAAAATAATAACAATAAGAGAGCCAATTCTACTATTTTTAAACAACGTTCGTATTCTCATGTCAATCCCAAACTGTCAAAAAAGCTTTAATTTTCATACATTTTTGACAGATTTCAACTGAGATGCATCATTCACCTCTCAAGACCTCATCTAACATTAATGTGAACTAATGAATTAACGAAGAACATTTTCTTGACGGTGTTCTTCGTTAAAGAGAAAATGACGAACTCGATTTTTAATTCAGATCTTAAATGAACGAAGCATAACTTGACGCACATGAAATCTTTTCACAGCATATGCCAATTTACTATTGTTCAATCTATCGCATACTAAAAATGAAATAAAATTTTATGTCATACTAAAAACCTGAAACTTGATTTTTTACATGAAACATATTTCTACTCATAATTTTCTTGGCCATATCTCAATTTACTTGGGATCGGTTCCGCATGTTTCCTTTTTCAATATATCTACGTTTGCGGACATCTTAATGGTCATCTCCTTTCCAGCCAAATCATCTTTAACAAAATCTATCCATTTCTTTGGTGTTCCTCTACCATACCATCACCATTCATATTCAGACTTAAATCTATCCTTACATACTTCTGCCCATACCCTATTAATTTAATCCTACAATCTCATTAAAAACTGAGCAGCAGCTTATCCTCAGCCTTTTTAATTTAAGTTCAAACACTAACGGGTTAATTCTGATCCTTTGTGCTCGCGTATTAACACTCGACCCCTAAGTAAATATGCTCAAAGCAAATATTAATCAAGATCCAACATGCACTATAATACCTTCGTAGCACAAGGTCTACGACGTAGCTACTCTGCTACGAAAGTACTACGCTGTAGCCTGCGTAAGGAGATGCTGATGTTTTGGTACACAAAAGGCCATTTATTTCTTGCACAGCAGTGGTACTCAATGTTTCTAGTAATTTAAACATGACATCGGCTTCCCGGGACTTCCCGGATGGTTTTTTTAAGAGCTTAGAATATGGCAGTTAGTTTGTTTGTTATTAGAAACGAAAAGGTTCAAGAAAAAAAAATGTGTCAATCTAGTACTTAAAACATTATTATATAGTAACAAGTAAAATACGCGAGCCTATTAATTATAAAAAAGGACTAGAGTGTGTTATTCGCATCAAAGTCATTAAATATCCATTTATTTAAAATTCAACACTTTAATATCAACAAAGATATAAGATTAAAAAGTAAATAAGTTGAAAAGTTTTCATCCTTAGACCATCTTCTGGTTTGAAAATCACTGGTGTAATTTAAAGGCTGTCTAGGTATGCTATTATTCCGAGAATATTCGAGTCACGTAACAGCATTGTTTTATTATTAGCAACATAATTATAAGTAATGTGTTCACGTAAACTCAAACACTGCCTGACATGGCATTCTACGATTAACATTTTTGTAATATTACAAGATTTAATGTGTTTACCTTGTACTTTGAAATGTTTTAGAGGTATTTGAAAGAAAGGTTAAGTACTAACATTAAAATACAAGCTAGCTATTTATAATTTCACGCCCCCAGTAACCATGGGAAAATGTTATCAATACCTACTCTCTCTGAGTTAATTTATGAACATCAATATTATATATGTCGGAAATAAGTCAGTCAATAGAATAATCGGGACACCAACGCCATCTAGTGGCGTTCGACGGAGTCTAGGAGGGTGTGCTCGACAGAGGCTGAGCTCAGTCTATTAGTGGCGGTCGAGCAGTGCAGACGTGCCCACGTCTAGAAACCGCCGCGTGTTCCGAATATTTGTTCGGTGTACCTATTGTGTGAGAATATTGTAAATGAGACTTTCGTGTTTCTATTGCCAACACTTCCCAAAGTACGCCCACTGTAGTTCCAGTAGGCTGATGTAACCTGGACCATCGCTGACATATAAAAAAGTAGTTTTTTTGTCTATCTGTACGCCACGCTGCTGTTATGTTTAACTAAGATTTTTGCGAAACATTTATGTGTGCGTATTTTTGTGTGTTTTTAGGGTTCCGAACAAAAAACGGAACCCTTATAGGATCACTCTGGTGTCTGTCTGTCTGTCTGTCCGTCTGTCACAGCCAGTTTTCTCCGAATCCACTAGACCGATTCTGTTGAAATTTGGTACACATATGGACTTCTGTGACCCAAACATGGAAGTGTTACGTAAATTATAAAAATTTTAGTATGGCGGTCACTTTTGGGGGTCAAACTAGAAAATTTCAAAAAAAAGTTTTTTGATCAATATTGTTTGACATATCAAATGAAAAGGCTTACTATGACGGTTTTAATTATATTTTTTCATAATTTTAAAATAAATGGTTTTAAAGACATTCAAGAAATTAGACGAAAAATGACCATTCCCTCCCTTATCTCCGAATCTACTGAGCCTAAAATTTTGAAAATAATTGGGATAATAGATCTTTACATATAGATTACAGGAAAACCTATGAGAAGTCTATAGTGTTAAAATAACATGTTAAAAAAATATATTTCGTTCGGAACCCCTTGCACGCGAGTCCGACTCGCACTTGGCCAGTTTTTCATTATTAATCATAGACAGAGAGACATACATACAGCTAAAAATACAAAAATACATCAGTGTTTTATTTAGGCTTTTAAACCAAGCGAAGCAAGGGTGTCAGAACACTAGTAAAATATTTGCGAAAAAGAATAGAATATATAATTTGTTTACAATATACTTTAGTGTACAACTTTTGCTGTTGACATCTACGTAAGCCTTAGGCCAAACGCCATTTTAACAAAACAATTCCAAAAAAATCGGCCAAGTACGAGTCGGACTCGCCCACCGAGAGTTCCGTACAAATTTGTAGGTAAAATTACTTTAAATAAATACTAAATTTATTTTATGATTATTAATGTAGTATATATAAATATAGTAGCCTTGTAGGCAATTATATTTTTGAGCCGTTTGGGGTTGAAACTCGTGGACCATGGGGTCCGAGTGCTCACGTTTTATTTAAAGAACTAGCTAAACGTTTAGTTCACACTTTGCGTGACCCAAGGGCTGGCTTTTACCTCTGACAGAGGATAAGCATTGCCATACAACGTGGCAATACCGCCAGTGGGCTCACTTGGGCTCAGTTGGGCTCACTTCCAGTCGACAGCGATGCGGACGAATTTTTTGACGCCATATTAGAGACCTTTTATGATTTAATTACACATGTATAGTAACTGCCTCCGTGATCGAGTGGTTTAGGCGTTTGCCTTGTGACCCGGTGGTCGTGGGTTCGATTCCCACGGGAAGCATACTTTGTAAAGTTGTTTCCAGTTTGGCTAGGACATTGCAGGCTTGAATCACCTGATTGTCTGATAAAAAGATGATTCCGTGCTTTGGAAGGCACGTATAAGCCGGTGGTCCCGGCCGCCAAATGGCGGTCGTCAAATAAACCCTGTCAGAGGCCCTTGAGGCGGTTTAGAAACTCTGACACTAGGGTGTTTGGGGTCGTTAGACCTTACTGCCCACACGATAAGAAGAAGACATGTATAGTTTTAAGATTTGTTTCCTATACTTGTAGTATAAGACGGTATTACTTGCTGAATTTCATAGTCCTAGGTCAATGGAAAACACCGTATAAATGTTAATTCCCTTGAGAGTGTCGAAACATACGTTTTTTTGCGGCATAAACGGCCGTATCTTTTTAGGTTTCCGTACCCAAAGGGTTACCAACGGAACCCTATTACTAAGCCTCCGCTGTCCGTCCATCCGTCCGTCCTTCCGTCCGTCTTGTCTGTCAGCGGGCTGTATCTCAAGAACCGTAATATGTAGACAGTTAATATTTTCACAGATTATGTATTTCTATTGCCGCTACAACAACAAATAATTAAAATTAAGGTTTATGGTACGGAATCCTTCGTGTGTTTTTTTTACGTTAACTTAGAAGTTTGATTTTTTCACAGCTTCAAGGGACTGTAGATCTGAATAATTGGTTATAAATATGGTTTTAATTTCAACTGAACACCTCTACGTGTTCCCGAGATAAAAAGTCTTGACAGACAGACGGACGGACGGACAACAAAGTGATCCTATAAGAGTTCAGTTTTTTTCGTTTGAGATACGAAACCCTAAAAACACCCCCAAATACCAAACAACTAAAAACTGACATCATTTAGCCACAGACGGTTTCATAATTGCATAACAAGTCTCTGACATTTTGTTGAAACGACTTCCAAATTCCTACGATTAATATTAGTATGGAAGTCGTCAGAAACAGCTGCGGTACTGATAATAATGATCTGGAGTTTCAGTGTCCTTATCAGTAAGAGATAAGGACAGAAGGTTACTTTTTTGATGTCGATTTTATGGGCGTCCGGTGTGATAGCAATTTGAATTTGATAATTTCGAGGTGGATTGTCAAATTGAGAGGTGAGGCTTGGGTAAGCAATAAAATTTACTTGAGGACTATTAGTTATTGATAGGCTAACTTTATTACCTCTTTACTCTCAACTGAAGAGGGTAGGCAATATCACTCCATGTCTAAACTATGTATAAAGACCTCTTTATGTAACTGTTTTTGTTATTTTAAATGTAATTTAATGTACAAACTAATATTTTATGATTTTTTTTAAATATTTTAATTTTATTAGCTGAATAAATTTATTATTTATATAAATAATACATACTTAAATTATAAATGGATGAATATAATTATTATTATTGATTTTTGAAACACGATAATATTAAAATTACTGAAGTATTTCACTAATTTTAACATTAGGGGCAATTTACGTGCTTATATTGTAATTCTACTTACATAGTATCTCTTATTTCCCCGACATTTTGACAGATTGCGACTACGGTATCAATCCGATCGTTCCTCAAAAATTGACCGTCATTTTTAACGGACTTCAAAAAGGAGGAGGTTCTCAATTCGTCGGCTTTTTATGTATGTATGTTCCCCGATTACTCGAAGACACCTGAACCGATGTGGAAATTCTTTTTACGTTTGAAAGGGCTAGACTTCCTAGTTGGTCTCATAATTATCAGTTCAGGATCTGATGATAAAATCTTGAAGTAGAGGGATCCCTTCAAATTTTATAGGCGCACTTGAAGCGATGGGTAGTTTTTGGAAGAATATTTTTTCGGAGTGGTCTTATTTCAATTTGGTGAAGAACTGATGAAGAACTTTGGAGATAGGCAATGGAAGTCCTCAATATATGATTGCAAATGGACCGGGATTGCTGAAATTGCATGTCTGTGAATTGTTTATACTAGTTCATAACATGACATCGCAACGAATCGCTGTGAAGGGGTACGCTCATGTGAATGTCAATTTAGCTGTAGAGAATCACTACTAAAAAGAAAAATAAAAAAACTTTTTTACAAAAATATACAACCGACTTTCAAATAAAACACTAGATAGTATAAAATAACTTTAATTTCGGAAGTCGGTGTCAAAAACGCAAAAACAAAACCAAAAGCCAAAAAGTTTTTGAGGAACATTCGGATTCACACTAAGAATTTAGGAAAAGGCCCAATTCGTAAAATTATTGATTTATTTAGACATATATGTGTAGTTAGTGAGTAGTAAGCATTCTCTACCAGTCAACCAACAACAGGTGAAGAGATAACACAAAATTACGCATATTTTGAGGAGTTTCTGTAGATAACATTTTAATGGCATAAACTTATTCCCCACTCATCTAGAATAATTATAACTACAAATGATACCCAACCCAACAAATAGCAAAACTCACCGCTATCGATAAGCACTGGTCCTATCTAACGGCTTTTAAGCCGTGACCGTTGCACGACCCCTGTCAAGGGACTAGGTTATTAATGTGGGCCCGGTGTGTACTGCGTTCAACGATTATCGAATTGACATTATTTAAGTGAAGTAAATTGTGGTTTATGACCCCTGGGCGAATCGGCTTTAAGAGATTCTTGGACTTCAGAATGTATGTTTGAATTATTTATTTACTAGTGGACGTCACGCGGTTTCACCCGCGTAGTTCCCGTTCCCGTGGGAGTACAGGGATAAAATATAGCCTATGTTACTCCCTGATAATGTAGCTATCCATTGCTGAAAGAATTTTTCAAATCGGTCCAGTAGTTTCGGAGCCTATTCAATTCAAACAAACAAACAAATCTTTCCTCTTTATAATATTATATATATAAATATATAATAAATATATTATTATTATAGTATAGATTTATTATTTATTTAATAAAACTTGATGCACTAATAAAATCACTGTACAAAGGCGGACTTAATGCCTTAGGCATTTTCTACCAGTCGACTTTAGGATGGTGCAGAGACAACATGGCAGGTGCAACTTAAAGCAAAGACATAAATACATAGATACATACATACACATAAAAAAGAGAAAAGAAATAATTATGAGTTCGGTTTTGTAAGAGATTATTTGGTTTTTATGGGTCCGTACCCGAATGGTATCCAATGGAACCCTATTGCTAAGCCTCTGCTGTCCGTCCGTCTGTTAGCAGGCTGTATCTCAAGAACCATAATAGGTAGACAGTTAAAATGTTCACAGAGTGTGTATTTCTATTGCCGCTATAACAACAAATAATAAAACTTAAAGTTATTAAAAATGAAACCATACAAGACACGTGTTTTTTTTTGGTTCATGGTACGGGACCCTTCGTGTGAGAGTCTGACTTGCACTTGGCTGTTTTTTTTTCTTAAATAAACACGAATTCCAATTGAATCGATATAAAACAAATGTTATTTTTATTTATTTATTTTAGAAAGAAAAAGTTTAAATTATGCAGTGATATAGAACAAGCGTTTTCGTACCCAAAGGGTAACCCACAGAACCCTATTACTAAGCCTCTGCTGTCCGTCCGTCCGTTCGTCCGTCCGTCTGTCTGTCAGCGGGCTGTATCTCAAGAACCGTAATAGTTAGACAGCTGAAATGTTCACAGATTGTGTATTTCTATTGCCGCTATAGCAACAAATAATAAAAATTATGGTTTATGGTAAGGAACCCTTCGTGTGCGAGTCTGACTTGCACTTGGCTGGTTTTTTTAATGAAAGTTATGCCTAACGGCTGCCAGTCCATTGACGCGGAGCGAGGCAGCGCGCAGCGGAGCGGAGGAACAGAGAAATTTTAACCAATCATGTCAGTCAAAATGACAGTTACTCACGTGGTGCGGAGATTTTATGCAATTCCATTGCTGTAATGGACAGGCACCCTAACACAACATTAATTCGTATCAACTAATGGAGTCAAGGTAGGAAAATTATAAATCATAACTTTGTTTTGGAGGATTAAAAATTTTGAAATTTTGCCTATCATTTGTGATTTATATTTTGAGTTTCAGTGAAATAACTCAGATTTTTCATAAAAAAACACGCTTACAGAGTCGCATGCAGAAGGTAGTGCCTAGCATTTTAATCTTTTTTAGATTATACGTTATTTCATTTTGTGAGTAACATTGCAATATCTATGGTCCAACATATTAAAGGTTCATAGGATGCACAAAGCCTAAGCGTATATATTCGACCTTTCTTCAAATAGATTCGTTTGCCGCTTTGTCAATACTAACGTACATTGAACTCAAGTCATGCATGTCACCCTGCATCCTTCCACGCCGTTCACACTGCACACTGGAAACTGTGTCAAACGCTTGCATAAAATCTACATACAAAATATAACATGTATGCTCTACTACGCGATTCTCGGAAAGCATGTTAACACCTGTGTTTTAAGTCTTTTTGGAGATACGAAGGAGGAAAAACTACTCTATTAATGACAATAAATGATAACTTTTACTGCCACAAATGAATCGAGGTTCAATCAAGCGGAGATAATTACTTAGAACAATAAAGATAAGCCGTTATTCTCAACTATTGTTTGTGGATCTAAGACAGGGGTATCGCATCACCTACGTACTGTGGACATCTGCCTTTTTGACGTGCACAGAAGCCAAAGAGTATCGTATTATTCATCATCTGCCTAGCCTTTTTTAAGCAACGTTTACCGAGGTTAGTCTGTGGATGGGTGACCATCTTATTATACCGAGACTCCGCCGTCCTCGGAAAGTACGTGTAGCCGTTGGTCCCGGCTGTCATTTGCAGATCTTTGGCAGTCGTTACGTTATTGTGGTACTACTGGGTGGAATAGGTCAGGTAGGTAGTAGTCGTTCATGTAAAATTCTGATATTAAGCTGTGCCCGGTAAGACTGTGAGCCGAACTAAACATAGCTGGGAAAATAGGCTTGATGGATGAGCCAATCTGCATGTCGACGCGGTAAGAGCCTTCTGATATGCTGCTGACTGCACAGTCACAAGCACAACAACAGCATGCAATAACAACAACAAAAGCAACTGCAACAGCATATGACAATTCAGAATTGATTTTCTACTAAGTTGAAATAAATATAATAATAAAAAATAATACTTTCAGAAACAAATTATCATGAAATAGATCTTTTGTCAAAGTTCTGTTCGCTTTTGAATTTTGGTAAGGAAACTAAAATGCACGTCTTGGCAATTGGACATTACCAGCACCATTATTTCGTTCCAATAAAGACGGTTTTCGGTTCTGAAGTGCGGATGATCCCACGTCAGTTTCATTTGAGAATTTATGGAAGCCACAGAGCCAGTGTTGGGAACTAACCGGGGCTGGAAAAGGGTTCTTACGTACATGTAGGCCGATGAGTTTTACATTATTCATGACCTTAAAGTTCTTGTTTAACTAGAATACAACGTAAGCAGACCTTTTAGCTATGTAGGGCATATGGGCTCGATACAACAGTTTGAATATATTTGAAAACATGTGTGCCCATAAATGAAAGTATAAATATTAGGTAGTCTTTTTATATTTTCCCGTAGTATGCCTATATACCTTTCACTACCATGATAGATAATTCACACGTGAGGCACCCACACCACAGCCTTATCACAACATTAACTTGGGCGGGCACTAATTTGTGTGACAAAGAATAATTTATTTCACACGGTGCACATTTTGTCACCAAGATCGGCTTCCAACCAATCCAAATGAAGCTGAAAGCCAGTATTTTACTTGGATCGACTGCCTATCATATTAGATTAATGTTTTCTAATTAATAGGTCTAACGAGGAGAGCTCATTTTTCATATATTTTTGACAGATCGCGACAGATGTGAATACAAACGTTGCTTGATAATTAGTAGAATGAGAGCTTTAGAACACGCCAGTGTATCAGCCAAGTTCGTAAAGCAAAAATACGACTCATTAGCTGACTTTAATCTTTGTAAAAAAAAAACATTTATTTCTGGTACCCATATTCAATTTATAGAGGAACATAAAATTTTCAATTTGTCATCTTAATTTATTAAATTCAAATTATTCAAAAAAAACATAAATGTCAACTACACTACATGTCAAAAACAAATTTAAAATGTCAACTACAATAAATTAGGTAATAAAATAAAATAAATAATAATAACGCCAAAACACAGAAAGTTTATTAATATGTTTCAGTACAATTTATTCAAAGTATGTTTCAACTTCTCATGCCATGCCACATTATTGAATAGCAGAGAACTTTAAATTTTCTCTTTAAGCGTATGAAAAAGGTGAAGCATGTCTTAAATTTTGATTTAAGGAACTTTGCATACAGTTAGATCTCACTTATTTTATAAGCGAAGTCGGTAACTTGGCATACTTCCACATTTATGTTATTGAGATAACATTTTTATTGAATTCTATCCGACTTTTATTGATAGAAATATTATAGTTTTATGAACAAAGTATTTTGTTTAAAAACTATTATGAATTTAGTGTTTTCTCAAAGTTGTAATTAATATTTCACGAGCAAATCACTTTTTGTGTCTTGCCTAAGTGTACGGTATTTTTGGTAGGTACTCGACATACCAATACTTATCTGTGAGCAGTTTAACTTTTTACTCAAAAACAAATATTCCTCACTGTTTAAAGTCAAATCGCATTATTCACAATGATTATTCAATGGTTCAACACTGCCGTAGCGTACCCGAGGTAGCGGTGTAAGTAAACATGTGTTATACGCCTGTATGTATAATGTATATCCATTTCCGCGTACGAAAGACGGATATTGCACGTCGATGTTGAACGCCACTGAAACGCTGTTATGTATTTTGAACCCAGTAGAGAAACTTTTTTTTTGCACCGTTCACAATAAAATCTGCTTTGTGCTTTTACGGCACGCAATATCACTTGTTTCTCGTTTTGCACACACAAATTGTGCAGTTGCTTGAAATGGGTCACTCACAATTTTACATAGCTGATTTGATGTATATCTTAATTATAATAAAATATTTATATTATAATAAATACCTTACTGTGTTAGTCTTTGACTACCGCAGAAGGTAAAGAATTTTGTCCTGTATACCGCACATTAGTTTATTTTATGTTAACGTAGTTCGAACATAATTTTTGTTTAGTTGGAAGTTCAAACCAAAACGCATTTTTGAGCACGCAAAATAATTAAATCATTTTTAAGACGTATGTTTTGTAAACTTATTGTAAGTACTTATTTTGATTTATACTTAGTCTTAAGTTGTGGTATACAATGTAACACTTACGTTGGAAATAAATTCTATTCTATTCTAAAATTATTTTGGAAGTAAACAGCTGGACCGGTTTTGACGAAACTTTCTGGATGTTTTACTGGAGATCCTGGATGAGTACTTGGACAAAGCCAAACGCTCGATCAGAACAACGTCTGTCTGTTGCAGAATTTGTTTGAAAGAGTCACCGCGACCCTGGAACGTAAAGAGCGTCTGGAGGAACACGGCTGGGTTTTAGTCAGTAAAAGCTTGACACTCCCTTCCGTTCCGCCCAGAGCGGAACCCAGTGAATAGGTTCTAGTTTGATGACAACTTTGCTAAGCTTGTGTTAGTTTTGATTATGTTTATAAATAATTAAAATAATGGTTGCCAATGGAGTAATCTGCTCATGCCGTTATGAGTCCAGCTCAACCACCTTGACGGGCAAATGTCATCTTTTAGGTTTTAAGATGTTATAGTAGGACCGCTGTTCAAAGAACTGATTAAACAATGCACCTACCATGTTATCTCTTCACCACACTTGGTCAACTTGTAGAAAAATATCTTAGGGACTTATGTAAATAAAGTCTAAATAAATAAAGGAATTAAAATGGAAACTAACAAAGTTAAACAAACTTACTAGCTAATGAAAGCGGTTTCCTTCACCCGCGTGTAAATTGAACAAATTTCTGGGAAAAAAGTAAGGTACCTATATCATATTCCAAGACATAATCTACTTGTGTGCAAATTTTAATCCAAATCCATTAAGCCGTTGTGACGTGAAGGTAACAAAGATAAAGACAGACTGACATAGTTACTTATTCATTTATAATATCAGTACGGAAATTAAGGATAAGCGACTCGACTGTACATGTACACTTTTTCATTTTATACTTTCCCGTCACACCTGTCATCCTCGAACTGATGGCGCTAAAACTCGTATTAATAAACAATTTTCGAACACGGCGCTTCAGAGGTGTTTCTTGAGAGGCTGTCAAAATGTCAACGTTTGACAATGTTAAATTATTCATGTATGCTTAACATGTCTGTATTCCTCGAAGGCAGATGTGTTTTGTCCTACATTTTGTCAGTTGACTCGCGCAAACTGCACTGAAAATTCCTAATTGATAAATTGAATACATTATTATTTTTCTGTTTTCTTTTTTATTGTATTTTCACAAAACCTTGCGCCAGAACGCAAGATGCAATAAAGAGCTGTGAGCGTTTTAAAATCTATGATACACAGAGATAACTATATTTCTTTGTGACGACAATTTTAAATTACGCCATATATATTGAATTTGCGCCATTCGATGATGTGACGTTTTGCGTGACAAGGATAGAAGAATAATTTCAAAAGCGTGTAACTTCTCTGTTTTTACACTGATTCGGGTTCCGTACCAAAAAAGGAAAAAACAGAACCCTTATAGGATCACTTTGTTGTCCGTCCGTCTGTCTGTCAAGACCCTTTATTTCGGGAACGCGTGAAGGTATCGAGATCAAATTAAAACCATATACTCAAATTTGGCAAATAATACCGTCATGTCCTATTTTTTAGGGAAAATTCTGAAACATACATATTTTTAATAAAATCGTAAAAAAATATATTTATTTAAAGTAATTTGTAGCTACAGTCCGGAACCCTTGGTGGGGGAGTCCGACACGCACTAAGCCGGGTTTTTTTTTTAACAAATCCAATTTCATATGTTGAATTTTTATTGTAACCAAATACCCTATTCCCTTTGACCAGTCCCGGGGATCGAACTCAAAATCCACCTAAGGTACCCTCAGCAGTAAAACTTGCGTCTAAAGACCAACGTGTTTTTATCTTTTTAGCAATAATAGGCTCACGTTTGGCCAAAATTTCACCTGATGTAAAGCGATTATGTATTCGTCTATAGAGCATGCTTGCTTAGAAGGAACCTAAACACTCTTGACGTAATGACCACCAAAGCCCTATTTAATATATCTGACAATGCGACAAATTTGTGTGATACAAATTAAAAAAAACAACTGTTTTACAAAAAAATACAAACGACTTCCAAATAAAAAAAAACACTACAAAGTATAAAATAACTTTAATGTCGGAAGTCGGTGTTTTTGGTGGTTTCTTTGTACTTTAACACCAACTTTCCTTTTTTCAATTTGGAAGTCAGCGAAAAAAAATTACAAAAAAAAAACAAATACTTGTTTTTTGTAATTGTTTTATTGAGTTTTTTTTTTTCACTTTTTGGTGGTACCCCACACCTAACAAAACCACTGGATAGTCGCAGGAAAGCAAAATACGCAATTTTGTTTACTTGCCAACCAAATACGTCATCTAAGTAAACGAAATTCAGCTATTTTGATTTAAAAGCCAAACTACAAAACCGATTTTGATAAAATTTAAATGGGACTAATCAGAAAGTAGATCATTTCACATACAACAACAGGTTCATAAATGACCGAGTTATGAGGTTAATATACATACAAAAAATATAGTGGAATTGAGAACCTGAATGAATGAAATTAACGTACAAAATTGTTGAATTGCCAGATTGTCGCTCGCCGCTTGTGACCAAGTCAGTTTTATTAAACAGGCTCCTGATTTCAGCTATCTGGAAAAACTGACTTCGGTCGGCTAGGCAATACTTTAAGATCGAAATATCTTAGCTTTCCATCAAAATCTCATCTTTGACGTTCAAAAGTGCCTTTATTGGTCTAGTTGAAATAAATCATTTGACTTTGACTTTGAAAAGAGATCGAGGTCAGATGATGGTTCATCATGAAATAAAAAAGATGCATTAAAAACGTACCAATTAAGGGAGCTTTAATATAAGCTCCCAAGCGAGTAAATATTTACTTCAAAAGAAGTTCTTAATGTTTTCTACGAATAAACCAAACATACGTTTTAACTAAAAAAAAACTATGAATATTGAGCACTACGTTCAACTAAAATAAAATTTTAATGCACGAAAAATATTTAATATCCAAATGGCTATTTACTTTTGTCATCAGATTTTAGTAAAACTTTCACGATTGCTAATGGAGGCCAAAATAGTTTTAATTTCTTTGTACATTTTCCCATTAGCATTAGCCATTTGTAAAAAAAAGTAAGAATATTTTTATACATTGCATTCACATAAAAAAAACTCATAAATATACTACTTTTATCTTCATACTAGTGGACGTCACGCGGTTTCACCCGCGTAGTTCCCGTTCCCGTGGGAATACGGGGATAATATATAGCCTATGTTACTCCCTGATAATGTAGCTATCCAATGCTATAAGAATTTTTCAAATCGGTCCAGTAGTTTCGGAGCCTATTCAATTCAAACAAACAAACAAACATACAAACAAACAAACAAATCTTTCCTCTTTGTAATATTAGTGTAGATTTAACTAGCTGCTACCCGCGGGTTCGCTCGCGTGTGAGTAATTTTAACTTGTTTTACTACCAAGATAATAATAGAGCAAGAGAGACTAAGATAACTCTTTGTATTTCATCATCATCATTTCAGCCGAAAGACGTCCACTGCTGGACATAGGCCTCCCCCAAGCGTCGTCACAACGACCGATCCAGTGCGTCTCGCATCCATCGGCTACCCGCAACCTTCACCAGGTCAACGATCCACCTTGTGGGAGGCCTTCCAACGTTGCATCTCCCGGTACACGGTCGCCACTCCAGAACTTTTCGGCCCCATCGACCATCTGTTCTGCGAGCAATGTGCCCTGCCCACTGCCACTTTAGTTGGGCAATCCTTCGGGCTATGTTGGTAACCTTGGCTCTCTTGCGGATATCATCATTCGTGATTCGATCACGCAAGGAAACTCCAAGCATTGCCCTCTCCATTGCCCTTTGAGTGACTTTAAGCCTTCTGATGAGGACCATTGTGAGCTATCTATATGTCATCACTGGCAACACGCACTGATCATAGACTTTCGTCTTGAGATACTGTGGAATGTGGGACGAGAAGATATCACGCAGCTTCCCGAAGGCTGCCCAGCCGAGTCGGATTCGACGATTGATCTTTTTCTCGAAGCCAGTCCTACGTAACTGGATCGTTTGTTCCAGGTGGACGTACTTATCTACAACTTCGAGTGTTGAGTTTCCGATCTTGATAGGAGTGGGTGCTACATGGGTATATACCATGATCTTGGTTTTGTCCATGTTCATTTTGAGACCCACCCTTTCGGAAGCTCTACTGAGGTCATCGAGCATTGTACTGAGGTCCTCCGTAGTCTCAGCCATGACGACTATATCGTCGGCAAATCGAAGGTGGCTGATGTACTCGCCATTGACATTAATACCTAGCCTTCTACAGTTCAAAACCTTGAAGACATCCTCCATTGCGGTCATGAACAGTTTCGGAGAAATGACGTCTCCATGCCTCGCACCCCGCTGCAAGAGGATAGGTTTCGAGGTGTGATCTTGTAGTCGGACCGACATGGTTGCGTTTTTGTACAAACATTTCAGCACCTCGATGTACCGATAGTCGTATTTAAAAAATAACAATTTCAGCACCTCAATGTGCCGATAAGTCCATGTATTAAAAAAATAAAAATCATATTCATCTTTATATTAAATTCAAAGTGTTAGTTGGTTTATTAACATTGTTGGTACTATCCAAACGGTTTATCGTAATAAAATCAGACTTTGAAAAATAAATAACACCCCGTCGTTTTTGCGTCGGGGGTTAAAAATAGCATTGAAAGCCTTTCATCTCCAAATGGCTTGAAGCCAAACCCTTTTCATTTGTTTTTGTTTCCAATTGTTTCCAGTCTTGTTTGTGCCGTCCGAACCTCGGCCGACAATATTACACGCAATATAATAAGAAAACAGAAGTTGAAACTTGGTAAACAAAATAAGGTTGCGTACAAGGTGAACATAGTACAAAAACGTATTTCTTGAATTTATAAACTTAAGAAAAAGGTTACAGACATAGCCTGAAGTATAGCCAAACTAAACTGGCAGTGGGCAGGGCACATTGCTCGCACAACAGATGGTCGATGGGACCGAAAAGTTCTAGAGTGGCGACCGCGTACAGGAAGACGCAGCATTTTTTTTTTTTTTTTTTTTTTTTTTTTTTTTTTTTTTTTTTTTTTTTTTTTTTTTTTTGGAAGCCACAAGGTGGGCCTGGTGAGATGACCAGCTGAGGGTCGCGGGTAGCCGATGGATGCGAGACGCACAGGACCGGTTGTTGTGGCGACACTTGGGGGAGGCCTATATCCAGCAGTGGACGTCTTTCGGCTGATATGATAATTATGATGATAAACTTAATCCTAACTTAGTATTATAAATGCAAATGAGAGTTTCTTTGTTTGTTACACTTTCACGTAAAAATCGTCAAACCAGTTATGATCAACTTTGGTTTAGAGAAAGAGCTAGGACCCTTGGCTTATCCCATACAAAAACGCGCTGCTGTCCGGGAACATACTCAGTGAAACTCAGTAATACCTTTCTATCAATGAAAGAATTTTCATAAACCGATTGGAGTTTTTAGAGATTTACACATACCAAAAAAATAAAACCTAGCCTTTTCTCACCTATGGTGGGGTCCTCATCGTCATAACAGACGAAAGACGTCCACTGCTGGACATAGGCCTCCCCCAAGCGTAGCCACAACGACCGGTCCTGGGCGTCTCGCACCCATCGGCTACCCGCGACCTTTACCAAGTCATCGGTCCACCTTGTGGGAGGCCTGCTTCCAATTTAACCGGATGCACCTGAGTACCATTATTTCACACTAGTTGTGCACGCGACTTTGTACGCGTGGTCGTCGGTAAAATCATGATATTATTGTAAATAACTTTCCTTGATAAATGGGTTAAAATATTTTTTCAAATTGAACCAGCAGTATCTGAGATCAGCGCGTTTAACCAAACAAAATTCTTCAGCTGTATAATATTACCATTAGTATAAAGTAAATATGCTGTATGGTGTCGGCCGGTGCCTTATGGTGCCGTAAAAGAATAATACCATCCCATCACTTCCCGTGGGTGTCGTACGAGGCGACTAAGGGACTCACCAGAGAATGGGCAGCAGCGTTCTCTGTAAAACGCAACACCATACACTGCGATCGCCAATCCGCCTGCCTAGCGTGGCGATTATGGCAAACCCCCCCTTTAGGGGAGGCCTATGTCCAGCAGTGGCCGTCTTTCGGCTGATATGATTATAAAGTAAATAAAGCGATTGCCTATCTGACGATCTCCTACAAAACCATTAAAACCTCTTATTAATATTAGTTAACATTACACCATAACCACTCACTTTCTACGCGCCTAGAGAACAAACAGTTAAAACTTTTAATGAGTTCCTCTTAAACTGTTTATACTTCGACGAGATAAAAGAAAAGTCGTCCGTTCGCCCCTCGCTTTTCTCATTTCGGTGAAAGCTCGGGATTAAAGGAGTTAGAGTAGTATCCTTCGGGTTTTTGGTATTGCGCAACTGGTGTTTTGATGCAGCTGGATAATGTAGACACGAGCGGACAGTAAAGAGCTTTTGGCTACTATCAAAAATACTCGTCAAAGAAAACTTATTCCACAGATGTTACAAAAAAAAACCTTTAAAAAATGTACACAATTAGTGAACTCCAAAAGAATAACTAGCAATTAGTTGCATTGTATTTGAATTGTTTTTCTGTCTAACAAAACACCCGTTACATAAGTGAGGAATGCAAAAAAACAACACAACAAAAAGGAACAATATGCTTAAAACAACGAGATGCTTAATTTTCTAAAGTAAATTCTAAAATCTATACATATAATAAAATCGTAGACTAACCGTGTCTGTACATTGAATATTTTTGCATGAAAATTACACAGAAAACTCAGGAAAAAGGTACAAAACAGAAAAAATGCGATTTTTGAAATTTTTGTCTGTTTGTCTGTTTGTCTGTGCGTTTGTGGGAGCATCACGCATAAACCACAGATTGGATTGCAAATCTAAGTAATTAAAAATATTAAGTGATAACCCGAGTAACATTTAGCGTTTATTTCATCAAAATCGACCCACAAAATCAAAAGATATTGAATTTTTAAGTTTAGGAAGAAACTTCCTAATGTATTCTGATGAGTCAGATTGCCATCTATTGAGAAAAAATAAAATGCACGAAAGCATTAAAAATTGTTGAGTTATTTGTGAAACTTTTAATACGTGGCAAAATAAAAGTGATCATTTTTATACCTTTTCGTTATATTTTATCGTTACAATCGATCCACAAAATCAAAATATATTGAATTTTTAGTTTAGTAAGAAACTTCCTAATGTATTCTGATCAGTCAGAGCGCCATCTATTGAGGAACCAAAAAATACATGAAAGCATGAATGTTACACCAAAACACATTGATTGAGTTATTCGTGAAACTTTTAATACGTAGACGTAGCAAAATAAAAGTAAACATTTTAATACCTTATCGTTATTTATCGTTATATACGTTCTTATTTAACGTCTTCTGCTGCCAAATATTTTGTCAGTTTACATGGTCGATAGATGACGTTGCAATGATGACGCGTTTTTCTGGATTGTGGTGTTAAGATTTTCCACTGGAGAATGACCTCACACGATTTTTAAACACAGTCGTAGTTCGTGGGAATTTCGGTTTGGTCTCTGAAAGGTCTTAAACTGTTAGGGACCAAAATTGCTTAAATTTCTGAGTTGTGCTGATTTCGTTTAAAGTGCATTTATCGTAGAGTCTTAAACTGATTTAGTTTTGCGAAGTACTGGACAGTTCGACTTGCGGATCAGGGGGGCTACTCTCTAACGAAATCCGTAGCGGTCGAAGATGGAGCACGTTTGCCTAGAAGCAACCTATTCACTTTTGTCTTAAAGACTCCCAGGTTGCCCGCAACTAAGTTTTTCATTCGTGCTAAGTATCAGACGGTTCAATTTGCAAGCCAAGGCAAATTATAGGGTTCCGTGCCAAAGTTGCTAATGGGACCCTATTATTTAAGCCTTCACGTACGATTTTGATTCGTGCGAACCAAGTCGATTTTTAGGGTTCCGTACCAAGGTTGCTAACGGAACCCTATTTATTAATAAGCCACCGCTGTCCGTCTTCCTTCAGTTTATTCGTTTTATTTCTGTCTCGAAAATATAAAAATGTCTTCTAGAAAAAGGTCGAATCTTTCACAATATAGCAAAAATCTTAATCTTCTTAATATATAAAACAAAGTCGGGTTTGTTCGAACACTTTTCTAACTAACTCGAGAACGGCTGGACCCATTTTCATAGTTTTTGGATTAGTCTTCGTCCGGAATAGCATAATAAGAATTAAAATACAAAAATAAATAAAAAAAGAATGAGTAGGTAGGTAGGGTAGCTAGGTTAGGGTCGGTAGGTAGAGTAGCCAGTTGACGGGAGCGAAGCCGCGCGGGTCAGCTAGTTGTAACTAAAATTAAGCTTAAGAGCCCTATCACAAAATTGCGTTTTCACTCACAAAACTGTTGACTCATCGCATTATGTAAAAATTAAGCAGTTGCAATTATATTTATTTTAGAGTTTATTTTTAATTTATTTAGTGAATATTTACTAAATTTTCATTACAAACTATGTTTTTTTTTGTATAAATTTTACGTAATAATATTAATGTACTAAGGAGAAATTACAGTTCATTTCATTCTGAACGTTTTTAGTAGTTTTTATAAATTTGTTTGGAATTTTTTACGGATATTCCATTCTTATTTCAGATTTCTGAGGCCGCTATGAACGAAACCACTATATAAAATCGGGCCAAGTGCAAGTCGGACTCGCGTGCAAAGGGTTCCGAACGAATTTCATTTTTATTAACATGTCATTTTAACGCTACAGACTTCTTATAATAATAATAATCATTTATTTTCAAGTTTCATAGACTCATTACAATAATAATCATAACCATAAATACAGTCAAAAAGAAGAAGAAGAACGAAGATCTATTATCTCCATTTTCTTATCAAAATTTTAGGCTTAGTAGTTTCGGAGATAAGGGGGGAATGGTCATTTTTCGTCTAATTTCTTGAATAACTTCATTTTTAAATTAATTATTAATTTTAAAATTATGAATAAAATATAATTAAAATCCTCACAGTAAGCCCTTTCATTTGATATGTCACACAATATTGTTCAAAAAACTTTTTTTAAATTTTCTAGTTGGACCTCCATAAGTGACTCCCATACTAAAAATTTAAAAATTTACGTAACGCGTTCGTGTTTGGGTGACAAAAGTCCATATATGTACCAAATTTCAACAGAATCGGTCTTGTAGATCTGGAGAAAATTGGCTGTGACAGACGGACAGACAGACAGATAGACACCCGAGTGATCCTATAAGGATACCGTTTTTTGTTCGGAACCCTAAAAATGTTATGATAAATTTTTCATTTCATTTGGTTAGAACAGTAGTTCAATCCACGAGCTTGATAAATGCCATCGCGCTTTTCATGAAAAACTTACGAATTTTGGCTTTTTACAAATATAAGAAAAAAATGCGAAAAGTGAGGCCGCTATACACTGTACTAATAACTATTCTCAACAATCCAAAACACCAAAGTTGTCTAACTATTTCAGTTTCTGAGAATAAGAAAGCCAAAGTTCGCCATTTTACGTAAAAAACATAGTCAAATTGTAATAGGCCTCTTAAGTATGCTTAGTTTTTTATGAATAAGCCTGAGCATATCTGTAAACAAGAACTAAAAATCCTCAGTAAACAACCGATATCTACCAATATTTTCGGATATATCTAACCAACTTTTCCAGACTTTTCATTAGTTAAAATCTACTCGTGTATCCCAGCAGTCTCCACAAAACTTCCAAGACCATAAAACAGATAAAAAGGCTTTTAACCAACTCTAAATTAACTCCAAACTTCACTACTTAAACTACGAAAAAGTGAATTAGGCGACAAGTAATTTTCATGTTCTTTTATTCCCTTTATCAACATTTTTGATGATATTAAACAATTTTGCCTCTGTAAGCACTTTAATATGGGATAAAATGTTTTAAGAGTTGAATGACCTTTAACGTAGGACGTGGGAGAATAAAATATACTTTGTTTCAACAACTCGTGTACAGTTCAAATTGTGATAACGAAAACGGAGTAAAGGTCGTGGCTCGCAACTTTTTATTTCAATAAAGGATGAGGTTGTCAATTCGGGTGTATTTTTTTTTTTATTAATCCGTCGTTTAGTAACTCATCTTATATATAAGCGAAAATGAGTTTGTTTCTTTCGCTGAACCAATTTTTAATGAATACACGGTACAGAAATAAATCCATCAAAATTGGTCTGGAGACGGTTATAGGCTTCTTGCGAATATCTATAAACGCGAATATATTGGTCATAGTTTATAAATATATAATACCAGCACTTTGCCCGCGACTTCATCCGCGCTGTAATTTTCTTAAGAATCCCTTTTTTTCTAGACAAATATATATTAAAACCTTCCTCGAGAACTACTCTATCCACTGGTGAACACAACATGAAAATCGTTGCAGTAGTTTTTGAGTTTATCGCGAACAGACAGAAGCGGCGGAGGACTTCGTTTTATATAATATGTAGTGATGATAAAATCCGTCCGTTACCGACTGGCGGATTGAGTGACTGACATACAGAGCACAGCCGAAACTACTGGTCGTAGAAAGCCGAATTTGGCATTTAGGTTCCTTGGGAGTGTAGGGGAGCACTAAGAGAGGATTTCCCAAAATTCCTACGGGAACGGAAAAAAACGGGACAGCCCGTACGAAGTCGCGGGCAAAAGCTAGTGTATGTAAAAATATGTTAGATATATGGAATAATAAATGAAAAAATATAAGTTTAATGTCTCATACAAATGTGTTACAATATTAAGGTGAGACACTGGATCGCGCACTAGGATACCCTGCGTCGCAGGATCCAGTCTCTTTCGACAAATGGTATGAATTATGAAATGGTATGAATTAAACAAATGCAACGGTTGAACATAATCCACTACTCAATACTAAAAGGTAACCAAAAGTATATTTGCATGTGATGAGTATATGAATGTGAAGAGTCTGTGTATGTGTTGAGTGTATGTATGTAAGTGAAGATGAACACTTCAACAGTTGTAAGATCGAGAGAGAGTTAAGCCCAAGCAACCAGTCATGAACCTGTTTTTTTACACCTAAACTTCGTCAAGGAAAAGATATTGAGCTTTTTGTTAACTTTTTCGTACAGGTATGGTCCAATACAATCATGAAAAAGCCTTATTACCAAATTTAGGCTTGCAGAACACTCTGTTCCATTTGGGTTTTCTACGTGTACGCTGATCCGTTGCCACTGTGGCTTCCGCAGTTTTGTGAAATCTAAATAACACTGATAAAATATACAGTTGCTGCACCGTAAGCACTCCCGTTTCTCGATATAACATATCAGTGGGTATCGGATTCCTAATCTATGAGAGACCTTAAGGATGACTCTTTGTGCACGTTCAGCAGTAATCAGATAGTTTTTACCAGCGATACCCCAAGAACAGTAGCCAAACACAGACTGACATAAAGTCAGGTATGTCATCTTGAGAGTATCTTTGTCAGCGACAGATCGAAGTTTTCTAAATATGTACAAAAGCTTCCTTACGCGCGATGCAACGGAATGAATTTGCTTTGTCCCATGTCAGGTGTTGGTCTATGGTAATACCGAGATACTTGATATTCTTAACTTGTTCGAAAACAGGGCAGCTGCAGCTGTCAAATTGTTTAGGAGCAGTTGTTTTTTTGCTAACAAAGAAGTTTACTGCCTTGGTTTTTATTATATTAAGGGTGAGCAGATGTGTTGCAACCAGCTAGCAGCACGTGTAGTTTTCCTTCCAAGAGTCACCATGGTAAATTAAAGCTGTGACGTCAGCGTAAGCAGAAATTTGCGCGCTGGCCAAATTGAGTGAGCAGAGACTATTAACGTACAGAAGAAACAAGGTGGGGCCGAGGACACTACCTTGGGGCACTCCGTATGTCACGTTCACAGAGGTATTCTGGAAATCACCCAGGCAAACCTTCTGTTTACGTTCAGAAAGATAGACGTTCAGAAGAGGTAAACTATTCCAAATCAATGCCCCTGATACCTAAGCGCTCCATCTTCTTAATCAGTATGGGCCTCGACACAGTATCGAAAACCTTGGCCAGGACAAGAAAGACGCCGACACACTTTTTGCCCCTGTCAAGGCTATCAATGACATGATCCACTAGCTTAGAGACTGCGTCCTCTGTTGATCTGCCATTACGAAACCCGTACTGGTTGGCCGATAGGAGTTGGTTCCTCTCTAAGTACGCTAGTAGTCTCTTGTTGACCAGCATCTCCAGAAAGTTGGATAGTGACGTAAGAAGTGATATAGGCCTGTAATTGGATGGGACTGATGCATTTACAGCTTTATAGATAGGGCAGATATTCGCTGTTTTCAACTGAACCAGAAAATATATTTATATAAAATATATAGCTTAACATATTTTTTTACCCCCAATAAATTATAATTTAGACCCAGTCCCGAGGGTTCAAAAGACAATAACGTAAGTGATTGAGGCCTCCTCTTAGGCCTGATTACATTTCGCACTCAAAATCATTTTTCGAAGCATCGACTAACGTTCAGGGCAATGAAGAGCGCCCAATATTATAAGTGATAGGCTATTGACCAAAATTGCTCCTAATAGCCAATCGCACGTAAATAGGCGACCCTAATAACCAGAATGGTGCTAATTCCGGGAAAATATTATTGGTATATGTGTGTTATGGTAAATATGGACTTTATAAATGAAGTGTCTTGCCATTGAATAGGAAATCTGGAAGTTCAGACCAAGTCTCGTATTATGAAACTTTTATTTGAAAAGAGTAATTATGGAATTTCCTGTACCTTTGCGAATGGACGACTAGAGACAGTTATTTTTTTACTGTAATTTGCAGTCTATGCCTTGCCGGCTCTTACATCTAACCGTGTATATCTACTCGTATCGATAACATTGAACCCAAAACAACTCTGCATAACTCGTCATGCTTCAAAACTGCTACAGATATAAGAATTTAAACGACTGAAACCAAAATCCCTTATCGTCCGAATTCACAGACAGCAAACATTTTCTTTTTTCTCTCTTTAGTTCAATCGTAGTAAATTTGTTCCAACATCGAACAAAGAACTATTCACTATGACCTCTTGACTCACAACTATGTCGGCACAAACGTTTGCGTATGAATCAGAAAGCTACCAACTATGGTAGACATCAGATACCCGTGCAATAACGGTCATTGACAAACATACATTTATTGACTTTCTTAATATGAAATACAGAAATAATGACTTCTATCGTGATCCTTTACGTTCTCTTGTAATGAGAAACGGTTCATAATTTATTGTTCGAGTATCTACGAAGGGATATTAGGAAAAGGTCAATGTATTTTATCCCACGTTTATCTGGCGCCCACCATAGCACCCCAATTCCGTAACTCATTATATCGTATATTCTAAAGGAATTCTTAATGCATTGCTTCATATGTTTTTTCCGTCTTTGGTTCAACCCTAGTGAACTCGAACGGGCCAGCTCGAACTACTAACACTTTACATTTACTACTTGACTCAAACCCCTCCTCTTGATATTGGCACAAACCTTTGCGTACTAAATTTCATGAAAATCGTTAGAGCCGTTTCCGAGATTCAGATTATATACAAGAACTGCTACTTTAAAGGATAAAAGGTTATTATCTATCATCATCATATCAGCCGAACAACGTCCACTGCTGGACATAGGTCTCCCCAAGCGTCGCCACAACGACCGGTCCTGTGCGTCTCGCATCCATCGGCTATCCGCGACCTTCACCAGGTCATCGGTCCACCTTGTGGGAGGCCTTCCAACGTATTAACGTATTATCTATAGCAAACAAACTATTCAGGTTTATATATAAAGCTAAATAGTTTGTTTGCTTGAACGCGCTAATCTCAGGAACTCCTGGTCCGATTTGAAAAATTCTTTCAGTGTTAGATAGCCCATTTATCAAGGAAGGCTATCGGCTGTATATCATCACACTAAGACTAATAGGAGCGAAGCAGTAATGAAAATTGTGACGCAGATGAAGTTGCGCGGGTCAGCTAGTTATTAAATAATACTGAGAATTTTTCAATCCGTTCAAAGTGAAGTAAGTTAAAATCTGGTGGAACCTTTCAAATCTGTCGGTCAATTCTGTAAACACGTCGAAGTGAAGGCTTGGGTGAAGTGACCATGCACGATGTTAGCCATGTTATCAAGATGAAATTATATGAATAAAATGTCTTAAACCAGAAATTACAGCTCACTTCGTGATGACTTCACCCTAGCCTTCACTTCGACATGTTTACAGAATCGCAGTGCTGGTGGAAAGGGAAACTGTCAAATAACAGAAAAGGATGCACGTAGTGACATGTGATGTTACCGTCATTAGATAAAACGCGTACAAAAGAGATAGCGAGATGTTTCCACCACGTCCCGACTCTTCCCCATACCCTCATTAAATATACTAATTGCTGTTTCATTTAATCTTCAATTTAGACGATGATTTTGGATAAAGATTTCCTCGTAGTGCTATTTGTTGTTTCATATAAAATATTGTACACACACACAGGACACAGACTCAGACCGGATAGGACCGGTTGATGTGGCGACACTTGGGTTACGCCTATGCCCAGCAGTGGACGTCTTTTGGCTGATATGATGATGATAACATATTGTACCTACAAAAATAACAGTTTACGACTAAACGCCGACAGACACTACGCCGACAGACTGAACACCGACAAGACTTTACTTCGACGGGACTCTTCGCCGACAAGACACTTCGCCGACAGGACTCTTCGCCGACAGGGCTCATCAGCGACGCAACTTAAGTGTACTACGAGAGCTCGACAAATGGATGTGCGATTAACGCTTATGCGACAAAACTGTACTGCGACTCACCATAGTTCGAATGCACGCTTGTGCGACACACTGAACATCGACAACACCCCGACTCAGAGTACCCCGACTCGGATAGGTTAGGTTATTTTCTTTTATTGCGTCGCTGATGCGCCCTGTCGGCGAAGAGTCCTGTCGGCGAAGTGTCCTGTCGGCGAAGAGTCCCGTCGAAGTAAAGTCTTGTCGGTGTTCAGTCTGTCGGCGTAGTGTCTGTCGGCGTTTAGTCGTACACTCCAAAAATAAAGACTAGTGTTCAAAAGCTTTACTGCATGTTATTTTCACTTGTAAGGCTTGTATTATTCAGACTCAAAAGCAGCACAGACAATTGCTAGTCGAATTCACGTTACAATGTTGTTGAAAAACGTCGCCTGGCGTTAAGTGTTCTCGATTTGTAATAGTCTACTCGTGTTTTTGTACTAGATTTAAGTATCTTGTCAACACATTCAAGACTTAATAAGTCGTTACTGGTAATTGTGTGAGCATTAATTACTTAAGCAAGGTATTAACCCTCACAATATGTGAACTCTTAAGGTCATGGCACATTATAACGGCACAGCAGCAGTACGGCAATTTACTTGTCATTAAATCGTATGTCGTAAAGTATATTTCATAATACCCATATGAAAAAGCCAACGGCGGGCAATCAGCGCGCTGTAAACGAGCCGACCGCGTGCTTACAGTGCGCCGACCGCGTGCTTACAGCGCGCCGACCGCGTGCTTGGACCTCGTGGCTGGCGCGTAGTTAGTGCGCTGGCGGCTAGCCGTAGACGTGCTGCTGCTGTGCCGTTGCGGTACCGTTATAATGTGGCATGACCTTTACAAAATAAAATTATTTGTCACACTTAATAAATTATGTAAGCTTTCAGATGGATATTGTGTCACCTCAAAATGCAGTACAAAACGTGAATTTTCTTCAAACTGCTGACAGTTCTTTTGCAAGTGCAGTTTAGAAGATCAGTAGTATAGGTGGTATACGATAGGTCCAATCAAATAATTAAAATCCGACATCAAATTATAGAAAGGTCCTACAATATTTTGCCAACATAACCACAAAAGTATGGAAATACTGACCCTAGAATTGGGAATGTCACACGGTCTGTGGTTTCCACCACAGACCGTGTGACATTCCCAATTCTAGGGTCAAAACAAGAATTCCATATTCATATCCCCGCTATACCCCTGACTCGTTCAACCACACAAACATTCATAGGCCGTCCGAACATTTGACCCAATATTGGCCCAACACAACACACATCATATTGTTTAATCCAGGAGGATTCGAATCCAATCTGGGGTTGGTAACAAAGAAGCAGTCATCCACAATAGTCTCTTGGCATACAATACCGAGACAGACAGATTTGGACCAGGGTTCCGTTACGTTTGGTAATCCCTTAATTTGCATTGTACTGTACTGCGAGACCGTTGAAAATGATACGTTTTATGGAATGTGGGAGTTAAAAGTGGAATTTCGGAAATGTACTCTTATTGAGAGACTGTGCTTAAAAGGTACTTTGCGTTATTACTTTATTATAGGTACAATTTATACAATGTATAACATAGTAAACGCAATACCTCTTAAGAAGTCATTGTATCAAGATGTACTGAACAGCTGGTTTTTTTTCCGATTTCAGTGTTGGTCCCATAGTGAAAGTTGTCCAAAATGATGAGTTAAATAACCTCTTAAGAGGTATTGCGTTTATTCTGGTAAGCGTTATATGTATAGCCTAAATGTGATAATTATTTCCATAATTAAAAGACCAAAGTGAAAAGAATTACCAGTGTGGCTGACACGTTCTGGAGGTGCGAATATCGGAAGACGCAGCACTAGTCGGCCACCCATAAGGTAGACCGATGACCTGGTGAAGACCATTTGGATAAGAGAAGAACCTAGCTGAACATGGGCCTAAGCTAGTGTCCAACAGTGGACGTCTTTCAGCTGAAATTGTGTTGTTAATGAAGAAAGAACTCAATTGAAATTTAACAGAAAATAAGAATCTTCTTCATTCTTTTGGTTTGAACCCACGTTAATGAACCCAGTTGTTAAATCTTCATCCATTTGTAGAAAAAAACCCTGAACTTTACGTACTTAAAAGCTCAATAAAACCTAGAAAATATTTGCACTGACACAACAAAAGCTGTACTAGCAAACACAATGGTATTAAGTGAAACGAAATTGAATTTCGAACTAAATCTTTGAAGAAAAATAATACTAAATAAAACCAGCAACAGGTATTCTTTGGTCCCAAACAAAATAAAGAAAAAGTCACACTATTATTGTTGAACAGTATTCCCCACATTTTATTATTCCATCTTTGCGAAGAGCAACTTATACCTAATAATATTATCTTAACGGAACCTTGTTATGTTCACTGTGGTCTGAGATATATTTATCTGGAGAAATAAACGTTTTCTTTACACAGATACACAATCTAAAAATCAATGTTTTGGTAATCCATCCTTCATACCCTTAACTTTTTGCTGTTGCCATACAAAAAAGGACCCAAGGTGCCTGTCCATTACAGCGGAGCAAGGCAGCGGAGCGGAGAAACGGAGAAATATTAACCAATCATGTCAGGCAAAATGTCAGTGAGTCACGTGGTGCAGAGATTTTATGCAATTCCATTGGTTAATATTTCTCCGTTTCTCCACTCCGCTGCCTCGTTCCGCTGTAGTGATCAGGCACCCTAAACGTGGAGTTTTATAGCGGCCAGACCTTTTTACCTTCGTTCGACAAAAAAAAACATTGCATAAATTCGTCATATCGCCGTTTTTGCAAAAAGCCACCTGTACATAAATTATTTGGATTAAAAAAAAAGCAACAGGCGACCCTTTTAAGCCTTTTAAAATATCGTAACCCGAACAAAAATATATTTGAAAACGTTACAAATGGTAGAATCTAGATCAATGGTTTTTACGTCTGGTTTTGACAATAAATTGCATTAACAAGGGACTGAGTTCAGTTTACGATGTGTATTTTTAGTATCTCGAATTTGAGCTGCCTTCGATTTATTATCAATAAGGGCTGGGTTTCAGAATGAATGGCGTATGTGAATTCTAAAAGGGATAAATAACGATGTTGAACAAAAATGTTTTCAAATTTTTTAAGGTCGCTCATTGAAAGATTTTTTAATTAAATTCTAAGAGACGGGTTTTTAACCGTGTTAGAGTCGTTCTAGTAATTTCGGAATTTCGGAGATAATCCTGACAGTTTTACTACTCATGGTAGCGCTGTAAAACTTACACAGACAAACGCGACGCGACTCTGCGACACCGATGCGACGAGCATATTTGATAGAAATGGATCTACGGATATTAAATCCGTGAGAGCCGAACTATAATAAAACTCACTGGTCTAAGCGTTAGGAGATTATCACAGGACACGAATTTTGTAGCGGTAAGGCGGTTTACGTGTGTTAACATCAACGAATTTATGATAGGCCAATGCGACATGAGATCCGCTTTACCGTTTGCCGCGGCGGTGCGCGGTGTCGTGTGTTAATCGCCTTATCGAACACGCCATACCGAAGTGTTTATCAGAAACCGAGACTATAAAAATCATTTTATTATTCTTTCAGCATAAAACATCGCTTGAAGCGGCTCCGCTACTCATTTTCAGCGGCATTCCCCACAATTTATAGGCAGGGGCTGTAAAGTCGGTACACAAATAATAATATATTGGCGTGTACGTGTAGCAAATAAGGGCGTTTCGTTTTATGATAGCAAGCAAATTACAACAGTCGATCGTGGTGCACGGAAAACGGTAATCAAACCAGCGCCGCTCGCTCCTAGAGAGTATGGTGTAACTCACAGGTGACAGCTTGTTTAAAAAAAAAATATCCTTAAGTTCCTGGTTTATTTTTGTTAAAAATAACGACTATTACATTAATTAACCGTTCTGTACATACCCGCCCTGTCACGCATCGAGTTTTACAAAAGTTTTACTTACAAACAGTGAACTCCGCCGTATGGTGCCGTAAAAGAATAATACCATACCATCACTTCCCGTGGGTGTCGTAAGAGGTGACTAAGGGACTCCCCAGAGAATGGGTAGCAGCGTTCTCTGTAAAACGCAACACCATACACTACGATCGCCAACCCGCCTGCCAAGCGTGGCGATTATGACAAACCCCCCTTTGGGGAGGCCTATATCCAGCAGTGGACGTTTTTTGGCTGTTATGATGATAATGACGATGACAATGAACTCACTGGCGAGGAAATACGAACGACAATTTCTTTGCCCTGAGTGTGGCCAGAAGCACAGTAAAACCCGTATGCAGACCAAAACCGTATACGGGCGAAAATTCGTATGATAGGAAAAGTGCCCTGAATTTTACTTTCCGTACATGTATCCGGTCTGTCACCTGTGTGACAGTCTCTTTCGCGGCTAAGAAGCTACTTTTTTTTTTATTTGTGATGGGTTTGCTCTTGACTCTAGGTCAGAGATGACAGAGACAAAGTCTACGATGGAACGAGCTTACCCAGAAGGAGCCTGTGCACTCTAACTTTGACGAGATTAGGGTTGTAAGCGTTTGGAAACACAGACGCAGGCAGAGAGCTCCTCTCCTTTGCTGTGCGCATTATACGTTTGGAAACGCATAGTGCGAATTGGTGGAATAGCAACAAGGTAGGGATGGTAAGATGCAGTGCGTCTGGATGTCCGATGTTGGAAGGGGGCTGTTGGGATGAGGTACGCTTCTTGAAAACTTACGTAACTAACTGGTGGCACTACCGGCCAGTGGCTCTTGGAGTTAGAAGAACACGTGGTTAAACATGGTGATGGCAGGGAAGCGGAATAGTGGCATAGAGTGACTGTCAGAGTAGTTGAAAACTCACACAAGGTCACGGGGAAGACCTGTTTGAAACTCGGACTGACCCGGGAAGCCTTGAGTGGAGCAAAGGCTACCAATGATGAAGCAATAACAAACTATTAGATTGTTGATTTTTACCGACCGTGAACTATTTAAAGAGGTCAACCATCGAATCCAACTCGGCTAGGTGGCGTTCGGGAAATTGCGTGCATCTTCTCGTCTCACATACCACAGTATCTTAAGACGAAAGTCTAGTGCGTGTTGCCAGTGATGACTTATGGGACCGAAACGTCGCCTCACACATTGGGCCTCATCAGAAGGTTTAAAATCACCCAAAGGGCAATAGAGAGGGCAATGCTTGGAGTTTCCTTGTGTGATTGAATCAGGAATGATGATATCCGCAAGAGAACCAAGGTTTACGACGTAGCTCGAGTGGCAGTGGGATATTGCTCCCACAGATGGTCGATGGGGCCGAGAAGTTCTGGAGTTGCGACCGCGTACCGGAAGACGCAGCGTTGGAAGGCCTTCCACAAGGTGAACCGATGACCTGGACCGGTTGTTATGGCAACACTTGGGAGAGGACTATGTCCAGCAGTGGACGTCTTTCTGCTGACATAATGATGAATTATTCTATGAATGCTCGTATTTTTTAACCGACTTCAAAAAAGAGGAGGTTCTCAATTCGTCGGATTTATTTTTATTTTTATTAATATTTTTTAGTTCGTACAACTACTAGTGAAGCTCATAAAACGAACAAAGCGAAAAGCTTACAACTTAAAACCAGGGCTCACTACATGGTTGTTGCAGCACTGTCTGCAATGCGGGGAATTATGGCCCTCGGTCATAGAAGCCCGGACTTATTCGACGCGATCCCGATGTAGTCCGCCGCCAAATTGCCGCAGACGTGGCAACAACACTAGGGCTGTAAACAGTGATGGAGACTTGTAATTAAGGAAGTGTTTTGTAGAGGAATACGAGGGTAAATCGAGGGAATAGTTTTGTTGGATATAGGCTGATGCCCGGTTTCAGAAGTTTTAATCGGTCGTGTATCTATCCGTTAACGCTATTTATCGTAACGTCATTTGTTGATTAGTGTTTAATTCGACAGATGAAAGTACCTCAAAAACTGGGCGAATAATGAGTAAAGTTATTTTATTGGTATTGGTAGATTCACGGTTGAACACTTCTTCACCTGATGGTAAACGACGATGTGGTTGACTTTGGAGCATGCTTGTCTAGAAGTAACCTATTAAGTTAAGACTTAAATTAGGTTAAAGCTTAACAAAGTAAACTCAAACTAACCCCTTCCAGGTTTATCAGGGAATCCCACAATTATGAAGCACATCTTAAAAAATTACCAATAAAAAAACGACGCAAAACTTCCAAAATTAATGGACTAGAATTTGATGTCCAAGGCTGGTGATGAGCTCCTGGGCTCAATTTAGACAATATTATTATTTAGTCAATTTTCTCGTCTCTTCTCTGATAGAAAATGAGATATTTAGTTTATTGGAAGGTTCTAGAATTGAGCTTTTACTTCAAGTGATCTTGAAAACCACCGGATTGATATCAAACACATATTTTCCCTTTAATTTTATACCAATTTTAATAAATAAACCAAAGTTCAGGCACAGGTCAAGTACTCGAAGCTATTTCTACAACATGAACAAAATTTTGCGCAAAATTAAGTAGCAATAAATTAAACCTCGCCAAAATTTGATTTCGGTGGCAAATAAAAAAGAAAATTCCTTCAAATCATAACGGAAGATGGCAAAATTCTCAAAGTAAATTGAATGTAGGTAATTTAGGTACGAAGGAAAATGTAACATTTATTTGTTCACATTATACAGTTACAAAGAGGTGAATTTATTTCACCGTGAAGGGTAATCTTTGCTTCGTTTCGAGATCTTTCTTCTTCATTCGTGTGTTTAGTGAAAGATAAGATTAAATATGCTTACGTTCCGACATTTCTTTTCTTACTCTAAGAATTTCTTAGAGTAAGTAATTAAGAATGGCTTCGGCTCCGTTATTGCTAAGGGTATTTGCTTAGTGTAGCTACCGTTACTGTCTTATTAATAGGAGCTCGTGATTTTAATAGCCGGAAGGGCCGAACGTCAAAGTTAAGCAACGCTTGCTACGTTGCGTGGATGAGTCACCAACAATTACCTATCGAGACCTTTTTGTGCCTCGGAAACACGTCAAGCTATTGGTCCCGGCCATAGCTATAATTTATATTTCTATGGTCCCGGCTTTCATTTACAAACAGACATTACAAGTAGGTATAAGTCATAAGCTTATTGTTAGTCTATCGTGCTACCCAGTAATTGTGTTGCGTAACTAAAAAAAAATACCCACCGAATTGAGAACTCCTCCTTTTTTGGAAGTCGGTTAAAAATAGAGAGTCACGCCTTGTAAAATACTGATAAAATAGTAAAAATAAATCAAA